>OY720148.1:31191054-32391054 GCA_963082955.1 Cheilosia grossa
CTTGTTGCATCTGCCAAGGCGACTTTTGCCGGCAATGATTGTTCGATGCAATTCGGAGGTGGATCCAAAAAAAGAGTACAAAGTGTCAGTCATTAAGTTGAAGTTGACATTTAATTAAGCGGTGATTTGAGGTTGGCGTTTCACGAATTCGTGAAACGGAATTCCTTTGCGGACAAAGATCATTTAAAGAACTTATTGCGAAATTTCGGCTTTACTTTCGCTGGCGTATAAGGATCTGTCGCAAGGTTTGACTATATGAGCTATGCGAGCTGGGCTGCCTCACTGTTTCTCAAATTCCCTGCACACGGACCTTGTAGTTCATAGCTCAGAAACGGAGTTTTTGATAAGGTCCCTTACGGCCTTTACATAACTCCATCGAGTACCTTTACTTAAAATACTTAAAGCGAACGAACCATGAGGTTTGGTTATTGGGCCGCTTCTGTGGAAAATGGTGTATGACGAGTTCTGCCTTTAACGCAGCTATAAGGAGTTTAGACTTAGATGATGGTGTGGCCAAACAGATAGAGATATAGACTCCATCAGAAATAAATCAGTCTCCAGAGTTAAAAATCGGAAAATGTTCGGGTTGGTAACAAAAGCTTGAGGCCTGAAGACACATTAAGGTACCCGGGAGAAGTGCGCAACAATAGGTTAAGCCTTAAAAGGCACATCCAATAATCGATGACTCTGAATGAACCAGGTGGATTCTGCTATCCAAATGGGTCAACTTAATAGTTCTTAACGCGGCACTGGTTTGGGCGGGAGTACAACAAAGATATCAAAAAGAAAGCTCTTGTCAACAACAGGCCCTGCCCAAGAAGGACAACAAACGGACTCCGAACAAGTTTGCGTTACAGCCGGAATGATCGTCATCTACTGTATCGCCAAATCGATGCAAAACTTTGACGTACAACCAACAGGCAAGTGGTCAACGTTAACAGAAGGGCAAAAGGACGACTTATGTACAGCATTGTGGCAAGCAAAAGCCAGATTGAGCCAAAAACTAGTTCCTATCTCTCTCTGTACCTCTTTAGGCACGGGGGCTAGTAAAAAGATTTTCCCAGGTTGCAATAGCTACCTCTGAATGCCCAGAAGAATAAGATAAGCGATGTTCCACTGAGGGCGCTTTGCTAGGAGAAAAACGGGCCCAGGCATCAGCTTCCATTTAGCTTTTGGACGTATGCATAATGGTAACTATCGGAGCGTTGGATTCCAATCGACCTATGTGTCCCCAAAGGTTGCCGGTGAGACTTAATATCATAAAACGGTATGACGGACCCTCGCATTCGGACAGTATATGTGTCGCCTTCAATCCTTATGACCCTCTGATTGGAAGATATTAGCGTAGAATACCTAGCCGCACGGACCCCACGGGGAGACACATTTAGAGAAGAGCGACAAATTATTTTATGCTATGAGTTGATACCTAATGACTAGACGATTCTCTTGAGCTACGAAGAGTCGAACAAAATATATGACTTTTAAGTTTTTTAAAATTTTTATTTTGGTAGGTTTAGCCTACTTTTTTGGTCGTAAAATGAACGTTTTACTTTTTGACTCCTTTAGAGAAGAGCCACAAATTTACCAATTTTTTTTTGTTCGATGATTTGATAGCTAAAGAATAGGCTCTTCTTTTGGTCTATGAGGGCTCAGTAGAATTTGGACGGAATGTAGTAGTTTTAGTTTTAAAAATTGTTTGTTTTTTGGTAGCTTAGCTTTTCTTGATCCATTAAGAGAAGAGCGACAAAATATTTGATTTATTAGAGTAGTAGCCTTTAAATATACGCTTCTTTAAAGATATACTAAAATACTAAATAAATAAAGAGGTACTAAAATTCGAACGGGTCAATTTTTTCATAATTTATTTTGTCTTTTCCTTGAAAAACAAAAGAGCTCTACTGCGAACTGGCAGATATTCTTCAAAAGTCAATGTGGCCGAACCAGCTTTACCGGTAAGCTAGGTCCGCCACAAAATCTCCCGCACTTCCCGAAGAGCGACCAAAATCAAGAGTGCTAATTAAATAGCAATTAAATTTCATGGACTTTGTTTGACGAAATTCCAATGCGGCGGACCCAGCTCTACCCACGTGCTCTGGAGATAACCTTCACATCTTTTCACGTTTAACTTTTCATCACATAACTTGAACAAATGTAATTACAGCTTTTACGGAGAGACTAAGCAGTGAGATACCAACCCCTTTCTTAAAAAGGTCAAAAGAACTCCAGCTTATCAATAGGCAGTTTTACCTATATCCCACATTCCCAGGGCCCTTCAATAAAAGTATTTGCTATGTGATTATTTTAAGGCGGTGGGTCTGCGCTACTGTCCCGTCCTTAACTGAGAAGCTCAGAAAAATGTTCGATGGTGTTTTTATTTGAAAAAAAAAATAATGCACCGTCTTGAAATTTGTCAACGATACTTCGCTTGCTTCCTCTAAGACGGTTTATTTATGTATTTAAGAACACCTGGCTTGCTCATATGTGAGCTGTGGCCAATCTTTTCACTGAACTCCTTACAACGATTGTTCTTTGGCGGCTTTAACAGTCAACTGTAAGTTCTTGGCGTTCTTTACGTCGGTTTCCAGAAGCCGAGTGCTCCAAATAAATCCACACGTTTGGTAGTGTTCCCTCTGCTGACTAATTGAACTCTAGCCATTTTGAAGCACGCTCTACTCCAGTTCTTTTTTCACCCCCAGACTTCATATCAATCTGCTTCGCTGCGCAGACATCTGTAGAGGTTAAAAACAACAGCTGTTCTGTGCATTCAATGAACGATTTGGAATTTCTTCAAACCTCTTGGTCCTTGGTTTACGCTTTGACAGGACAGCGAACTTCAAAAACCATCATCCTTGTAATTGAGGATGAAACCATAAGCAAATCTATCAGCTGCTTCCTCTGAAGACCTCGACGGTACCATGTGCGTGGAAGGGTATAGTTTAAATGCCAAAGCAGAGGTCCAGCCTCTTGTCTTCGTCCACGTTTATTGTCATTGCGATTGTTCCTCCCAAGTACGCAGGCTCATATCAGTTCATACAAAGCATGTGAGCATTGAAGTCTGCGCCCTTCTTGGGGACATCCGACGATAGATTCGATGGATACTAGATTTGTTTGATTTAAGCTTTAAAATCGACTAAAATTATTCGCCCGCCAGCCTATTTGTCACGCGTATGCAGGCTTCGAAAGTGCTGCTCCAGATATGAAGAATTTCTACCCATTCGGAAGGTCTACAGGTCTTAAACCTCTTCGCTTTGTTGAGGAAAGACCAACTTATTGGGAGTAAAGGAATGTATGCGCTGTGGGTTAGTGCTAAGTGTGTTGGACTACATCAGTGGCGTGGCGTCCATATAACTCGATTCCTACCGAGTTACCTTTTGAAATCTCCACCAGGTAACACTATCTATCTACCAAAAACCGAATATACATGAAACACTACCAAATGAATGTGAATACTCGCCAAATGGTACACACACAAAAGCACTCATATAAAAATCGTGTGTGTATCCATTTTCATACAACGTCGTCATCGTCTCGTGGCGACAAAGCGAAGGTAACCCAAAATAAGTCGGGTTATTAAAGTTCTCACTTTATAGTTCATTTTGAGAGAAAATTTGCTTGTTATCTCTTTTTTTCTTCCCTGAGTACTTTGTCTGACTCTGACACCTCTTTGTTCAACACCCATTGTAGAAAATAACCCGCTTTTCTTCGAGTTATTCGCGGTTCTCACAAAGTTCATTTTGACTGCTGGGTACTGAGTGAACATTTGTTTGTATTTCTTTTTTTCTTCCCAGAGCCAGAGCGGTACTGGCCATGGCCACTGGGTTGTGTTTTGGGTATGTCGTATGTGTTTGTTTGGTTATGAAATGAACAAAATAACACGCTTTTCTTCGAGTTATTCGATTTATTCTACTTCTGCTTGTCTGATAATTGCAGGTAGTATGTTGAGGTAGGCAGATTGCAGTGCATGACTTAAGTGAATTTGGTAATGTGAACCCAATTTGCAAATGTACAATGAATGATTTTCTTTCAAAGTACACAGGTGTAAGGTTTCTTATATTTATATGTGATTAATTTTGCTTCGACTTCCCATTTTAAAACATTCACGCCACGCCACTGGACTACATAGCGATGTGTTGAAGGTGCGAACCCCGAAAAACCCCAAATTCCATCTAAAGGTTTTTTTCCACTGCGCCACCTCTCACGAACGTCCGACAAACATCCGAGAATATGACTGTCATGAAAGAGATTCTTAATTAGCCTTCTGGACTCGGCATAAAATTATAGATCCCTTCCCTTCGTTTCAAAAAGGAAAAACTCATGCATAACGAATGGTCGAATGGGCCTCCATCTATTTATTTATTTTTTTGGAACCCATCGACCTCTTTCCAAATCCATTTTAAAAATAAAAACTTGAAGGCATTTGTAATGCTGAATTATCGCCCAAATATTTGATTTTACTGTTCTCACCGCCTCATTATCGCCATCAGTAAAATCTGAGTAACCAATTTCACCTCAGGTCTTACGTAAAACTTGCTCCTCTGACTAAAATTGTCACCTACTAGCGTAGCTACTTCAGTCTGAGTCACATTTTATGCCAGAAATATAACCGCAATGACAGTCTTAACACAATTCTTTGGTTAACCACAAAATTCGCCCTGCAGCTAACTAAAATGGCGGTGCATCAAGTTTGCCAGCCCCAAACCCAAAGCCACGACCAAAAGTTATAAGGCTTCCATAATGAAATAGAATTTATCAGATTCATTTACAGATTACTGCCGGCATAAATATATCCAGCCGACTTGTGCCACTCTCTTTTTTCTTCATCCAACAAGCAAGACAGTTACTCGTAGTTGTTAATCTTAGTAGCCAGTATATCTCTGCATCTGCACCCACATTTTAGCAATCTTTTCATCCTAAAACCGATGAAATGCCTTAATAAAAGCAAAAGTCAAATTTTTATTTGGCACAAATAATAACAGTCTTTGTATCTGCCACTACTCACCATTCTCCGGGCTGTGCTTCCAAAGTGAAGCCGACTTTCAATTCCAAGCAGTAGAAGGCAGAGCTTAACGCACATAAATGTATTACATACGTCTGCTGTAGTGCACCGAAGCCTGTCACTGTGGTGTGGGGCAATTTAAGACTTGATTTGGAGCAAAGTGAATTTATCTTTAGCCCAGTCACAGAGAGTGCTGCAGAACGATGGAAACAAAGTCATGTTGAAATATGGCTGCGCACCAAGAAACCTGTTCCAAGTTGTAAATGCGACCCGAAGCACTCGAATAGATATTCGTGGATGGATTTCGGCTTAGAATGGAACATTTTTCGGATGCCCGTTGCGCTTTAAAGGGGTGTGCAAGCAATCCGATCGGAAGACATAAAATAGGAAATGTAACTGCATAGTTGCTCAAGTTAAAAATGCTGCCGCAATGCACGCGGATTGCCAGAGGGTGACTGAGGGGAGAGGAGAATAAATCGCTTGCAACTTGATCTGTTGAGTCATTTTGAAAGCGAAATGCTGCTTTTTATAATTGTTCAAGTATTTTAGGGGGGAATCTGAAGTTACCCAGCTCAAATGGAAGGAATATTTGTTACTTATTAGCAACAGTATTTGGGTATAATTGAACAGAATGCATTGAAAAGATGGTTTGGATTATTGTATTAAGAACGCAAAGTATTTTTTGAAAGAATTTACTTCGTCTACGTTAAGTTCACCAACTAATTTTTAGATGCGTTGCCTATTCTTCAGGACTTTAATATTTTTAATATTGCTGACGGTTCTGTGAATACAAATAAATTTTTAGTTCTTATATGTTCGAAACAATCTCTAAAACGATGAAAAACATTTGTTCTTATTACTAGGTATGTGCTCCTGACATAATTCAACACTTAACCATCTGCGTTGAGGTTGTCTACGCAAATTGGGTTTATCCGTCTGTCTGTCCGTATGTTTCCGGATTGGATTCAAAATTCGGATTTGGGGTTTGTGGGCCTACAGTTAGGTGCGGTTTTTTTATTGAACGGATACCTCATTATTAATTGTAAACATCCAACGATGTTCAACCGAACAAGCCATGGAGCGATACACTCCCCCAAGAACGCGGAATAATCGAAGTGTACGATTTTTCCCCACTTCGGTATAACAAAATTTTCATTGGATACTGAATGTATGTCTCGTTGACTTATGTCCCTGCGCCCAGTACCGTCTTTACCATGAGGGCACACGGGGCGGCCCCCAATGGCCGATACACTAAAATGTTTTTTTTTCTATTTTGGTTGATATATTGCTTTGCATAAGAAATTAGAGGGAAAGTGAGGGCATTATTAGCGGATTTATTGTAAAAGTGCCAATGACATTGCCGTCACCGAGTTCGACAAGAAAATGTGTCATTGCCAATTTGGAAATGTACTTCCGCATTTGGTTTCCGTCTAAACTTTTCTGTCGGTCTGCAAAAAGAATTACCGTCAACATTTCTAGATTTAATTCAAACACCGAATAATTTTTTTGTATTTTTTTCTAAACTGTGCACATTTTTATGCTTACAAAAACACCTCAAAAGTGTATAGAAAGTAAAACTTATTATTTATCCAAGTCGAAATGTTAAAATTATTTCTAAACGTTGCTTTCTTTTTATTCTGAATTTTCTTACACCGGTAATTGAACACTCCGAACTTAGTATGATAGCAAATTAAGGTTTGTTTTGAATTATTTTAAATTAAACTAGCGGACTCCAGCTTGCCTTTCGTTAAAATATATATTTTGCTTCGTTGATTCGGGGAGCTTCGATAAATCATGCGTTAAAATGCAAAATTCCATCGAAAAGAAAAACTAAAATTGTTCGCTTGTTTCCAGAATTTTTCCGAAATTTTCTATTTTTCCACACGCAAAGCCATTCGAAGGGTTTTTCTAAAATGTTCTCTCGTAAAAACCTTCTCCTGACAATTACGAACAACTGAAAGAAAATTTGAGCCAAATCGGCCCAGAATAATTACCATAAATATTTCACACTATTTTTATAGCTTTTAGAATCTTAAATTTCAAACTGAATTTTATAAACTTCTCCTTTCGTATCCATACATTAAAAATTACAGAAAAGAAGAAGAGTACCTATTCATTGAAAATTCCAATTAGAATGAAAACGAATGAAAAATGGTTAAAAGGAGCGTGCTTTATAAGTTAAAAAAGATTTAGTGCAAAATTTTAAAAAAATATATTGAGAGCAGGTTGCTCTCACCTTTATTACTTCAAGAATCGATTAAGACTAACTTATGACAATGTTTTCTTCATTATTGAAAGCTTGCATTCACATTCCCAATTGCTTACAATATTCTTTTCCCATTGCTTGCATTTCCGTTCGTCGGTTGAATTTCCATGGAAATTCATTTTATTGACCCAGACGCTTGGTCAGCATGTGCACTCGGTTTGACGGTGTTAAGTCTTCCCCTCTTAAGTGCGATTGTCCTCAATCGTTAGAAATATGGTATATTGTTAAATCTTTGCTGTGGCATCTCAAGATGTTGGGGTATGTTGGGTGATGCGATTGTCCCTGGTTCCGGATGTTCTTCATGGGCCTCTTCTTTCGGAATCTGGATGGTGACCTTGGTATTGTTTCGTTTAGGTAAAAGCTTGAGGATCGTGGCTATTATAGCGAGTATTCCGAGACAGGAGATGAGTGAGTAGGTGGTTACCTGATGTGTGGTTTTCTCCGTTTGTAATAGTCGGATTTCATTTGTGTTGTTGATGAAAAGATCTTTCATCATTTCTAGAGATAAGATTTCTCTGTACTTTTTCTCCTTTGGACTGTCTTGGAGTATTGCCGGTAATGCTTTGACCATTGATACTTCTTGGGAAATAAATGATTGACCATTGATATTAATAGTGGTGTTGTGGAATTTTATTAGGAATGTTCCATTGAGGCTGTGGGTAATGTTTTCTACTTGTACGGTTCCGGTAAATTGATTTAGCAATATATTGCCTGTTGATATCTCGTCTATGGTTGGAATATGCTGACTATTGACGGTGTTGCAGATGGCTGGGAGACTGTTGAGCAAGCTGGGAATACATGTATCGTTTCTAATGTTGACAATATCTTTTGAATTACAAATTGATAAAGAGTTATAACTTTTACATTTTTTTACAGTTCCGTACATCTCTTCATTATTCCTAAGAATTACTTCAAATAAAATTTCTGTTACAATATTACTTTTCTTTACTGGTTTAATTACAAGACTTTCATAGGTTTCATTTGTTGTTAGCGGGATGTTTATAATATAGAGTATTGTTGAGCTATTGCTTATGACTTTTACTTCTGAGAAATCTAAAGCTTCTTCTATTGTATTATATGGTAATTGTTGTTTATTTAAAATATTTGTGGCAAGTTCTATTTCTTTTTTTGATAAAATAAATGAATTGATCATGCCTAATTTAGCCCAATGAATGGCATAATTAACATTTTCTATTTCTTCTTTTACAAGTTTAATTTTGTATTGTACATTTGCTATTACCTCGAAGCTGACTTTATTGTTTTCTTTTAATAATTTCTGTATTTCGTTTTGTACCTGAGTGATATTATTCATTCTCTCATTGTATAATTGATTTATGACAACCTGCTTGTTATTATTTTTAAGTACTTCTGTGACTTTTTCTTTGATGGTGACGAAATCATCATGGTCTGGATTGCCAGCAATCCATTTCCATGTGCTACCGATAAAATTTAGAGAACGTTTTGTTATTCGCGGTTTCAAGTTATGCAAAAGATTTTTAATTTGTTGCAGCTCGTGTGATAGCAAAGGGAATATTGTATGGTTTTGGGTTGATTCAAGTTTAAGGATAGGAGTTATTGCAGATATGAATTGGTCGTATTGATCTAAGTTGATAACATGTATTAATTTAAAATTTCCTTCTTGTATCTTTGCCTGTCCAACGTGAAAGGTTACTATTTGTGCGTTTGAGAAGTCCAATATTTGCATGGTTGCCTGGCAAGTGCAAAACACACATCTGTAAAAATAAAATTTAATTTCGGATGTTACTTTTATGTACTACTTTGCCGGATTCGGTTATGACGGTAGAGTTTTTGTTTTCCTTAACTATTTCTGGTCGGTATCTGCCTGTTAGTTTCGAACCTAGACGTTTATTGTTTTTAACATAAATAGTTTGTCCTACTTGATAGTCCTTAATCGGTTTCCTTTTTTTGTTATGGTATTTAGTATCTTTCTCTTGCTTGATTCTAAGTTTTTCAATATTAGTCAACCGTGTCTTTTCAAATTGTTCGGGATTTAGTCTGGGAATTCGTCCGTAAAATAGTTCTATTGGTTTCTTACCTGTCGTTGAATGGATGGTGAAGTTGTATTCGTTCACGGCTCGTTCTAAGAGTTCTTCAAAAGACCGTGCAGGTCCGTCTGATTTCAGACACCTCATGATTTCTGACAATGTGGAATGGAAGCGTTCAACTTGACCGTTCACTTCACTTTTATATGGAGGTGTTTTGAAAATCTTTACTTGAAGGTCGTCTTCCAGCATTGAAGTTATTGAGGCTGAATTTAGCGCCTTCTCGTTATCTATTACGACAACTTCAGGGACGCAAAAGAAGAATATAATATCTCGTAGTGGTCGTTTAATATCTTCGATTGAGCGTGATGGGATAATTCTAGTTTGAGCGAATTTTGTAAATTTGTCGACGGCTGTTAGGACAAGTTGTTTTTCGGTGGAAAATATATCGATATGAATGGTGTGTCCCGGATAATTAGGGATGGGTGTAGGTTTCAGATGAGGCTTATTAGGGTGCCTGTCGTATTTACTTTGTTTACAGGTTATGCAACGGTTTACCAGGTTTTTAATTTTTGATGACATTCTGGGGAAATAGAAGTTTTCTAACAATTGGACTCGGTTTTCTTCGGCGTTGCGATGGGCTCTGCGATGTATCTTTAGAATTTTTTCTTCCTGCTCTATTTCGTTGGGTACGTCTTCAACAATTTTCTGGGTGAATCGGATACGATAGTCTCTGAAGTGTAAAGGGTAAATTTCTTGTATTCGACCCATCGTCATTTCATCTGTCAGAAGACCGTTAATATTATTTGGATTGAGATATCTTTTGAAAATGTCAATGATGTCATTGTCGGAATAGTCTTGTCGTATCAAAGTATGTCTTGTGTAGTTGTCGAAGGGGTTTTGAATCTGATAACTATTTTCGTCTCCTATTTTGAGTAAAAGTTGGTTTCGGAAAACGTTTATGGGGGTCTCTACAGATGGTATGAGGTTTTGCGATGAGCTATCGGCACTATGTTCTGTTGGTGTCATTGAATGAATTCCGGTTATTTGGGGAGGCCTTGAAAGGGAGTCGGCAACCACATTTTCCTTGCCTGGTTTGTATTTAAGTTCATAGTTATACTCCTCCAATATGGCTTTCCACCGTTTCATTTTGGAGTTTGTATTTTTGTTGCTTAAGGCATAGGTAAGGGGTTGGTGGTCTGTATAAATGTTAACTTTCCGGGATCCGTAAAGGAAATTCCTTAAAGAATTGAGGGACCAAATAATCGCCAGCATTTCTTTTTCGTTTGTGGCGTAACCTTCTTCTGTTTTGCTTAAGGTTCTGGAAAGAAATGTAATTGGCTTATCATTTTGAGAAAGAACTGCGCCAATGGCGTAGTCAGAAGCGTCGGTTGTAAGTTGAAAGCTTTTGTCAAAGTCTGGATATTGAAGAATTACTTCTTCAGAAATAAGGGAGTTTTTTAATTTATTGAATGCTTCGATGGCTTCTTGATCTAACTGAATTAGTTTTTTCTTTGACATATTTTTGGACACGTGTCCGTCTTCCCCTCTTAGAAGGGATGTCAGAGGTTTCGCCAATTTGGAATAATCCCTTATAAAGCGGCGATAATATCCTGACATTCCGAGAAAGGATCGAAGTTCTTTTAGGTTTTCGGGGATAGGTCGATCAACTATAGCCTGTACTTTTTTCGGGTTAGTTTTTATTCCAGATCTGCCAATAATAAATCCTAAAAATTCAACTTCTTTTTGAAAGAATTCACATTTGTCTAGTTGAATTTTCATATTTGCGTTTTCTAATGTGTGAAACACTTTTTCCAGATTCAAAAAATGTTCGGTTTCGTCCTTCCCGAAGATGACAATGTCATCGATATAGACGTAGCAACATTTTCCAATAAGATCTCTTAGGATGTCATCCAGGGCTCTCTGGAAAATGGAAGGAGCGTTCTTAAGCCCGAATGGCAGGCGAGTAAACTCGAACTTGCCGTTGTTTACCGAGAAGGCAGTTTTTTCTATATCAGATTCTTTTAGTGGGATCTGATGAAAGCCACTTCTTAGGTCCACTATGGAAAACCATTGATTCATACTAAGATTTGCCAGGATTTCGGATATTTCAGGAATTGGATACTTGTCGGCAATAGTAACAGCGTTCAGCTTGCGGTAGTCAATTACCATTCGGAATTTTTTTTCTCCTGAAGCATCTATTTTTTTGGGGACAACCCAAACAGGAGAATTATAAGGAGATCTTGATGGTCTTATGATACCATCTTCTAATAATTTTCGTATTTCTTTTTCGACTTCATTTTTAAGTGCCATGGGATAAGGATATGATTTCGAATACACGGGGTCTCGGGTTGTAGTTCGAATTTCTCCTTTAACCATAGTGGTGTATGTGAGTTTTTCATTTGGTTCCGAAAAGAGATTGGGGCATTTATGAATAATTTTAATAAGTTTAGAATGTTGATCTTTAGTCATGTGGTCAGTTCTAATGTTTATGTTTTTGACAGATTGTGATTGATGTTGTTTGAGTGGGATTGAAATTCTTGGGTGGTTGAAACCGGGGTGGATAGACATGTGATTTTTGCTCGTATGGATGATTGCGTTTAATTGTTTTAGGGTGTCATGTCCTATGATCCCATCAAATGAAATAAGACTGGGGAGAATAAAGAATTTTATTTTGTCTGTTTGAGGACCGAAAAGTTGGATAAGTGCATGGTGTGTTATTTTGATGCTTCCTCCGACAGAATGAGCGTAGAAGGGTTTATCATTCAATGAGGGTTTCTTAATATGACGTGGTTGAACGTAATTCTTGTTTGATCCGGTGTCGATAAGGAATTTTAAGGTCTCTCCACTTCTAGAAATATGTTCGAAATAGGGAAGTGAAGAGGATGCTAATCTAAAAAATAAATGTCGTCCAGTTCTTCAGGTTGATCAAAGTCAAGGTGATCTTGTGAGTCAATGTAATTCGTTAATGTCTGATCATAGTTTTGGTCTTCTTGTTCTATCTCGTTTTCGTATTCCTCCGATGTCTTCTCGTCCGGATCGGGTCCTTCAGTGTGGAAGACTCTCTGCATTTTGTGTGGATGATGGGCCTGTTGTGAATATTGGCGTTTCTGTGGAACTAACTGTTGGTTACGGGGTCTGTTCTGGTAATTCACATTTTGGGATCTGACGGAGTGGTCGACGTCCATTGGCTTCGGAGGAAGCGGACGTTGATTTGCTGGTGGTCTTTGCTGTAGATACAGAGGTTGCCTATAAAACTGTGGTGGTTGAGCATTACGTGGGTTATGGAGTAGCTGGGGATGAAATTCGCGTCTGGGTGCGGCAATTGGTGCTGGTCCTGAATGTACAAAATTGTTTCTTCTAGGGGGAGTTGGAGGCGGTGTTTGCTGAAATGTTTTTCGGGTGCTAGCTTGCGAATTGTTTGCATGCTGGGCTCGAAAATCAACGTTTTGTAATTTTAGGCATAGGTGCAAGGCCTGGGGGAGGTCAGCAGGCTCACGGATGCTGAGTAACCTAGGCAAATCGCCTCTCAACCCTCTGACGAAGGTATCGAGAGCTTTGTCCCGGTAACACTGAGTCATGTTGTTCATGGACTCCTGACTCATATCCATTGATCCTAACTTATTTAAGATAAGCGACAAGTGGTGGTAGACGGCCTGATAGAACTCGGGTATCGTACTACTACCTTGTACCAAGGTTGTCATTTGGTACTCGAGGGTTCCCAAGTCCCTCTTATCTGCGTAGTGGAGGGTAAGACATTTTGATATCTTATCCCAGTTTAATGGGGTATTGTAGGATTCTAGGGCTACGTCTGCGTATCCCGTAATTTTGTTTCTGATGACCGATAGGATCCCGTAATACTTGGGGGTACCTTTCAGATGTTCATAGATTTTGAGTATCCTATCGACACTCTTTTTCCATGAGTTAAATTCATGTGCTTCGCCAGAGAATTCTCTTAAGCTTTTCACTACGTCGGGTATTTTGTCCATTTCGGACAAATTCCTATCGTTGGCTAGATTTATTGGCTGATCTATATCATTATTTATGTCGGACGCAGGGTTCATGATAGAGTTGAAAAGTTGGCGTCCCTGTATTTGAAGGGTTTGAGCTACTAGTTGTGAGATTATCTGAATCATGTCATCGTTAATTGCATTAGGAGCAGGGGGAGGAACGGGAGCATGAAGTTGAGGAGCTGCAACATTATCTGCAGGAACTTCCAGACGAGCTGGTCGTATTAGGTTGTTAGGATTTGACATTTTTCGAAATATTTTTATTTATTAAATGAGAGAATCAATTATATCGGTCGTTCAAGTAATGATAAGGGATGTTTAAATCATACGTATCTTTCGGAGCAATAATTTAGAAAGGAATAGTTAAATTTGTAATGAACTTTCTGAATATTATTTCACAATTGTAAGACTTATGCAATTATATTGTTCTTATTGGATTAAATATGATTTGGTTTCATACAGGTGTAAAGTATGTAAATGTTTGTTACTTAAGTTATTTATTATTGACTTACAGTAATGTTATAATTAATTCTTGTAGCATCTCTTCTTAACGTTTTTTGTTTTGAGGGTTCTGGGCTGCTTCCTGCTGGTTAGGGCGGCTGTCAGTGTTTACTGACTCCTTTTTGTTCCTTTTGGTTAGTTGAACTACTCGGGGGCCTTCGCTTTCCCTATTACTACACTGTTATCGTGGTGGTTTGATTGTCCACTCTTTTGGTTACTTCACTGGGCGGCTTGGTTGTCCACACTTTATTTGTTTCACCGTTATGATGGTGGCTTGGTTGTCCACTCTTTATTTATTTCACTGTTAGATGGTGGTTTACTTCACTTTCACTGCTTCTAGGCTTGGTTATCGCCTAAGTTCACTCGAGATTTTTATACTAACAGGAAAATTTATACCGTGTTACAGGACGCAGCCCCACGTACGGGCGCCAGTTAAAAAAGATTTAGTGCAAAATTTTAAAAAAATATATTGAGAGCAGGTTGCTCTCACCTTTATTACTTCAAGAATCGATTAAGACTAACTTATGACAATGTTTTCTTCATTATTGAAAGCTTGCATTCACATTCCCAATTGCTTACAATATTCTTTTCCCATTGCTTGCATTTCCGTTCGTCGGTTGAATTTCCATGGAAATTCATTTTATTGACCCAGACGCTTGGTCAGCATGTGCACTCGGTTTGACGGTGTTAAGTTATATAGTGATCGACAGTTTTTTGTAGATATCTTTTGAAATATTAACTTTTCCACAAGACAGTCTTCGGCACATATATATATAGCTACGAGCATGATCTAAAAAAAAAGATCTTTATCCATTTGTCTGTAAATCAAGAAATAAACAGCTTTTTGTGGGAATGAAAATATTTGTTTTTCGCCAAATCACTTATTAATCTTAAACCAGTCGATGTATCGCTACCATTGGAATTTGTCGTTTAATTAGAGGTTATACCGGACGTTGTGTGCAAATTTCAGCCTTCTACGCCATTAGTTTCTGAGATAGACCAGGTACGAAATTGATCTAGTGGTCGGACAGACGGACAAAAGCGAAACTAATAAGGTTCAGTCACTTTTCTATGGAAAACTAAGACGGATCAGATGATGGAAATGAATTGCTCGGTGGTTTATTTGCTATCTTTGTCAATATTCATTGAATAAAATGTATTATGTGCAAAATACTTTTGTCTATCTGTTAGTTCTATCCCAAATAACAAAATACATCACAAAGCCCCATAACAACACTACGTTCGGTCTTGCTCTAAAACCCGCTCAACCAGTTTGTTTGCATTTCAATCAAACTCACTTCCAGGAGGACCGAGGACTCCGCACCTCAATTAAACCATAACTCTCGCTGACACTTTCATTCTTACCAAACCACTTTCAGCAGCTTAGCATGTTTCCCATTTTCTGAACGGCAATTTTCTTCTCTACTTTCAGTATTGGCCTTGGTAATTCAATGCCACTGTCGGTCATCTCTAATCTGGGCGGCTCATCGACCAGTCTCAGGAGTAATTCTATTGGCGGGCAACTGAATCCATCCAGCAACAGTAGCAGCATCACCAAGTCGCAACAAAACCTCGTGGAGTCTTCAACTACTGCCACCGATGCTGCCGCCAACACCAACCATGGCAATGTGAAGAAACCGCCAAATCTAACTGCCAGCCAGAGTACCATCGCAACGGAGAGTTCCGGTTTAGTTTCATCATCACCATCATCATCGTCGGCATCGTCGTCGCTGGCCAAGTCTTCATTAGCCAACAGCTCATTGTCCGCTGAATCATCGATTATTGGCGAAACTAGTGCAAATGTGGCTGCGAGTGGAGCGGCAACTTCTGGTGCCCCAGTCGCCTCGATAGCAATCACGAATCCAAACGTTGTTACTTCAATTACCAGTGATCTTCAGCACGGCAAGAAATTAGTTTCATCGGCGGCGGCGTCGTCCTCTTCGACAGCCACTACTGCTGTCGTTGGTGGTGGCAGTAGTAGCATCAAGACGACAACGACTCGCGGCAGTGGAGATGCTGGCACTGCGATCCACAGTAGTACGGGCAGAGGCGCTCGCGAGCGAACAAGTTCTCAATCGCATTACTCGACCGATAAAAGTGGTTCATCGGGTTATTACAGCTCGAACGTGTGTTCCACGTACTCCGTTGAAGATCACATCTACTGTGAACCGGTTATCGACATCCTGGAAGGCAACAAGTCCGCAGCATTGAAGTCGTCCAAGTTGAGCCAACATCACGGCACGGGTCCTCGGAAGATCATGATCGTGCACAACAGCGATGACGAGGAGGAGGATCATCTGCATCATCTTCATCGGCATCATCGTGCGGCGCGCGATCACCATCGGCAGCAGCAGAACGTTAAGCAGAACCTGCGCATCCTAGAGAACAGTATTGAGAACTTGGACAGACACCTGAAGAACTATCCAAAGCTGACGGCACAGGATCGAATAGCGTCCTTTGTGCAAACCCAGGCACAGGCGCTACCTGCAAACGCCTTTCAGATCCATGAGGTGGTGAAGAATCGCTATGGCCATCTGCCGACCATCATGGAAGGCGGCACTGTCGACGGCCAAGCGAGCTTACAAAAGTCCTGGCAAGAAGAGATTGCCGAAGATTCGCTGCTGGATATTGATCTCGACTCCTTCCTGCTGGTGAGCGAGGGCAAGACCAAGATCGGCATTGACAACCCGACCTTTGACAAGTCCGAGGTTCTGAACGACGAGGACATGGAAAACAACTACAAATGTGCGAAATACATCAATTCTTGCCCCGAGGATGCCTACAGATTGGAGAGTGAAGTCGGCAGCTCGCTCGATCATTTCCTAAAGAAGTATGAGGATCAGATACATTTCCAAAGTACGCGGGAGCTTCTCGAAGATGTACGCGATAAAATTCGTCTATTGTCCGCCGAAGGAGTTGACAATCCCACAACCGACGGCGGCGGAGTTGTGGACAAACACCTGCCGGAGGAGCTCGACACCATGATCAAGGCCCTCAAATCCGAACTCGAATCCTACCTCGCGCGCATGAATCACCACAGTGAGATGGAGATTCGCCAGCTCTGTACCGGCCTGGTGAAGAATCAGAATATAGTCAAAATGAAGAAGGCCTTCGAGAGGCGTAAATCGAACGCCAGCGATCCGGAGTACGACTTCGCGTACGAGGCGATTCGGGATGCTGGCACGATTGTCACGGTGCAGCATACGCGGCAGCACGTCGAAACGACTTCGATTCGGTGCACGAGCGATCCGAATTTCAAAATGAAGCGCAAATCGTTGTGTGAGATTTTTCCCGCAACGGACGCGGAGTGTTATGTGGGAACGTCGGCCACTATGGTGACCATTGGTGGTGGGGGTGTTGATGGTGCGGGTATTACAGAACAGGCGGGTTCGGTATTAAAGGATGGTGCGGCGACGACGAGGACACAAATGCAAAGGAATCTCTCGTTTCACAAGCCGATTTTGAACAAATTGGGCAGTGAGAACCCCGGCGACGGAGACAAAGACTCCATATTGGACTGGCACCGAAAGAAGCCGAGCATCTGGGAGATGTACTACGGAACGAATCGAATGAATCAAACGCTGCTCGGCAAGCGAGGAGTCATTACCAACGGCAATCAGGCGATCATGTCCTATGTGAGTAGAGAATTGTGACACATTTTTTGTATTTTGTAGAATGTTGGTATTCAAAACTGTTTTTAAAGCTCTTAACGTGTATAGTGGAAGCCTCCGCTCCCATTTTTGATCCAAGAAAAAATTGGGTTTGTTGTGAATATGTCTCAGTAACGAACCAATCTCATGGACAATGAGCCTAATTGCATTTGGGTTGCTTAATTCTTTGTGACACGCCCTCTTTTTGGGGGCGTTTTCTGAACACAAATCTGTATAATAAAGGAAGGCTGTAAAGCGCTCTTCAATTGTAGATAAAAGTTATCGGAAGAGCCGCACTTCAAGCCAAGAATGCTGACAGCTCTGTCTCTAGCTCTAGCTCTTTTCGCATAGTTAAGATGCCGCCAGAGGGCTCGGCATCACACACTTTTCTCTTCGAATGCTTTTTGGATTTTATCTGTGATTCTATGCACCTGATCAATTGTAGAGTGCTTGTTTCTAAACCCAAATTGATGAATTGGAATTTTTTCGAATAGCTTGGACAACATTGGTAGTATCGATATTGGGCGATATGAGGTTACTTCGATAGGTGGTTTACCGGGTTTTGGTATCATTATTACCTCCGCGACCTTCCACATGCTTGGCACATATCTCAACTTAAATGCAGCATTTATAATCTGCGCTAGTTTATTTAAACATTTTCGAGGAAATTGTTTTAAAATTTCCCTTGTGATTAAATCGAACCCTGGGGCTTTTTTTATGTGTGTGCCTTCTTTGATTTCTTTGGCAATTTCTTTAGCTATCACCGGCCGAATAGGTCTTCTTCGCACCTTTCTTCGTTTCCTTGATAATCCTTATCTTCATAAGGTTTGAAGACGTTCTCAAGGTACTCTGCAAAAGTATTTGCTTTTTCTTGACTGCTTTTTGCCCAGTTACCTTATCTGGTTTTTACTGGTGGAATGTGAGCTAAGGGCCTGTTCATTTTCTTTGTTGCCTTCCAGAGCGAGTAATCGGTAAGACTGGTAAGATACGTTTTGAAAGACTCGTAATTAAATTCTCTTATAGATTTTCTGAGCTTATTATTTAAGTTGTTCAGTGTGGTTTTGTCGCTTGGCGCCCTTGTCTGTTGCCAACGTATTCTAGCTTTCCTCTTTTCACGAGGATAAGATACATATAATTAAGGACTGATGTTTTATGCCATTCAAAACTTACATTTCAAGCACTTTTAGTATTTAGAGTGGTAAAATGATGCCACAAGTCACTAAGAGAAATTGTATTGAATTTATCCACTGAAGCACAGCTGCGGTAAGTAATTTCAAACGACATTTGATGGACACTTTCCATGATCGTACTTTCAATACAATTAGATTGTTACTTCCTAGGGTAGTACTTTGAGCTGGTATCACCTCACCAAGATGTCTACTACCACACGACTTCAAGTCTGCAATTTGACTACGTTCATAAATTTAATTCAGTTCATAATCGCAATATTTCTAAAGAAGGCTCCAATCATCATTGGCTTCCTACGATGCAATTACATCGCACTTCCAAGTGTCTAATAGCCCAAGAATGCCCACACCGGAACTCAATAAAATTTCCACACAAATAAAGCAATTATATTGTCAAGTTGTTTCGGACGGCAAGTCAATGTCGACACCGAAATTCCCACATCTCGAATTATCGGGCACATTCACTTAGAGAACAACAGCCAAGGTTCGAGTTTCCGAATACGAATCACCATACAACAACTCTAATTACTTATCAGAATGTGTCCCATCGTGGCGTCGGACGATCTCCGGAAATATTCGTCAGCTACCAAATTAATTTTCAATCAAATTTGAGGTCAGATGTCGCCATTTCCAACACCACAGACCACACCAGTATGCAGATTGTGAAACAACTCAATCGATCAGAATACCTCTCGTTTTCGAATAATTATTATTTTCGGTTGCGACACACCAATAGCACTGACCAGTGACCGCACTGCCTTAAAATCTCCTTACCTTGCTGTGTCGAGATTTTAATGAACCAATTAAAATACTGAATAGCAATTTTTATCTGGTGAGTTTTTGAAAAAGATTAGTTTGGTGCACGAAAGAATTCCGTCTGCAGATACTTTGTCTACCACCATCAGCAGCGTGTAGCTTCCATTGGGTGAGCATGAGCTTGAGCATATAGTGTGGATTGCTGATGTGTGGGAATGGGAATTATTCAGAATGTTTGGTCAGCCGGGCCGATGTGGCAATGAATCGTACAGAATGTGAAAGGAAGATTAATACCGACCTAGACACTTAATGGTGGTGACGGTAATTACTGCAAATACATCGGCGTCCAAAAAGAAGGAAATTAAGTTTGAGTTTGAGTTTTAATTCACCCAGCGCCAGCAATCTGCCGGCCGAGGTGTATGCGATTACCGTTTACGGTTGTCTAATTCGAATTCGGCTTCTGCGAATTGAATGGCAAATCATCAAGCGACAATTTATACGAGTGCATTTGACTTCTGCGAGTGGCCTTGTCATACGAATTTATTTCCGAACCGACACCAATAAAAATTGAATTAACTTTGAACGGAAATGTCAATGGAAACAAAGTGAGCGATGGGAAAAATGTGGATAGTCGGTATAAATTAAACGCAATTGATATCAACCGATCGCAGTAGCACAAAAGTCTATACTACACCTTCTCATAAAAAATGACAGAAAAAGAGACAATCAGAATAATAACGAGCAAGAGTAACGAGCAGTTCCTCTCTCGACTCGAAACAGCTCACAGAATTTCAACCGGCATGCAGCGAACCCATTTTCTTCAATTGAAATATATTTACTTCAACTTAAAATTTTAATCTGCTCCCTACTTGCAGTATTGTTAAATGCTTTATATCTACTTCACTTTAGAAATCCTTTATTTAATCTGCTTCAATTTTAATCAAAAAAACCCTAAATCTACTTCAAAAAAGAAAAAAGTTAATAAAAAAAAAGCTTTACACTCTTTCATGTAAGCCCAGATTCACATTTCAATCGAATAAATTGCATCAAACTTCACTTTGAACACAAAATTTATGATTTATTAATTTTTGACGTTTATTATTGTTTTCCTTTTAAATTTCTGTCAAAAAGGTGATACGATTGGTTTGGTTTTGGTTCCTGTCTGTCTGTTCTGAAGAGTTTAACGTGAAATAATTATTACAAACAAAAGTTATCAAGCATTTGAATAAAGATTGCTGGGAAAATTAGAAATTAAATTATAAATTATTTTTTAGACATGTTTTATACATGTCTAAAACTTATATGGAATTAAATATATCAATTAAAATTACGATTTTGAAATCTACTTCCCTTTTGCAGAATCTACTTCACTTTTTGGGCCAAATCGACTTTCCTTTTTTTTGAATTGGTATTGCTGCCGGCAAGTACGTTTTGACGTTTATAAATATTCCAATAAATATGTCAAATGAGCAAAGTTGACAGAAACAAATTCAAAAGCCGTCTTAAAAATCGATTGCACTCAAAATTAAAATCTGTCAAAATAAGAATGGTTGTTGAATGTTGTCCCAGAACGTGTCATATGTTGCAAAAAGATCAGTTGTATATTTATATGGAATGGAATCATGTAGCTGATGGTGTCACCAATTGGAAGCCCTTTCCCTATAAGCTCATGGAGAAAGTGGATGGACGGGCTAGAGTAGGGTTTTTACAGGAAGCGTCTCACTCACTGCACAGATCGATCAACACCAGGCTTAACCACAATCTGCAAACAAAGAACAACTTCGATGACAATTATAGCGCGGACGAAATATCTAAGATGTTTAAGTTACGGACTAAGATACTAAATTTTCTGGCAAAGTGCCCAATCCTTCGTGAAACAAGAAGACATTTCCTTGGAGTTGATGTTTTATCAGAAAGTCAAATGCTCTTGCTTCTTTATGAAATGAACGGCGCACAATTATACAAGTATTGTAAAAATGTCATATCGTATACTAGGATTATGAATGAAATCTTTCAATGGCCATCCAAATTTTCTTATCAAATCTTTATTCGTTTGTTTTTTTAATATTAGTATTTTAGTAGTACATTTTTAATTCATTGACTTACCCTTTCTTTTTTTTTTGTTAACCAGGCAGACGGCAAAGCCATGCTTACATTTTTATTGCAAATATTGGTATTTTAAGCATTATGATTTCATCAATAAAAATCTGAATAAGCGGAATCCGCGGAGTTAAAATGTTTGCCTTTGAATTTTCCCCTCAAAATCGTTTGCTTGTATGACATTTGCTTTAAGATTTTTTACAATCAAATCAAACGCGTTCCGTTGCAAACTTTCGGAGCATTGAGGTTGCGCAACACCATTTTAAATAGTTTTTGTTGTACCTAATAGTGACACTACCCGTTTTTCTATCCAGTCGATTCGGTTCAAAGTGCGGTTCGCCATACAGACTTCTATCCCCAATCTAATCCCCTTGAAGTTTTGTTTTCACGACAAATAGTAGCATAGTTCTTACGAATCTACCAAGCCTAAAATCGTCAAAATTGAACAATCCGTACCCACCCGGTTTCGCCCGTGCCTGTGGTATTGAGTCCTGACCTCATTCTGCAAACTGCTTTATTTTGACAATGCCCGTTAATAATTATTTTAATTATACAACTTTTTTTTTTGAATGGGAGGTGTCACAACCTGTTTTCCTATTCCTCTAATCTTATGTAAAGTGACACCTTTAGGGTCCAAAACTATCCTATCTCTCAAACTGTAACCAACCAATCGGTTGAGTTGTTTCGTAGATCAACAACATCGCCACCTATCGGATCCATAAGTATGTATCATTATCTTTAAAGTCTTGCCAAAAATTAAATACAGCAATACAAATAAAACGAAGGAAGAAACATGAAAATTGGCCCAATGGTTTCAAGTTAAAACGTCAATATATATGTATATAGAAATAGATATATAGAAGATTGTTAAGCTGAACTTGCTTCGCAAGTCATGCTATAATAATAATTAGATAACTAAATTTTCTTCCCAAGTCTTGCTATGAAACAAATCATTAATGTAAACTGCCCCTCAGGCCATATTTGGTACATTTTACAATAATCTAGTACTATTTGCGTAAGCTGCGTGCTTTCGAGTTTCCTGTGGCATACCTTTCCTGGTATTTTTGTCAATCGAATTTTTGACATTCTAAAGGGTGTTATTTTGGTATTCAAAGAAAAATGCCATTTTTTGAGATAAATGATCGGATGTTTATTTCATAATAAAGAGGAAGGTAAGCCGTTATGAATGAAAAACAACATCAGCCAAATGGCCACCACAAGCACGCATACAGGACAATATCCTTTTCATGAAATTTTCCATAACCAAATCGCAAAGTGGCTGCCCTATGTCCTCGATAGCCTCACGAATTTTATCTTCGAGGTCTTGAATCGACGCTGGGCTGTTGGCGTAGACCTTATCTTTCACGTGATCCCAAAGGAAGAAGTCGCAAGGTGTTAAATCACAAGATTTCGGTGACCAATTGTAATCACCTCTTCGAGAGATAACACGGTCCGGAAACTTTTCCCGAAAAAGATCAATGTTTTCGTTGCTTGTGTGGCACGTAGCGCGGTCTTGTTGAAAGTAAACGTTGTCCAGATCAATATCATCCAACTCCGACCATACAAAATCATTAATCATCTCTCGATAGCGCCATCCATTCACCGTAACTGTTGATCCAACCTCATTTTCGAAAAAGTAAGGTCCCAAATATCATCTAAAGTTTTTCGTTTTATTTCGGGAATCGTTTCAATTTTGCCACCATCAAATTTCCGTGCTCGACAAAGATTATACAATAAGATTTAACATATTTTTTGTTTTGTATTTGTCACTACTTGATTTCTATCTATAGTTTTTCGTTTCAAACTGCATTTCCCCATACAAACTTTCATAACCTCTTTCATCTCCTCAAAGTTTTGTTTTCGCCACAAAAAGGAGCCTATATCCTTCTCATTGTTTTTGTGAATAGTTTAAAAGAAAAACCCAGACAATTGGTTGTAAATTACGTGAGTTATACGACAACACATTAAATATCAAGTTAGTTTTATATTCTTTTTTTAATTTTCATTAGAAAAGGTATTTTCCCATACGAGTTTCTATGACCTTTTGTTTGCATTGTATTTATGTTCTTTTAACTAAAGTCATGATGTAGACGAATTTCATGTTTTTGAGACCTATAAGGCTCAAACACTTGTCGGACATTCCATAGACAGCTGTGTTTAGGAGATATGCACTCAAACTCCTACCTGCTGATGTGTTCAAGCCCACCGTAGGTCCGGGGCTTCCGAAATCCTCCACTTTTTTGCAATTTTATGTGAAAATTAGATAAGATATAGATTCTGCTCGTCAACACCTACTGTCTGTTGTCTTAATATGCACCCATCTGTCAGTCATATACTTTGCCGACCGCTGTTAAGAATGCGCTTAGGACCGGGCACAAAGCGCTACCAACCACCTGCCTGAAATTACCATTTCCAATATGCTCCACTCCCACAGCAGATACGAATACGTTCGCCCTAAATTATAGCTAACCGATCTGAAATTACCAAATAATTCTTGTTGCATATTTCGTACACACTTTTGGTCAGGCCATTCGGAACACTCCTTATCCTCGAGAGTGCAACTGCAACGCCATGCCGTTCCATTTAATTATCCAAACTGAAAATATCGAATTGTTTTCGGGGGCATTTCGCGCCGCAGAATGTGTTGTTGGGTCATGTGACCAGCCCAACCCTTTGTAAATTTTCAATAAAACCCCAACCAGATAATGGCTCCTTTATGACCACTGTTCGGAATAATTGGGTCCAGTCCACCGAATGGGCTTTTTCATTTCTGTTATTAATTGCGGTTTGATTTTCGTAGTCCAGCGGACAATGATCATAAATATGAGGCGCTGCTGTATAGACCCTGTTTGGCTGTCTTGTGGTCATGGTTGATATGGTCTCCAAAGGCACGAGTTCAGCTCTACCTGTATTTGGTTATGGGCTGCAGAAACCGGCTGTTGGGGGACGCGGTGCGCGGCGGCGTTCTACTAGACTCAATGATCTTGTTACACGATCTAGTTTCAGCAGCCTTTTAGCATTTTCTCAACAAGTTTGCAGTTTGCCGCTGCTGTGCCAGTGGTGGTGATGGTGTCACTATAGAGTTGACGACAACTGGTTTCAGCTGTGGTGGTATAGCGGACAAATGCAGATGTTAATGTCTTCTCTCGGCCAAATTGGCAATAGGTTTTCATTTTCATTTTCATTTTGTTTGCGTTGTTGTTGCTAGTAACGAGTTTTCAGAATGTGTGTGCTGGATTTGATGAAAATTGAAAGGGGGCGTTGGGGGGCAAGTTAAGTGGTGCCCTTTGTACTCGACAAGAGTTGAGTAACACAAATCAGGAGAATGCAACCGGGTATTGGACAGTATTACTAATTTATATTAAGTGGGCGGTGTAGGAGACTTTCTTGATGTAATTGCGAGATAAATTTTGTGGAATTTCTTTGTGCATGTAGCACTACATTGCAGGGGGCTCAAAAGGCTTTCGTCGTCGATTTGTGTGGCTATACTAGGTGGAACAAACTCCGAGAATTGACACGCAAATATCACAAGGAGCAGTAAAGTAAGCCAATTAGCCAAGGGCTCAAGTAACTCAGAGGATATGATAGGTCGCCTATGGAAGTGTATATGGAAACCTCATGACTCCTGATGGAAACTATTTTTTTCGGAAATCAGGTGGCCACGGGTTCACTTTCGGAAACAGAGTTTGGGTCGTCTGAATTACGTTCAGATATGATATTGTGTCGTGAGTTCAAACATATTAAGAGGCCTCTACCCAGAAATCGAGCAAAAGTGCAAAATATTACATTTTGTTTTTAAAAAAAACATCTCAGTTATATTTTATTTAAAGAATTCCCAGAGGTGTTTCTGAAAATTTGCATAAAATCGATTTACTATTGGCCACAGCATGATAAGGCAGAGTACGATACATCTGAGATCACTAGCTCAGCTCAAAGGTAATATCCAAAACACCAATAACATCCAGACGGATCTTGAAATTGTACTCTGTTTTAGAAAATACAGGTGTTTAAAAACAAACAATATTTTGAAATATTGAACTACGTTTTTCATGTGAAAATTGATGCACGTATGTTTCAATTTTTACTCAGAACAACAAAGTTTCATATCAGCTAACAGATCCTTGTCGAAGTCTACAACTCTACTGTAGCTAAACTAGTAGGAGGAAAAAGAATCAACTTTTCACTTGGGCAAGGATTTTAGGCAAGTGTACTACAGCAGCTGTAAAGTTTAACTCTAAAGGGCAGATCCCTGAACTGCTTAAACATCTGTATGGACATGTGTGGCTTAAATTCCCTGGAAAAATAAATAGAAATTCGGCTACTCCGGAAAAGCGTGTTACAAACCTACAGTCGGAGTGCGAGAAGGGTTTATCGTAAGAGCAAAATACTGTATCGCATAAACCGGACAGGTGTTGTCAAAGATGTTGGGTGTTGTACCAGTTGCCACCAACCAGACATGGATGAAGACAAATTCATTGCAGAGAAAGACTGTCTAATAGAACAACTAAAGTAAAATCAAAACCATCGCCAGCTGTTATAAAAACAAACAGTAGGACAAGCCAGTAATGAAAAATGGTTGTACATCAGAAAGAAAATGCTGACAGCCACATATTTCGGACAAATATGCAAAGCAAAAAAACTCGAAGGCTGTGTTAAAAGACTTGCACATCGTACGACCTTGTTAATACCTTCCGACATGTATGGAAAAATTAACGAAGACGCTGTGAGGCTGCAATTTGAACAGCAATTGGGAAGAAGTATATCGAGCTCAGGAATTATTATCGATGAGGAGTATTACTTTCTTGGTGTTTCTCCAGATGGACTTATCGACGAAGACCCCTACGGATGCTATCAAAACCAAAAAAAATCAAATACATAACGATTTCTGATGAGGGTATGATACATAAAAGGTTTAAATAAAAGCCACAACTATTACTACCAAATTCAAGGCCAATTGCTGAAGGTGAGGTTAAGTTCTGGTTTTTACCAGAATTAGTGGATTCTCGTATTACTCGGGGAATGGAAGTGCGAAAACCACAGTAAAAGGATACTTGAGGAGACCGACAAAAATGTAAGCTAATTGGGTGCACCAGAGTAGCAGACACTACATTAGCAGTTACCCATGTATATTATTTTATTATTAAGTTCATTAAAAAAAAAAAAAGCCTTCAGCCATTCGTTTGAGTGAGCTTATATCTTTGGAATGGATGTAAAGACCTATAGCATTTTATCTGCAAAATCTCTGAGTAATACCAAATTCATGTTTTACATGTCAAATCCAGGAGTCTGGAGCGAAACCAACATATTTTCATATTTTGCCAAAGTCCCGACGCAAAATTCGCCAAATTGAAGTCCGCGAAAGACCGACTTCTTGTGCACGGCGAAGAATTGACTACTGCCGCGGGTTCCCCTGTACACTTTCACAGCCCGCGGCAATGTTCTCGGCTGATCTGGCGTTCCTTTGACATACAGGTGTTGGCTGATTGTTTACCGAACCGGTTATCTCAAACTTGGCAACCAAACGCTGAAGAGTCGACTTTGAAGGAACATTTCGTCTCCCGTAAAATTTTGTTAAATTTTGCACTGACTCACATTATTTGTTTTAAAAATAGGTTTTATCACTTGGACGCCACCAAAGCAACATGGCTGTCACTGGCTGGCAAAATCGACCCGCCCCAATTGAAAAACCTTTTATGTGCTTACTTAGTCGAGAGATACTTGGTTCAGACCACCTTATTCGGTCCTATTGTCGCCTTTCTAATCACGTTTTCTTAGTTAGGGATAATCTCTGTAGTTCTGCAGAGTTCCTACCATACGTCTTTCTCGGCGCTAGCTCCAACATATTTTGGTCATTATCTGATTTATTCCCTTATATAGTCAAACCATTCTAGCCCCAAATATATTAAAGTTCTGCGGGCGAGCCCTGGGCATTGGAAGCAGTATATGTATTCCACCGTCTCCAGTTCTTTAAAGCAGAGCCATCAGGGGCCATCCTTTAAAAGTCGCATAATCTTAAGGCGATATCTGACGCGATATGTCGACAAGTCTTGCAAGTTCCTGCCACAAGTTGTGATAAGATCAGCAGAGTCTTGTGTGGCACTCTGCAAAGTGGACAACTTTTTCACCTTCATATGTACCTGTGTATCAAGTATTTGTCGCGTTGTATTTAAGCTCCTAAAGCGACTCACTTAACGATTTGAACTACCCGCTTCAAAGCACACGCTGGCATTCTTGTCCGCACCTCTTACGGTGGTCCAAATTTCGATCCAAGTCGTTCACTATTTCCCTTCCAAGCGGCAGACCAAAATCGATCCAAGTGCGACTTTTTACTTCCTTCTAACCCTGTGTGTCCTTTCATCCAAAGCCAGTATCAGCACATCCTTGGGCAATAATTTGTTAAATTTGAATACACCATCCATCGACAGAGATATACAGATCAAATTCAGATTCAGAAGAGCTATCACCTCGGCTTCGTGGGCCAAATAAGCTGTCATCCTTTGGTAGCCATAAGTCGAATGGTGCTGATGATAGGTGTAAAACAAACGCTTCCAGGTCTGAAAATTATCTTCACTGCTGGTTGATCGGTAGCTTGCATAAGGCCCGCCTGGTCGAAGAAGTGTTCGTACCAAGAATTGGTAAAGGTGTTCGACTAAAAAAGGTCACCTTCTTTGCGGTAAGCCCATCAGCGAGACTGCACTAAGCTAGTTAGAAGAATTGATGACGCGCTTGAAAGGAGAGAATGCACCTCCGTTGATATGAAGAAGCTTTCGATGCAACTTTCGATAGTTCAATTCTGCTGGTTAAAATGATGTTATTCAAGGGCTTCTTCACTCGTCGAACAAATATGGCTCTGGACGCGGACCAAGTCGTCGCTAAATTTCACAGTTTCGTCCTCTTCGTCATTGTCCGGTTCAAATTCGAAAATATCATTCCCTTCAAATACCATTCTAGTCTATTTCTTTCATAAATTAGTTTTTAACTCTTATTTTGTCAAATTTGCTAAGGTCAACTCAGCTTATCAAATAACTTTGGAAAATTTGAGAAACTAAAGTTAAAAATTCGCGCTAATTTTAAAAATTAAAAGTTATCAGGTTTTTACTGAGCTCACTTTTATTTTTTTTTTGATTTTCTACAGTTTAAAGTCTGCTCAGGTTTCGCGAATTTTTAACTTTCACTTTCTCAAATTTTCTAAAGCGAAAATGAGAAGTTTTTGTTTTTTTTTAAAAAAATAAAAATAAAAAGTCTGCTCTTTTTTTCAATTTTGCGTGAAAAAAAAATAACTAAAGACGCATCTTTTCAAAATATTCCACATAATATGACGAGAAGTTGTTTGAAAAATCCCTTCAGGACAATCTAAAAAGTTGCATCCATTAAAAACCGGCGCTTACCTTCAGGAACATTTTCTTTGATAAGGTTGATCGTTTTGGATGAAGAAAATGTTATTCAAAATGCATAATTCCATAAAAATTGGACCTGAATTGGCTTCATCTCGCAACCATATACTTCGCGTTTCTTCTAGTAGAATTTTGTTTTGATACCAAAATAAGAAAGTGGAAAATGACCCCAAATGACTTTCGAACAACTTGCACTAAAGAAAAATCACACAAAAAAAAAATATGCAAGAAGACCCCTAAACAATGAAAATACTCCCCAATTTCGTAATAATTTTTCTTGTTGTTTGCCATGCATTATTTGCGGGCATTTTACATTGGGGCATAATTTCATGGAGCCGGGTCATGCCTGCCAAATGTTAGTGATCGATTGGTTGTGCCTATTTAGTCAAAACTTAAGAGATATTCAAGAAAGTTCCAATAAAACCAAAAGTCAAAACAAAAACCCCAACAGCTTTGTATAGAACCGTGGGCCTAGTTTTTCAAAATTATTCGCCTGTTAATGTTATGACACTATTGAAAGTAAAAATAAATAAATAATTAGCTATCGCAACAGTTCGTAGGGACCCTAGGCCTAGCTTCTCACAACCGTTCGTCTTGAGCGATTTTTTTATTCAGTTTTGGGACGAATGGAAGGGATGTACAAAGTTTTGAGTACAACCGGCTTATTAAGAAGCTCTTTCATGACAGTTATACTCTCGGATGTTTACCAGAAACCTTAAGCCGCTGTTCGTTTATTTTTGTAAGGACCCGTCGCTCATTGGGTATGAAACAGAAAATTCTCGCTGCCACAATTCCGCAGTTCGAAGCACAGCGTCGAGTAGGTTCAATGTCAGCTGTCACCATTGGTGCACCACAGTCACACTAAGCACCGTGTACATTCTAACGTCCTAATTCCCGACATGCACCAAATAGACAAATTGCATCTGCTTCGCCTTCAGCAATTAATTACTCTTGAAGACGACATCCGCGCGGCAAACGACAAGCTATGCGGTCAAGGATATACCGATACCGACGGCAATCTTCTGTTCGTTGCGCTTGCAATGACATGACAGTTGACTAGTTTCTTGCGAATCACTCTGAAGGTAAATCCAACACAAGACATTCGTATGTGTCAATGTAGATGATGATCGTGAATGCTAAACATCAGTCTGCCAGGGTAGCAATTATTACCCCCACACACACAGCTTTAGAACGAAGCCAAACATGGCTATATGGCTGATCATCGGCACAGAAATTTTCATTTTACAAACGACTTCCCTGACCGACCATCGTCAACATGTTGCACAACATCTCGCATTGCAGTACTAACAGAGTTTTTAATTTTTTTTTTGAAAATATCTTAATTGCAATGCAGTACCATAGGAGATTTGCTAATTGCATGTTATAATGCACTTTTTACATGCTCATCTTCAAGACTTTTGTATGTTGTCGGCAGTGTTTCTGTTCGTTTTGTCACGATGGAGCTGTGCAACATTCGTGGCACATTGTAGGAGCGAGTGTGTTATGCGGTCGTGTCTGACTAATGTCGTTTCCGTCGATGAGAGTTATGGCTAAAATTACCTATTTAGAGAGTACAGATCGGCTACCTTGATGGCGGTGCGGTGATAGAGACACCAGCATCGCAATGGCGCGACATGACTGTGCTCCGATGTTGATCGCGAAAAAGGCATTATTTTGGCACCTTTGGCAAAGCAGTTCCTGGTGTATACTTAAACCCAATCATAGCGTCCGTCTTGTATGGTGATAAACAATCGAAAGGAGTTTGGAAACAAAAGATGGAAGCGAACAGATTGACACTTCCGCTATAGCATCAGCGATCATCAGTGATGTATGCCCTGATGCAATATGGGTAAGTCGGAGGGAATTCACTTTGTTCCGAGTTGATTGGTTTATGCAACAATTTGTGTAAAGTGAAATTAATTTAAATGCCATTAAAGCGGTTTCGGAATTGATGTTGGACATGGATTGAAGGGTGCTCCCAGTTTATGAGTAGACTTCACTATCGTAACGATCTGTGTAAGAAATTTCGAAAACCAATTACCCAGTTTAGCCGTAAACGTGGGAGATGTTAAGTTAAAGATCGGTGTAAGCGATGTGGTTATAATTAGCACTGCCAGGGAGCTTCTCATGTAAGATGTCGGAATTGATTTCTATGAGCGTGTCTTAAAGGCTTTGACCTATTGTTTACCGAGTGGTTCCTTTCAGATGCATGGTAACTCACCCATGTTGAGCTAGTTCGCAAAAGGGGGCGATGGGTCCTCGCGTTTTAAATGTTAGCTAATATCTTCAGTTGATGCTTCTACTAGGGCTTTCTAAAGAACTCAGAGATCTTTTAGGGTGTAGAAATATTGTGCATTTACTTTACAGACCCAGAATATTAACGCCTTCTATGATCCTATAGCACCAACAGTCTAAAAATCTGGCACATCTAGTACGTTTGTCATAGATGTCAAACCCCAACCAACTGCAATTGGTAAAACGAGGCGAGTTTCCGACAGAGACAATACCGAGACCCCCAACTCGCAATCCTCTTGCCGCTGGCCCCCTACATTTTTTTTTTTTGGAAAATCCCCATTTTGTTTTCCTAACGGTGTTATGTCAATTTAGAATCCGTGTGACAAAAAGCATTCAAAAAATATAAAATAAATGCTGCCAACGTGGGGGAATGTGATAGAGTTCGAGAATACCACATTTTAACATTACTGGATGTTATTGGTTATATATATATATTTAGTTGGCGCAACAGGTCTGTAGAGACCCAAGGCCTAGCTTCTCACAACCATTCGTTTTGTGTGAGTTTCATTTTTGGAACGAATGGAAGGGATCTACAATTTTATGCCGATTCCAAACGGCTAATTGAGAAGCTCTTAAGACAGTTATACTCTCGGATGTTTGTCAGACGTTCGCGAGAGGCGGCGCAGTGGAAAAAACCCTAAGTTGGAATTTGGGTTTTTGCGGGATTCGAACCTGAGACCCCTCGCTTAGTAGTCCAACACACTAACCACTAAGCCACTGCGCCTGCGGATGTTATTGGATAGTTATTAAATATTTTTAAAAAGTGAATAACATAATGTATTTGGTTAATAAAGCTACCTAATGAGATGTATTATATACTAGAAACATACTAGGATAAACATGGTTGTGTATTTTCCGCTTTTGAATATTATTAACTTCGATTTTATTTATATTTTTCTTGAATAACTGAAGAAAAATTACTCAAAATTTTTATTTTCCCTCAACCCATCTTCATTGTTGATTTTTCATAAATATTTTAAGCAAAACTACACTTTTTCCTCAACAAAAAATACTATTCACACGCAGCGAATAATTTCAAATTCAACGTGTAAAATTCTATGAACGCTGCCTGTAGCTTTGTGAACAGCGGAAGTGGTTAATTTTTTTTTTTTTTTAAAGTGCGTTGGTAAGCCGGCTTTTTTGAAGTTTCGTGACATTTGTCAATACGAATGTAACAATGAAGAAATGGAGGGTGTACCCTAGCGGCTATAATTTGAACCCTACTAGACATACAAGTTTGGCAGATAAGCGACAAAATATACGTAAAAGAAGCTAAGCAAGATTAACTATTAAAATATTATGGAAAATAAATACATTTGTTAATTAAAAACATAACAAATTTCTAAATAGTTTACAGTAATGGAAAATAAAGAAATAGTGTTGGATCGAGCGTCTCATTGCGGTTCACCCTAGTGCAACTCATATAGACAAAATGGTATAACCATGTACAACATTCCAAAAGAAGTTTTAAACTCTCGATTCCTTTTAAATCGAACCTGTTAATATGTATGAGACATGCTGCGATGTGCTCGCATTTTCTTCCTTCACAAACTTTGCACGAGCAAGTACAAATTCAAAACTTCCAAAACTTTGTAAGATATCTTAGTTTTATTTCGTGGGGCTTTGAATTCATTGAGGATGCATTAATAACCAGACCAGTTACATCACTGTTTGCTTAATGTAGTATCACACCTATAGCAAAGACCCAACCAGCCTTGACAAGCTCTATCCCTTTGCGAATGGAGCGTTATATGCCGCTAAAATATTCTGCAATATCGCATATGGCTATCGAGAAAGTCTGAGATAAATCTCGGTTAGGTGAGTCCGCCATTGGTATTTGGGATAATGCTGCACAGTAAAATAATTAGAACATTAACAACAATTTAAAGAACTTTAAATAGTTAAAAAAGAGTCTAATCCAAAAAAACAAAATTGATTACGCGAAACCAACACATATTTTTCATTCCACTTTTAAACCATTCAGACATATTTTATGGACCCGGGGTTATTTTATTTTTCAATAAAACCTGAATTTTAGACCGACAAGGCATTTATATAAATTAAAATAGTTTGTCATTTATAAAATAAATAAATTACCTTTCCAAAAATACACGTACCGCTTACCGATGACAGATTCCTGTATGTCTGATAGGGTTCATTTCTTTGCCACCAGATATCGCAGGCCAACTTGTACATTTATGAATACTAGCGCCAAAAAACGTGACAACCCCATAAAAATATAGCTTGTAGTAACGGGAAGTCGGCCGAAGTTGGTGGTCTCAGTATTGTCTCTGATTTCCGGTATCTCTGTATTTCTTACATTTTTTTTCCGACCATTGCGGAGACTGGCCGACATTTTTTTCTTGTCTTAATAAAACTGAAATGTTAGTTATAACATAAACAAAATAGAAATTATTCACAAAATTCACTATAGTATTTTATTGTTCACTATATATTTTATTGTTATTAGTTATATACTTAATTTTCAATTGAAAAGACATAAAAAAAATAATATAAGGGAGAACCATGTTTGTCCTGACATGCTTCTATATAAAAAAAAAACATCAAATTTACATAGTTTTATAAATCAAACAAATTCTATTATTCACCTACACTACATTCACATCAGTCCTTTCTCGGTCTTTCTCGTTTTTCTATCTAATTTATTTTATTCTGTGGATTGTTTGTGATCTCAAATAAAACGACACACTCCTTAAGAAGTTCAATTCTAATATATATTTGGAATAAATAAAAAGTGCTATAGTTTTTAAGTGATTATTTACTATAGTTACTTTTTCAATAAGTTACATGCAAGGAATTTTACAAGTACAAACATCACAAGACTGAAAAATGTACTACTTTGTTTTGAACTCAGCAGAAAGGCTCTATGTTTAAAAATATAAATTTCTTATTAGAAAATAAAGAAAGCTTAAAAAAATCGTGTTCTTAATCATTTACCTTTGTCCCAAATCCAATCAATACTATAATTATTACAATTTATTGTTTTTATGGTATGTCGATTTTTTAAGCAGAAAATGGAGATTTTGTGAAATTTAATCTGGCACCACTTACACATGCTTACATTAAAAATTCAATCAAATTGTAAACAGCTAGCTATCTATAGGCTAGGCAGGCAGATCGGATACCAATGAAATTGTGAATAAAATACTAATTAAAGATTGTTTTTATTTCAATGCTTTTCATTTATTCTTTAAATATGTGTGCAGCATGTTTCGGATTTTTTCTGACATATTTTGAATTTTTTGTGGCATATTTAGTCATTTAAAGTGCATATTTTGTGTTTTTTAGTGCATGAAAATCCAGTCCCTGCTAATAATCATTATTAACGTTCACCTTACATATTTTGTGGGTCACAATATGTTATTTTGTATGGAGAATTTCGCCATTGTGAGCTCGAAAAGTTTAGCCTGGACACTAAAAACGGTTATTCGTATCGCGGGTTGTCTTTCAGGTTAAGTTATTATTAAAACGCATTGTTTTTTATGTCATTGCGCCGATCATATCATCGATCACTCAAAATAAAATTTTTCTTCTTATTTCATTAAATTTACGTAAGTTTTGATCATTTTCATCATTTAAGCTATATTCAAAAGGGTCAAAGGTATTGCCTAATAATATGCAAAGTATTTTCTTCTTTGTTTTCTTATATTGTGTGGATGGTTTTTAAAACAATATTTCTGTGTATTATGAATTTTAATCGTTTATGAAAAAGCAATGTACCTACTTGTTCATGCAAAAATGCTGCAACGGAAGATCACCTTTTACTTGGTTCATATTTCATGAAAACCTGAATTGCGGAAGATTAATTGATACTCAATTCAATCAAATGCACACCAGCGAAATGCACATAGCCGCGTGTAACGAAAATTTATTGATGGATAAAGCGGATACCTCAAGTAAACTTTAGGCAACGGTTGCTATAAGCAATTTAATCATCAATTTGTATTTAACATTTGTTTTGGATTCCTTAGAGAAAATCTCAATCAATCTCAGATGATAGTGCGAATGCTATTATTATTACCTGCAATGAAACAAAAATTTGTAATGTCTGCGACTGTAGTGAAATGGTACAACTGTTTTTGTGGAATAACAACATTTTTTTTATCTTGTACTTTAACTTGTACTCAATCATTTTCGTACATTAATTTTATTTGCGACTGAAATCAAATCGATAACAATAACAGTCTACGAGAATAATGCACCATAACGAGTAACTAGTAACTCAGCTCTTGACACATAATAGATCGCATTTGCACAGATACCAGTTCGTACGAAGAATGACGGCAAAAGTAGAGTTATCAAAATAACGAGTGACGAAAAATTCCACTTTCGGCTTTACAGATGTTAAGGAATTTATTGCGAATGTAACATAAACGATTTCAATCACAATAAATTAATAATAAGTAGATACTTCCACGTCAAAATCAAAACTAACTGGAGAAAGTTTGTGTTATCAAAATAACGAGCATCGAGCAGTTCTAATTTTAGGTCGTAAAGTTTACGAAGTTTCTTGCAAACAGAATGAATCGAAAACAATCTATTAATGTACTAATCGAAACCATAAAAACCACTTAAACAAATAAAATAAATAGTAACTAGTAACAAACGCACAACATATATTCATGTCATCATAACAGATAGCAAAGACAGATTGAATAAGTATTGTAACGAGTATAAAGCGCGCTTTGGCTTTTAGCCTTAAAAGATTGGGAAATTCCAAACAGAATGCACACGCAACCAATCCACCTTCTAATCATAACCGAACGAAAAGTACAGAATTATCATTTATAAATTATCGATCAATACATCAAAATAACGAGTAACCAGTATTTTGACTTGATATAATCGATAGCAATCGCACGGAGTCTATATACCTCAAAGTTTTTACACAATTACGTGTCCCACAAAAATTGGCTGAAATAGATAGTACTACCAAATTAACGAGTATCGAGTAATTCTGCTCTAAATAATAAGAGAATCCTTGGAGCATTAAATATAATCGATCGCATTCACACAAAGTCTACATACATAATGTCCCTTTAAGTACTGACCAAAAACAATTGCGAGTTAGCTAAATAACGAGTAGACTCGCTCTTGTTTCTGACTCTGAGCGTTTAAATATTTTGATTGATTACTATCGAACGCAGTCATACAAAGTTTTGACACGTACCTATCAAAAATCACTCCAAGATGCAAAAACATATATTTAGGATCAGGACGAAAACGTTTTATTAAGGACGATATTGGTCCTCTATCCATATAAGGATTTCCCTTAATGATTTAAGGCCGATGGCTAGAGAACAATAGATTTTGAGGGTGTTCATTTACATTCGCAATGAATAGACGGGGAATTTGCAGTTAATTGAGTAAAAAAAAAACGATAGAAAAACGGAAATTTGAAGGTTAAGGAGTAACGAGTTATTCCGCCTTTAGCATTAATAGCAATAGTGTTGCTGCCACCCTGTGGTTCACTAAACAAACCATATACGTCAATTGGATCATCGTAAAACGTCAAACTAAAAACCACATGTATGCAATTTTGATCTCTGTCAGCATTCGGAATCGTGGAAGTAAAAAAAAGGAAACTTGAATTTTTTAAAGCACTTTGCTAGTAAAAGAAGTTTTTTTCTATTTATACGGATTTGGAATACGCTGTTCAAGCGGTAACAAATAGCGTAGAGAGTTTCTTGCAAATCGTATTCAATTGTATATAGTATTTATACATTTTCATCGAAACTGTAAAATGCAAAACTATCAAAATATCGAGTAACGCTAACGAGTAGAGAATTTCTTGTAGCTTGTAAAGGGTGATTTTTTAAGAGGTTTAGAACTTTTTTTAAAAAAAAAACACAAAAAATTCGAAAAAATGAATGAAATATTTATTTGAATCGATAGTTTGAACCTTGCAATTTGATGTTTAAAGATAATTTCATGCAAATGTTGACCGCGGCTGCGTCTCAGGTAGCCCATCCGCTGAGTCCAATTTTGGCATACTCTTTCACACATATCGGCCGGTATCTCACGAATGAATGCATGGATGTTGGCTTCCAGTGCGTCAATCGAAGCGGGCTTGTCCCTATACACATTAGCCTTGGCATACCCCCACAAAAAATAATCTAATGGTGTCAAATCGCACGATCTAGGCGGCCAATTGACCGGCCCGAAACGTGAAATTAACTGTTCACCAAACTCGCCTCGCAATTGCGCCATTGTTTCGCGTGCTGTGTGGCATGTGGCACCGTCTTGTTGAAACCACATATCATGCAAGTCAAGAACTTCCATTTCGGGCAAAAAAAAGTTTGTTATCATCGCTCGGTAGCGTTCACCATTGACAGTAACGCTGCGATTCGCATCATCTTTGAAGAAATATGGCCCAATAATGCCGCCGGCCCATAAACCGCACCAAACAGTGGCTTTTTCGGGATGCATTGGTAGCTGTTGCAATGCTTCTGGCTGATCTTCACTCCAAATGCGGCAATTTTGCTTATTTACGTACCCATTCAACCAAAAATGAGCCTCATCGCTGAACACAATTTTTCGATAAAAAAGCGGATCCTCGGCCAGCTTTCCAAGACCCCATTCACCAAAAATTCGGCGTTGTGGTAGGTCGGCTGGCTTTAGTTCTTGCACCAGCTGTATCTTAAAAGGCTTTACGCCCAAATCCTTCCGCAAAATTTTCCACGTAGTGCTGTAACAAAGGCCTAACTGCTGGGAACGGCGCCGAATCGACATTTCGCGGTCTTCTGTCACACTAGCTGATACGGCCGCAATATTTTCTTCACTACGCACAGTACGTAAACGTGTTGGTGGTTTAATGTCCAACAAAGTAAATTTGGTGCGAAATTTGGTCACAATCTTCCGAATAGACTGCTCAGAAGGTCGAGAATGCCGATCATAAAATGGAAGCAGCGCGCGATGAACATTTCGAACCGAGCACGAATTTTGATAGTAAAATTCAATAATTTGCAAGCGTTGTTCATTTGTAAGACGATCCATGGTTAAATTGCAAACCAAACTGAAGCTGTTTGACAGTAACACAAGGTACTAAACACACGTCAGCTGTCAAAACCAGTGTTGCCAAAACCAAACCAGCTAAAAAATCACCCTTTATGTTCTAATAAGTCTACTGAGTCCCTAAAATATATTGTTAAACTGAAAAAACACAAAATTATCTAACTAACGAGCAACGAGTAATGAATAATTTTGCTTAATAAGAAAAGGAAATTCCGAGTAAAAGAAATAGACATAGTTTTCATAGGTATGTACATTTTTTTTCTTCGGTTAAAAGAAATAAGATTACGAAAGGTAAATTTAAATTTATATAAGGTTCGTTCGTGTACTTTCAGCATAGAAAAATTAAAAATGTCAAATTTCAAAAATCGTGTGAGAAATCTCTCAATTTCAAGAGAAGTAGCTGACCGATTTTCTTACAAAAAGTTTAAGAAATGTCATTAAAAGGCTATCGTAGAATAAACGTCAACGTTATAAGATGTGTATAATAATAAGCTAGAAGCAAAGGTTGAATTACCGCATCCGTGATCGAGTAATACGTGACTGAATTTGCTATTGTTTTGCTTGTAAAATCCACAAAATTCAGTGACGTAAGGCTCACTCATGGATGGGGTAACTCGGCCCCAGTTTTCGAACTTTTCAGTGAAAGTGCGAAGACTATTACGAAAAATGTCATTCAAGTCTAGTGATGAAGAAGATATTCTGAGTGCTGCAGTAAATATGATAAATATGTGCGGCAAAAAAAACAAATATAGTTTTACTTGTCTAACTTTTGAACTGTCACTTAGTTGTCAAATTTAATTTTTCATTTTCCAGTAAATCGAAATTACAGAAAAGTGAAAAGAGGGGAAATGGATTTCTCTCTCATTTTTTTCAATTTTCTCAGTACGTGGTCCCATTAGCAGAGTTTCTTAGCAAATTTTTAGAAATTTTACGTTTGCCCCAAATTTCCCGAACGAACCTATATTCAGTATCCAGGCTAGATTTACCGAACTGAAAATGGCGTAAGATGTAAGCTCCAAGTTGCTTCGAGTACCTACATAGCTCAAAGTGTATGATGTTCAATTCATGTTCCTCTCCGATCTCAGTGGGTTGTCTCTCTCTATCTTTTTATAATGTGACAGATTTTCGGTCTTTTGTTCGGAAAAGTAATCGAATTTACCTATAATTTTACGTTTATAAAATAGCTGATGAAAAAAGCTCGACAAATAAGGTTTCAAATTGCATTTGTGAAGCACTGCAACGATGGCTTATTCGTTGATTTTTAAATGACAATTGGATTCCTGTGGTCGGTTACACTCAATTCGTTTTGAAGGCACTTCATATTATTATTACTTAATGCTTCCGTTTAGACCAACATTCCAAGATTCGAGTGAATAACACAACATTTGAAGTGAGATTCGTAGAGATTCGTAACGACTTTAGACGAAGGCTATTAAATTGTTAAGTGTTACAATTTATTCGTTAATTGCTGTTTCAGAGGGCAATAGCTTTCGTTAAGAGAACATTTAAGACTAAGGGCAATCGAAAACATTTATGAGGCCATTATACGGATTTTGTGTTTGAAATTAAGAAGTTCCGGATGTCATGCATTCATTGGCGGAAAGGTGACACATTTTGACCTTTTTTTTTTCTAAGAAAAACCTTGAAATTTGAAAATGATCTATTTCATTGTAGTGATTTGTTTTACCACGTTCCGCAATAGAAAGACGAGCTTTTATATATCTGGGAAACGGCGCTTTTATGAATTCCGCTCCTTGATATAATATGTTCCACAATGTTCGTCCTACTAATCCTCAAAATTAATAGGCTCCCTGCCATATAAAACCTACTTCGAATATGTGGAGAATCTTTAATTTAAATATATACTGTGACATTTATTTAGGCGAATAATTGAAATGGCCACCTAACCACAGTTCGCCTCAGAGCCAAATTTTATAACATCACTGGAAATTGTCATCATGATGGGTTCTTCAATCAGTAAAGCCCACAATTCCGATCCATCTTCTCCTGGTTTCTCTGCTCTATCGTATTTTACCAGCATTGTCTGGTGGAATTGGAAGAATTACCCTAGGCAACCGTTGCCACTTCGGTTCGAGTAGATAAATAAGACCGGACCTCCATTTCAAAGACCAAGCCATTTGGGATGGCAGAGCCCTTGGTCTGGTTAACTGGAAGCAGCGTGCCCGAAATCGCAGAGGATTTTTAGGCTGCAGTGTCCGAAGCAGAGATTCTTCGTCGGGAGTCCGTTAAGTAAGTGCTGATATCCCATCCGGAGGCCTGACTACATTTAAAGAACTTGTATAGTGAGTGTCTTTTTTATTTATATTTTGTCACTTAAGAGAATTAACCTGCTTTCTGATTGATGACTGTCGGGAAATGGAGTTTCTGCGATATTCTTCAAAAGTTCGCTGTGTTCGCCTCATCCAACTTACGTAGACCTACCCTAAAACTATGTCTCGACAAATTTAAGACCGAGCTCCTTCCAATTCGGTCTTTTGCTAAGCTCTATTATTCTTTGGAGCTATCGCCTTATTTGTCGCGATTCACCGGCTTCAGTCACTTTTGGTTATATTTTTCTCATCGTTGGGTTTCGCCTGAATAAACTTTATTTATTTATCTGTTTGTCACCAAAGAATAAAAAATCGTTCATAGAGATAAGGCCAAAATATTAATATTTAAAGTAACATAAATATCATACAAAGAAAACCATTCAGGTAAAAATGTAACCATTTCATTCGCAAACAGAATAAAGAGTAGTGGTCCAATATGACTTCTTTGGGGGACGCCTGAGATTGCCGATGTAGTTTTCGAAACATGACCACGAAACTTTACATTTTGGAGTCCATCCGAGAGGGAGGAGGAAAGCCACTTTTAAAAGACAGTGCTCACTCTTAAGCTTTGTAGCAATCTGTGCTGCAGCTGAGATAAAATCAAACGTAATCCAAGCGTTCTTTTGCGGTTGCATCAATTTTAAGACATGTTGGTCATTCCGTTAATAGGGCGAGCGAACTTGTTGTCAAAGCTAAGCTGTCGGACTTTATTTCAGTTTTGATCATGATATTTGGTTACACAAAAAGAAAAAGGTACTAAAAGCAAAAAGCAAATGAATATTGTATTTTTGCCTGTTCATTCTTTTTCTGTCGCACTTTTGGAACACATCTCAAAAACCCCTTAAACGATAAAACGAGTATCTAACTGATTTTCTTATTCCATTTAAGTCCAAAATTTCTATTCATTGTGTACCTTGGGTCGTTTGCCATAGTCCGAGTTACTCTTTTTATAGGCGCACCGTGCACCAATTATAATGCACTATTTTAGCGCCAGCCATCAACCAGTTGCACAAAACAAGTGGTTCACTTTGAAAGCCAACGTCAAACAGTTTAGTGCTTATAAACAAACCATCGACCACTTTTTATACACACAGTCTCATCTCTCATCCATGCGGCCAAGCACCCGTGGCGCGCAACTAGATCGCGCACCAAACTCCAAAAGTCCAAACAAATACCCTACACTACTGCACTAAACGCAGAGGCAAACATACAAACCCCATGAGTGTAGGCAACTCCATTTTGTTGTTGCGTTTTGACTTCGAACGTCCTTAAAGGTCATCATCATCACGTACACCGGTTTTCATTAATCGATTTTTCTTTCGTTGTTTTTGTTTTGGTATATCTACCGATCTACGTATCTTATTGCGAAATCGTTCGCATTGAAGATGTCAGGTTTTGGATATAACAGCATTTTAGTGACGCTACGCCTGCGCGCTCTACAATAATTGTAATTGTGTGAGAGTCGCGTGGAATATTTTTATCGTTGCTGAGGTTAACTTTTTGCGAATGGAATTTATTGAGCCAGTTGCTGTTGTTGGTGTGGTTTTTCTTTTTTTTTCTTTTGGCATTTGGGGGCTTCTTTTCTTCCAGGGGCGTGTTGTGCATAGTGGCTTTATCCGTAACGGAATTTTAAGGTCATATGGTGGTTTGTTTTCATTTCCAAGCAGTCGTGTTGCTGGTTCGGCAATTGGGGATCTCTGGCACAAGGTGTTAACATTTTTTGGTAGTTAATGGCATATTTTTGTGGAGACTTTGTTTTCTCATTTTTGCGCACGCCTGATGGGAAATTACTTTAAAGGGAAACAACTATTGTACTATGGAATGTTGATGGGTTGGTTTTGAGTGAGTTAGTGAAATACCTACGTATAGGTGGAGGGACTGGTTAAATCTTGAAAAGGGGTGAAGTTGGTTTCCTTTGTTGTCGGGATGATGGTGACAATAATAATAATTTGACTGTACGTTTTACTGAGATAAATTTTATCTTCTTGTACATTCATGACCTTATTTTTTATACCCGTTATTTGGAAGCAATATACAAAACAGAGGACGCGATATTGCAAGTGATATTTACTGTGTTTGTATGTGGCAGTTAATTTTTAAGTTGTCGCTAACGCCGGTTTTGAAACGATTTATTTCTTTTCAGTTAATTATTTATTTATTGCTATCTAGTCAATTTATTCAAAACAGTTTAAGAAGAACTTGAAGATGGGTCAGTAAAGATGGAAAGGTATAAATATTGATTCAGAAACGCAAAATTTTTTAAGGGCCGTATTAGCTTTTATGAACTTAAAAATCAATTTAACGGCGATTTTCAGTGAAATGTTAAAGTAGTTCAAGAGCGACCAAGACAGCTTTATAACCTTTATAGTATATAATTTTGAAGAATCCAATTTTAAGGACAACTGAAGGCGATTTGGATGCTATTTTCCACCCGATCTAATTCGCAATTTTGGGCGCGATTTTTTGGGACTGTTAATGAACACCTATTGAGACAATTTTAAACAAAATATATTGCTTTTTGTCAATCAAGTCATAGTGAAAGCAATTTTTGGATTACTGAGCTTGCAAAGAGGTCTATGTTGATTTGGAAGCAGGAGCAAAAATTCTTATGAGCTCGTATATACAAAACCATGGATTGGATCTTGTCATTTATGAATTAAAACACATTCAAAGTAATTTTAAGGCAATTTTTAAAACGACTTTATGTTGCAATTTCTTTTACGTTTTCTTCTTCATGGACTGTCGAGTGTCAGTGGGGTTTTTTAGAAGCTGTTTATCGAAACATTATATGCGGAAAAATAATAGGGAGAGATGGAACATCCGATCCAAAGCAGCATTTAGACGTTTACCTTTGTAAAAAATAAAACTTGATACGATATATCTTGGCACCTTTTGCAGCCATAGTCACAGAATCTATCGAGAGGATGTATAATAACTACTTCGTCTTGGACACTGGGAACATGTCCCGGGTCTAAGACAATCCAAACGATTAATTAATCCTTACTCCTATAAGGAAATACTTAAACTCAGTAAGCATAGCATAAGAAAGCTAGCGGGCTTCCTCAAAGGTCATTGTGGCCTTAAATACCACCTCAACAAAATGAACCTTTGTCCGGAAACAGAATGCAGATTCTGTCTGGAGGATATCCTCTGAACACATCTTCTGTGACTGTCCGGCTCTTCATTGGAGACTCGTACACCAACAGAGATAGCGCACTCTGCTACTAAGGACCTACTGACCTTCATTAGGGAGCTCGAACGTCTCTTAGTTTAACCTCTCCCCATTGACACAATAGATCTTTCAGGTCGCAGTGTCAGCCATTTGGGCATGGGATAATTTAAAAAAAAAAAAAATTATAATTGTATACATTAATTCAGTTCGATGCAATCTGCAAACTGTAAACTGAATCGAAGAACGATTCGCTCTAGCTATTCAATACGAAGCTATAGTGGCGAATTTGTATACATCGATTCATATTCTGTGTGAAAAAAGGTAAAAAAAAATTCGGTGGAACTGAAGGAACTTATAAAAAAAAGCTTCCCCTTGATTACAACCAAATCATTTATCTAATTCGCTGTCATGACTTGTATTGTATATTAACGTTATTGTTGAGAGAATTTTATACAATAAAGACTCTTAGGCACAGTCTTTTTAGTAGGAATAAATGCTACTTCGAGTTACAGACACTTAATTGATTATTATTCGAATAGTTTTGAATTCTGACAGTCAATTCTTCATATGTTATCCACTTGAAAATGCATTTCTATTTGAACCTTACAGAAATTGACAGCCAAAAAACCCGATAAGGTCAAACAAGACCAAACAGTGGCTTTTCAAAATAATTGCTCAAAATTTTGGGCAATTTTCGACAAAAGGAATGCTTTATAACAAAAGTATTTAAAACTCTATATATGGCAACTGAATTTAACGAAATTCGTGACATGTTACGTAAGTTCCAAGCATAATATATAAAATGTGAGTGGGGTTGAGCTGATGCGTAGAACTCTTCACCGAAAAAAGTCTTCTATCTGGAATAGAGAAACAAATAGTCCACTCAGCCCTTAGACTCCGATTAAACCTTGCAGCTTCCAGTGCTCGCTGGCTATTGTAAAAATAGTTACTTGGGACGACTCCATTAGCGGTATCTTAGTGGTTGGTGTGTTGGACTACTAAGCGAAGGGTCCCAGGTTCGATCCCCGACAAAACACAAATTGTACCTTAAGGGTGTTTCCACTGCGCCACGTCTCGCAAACGTCTGACATACATCCGAGTGTACAATTGTCATGAAAAAGCCGTTTGAACTCGGCATTAAATTGTAGATTCCTTCCGCACTCCTCGCAGAAATGAAAAACTCACACAAAACTTATGGTTGTGAGAAGCTAGACCTAGGGACCCTACGAACCTGTTGCGTCAACTATTTATAAACATATATTTATTTATTTTTGGCTCCATTAACATTTGTTGTCTGCCGGAAAAGTTACACGAGTTAAGTTGGTAGTTTAAGATAGTAAATTTTACAGTTTACAGTTTAGGCGATGGATGCCTTGCCAGTTTTTAGTTTAGGCGATAGACGCCTTACAACAGCTGTTACGAGATAAGTGCTTTCAGTTAGTTGATTCCCATCTCTGCATGGAAAAAAATGTCTAAACAAGATTTTCAAAACCGGAAGTAGAAGTTTCTTAAAACAATATCTTAAATTACGGTACGGTCCAAGTCAATTATTTCTTAATTTTAACATTTGCATTTCATGAGTCAAGAACGAGAAAATATTGCTTAAATTTTGTTCTTGATTTAAGAAAACAAATGTTTAATAAGGTGTTTTGCCTCTAGAATTGTTTTCGTCCAATTAGTTATCTTTTCTAAAATGGTTCATAGGTTTTGTTGACTTGAGAAACCAAAATTGTCTTTAAATATGAATATCAAGTTGATTTTTACCAATCACATAAGAGCGAACTGCGAACTGCGAACTGCGAACTGGGGAATATTCATCGATTCTGACATTTCATTCACATGAAAACTTTTTTAGTCGAAAGTACCCGCGAAACATTTGTTGAAGGTTAAGTTCGAACGAATTTTTCATTCGCGGGTTTGTGAATCGCGACTGTTTTATGTGGATTGTGAATAAAGTGTGACAGTTCGCGTCAAGAATTTTCAATTCGCGGGAAAATTGCTGTAATTGTAAATTTCGCTATTTTAATCAATTAAGACTCAGATTTTTTTTTAGATTAATTGAATATAGTGCTTTTGTAGTCAAACAAATATCAATTTTCAATTCATAAATACAGCTAAATTGATTTTTTCGCAAGTCACCTATTCGCAGTTCGCGCTCATGTGAATGGTCCTTTACTTCTTTGGATTTTCAAAGAAATCATTTTCTTCAGACAATAAAGAATTTAGAACTATAGAAATAGATTTAGAATGACTTGATGATTTTTGTTTTTGTAATAATTTAGAGATTCTCCAGTCCAGTTTCCTTTAAGAATCTTAGGATGAGAGCTGGCTCCAGTGACAGTATTTCCTCATCAGATATAGTTGGTACTTGGCAAAGTATTTCAATCTTTTGTGGGTCAGTGCCCCACATCATCCCAGCAAGTGTTCTGGAAGTTCACTGGACTCATCGCAGAATCTGCAGAGACCTTCTTCAGATATACCCCAGTTTCCTAAGGTGTTCCTTGAGTCTACAGTGGCCCGGAAGGAGACGGAGGTTATTTTCGCTCATGCCGATGCGTATATTTCAGCCTGGAATATGCTGGTACTTTTGCCCATTGGTTCGGAATATTTGGTTCCAGGACCAAACACTCCCGCCCCAGTTCCCTCATCAGTTCTCGACCCATCTGTGCACCACTTTGTTGTATGATTGCTCAATCTGTGAATTGTGGATTCATTGCACCAGTTCTTCTTATTGCCGAGCTTAGTAACAAAGATATTTTGGAAAGCAAATCTTTTGATGATGTCGTCTCTAGGAAAGGCCAATAATGGTTGTTTTTTGAGTAGTACGTCAAACTGTCTTAGTGTGATACACTTTCCTTTCCTATCCCTTCCTTGGCCATTCTTAGGATCGTTTTACTTGCACATTCCTCAATCACGAGGTGCAACGGAGTTAGTTCCAATAGCCACTCATAGGACTGGCTTAATTCCATCCAAACTCGGTGTTTTAAAAAGCTGAAGGAGTCAATTGCCCATTCTAGTCGCCATCTGGAGGAGATTTCCGTTGCTATTTTCCAATCCTCTTTCCAAGGTCTTTGAATATTGGTCGTGCTCCTTTTGTCTGTGCTCGGGTGACGACCAGGAGAATGAGTTTCTAATGGAAGTCGCGACCTCTGTTGCTCCTTTTCTGTAAAGCTGCCATCCGGTTTTCTCTGGCCGCAACAGGAGTATGCACAACTGTCTCACAGAATGTCCTAAAGCTTTCTCGGTTTGCTTTTCTTATTTCTTTGTTGTATGGAGTCAGTGCCATGCTGTAGCTCTGAAAGCAAGAGTGCGCAGTGGCATTATTTCCGTCTGTTACAGACATAGGAATTTTCCGTGTTTAATTATAATTTCCAAGAAGTTGTTTGGCTCTAATTATTTTTCTAAATGAAAAACTTCGATTCTGTTTTTCGTTTATGCTTATTTGAACCTTTAGAATTTGATTGGTCAAGTCGAGAAGATGATATCGGTCAATGATAGCCATACGGGCTCGTTTTCATTAATTCGGCGAGAACTTCGGGCGACAGATTCTCACACTCGTGTCGAATGTTGTCCTTGAGGGCTTTTAGGGTCTCGGGCTTGTTCACGTAAACACGGGACTTCAAAAAACCCCACAAAAAAAGTCTGGAACGGTTAAATCGGCGATCTTGCGGGCCAGTGCAAATCGCCAAAATGAGAGAATATCGATTGTGGCTCGCGCAGTGTGTGCCGTAGCTCCGTCCTGTTGGAACCACATGTCCTCCAGTCCTAATTCGTCCAACTCGGTTAACATGGCCCTATACCGCGCACCGTTCGCTTGACCAGCGGCGTTCTCGAAAATGGCTCCTCTAGCGTGAACAGCGCACCATGCAGTAACTTTGAGCGGGTGTAATGGCTCCTCGTGCATTACTCGTGGATTTTCGGGGCCCCGGAAGCGATAGTTTTGCTTGTTCACATACCCGCTGAGGTGGAAATGAGCCCCATCGCTCATTATTATTATTCCGCGTTCTTCGGTTATGTATCGCTCCATGGCTTGTTCACTTGTGTTTTTGTAAGTATAAAAATGTGCACAGTTTAGAAAAAAATACAAAAAAATTATTCGGTGTTTGAATTAAATTTAGAAATGTTGACGGTAATTCTTTTTGCAGATCGACAGAAAAGTTTAGACGGAAACCAAATGCGGAAGTACATTTCCAAATTGGCAATGATACATTTTCTTGTCGAACTCGGTGACGGCAATACCATTGGCACTTTTACAATAAATCCGCTAATAATGCCCTCACTTGCCCTCTAATTTCTTATGCAAAGTAATATATCAACCAAAATTGAAAAAAACACTTTAGTGTATCGGCCATTGGAGGCCGCCCCGTGTGCCTCATGGTAAAGACGGTACTGGGCGCAGGGACATAAGTCAACGAGACATAAATTCAGTATCCAATGAAAATGTTGTATGTCTAGTCCACAAATGTCAAAACAGATTTAACATTGGCGGCCATTTGCAAAAATAGGAGCATCTTCCAATAGGGTGATCTCTTTTGGCCCACCTGTGATATACCTATATCTGAAAAATGAAAGCAGTCTGGACTTGAGAGAGTCCTTCCTAAATATTAATAGAGTGTGAAAAATAGCAGGTCCGACTTTAAAAGCATTATTATCACCAGGGGGCGGATCATATAAGACGATGTTCGCCTAGAACCTCAACCACAGCACTCTCTCCACTAAACTCAGCCTCCTTCACTCCAAGCCCTAACTATACATAATAGTTATAAGTCTAAGTGTCTAGTTCTAAGTCTTGGTTTTAAGTTATTGTAATAGCTTGTATTAAGCCAAATAAATGGGGGCTTCGCCCCCACCAAAATTAAAATTAAAAATAGATTGAAATTTGAAATTTTGATGATCAAAATAAGTTTAAAATTTTTCGTTTTGATCACCACTTTGCTAGTTTTGGAGGTCTATCGTTTCGGTGATGGTCGTCTTAAAAGTGATTAGGCCCCAGCCTTATTGGCTTTGTGCATTACCAACAATCACTATTAACCATCACCTTAGCGTTAATGTCAGACATGACTTCGTTAAATCCAACCTGAACTGGACACGAAAAATGTTTATTTTTAGTACTACGAAATGGCTGGATGGCACAGCAAAACAGATATTTCGTTCAAAAATGTCTCGTGCGTACTGTTATCACGATTCTCAAGCATAAGTAAGATAGGTACCTCCTCGCATTTGAATGAGTGGTTTTAGTTATTTAAAGGTTTTCTTTTACCTCAGCCATTCTTTTGGATTGATTTCAAAATCACCATGAATCCAATGAACCCCAGGTGACGGACTTATGCTGGTTGCATATGGATGGCATGGCTGTTAGCTGATTGTTTAACTTTGTCACGTACTTTTGCTACCATTCAGCTGGCTGCTGCTGCTTATTCTGAAGGCAATGGCTTTTTTCTTTTTGCAATACATAAAAGGCATAAAGCCTACCTGCAGACGGACGGTCGGTGCTGGGTGCATTGTTGGCCAGTGCCACAAGAACTCTGTGTACGCTGTTGCCCGTTTGAAAGTCTAGAAGTGGATTCGGGCAGAGTAAATGCACTCCTGAAAACACGTACTGCTGGTGTTTATTGAGCAATCCGTGGGTTTTTGTCTTTTCGGTATCCGATCGCGAGAATATTGTTTTATTATAGTTTCCTTCATCGTAAAGTGAACAAGCTTATGGAGCTGCTGTTGTTGTTGCTGTATGGTTTTTGTAATTCAATAAAAAAATTCATACGGCTGCCGCTGGAAATTTAAATACGTCATGTAACAAATCCGCGGACGGAATAAATTAGACATTAAATGATGTAATGCACTGACTTTGGGAAATTTCTCGCTGATGGCAATGAACTGAGTTGTGTGCATTTGGGACGATTAAAAATTGCAAGTTGTTATATCAGGGAGAGGTTGGTGGGGTAGGTTTTTATATATTTTGAGACGATCGAGCATTTGTCCCTGTGTTCATCTTCGAATACACCGTTGGTGATTTAAGAACTGTTACACCCTCTGACGTCCTCGCAGCTTAGCGTAATTTTGGAGCTCTGCAGATTGCCCAGTCACGTAGTTTTTCTTCAGGTGTGACAACTTCTACCTACATGCGCTCGTTTCTTTCAGATGCACTGCACTTTAAGGCTGAAAAAAATTAACTTTTTGATATGTTTTCTGTTTAACATTTTACGGACGCTTTAGGGATTAAGAATGTCCATATAATGAGGTTAGTTTCATTGGCACTTTACTCTTATCACATCGAGCCGAGAAGCGGGGTTTCGCAAAAACACTTGGAAACTTCATCGAAAACAGAAGTACCTACAATCAGTTTTCATGATGCGAATGTACCTTTCCAGTCAAATATGTAAGAAGTAGACATTTTATGTGGGTGGCAACATTGGTGAGAGTGCGACGAATCGACCAATCGTAGCAGCCGAGAGTGCGTAAGTCAAAAATGGGGGGGGGGGGTTAAGCCATAAACTAAGTATTAAATAGACCGTCAGCTCTTCCAACTTAAGAGAATTTAGTAACAATTTATATTTCTTTAAAACGAATATTACAAGGACTTATTTTATTTTACCTATATAATCTGTACAGTACAGGATATTCACATTGTGGTTGTAAACAATGGAAACCAATGAACTATCATCGGCAAAATTAAAACAAAATCAGTATCTACAAATAATGATTTGGAATTTTACTGATAGATACATATTTTAGTTTCAGTTCTATCTCGTACAGTTTAAAGAGAATAAATTAATTTTCGTTGATTGTATCTATAAGACATTTTTGTTATTAAAGTGCAATGAAAATTTAGAAAAAAAGTAATTTTAAAAAGTTGAAAGAATTTGTTTTTGTCAGCCGTTGTACATTTTTCGTTATTTATTGGTCATCGGAATTTCTAAAAATTTGTTTGTCATGACCCATTAATTGTTAAGTGCTATGAAGGTTGTATGTATATAGTTTTGAAAGGTAACATTTCGAAATGAAATCTGCACCAGAATAGTATAAAAACCAAGCTGAATTCAATGGATATGACAAAAAGGTTATTTTCTAAATAAACATTATTCAAGGCTGTTCTCGGCTGACTCAATTGTTTTCGTTAATTACGCAAGTTTGAAATTCGTTTGTTTATTAAATTGTTGAAATTTAGTAATAATTTGTTTGCCTTTTTGTTTTCTGGAAAATTCATGAAAAGATTTTTACCCAAAACTGTTGCCCACTCAGAAATGTTCATGTCTCCGCCCTGAACCCCAACAATCTTTAAATTTTAATATTCCTTATCAATTCTTCCATTTGAATTCGTTGCGTTTTTTCTGTCGACATTCGCCGGCGAAATAATTTTTCGCCAAAAACAACAAACGAAAACAAAAACAATAATTGTAGGTACAAAAATGTTTTATTTTATTCCTACGACTGAATATTTCTCAGTTTATTCCCTTAATTATAAGTTGATTACATTAGTTATTAACCTTTTTGTAAAATAAATGTTTTCGTGGTGAAATAAAACAACAAATTAAAACTGTTGGAACGCATCCATCAGCTGATAGAAACTTACCAAATACCCTTCTGTCAGTCACTGTGCTCAGCACTCTCTCTTTATTTTTCCCAGGAAGCGTGGGCATTTTTCCTTTCCACCGAACTCAAATTCCCTCGATTTTTTGATGAAAAAATGTTTCTTCTAAAAGTAAAATTAGTATTATTCGGAAAGTCACATTAAATTAACCTTCAGTATAAAAATCGCAGTTTGTTAACATTATAATTATTATTTCTTGGTACTAGACATTTTTACTAAAAGTTAAATCCCTTTTTTATGGACATTTAGTGTGTTGCAATGTAGTTCGAAGGTTTTTTCGTCAGATTCCTAATATTTCCACAATTTTGATGCTTTATTTCTGTTTTGCACGGAAGGTTTTTCGGACATCAACATTTCTACAAAAAAGGTAAAAATACCACGATGTAGGAAGACTGCTCCGTGTCATTATTTGATTGAACCCCCTCCATTTAGAATTCTTTTTTTTTTTTTTGCTGCCTCACACGTATTGACGCATACGAAATTTATAAAGAGAATTTTCTTTTCAAAATTTGCGGTGGGAATCGGGTAGGTGCGCGGGGGCTGACGGTCTATTTAATACTTAGTTTATGGTTAAGCGACGACCGGCACTGTGCACACATCGATTTCTTTCATTTACTTTTCTTTTTCTTTATAAATCATATTTTTAAATATTCCTACATAAAAGGGCGTTTTATTTTAGTGGGGAAATCTTCTACATTTATGGGGAAATTATTTTTAAAATTTAATTTTTAAACAAATCAAAAGAAACAAAAAAAAGCTGAAAATCCAAACCAAGTAATAAATAAGACAACAGCAATGAACAGAATGATTAAAAGAAAGTATCAATTTTTTAACACCAAACAAGAACACAGTTTTCGAACTCACACATGTCACATCTAAGGTTATCAGGTTGCATATTAAACTGACGAGGTGCATTGGTATGGTAAAACCGTGAAAAGTGCGTTTTATATAAACTTAACCTCTAGTCTCTGTTGAAAAACACCGAGTATTCGTTGTTAAATACTACCGATATAAATAGGTAAAATGCATACTGTTAAAAATGACGCACTTTATCCGTTGAACCAAGTTTCGAGATAAATATCAACGAGATGGTTGAATTCAACCGAGTCAGTTTGTTATTTACAACCAAGAAAAATTGATAAAAGGTTATTTCTAACCGAGTTTCGTTAAGCAAGTTGACTCGGTTATTTTTAATCCACTTACTCTGTAGGAGCTATATTAACAGTATCACTTGGTAGTTTTTAACCGAAAGTTGGCAGATTTTAAATAAGCGATTTTTCTGCATGAACAAATGCTATATAAGGCAAATTTCAAGATTTTTGAACAGCTCAAAAGTAAGAGTTCTACAAGTTATTCCACAAATTATTCTAATTGCATGTTTTTGTTTAGTTAGTAGAGGCTTTATTTCAATGCAATACGTACTGCGCTACTAACTTTAAGATAGTTAGACAGTTGAGACTAAGATGATAAAGTTGCCTCTCCACCGTAATTAGATATTGCTTCGGATATAAAGCATGTTCCTTCCAGCTCAGCTTACAATCTAATAATTATAACACCTAATTCAAACTTAGTATAAGTTTTCACTCGCAGGTGTCCTTACATTAGATATTTTACACTCTTTGCGATACACAAAAGAGTCTTTCAAAAACAAATCCAGCAAAAAAAAAATGTGTGTCCAATTCTAACAATTAATATACCCCTGCTTCCGAAGATTTCAACACAGCATCGTCGGTAGTGTGTGCGAAGCAGTGATCCGTAGGCGCAGATTGTGGAAAATTTTGGCGTAGCATAGTTGGCTTAGCTATTTAAAAGCTTTAGAACAACAAGGAAGCAGGTTCCCTGCAAAATTTTCTGGGATTCTAACTGTGTTAACGTCTCAAGCCGTTCTGCAACACACTAATCGGCCTTACAGAGTTTGGCCCGGCAGATCGACTATAGGCCGAATTTTCCCACTGAAGCAAATCCTGGAAAAGACGAACGAATTTCAAGACGGCTCTCACCGTCTTTTCTTCAACTTAAAAATTACTTTCATTACTTCTAAGGAAAATAGACATTCCTTTTTTGTATCCCATATATTTCATATTTCGGGAGGGGGGGTTTACCCCAAAACCCCTAACTGCGTTCGCCCCTGCGTTGTTGAAAGAAACACACCTTTTGCATTAAAAAATGCAGAACAGCCGACCGAACAAATGTCACAACGCATAACTTAAAATCATTTTCCACGCGAAATTGATTAGCTAATATTATTTATGAATGTTCTGAATTAATTTTATTGGTTAATAATTAATGCGATCGAAATTTGTGAATAGGGTATTAACCTTTAAGGCTAAGTGTACAAAAAAAGAAGTGGCACCAAATCTATCACCTAATTTATTCTGGGAAGGCTTTCATGTTTATGATGAATATGGAAAGTCTCGCCGGCAGTTCCTTTAGGTCTGGTGTTTAGCACTGACCACTGATTACTACGCTTGATATTCTTAGCTCCATGTATCGCTTTGTTAAACCACAAAATATGGATTATTCGCTTACTAAGCCTCAGCAAGTCGGTGGTGGCTCTTCTGATAATAGGTTGTAGGTGTTCCCACTGATCACTCGATGCCGCTGATGAGATTTACAGTTTTAGGAAATCGCGGTTAGAGCAACCATCTTATAGGTGGTCAGTAGCCACCCCAGATAGCATGCAATGCATACTTTGACAACGAGTTTCAACTTAGAACCTTTTAACTCTTAAGACACTTTCCTCTTGTAAGGGTAGCGCTTGCTCAAATACCGACAACATTTCGTTGCAATAAATTTGGCATCAAAGTTTTAGATCTACAGAAAAGTTCCACCTTTGGAATGAAGCTGAATTTTCTGCTTTCCCTCACTTGCAGAAAGCCAAATCTAGATTCTGAAAAAAATCGAAGTGCGGCACGTTCACCACAGAGATCCACGCGACTTCAGTAGCTATCTACTGATCTGGGCCTTCAGGCGAGTCTTCTGTTACCACTTGCAGAAAGCCAAATCTAGATTCTGAAAAATCAAGCACAGAGTCAACCATACAAGCTAATATTCAGGGTTATTGTTTCAAAACGTACCCACATATTTCGTTGGGAATTCCATAAAAAATCTCTTTACATCATACTTCGGCGCGATTGTTATTCCAACAACGGTCCCACAACGAATCGGTTAGCATAATGACTCATCGCATACAGCAAATGTGTCCACGATGTAACACGTTCTTAAAAAGGTTGCGACGTTACACAAACTTTGCATTGCCATGTTTGCTCAAACAAATAGAGACTTAAGTCATCGTCGTGCCAAAATCTCCTCACGCTTGTTGTCTCATTGCCAAAAGAAATAAAAAAGACAAAATTACGTAACTTTGGCTAGTTCCGTTAAAAGTCGCACATAATCTCTGCCTAATTCAATAAATGGTCCGTAATCCGGTCAGCAAATCAAATAAAGCCGAAAAATAGCGACAGTCGCTACTGCCTAACGAGATTAACCATCGTGTTTATAGTTAGTTACAAGTAGAGCACGGGCAGGGCTTCATGCCCTCAACAACGCACAACTTAAAGCTGTACGCACGTGAGTCACAGAGTGCGAATGGATTTCCACCGCAGTTTCAGACAGCTCCTCCGTCGAATAATAAACAGACGGCTAGGGCTCTTCACCTACGAACCTTGTACACACTTTGCGGGAGAAAGTTCATCAAATATTGACACTTGTCACTGACCAGTTCAACTGCACACACAAGCACTTGGCATTTACAAGCACTTTGATTGAAAATTTCTGAACTTTATGCATTTTAAGTGTACAACCCACGCCCATCCACACCACAGGTTAATATTCAAATATTTGTTTGATAACCTTGACATTTACCCGACAGATGCTCAATCATTCTGACATTTGCAATCACTGCTAAGTACAAGCGATCTATCGGCGAGATACAGTAATTGTGATAATACTTTACAAATGTTATGCCGCTGTCCGGAATGTAATTAATAATAAATGGCGGCGCTTGCACGATGACATCTGGTTAATGTCAATTGCTTGGCAGGCGCGCTTTGAATTGCACATGCAAAACCGTTTGTGACACTTTGAAGGTGGTTCGCGCCTCGCTCCCCGATAGACGCTTTTAGAATTTATAATTAATTGCGGGCTACGGCGCTGGGCTTCAATGAGCCGAGAGCTTCTGTATTTGATTGGTGGCTAAACAACAAAATCAGTTCAATGTCGAGTCGATACGTGAGTTTACTTTAATAATGGACAGTTTTGGCAATAAAGATGGTGCCGATATGAGTATGGTAATGTGTGTAATTATCGGCACATTTTCGACGTATTATACATGAGACGAGGTACACAAGTATTTGAGGCTGATTTTGAGGGACCGAAACACCCCCTGCATTTTGAATGGTGTTATCTATTCGAATAAGTGTGTCAAGTGTAATGAACGGGTATTGTTTTCAATTGTATTGCTCGCTTAGATCAGTCGCGGTCTAGACCTGTATCTGTAGGCATGCGCAATTGTTAAGCAAAGAAAAGGACGCATTTGTTCTGCTGATTGTTGTTCACGAGGGACCACATTCAAGCCCGTGCTCGCTTTAGCAATTAATAACACTTTTTGTTTGCAAATTTGTTTTCTTTCTTTTCTCTAATTGTTGACGTGTCGAGATCGAGAAAAAACAAAGCGTGTAGTTAGTGAATTATTAAATGGCAGACAACTTTATTGAAGGAGCAAAAAGGTAGAAGCCGCAAAAAGAAAGGGAAAATTCAAAAAGTATAAAAAGAGATAAACCATTGTATTGTGTTGTACATTAGTGTGTGTTAGGTTTACAACACAGAGTCAGATTTATAGATTTCAACTTGTAGGAAAAAGAAACAGAATGGGGAGTTTGAAATCATTAATCATGGTCGAATTAATTTGTGTAAAAAATCCGAAATTGTGTAAAATTTCCTGCCAGATGAAGTCTTATCATTTGTCCATTTCGTCACTAATTAATTAATTAATCATTAATTAGGTTACATATTTTGACAAACTACTACTAGCGCCGGTACTGTAAATTACCGATATATGGCAGCATTGTGGGTTGCTTTTAATGTCAAACATTTAGGTTCGTTCGGGTACTTTTTTGCAAACTTGAAAAAAATGAGAAAGAAATCCATTTCCAATCTTTTAATTTTTCGTAATTTCCGACTTACTGAATAATTAAAAATGAGAACTGACAAGTGACAGCTCAAAAGTTTGACATGTAAAACTCTATTTATTTTTTCTGCCGCACATATTTACCATATTTACTGCAGCACTCAGAATAATCTTCTTCATCACTAGACTCGAATGACATTTCTTATTCGTCTTCACTTTCACTGAAAAGTTCGAGAACTGCTTCTAGATTATTACTACACATTTTATAACGTTAACGGTTTATGCATGAGATCAATTCAGATGCCAAAAGTGCTACGGACCATCTGCCCGTAACTGTAGTTATGTAAAACGAAAGCAAGCAGAAGTTCCGTGAACCAACATTCCTGCAATCAATCATTACTGACTTAAAACATTTGTCATAATAAGAGTGGTAATTACAGTTTTAGTAAATTTGGACAACTATACATTATTAAATTTAACGTAACAAACAAATTACCATTCATCACTTCTGGAAGCCATTTTGTTGTGTAATAATAATAGTTGGCGCAACAGGTCCGTAGGGACCCAAGCTTCTCACAACCATTCGTTTTGTGTGAGTTTCATTTTTGTAACGAATGGAAGGGATCTACAATTTTATGCCGACTCCAAACGGCTAATTGAGAAAGCTCTTAAGACAGTTATACTCTCGGATGTTTGTCAGACGTTCGCGAGCGGTGGCGCAGTGGGAAAAAACCCCAAGTTGGAATTTGGGTTTTTGCGGGACATATACAGTACCTAAATTAAGTAAAACTTTGTTTGCTGTTGACAAAAACCACAACTTCGTGCCGTTGCAAAGAGCAAATCGTGTCAAGCTGAATTGTCTGTAAGATCTGCAGTACTGCCAGCAGTGTATTACTATGAATATTCTTAGATTGCCCCTTAAAGTATGTTTGATTATATTCTTTCGAACAGTTTATTACAAATGACGAATAATTTCGCCGACAAAGACTGTGAAGTGACAAAGAACAGCAAGAGGGAGAGAAGCAGAATGCACTGGTTTCTGTTTCTGATCCCGTTTTTTAATTTATTTTATTGTTTCTACAATTTTCTTTTAAAGTAAACATATTTTCACAAATCTAACCAATTGATAACTCTTACGCAGCCTTTATAAAAACGGCGGCTAGACTTCATGTTTAGCATCTTTTTCTACAGACTAAATGATTTCTAAACTTCAAAGCAGTTTTTATAGCAAGGTCTTCTTTTGATTGTTATTATCACTAAAATCACATAATATCACTTTATTTTGAAATCATTCCCCAGTTTTATGTGTATATATACTTATCGTGGATCCGTTATTTATGACTGCACTTATTGGACTAGTCCACTTCAACTCAATCATTTATAGAAAGACCTAAAATTAACCGGACCAAGAAGCTGTTGTCTTCTTTGCAGCTCAATTAACATTCATTTCCACTCTGTATTGACAAATTTATTGGCAATTTGTTGCCACTCACGGGGGTGTCATTTCTGAAACCAATTGCGTGTTAATTGAGAATCGGCTTTTCGTAGCATGCCCATAGCCGGTCTTCGAAAACGCTATATAAGGTATATTGCAAATCTACCATAATTAGTGAGTATTTTGGGGAACCCAAAACATTTTAATTCATAATCTCACGTGATGCGACACTACATATATGCAATGGTTGCCCGCTTCTGTAAACCGCTTTCAACCGACACGCCAAGTATAATGTCACAAACTTGAAACAAAACTTCACACCTCCTCATGTGTCATGATTCCAGTTTTGCACATTTTTAAGTGAAACGAGCGTGAATTCCTTCATGACAATAATTTAGTTTTCCCAAAAACGCTAAGCAACTCAATAGTTTGGTTTCAGCTTGGTGCGGTACGGTACGGTACGGTACGGTACGGTACGGTACGGTACGTTAAGTGGTTTAGTATTACGAACACTTTGCCTGCAACAATGAAGGCAATAATAGTGAGTAATAAACGAGTGATATAATTTTTTCGAGAAGACATTTTATTAAATAATTGTTGTTTTTATTGAATTACTGTGTAGGGGACTGGAGAAGTGTGGTGACAAAATTAAATAAAATTAGCTTGCTAAATCTTGAGTCGTCCATTTCATTGTTTAATGTCTCTACCCGTCTTTCAAGCAAAGAGCACTAATTATTAATTCGTTAAAATTCGCTTAGTTTCTGTACGAACCTGTTGAGTCTATACTCGTAGTACCTCCCACGTAGGTCGTGATGTGTTTATGTTTGAATTGGAAATCGAAAAAATATGGAAATTTAGAAACGTTCAACTAACTTTCGGTTGTTTTATAAATGGAAATTATTTTTCGTTGTATTATGGTGCTCTGTTTTATTACTGATCAGAAACATAAAAATTCCAGTAAGCAACGCCAACATTTTGACGCAACAACATTATGTCCATACCTACCATTTATAGGCGTCTGATAACCGTTCGGTTGTGTGGGTTTTTATTTGTGGGCGACAAGTTATAAATCAGAAGATTATTCTGCTTGCATATTTCTAATTTTGTGACGTCTTCCATGAATGTGGAAGCTAAAAACCAAAAACTATTTTAACATGAAATAAAACTGGCATATCCCAAACAAATCGAGAAGTGTATGTTTAGTTATTCAAATGTAAATTTTAGCCGTGTTTACTCCAGCGATATGGTCTGCGGAAGGCCACTACATCTGGTTTCAATATTTACACAGTCTGGTCGATGGACACCATAAGTGCTCCTGTAAAAACATCAAATCTTTTCAAAGCCAATGAAGAATTTGTTGTTATGCCTATTTTAGATTCCAATTTTGTGAAGTGGCTATTGAATATCGGTTGTTTCCCTAGATTGACAATATTTCTTCTTCATCTTAAAATTTTGGAGAGAACAAAATAAATTGTCAAATTATGTGGATGACAGTTATTGGGTGCTTTATTGTAAATATTTTGAGATAAACCCAACCTAAAAAAAGAGAATTTATGTTTTCTTTTTTTTTGTAACAAATCGTATGCGATTATATAAAGCAATAGTTAAACAAATAAACTATTTATAATTTGGTAAAACGTATAGATATTTATGTTATGTTCTCCAGTGCTGTCGTTTATTTGATTTTTTCATAATCTTGAGCGAAAAACAATACGCATATGTGTGCCATAAATTGGAATAAAAGTCAATATGAAGATCCATGAGTTCCAACTTAGTCATTTGAAAAAAATTTATAAGGAATTCCGCAGGCGGTTTGCATCAGGAGGGTTGGGGTCAAAATTCGTTTTACAAAATCCTGCTTTTCAAAATTTCTGCTTTTAAAAATTCTGCAAACAAAAAAAAGTTATGGAAAGTAAAGGGTGTTATGTTGGTATTCAAAGAAAAATTTCATTTTTTGAGATAAATGATCGGATGTTTATTTCATAATAAAGAGGAAGGTTAATAATGAAAAACAACATCAGCCAAATGGCACGCATACAGGGCCATATCCTTTTCATGAAATTTTCCATAACCAAATCGCAAAGTGGCTGCCCTATGTCCTCGATAGCCTCACGAATTTTATCTTTGAGGTCTTGAATCGACGCTGGGCTGTTGGCGTAGACCTTATCTTTCACGTGGCCCCAAAGGAAGAAGTCGCAAGGTGCTAAATCACAAGATCTCGGTGTCCAATTGTGATCACCTCTTCGAGAGATAACACGGTCCGGAAACTTTTCCCGTAAAAGATCAAGGCTTTCGTTGCTTGTGTGGCACGTAGCGCCGTCTTGTTGAAAGTAAACGTTGTCCAGATCAATACCATCCAAAAAAAATCCTTAATCATCTCTCGATAGCGCAATCCATTCACCGTAACTGTTGATCCAACCTCAATTGGATGGAGGGCTTCTCAACAATAACTCTTGGGTTTTCCGAGCCCTAGATGAGACAATTTTGCTTGTTGACGTAGCCACCGAGGTGGAAATGGGCCTCATCAGTCAAGATGATTTTTCAATGGAATTCCGGATCATTTTCATGCGTTTCAAGGACCCAATCGGCAAAGACACGAAGTTGTTGAAGTGTGTATGTTTCCATTTTTAGTAATGGCGTAGTTTCTACTTTCAAATGTCAAAGAATAAAAGCTTCAAAAGTGACAACTACCGAAATAGCGGGCCGTTCACAATAACACCTCTCATTGGAATACCCTTTATTAAAAAGCGCGCGCTTTTTTAATTGTTTGCAGAACTTTGTCAAGACAATCCTCTCTCTTTATTTAAGCATAAAGTGTAGAGAGTTTTTTTATTTAAGATTGCAGTGTTGTTTTAGAAAATTACTCTTCTATGTAGTGTTTTATTGCTTAAAATTTGAAAAGAACTTTGTAAAGCAGAATTAAAAAAAGCAGAGTTTTGTAAGCAGAATTTTTGTGTGAGGAGACAGAATTTTGCAAAGCAGAATTTTGACCGGATCCCCATCAGGATCTTCCTTAATACATTTATTTAAACTTCTTCTAGCAAATGATCACCCATCTCACGTTGACGTTTAGGAACCAAATTCGAGGGAAAGCTGAAGTTATCTTAGGAGCATCAGGTTCGGGATTGTTTATTCTGAAATTTGCACAGCTTCTGCGATGGAAAACTTCTTCTCTTGGGTTTCGTATTGTAAAAACACATTCGTGAACCATTTTCAATAAGCGTTCAGCTTGCAGGCAACAGGATTCAGTTTTGACTGCAATTGAGTAGATACGCTGAGTTCCCCTTTATTTGCTACTGTGCCAACATCTCAATCTTTTTTACCAAAAATGTTTTGTTCAAAAATTAAAAAGCGCTTTTGACTTACATTCGTATTGATATTTTATCACATGGTATCAAAATAAAGTCTTGGATGAGCAGGACCCGAGTATAAAATGTCTGGAATGCATTCAGCTGGCGATCAAGGAATGAGCACGTAAAGTCTCGTCATCTTAAGTTGGCAAGATTTATCTGAACTTAGAACGCGACTGACTAGAGAACACTCCGTAATTGTCGTTTGGGATATTTTACGACAAATCAAGGCAATAAATCTAATACCCTATTCACACCTCCCCGAAAACCGTGGTTTTTTTGTCGAAAACTCGTCGATGCATTCACTCCGAACACCAACTAGTTTTCGTTTGACGTTTCAATCTGTTGTGCGACACTAGTCGTGAAACTTCTGTGTAAACTAGTTTAATTCAGACTAGAATTAATTCAGACCATTTAAAAATAATATTAGCCCATCAATGAAGTGTGGAAAAGGAATTGAAGCTATTTGTTGTGACATTTGTTCGGTCAGCTGTTCTGCTGTATTTGCTGAATATTGCAAAAGGTGTGTTTGTTTCAACAATTGGAAGTCGTTTTCGTGGTGTTTTCGTGTAAAACGACTTTTAAAACTGAAATAAGTATGGAAAACTACTGTTTTCGAGTGTTTTCGCGAAAACCCGTTCCCCAGTTCGACTGGAATAGGGTATAATACAGTCGAACCTGTCTAATTGGGACCTGGTGCAGTCGTAGTGTTGTATTTATTATATTTTCTCTACCTGTATAAATAAATAATAAAAATGGTAACTGGAATACTTCTTTAAGTTCGACTGAAATAAATGGCCCATTACATTCCAATTCGTCAGGTTGGACTATACATAAATGAGAAAGTATGTAGCTCTGTTTGAATATTGCGTTTTAAAGAGCAAACCTTTGATCAAATCGTAATGAAAATTGAAAAAAAGACAATCTACGACCTGAAGAAGGACATTGGTATAGTTCGATCAAAAACTGTGACCTTCCATACAAAAAAAAATATTCAAAATCTTATAACTCGAAAACCTCTCGATTGAGTTCTCATTTTCAGACAGTCTTCGGTTTTTTCCGGGGATTGTTATAGTGAAGTATGCCCAATCCGTGCGGCTGAGTTAACAGACTAACTGAGGATGGTAATCCTCCCCGACGTTTGTCAAAAGTTCTTTAAAAATCGTAATACATGAATGAAACTGAGACTTTCCGCTCAGTATTTCAATACGAACATCAGTGAGCTAGTGAGTAATATCAGAACAAATTACTATTCTAACTTCATAAGGCATTCTGAATACGCTGAAATATTCAATTTGGTAGGGCCGCCAAGACTTCCTAGCATTTGCTAAATTTATAAAAAGTATTCCCCATGATATTATTATGGAACTTGGATACACTTCGGCTTAGAAATTTAGCTAGATTTGCAATATAAAAGTTACTTCCAAGTGTCATTGAAGCGATTTGCGATTCCATTTCAAGCAGTTGAAATATATGATCCCCTACCTACGCGAATGATGTTTTACAAAAACAGGCTGTTTTTTATAAATCTGCTGCCAATTTATTTTCCATCTGCTGTAGGCACAACTACATTCGCAGGAAGAATAACGACAACACAATGAATGTGAATATAATCAGTAAATAAAACCTCAAAATTAGTATAAGAGTGTCGTAAGGAGCTGGCCTCGCTTGACAAGTTCAAGGTTACTCTAATTTGGATTCCAGGTCATAGCAACGTTTACGGAAACGAACATGCTGACATATTGCAACATTTAGTTTGAAAAATACTATTGCTTAACTATTTAGCTGAAAACTGAGTATAGCTTATTGTTTGGGATGTAAAAATTACTCAGTTTTTAAAGTGTTATCGAAATCGAAAATGGGATTTTCGAGATATGAGCAGTTTTTAAAACTATCGTTTTCGGTGATTCGAATTGAAAGCTACACGCTCAAAAATTGGATCTAACAGAGTGCGATTTTTGTTCGGTTAAAAAAAATGGGTTAAAATTAACCAAGTCTCTGTTGAAAAACACCGAGTATTCGTTGTTAAATACTACCGATATAAATAGGTAAAACGGATACTGTTAAGAATAACACACTTTATCAGTTGTTAAGAACCAAGTTTCCAGATAAATATCAACCAGCTGCTTAAATTCGATAGAGTTAGTTTGTTATTTACAACCGAGAAAAATTAGAATAAAATGATTAAAGGTTATTTTTAACCGAGTTTCTTTAAACAAGTTGAATCGGTTATTTTTAATCCACTAACTTTATTAACACCATCACTTGGAACTTTTTAACCGAAAGTTAGTTGATTTTAAATAAGCGAGGACGCAATAATTTTTTAAATATCAAATTTTACTCCGAGTATTCGTTTTGGTCAAAATCGTTCTTACCGTTATCCGGTAAACTAAAGAACACTAAATTTTTTTTTCAAAAATCCCTTGCACGATTAGTTAGAAATGACCGTATTTCCGTATTTTTGTTACAATCGTATGGGCCGTTTTCGAGATGTGTCCAAATTTCAAGAGTGAGTATGCAGTCACGTTAACCTCACATACTTAAGCTCAAATATCGAAATATCGGGAGAAGGTACCATAAATATTGAGGTTACGCAAAGAAAAAACGACCCCGAACTATAAGCCTCCTAATCCGAAGTTTGACCCAAATCCGGGCATCCGTTTGAGCTCTAGGCCTCGGAAGCATACGCACAGAATTTTGCGACCCACTTTTTTGAGTTTCTCTATCATCGTAATGTCAGAATTGATTAACATTTCGAGTTCAAAACTTTGTACGAATACAATATCTTTCTCTAACTACGTAATCGAGAAAGTTAAAAAAATCATTATTTTAGATATGCGAGCGCTGTCATATCTTGGTGTTAAAATATTCCTAAAGACACTAAGTCTGTCACGATAACGATGTGATCAGTATAAATTAGTACACGAAACTAGCTCTTGGCAGTAAACGTCCCGCTACAAGTTTAAGACTGGTAAGTTAATTTTTCGGAATGTATTTTTCACCGATCTGATCCACTACCTCCCTTAATACAAGAACAAAAGTCGCTGTCATTAACAGTTTATTCAAACAACGAACCAAGTAGTTTCCATAGGAACTCTATCTATATATCTATAGAGCACATTAGTTTAAAAGAAAAAACAGAAAGTGGGTCAAAAAGCCCTCATGCTCTTGGAAGTACGCCACGGCCTTTCCATAGTCATCGCAGTGTTTTTATTTTGTTACACCTCATTAGGGGAATCTTTAAAATAATCACTTCCATGCACCAAAATGCAGGTCGTGTGCTCTCAACAAATCCTTCACTGCAAAGCGTTCTCCAAACAACTAACTAGCGCACACAGTCACGTAGTCCAACAACGCTCTTTGCAGCTCGTAATTAGATACGCCATTGTTTCACACATGGGGGTACAATTCTTCGCGATTTTGCTCCATCATCCTTGTAACTGTGTTCGTTTTCGTGCCCACCTGTCCGACATGGTGGTGGGATTGCATAATAATACAATCGACAAGGTAACTCCAGAAATCAGCGTACGGAACCACTCCGAAATGAGTGCAACACCGCCGCCGCCACACGCTCCTCGGCCGCCTCCACTGGCATCCCATTCAGCCAGCGCGTGCCGCAACATAATTTCAATTTCTATATTTTATGCGGTCGGGCTAACGCCACAAACAGCCAGCTGAGCTGACAACTACTCGTGGTGGGGTTCACAAATATTTACCACACATTCGCCAGACAATATGAAATGTCGTATGACCAGCGACCAACTGCACGCAGCACTGACAGCGACAGGTCATTATGCAACACAATGGCGGGACTTTGACTATAGCAGAGCTGGTCAATTGGGCAGATAGGCCGGTACCGGATTGTTTACATTCACCCTACTGCTGCTGCTGGCGGCGCATTCAAGCCGTGCAAAGGAAATGCAAATAAATGTGTGTAGATAAAGGAAATGCACTACCGGCTTATGCAGTGGCCAAGAAGTGTTGCTGATCCAGTCTAGCGTGAAGAAAGGAAAAGACTCTCCACTGCCATGTCTCGTGGCGAACATATTAATCGGAAACGTTTAGCTTTTGTTTTCCTTGCCTATGGAAAATGAGACGACCGGGTGGGGTGGGAGTATTTTATATTCGTTCGTTTCCGAATTTCCTCTTGGTCTTCTCATTTTGTACTCTCGCGTGCGTTTGGCGATTCGCGGGCGATTATCTCACTGATATTCGCCAACATTACGCCTGGGTTTCTACGCTAGTGATCGACGTCTACTTTCGGGGAACTCACCGCAAATGTAATTTTGTTCGAATTCTCATCGAAAGTCATTTCCATATGTCTATCAAAACTCTCAATGAAACGCCTAGACTAAAAAAAGTCTTTTCAATTGGTCGGGGAAGTCACTTTTCCTGTGTCAGCCACATAAACGAACGTTCAATTTAATACTCAGTCACAAAGTTATTGACTAGATTTGTCAGCTTCCCTTCCAAAAACTTTAAAAAACAACTGTTCAGGCCACTCGCAAACTTAATAAACTATAGATTCTTGAACGTCGCCATTGACTTGTGTTATTCGTTTCCCCTTCTATTCTTATGAATTTTTGAATTATGTATGTTCCTGTTAGGGGCAGAACCCGCGATTAGTTCAGAGAACGGAATAATGTATGGAATACCACTAAATATCTAGCTTGGTGTAGTTCGAATAGCCACTTGCCAATTGATACTTGAAATTGTATCAAAAATGTTAGGTTGACGCAAGTTGGTATATCAAATTAAATCTCCTTTTTATACTGATGGACTGTCTCCTTGCCCACTCTTCCCAATAGAATTTTTACCAAGTGATGGCTTTTATAAGTCAATTTGCTATACAAGGTGGCGCAAAAGTTGACACCCGATGTTCTTTGGCTGTATTTTTATGAAAGAATAGAACCAAAGTTTTTCTTTTTGATTATGTTTATTTGATGTTTCAATTTGTTTTCCAATAAAAATGATGAATTGATGACCAGTCGGGCCCGATTTTATGGCATTTTCCATCACTCTTGCCAAACTTCCGGCGGAAGGTTCTCGCATTCTTGACGGATATTCTCTACGAGGGTTTCAGGAGTTGTTGAAATCGAGAGTAGTTATTTCAAGGAAACTCTACAAAAAGAAGACGGTATGGGTTAAATGAGGCGATCTTGCCGGCCAGTGTGAGTCAACAAAACGAGAAGACCGCCGAAATTCACCAACACCACCGATGAATTATTTCGCCAACAAATTGTAAGAATTATTGCGCGTTCTTTAGGGATATGGCGAATCATGTCTTTCTTGTTAATGTGTATTTTGTATCTGTTTACTCCACAAATGTCAAAGTAGAATTGACATTTGCAAAATGTATTGCATCTTCCGATAGGGTGCGCTACTTTGGTCCTCGTTTTTGGTCTTCTTGAAAAATCTTTGCTTCATATTAAGGAATTGTTGAAAATCTATCATTATTTATTAACAGAGGCGTCAACAAGCAGTGTAAACAGATGCGACATTCATGAATTCAAATGAGATCTGGCTCAAAACAGCTGGGCAGAACTACAGCAGACAATTTATCCCCACATTTTCCTCCAGAAATCACTCTTTCTGATTAATGTGGACAAAAATAAACTGAGAATCCTAGCAGGAATAATTACCGGCCACGGCCTCGTGAGAAAACATCTACACCGCATTGGAGTCTCACCGGATCCTACCTGCAGACTCTGTCTTGAGAGTAACGAATCCTCTCTTCACATTCTCACGGAATGTCCGGCTCGATGTCGTCTCAGGAAAAACATCCTTTGTGATGAAATCCTCAATTCTGCAACCCTTGCTCACATAAACCCAGAAAAGGTCCTTATTTTTCTGACTGTCTCTGGAGTGAAAAGATGGCTCTAGGAACCTATTAGGGAAGGCACAATAGGCTCTTTTAAGAAGCTATTTAATCCTGGTGTAGTCCTAAAACACAGTGGCACTGATGAACCTTGTGGGCGGCTGTCAGGCGCCCATGGACGCGATCAGGATGGTGACCAATCGATTTGATTGCTCACCACCCTGATTATAGGTAATTTAGGTTAAGTAGCCCAGGTAGTTTTAAGTAGTTCTAAGTAAAACAAATAATAAAAAGTTCAAGTTTTCTAAAGTTTCTTGAAAATTAAAAAACAAAACAAATCATAGAAATAGATAGATTTAAGGCCGAATATTTAAGGATATTGTTAAGTTTAGAGCGCCCGCTTGGAGCCAGTAAGCTAGAATAAGATAAATCTTAGGTTTTAATTAGATTTAATCGTTTCTGTCTAGAATGTATGTTGAAAGAAAGTTATAAATAAAAATGAATTTAAAATGAAAAAAAAAATCAATAAACCTTACAATGGAATTTGGGTTCTATCGGGAATCTACATAGTTGCAAATTAATTCCTTCTAAAAATATTTAAAGTTTACATGAAAAAAAAAAACATAACCTCTTAAAATTCCATCTCATACGCATAGCAATTGATTTTCAAAATTTGTAGCAAGAAATTATCGCAAATGTCTCACCCTTGTCACCGAGTGCCTTATTATCTCAAGTGTCCAGAGTGTCACGCTCTGAAGCCTTGGCAATGAAATGTCCCCAAACAAATTGAGCTCGATTACCAACAAGCAAAAAAAAAAACAGCGCCAACACCTGTTTGTTACTTCAGCTATGGGTCAAGTTTGTCTTGGAAAAATATTGTTTGAAACAAAAAAGAAAAGACACACAGTCTAATGTGGAAAATGGGACCACCATAACTGTCAGAAGAACGACTTACCCGCATTCTGAGTCTCCGCGATTCCTCTAGTCATGTTTGCCTTCGACAAAATCGCTTATATCGAAAATACCTCGCAATGTTTGTGGGTATATGCAAACCTGTGTGATATTCTTCACCTTGTTTCTATTATTCCGGTGACAAAAAAAAACCGCTTCCTTATTTTGCTATAAATTTTCGCTTTAATACTGTGTACTTAGGAACACCACCAACAGCTTTACGATTTTAACGAACCACCGCACATCAATGCGGAAATTAAACAATTTCAAATAAAAACCAAAGATGAACTGCGGAAGCAAAAGATCAAGTGCTCTGAACAATGCCCCCCGCGCTGGAGACCTTCAAACGTTGTGACTCTATGACACTCGAGCGTTTTCAAGATTATACCCTTTCAAAATGCTAATCGCAGTCACTCCTCTGTCACAATGCACGACAACCAGGGTGCTAATCATGTCCAAATGAAATACGCATTAGCTGGACGCTGCGACACCGTACACTCTGCTAACCTTGAACATTTGGCTCACTTTCTTTCTCAGGTTTTTTTTTTTTTTTTTAAGTAGATGCTGTTGTTGTTCCAATAATACTCGTAACACAAAAATGCGTTCGTTCATCCACTGGCCTCGGGGTGGCGGTCGGTAGCCGGCTTTTGCTCCAAAAACACACTCGCGTTTATTTGTGACTTGGTTTTGTGTAGTTAATCGGCGGCGCGCCGAAAGTGTTACTTCATGGGTAAAGTTACTTTTCGTGTTTACTCACTTAGCGGCGCAAAGGTGACTTGTATCTAGGAGTTTGTTTTGTTTTTCGACTCAAAACATGTGGTCAGTATAGATTCGAACGCAATTCCCGCGTCGAAGAAACGAATACCTAACCTAGTAGATTATTATGTGCACTCTCCCAAATGGAAAGAGTGCAATATTTGAGTTGTAAATTATCAGTTGAGTGTTGAACTTATTTACGAAAAGATTGGAAAAACTATTGCATTACAGCAGAGCAATAAGGAAATAGTGTCGATAGTTTTGTTATTTGCTTCTGATGTGTGTGCGTTTTTTTTTTCGTTTTTTTTTTGCAAAATTTATTATCTGCAATGACTCCCCTTTATTATTTCTTTATTTGCTTTCCGTTTATTGATTTTCTGTTGTTGGTATTCATGGATGGGTTCGTCTTTGCATGGAGGTAGGGAGAAATTTTATTACGTAAATTTGTATTATTTATGCAAGCTGCCCGCAGCAATCGGCCTGCATTAAATCGGATGATTTAAAATTGAAGCCATTTTGGCAGTGTTTTCGTTATTCTTCGAATGTATTTTTGTACAGCGGTTTGCTTTATGTTTTGTAACTGCGGTCTTAGGATTTTGACGTCTACCTGGGGCGTATGCGTACTATTGTACAGACGCGATATTTATGTTTCCAAACTGTTTACAAAATTATTAGCTTGCAGATGTGGTCGTATTTCATAATCCAGTTGCACAGATTCGTCATCGCTTCTGTTTGCTTTCAATTTTAGTTAAGATTTCAAGTGCATAGATTCTGGCGACTCATTTACCAAACATTGTCCGATCTGAGGGAATTGTTTTCTGTAACGAATCTTATCAGCGGTTAAACTGATAAAGATGCGCACGGAAATAACCATAGCAAATAAGGCACTGTTTCAGATTTCACTATGCAGGGGCCTATTCGGGTAGCTCTAGAACCGACAGATGATTTTCTTCCAAAAGAAACTACCCAATGATAAGTAAGAGAATTAAAGGTTGGAATCTAGTCCATTTATCACAAATAGAGTAAAATCGTTGAGCTATCGAAATTGAATGCCAAATTGGAGCAGATTTATCGTGTATCGAGCATAAAATAAATTTTACTTAGAACGCAGAGCAATGATATTTGTATACTCAACTGAAGTTTTGTATTGTAAAGGGTGATTTTTTAGCTGGTTTGGTTTTGGCAACACTGGTTTTGACAGCTGACGTGTGTTTAGTACCTTGTGTCACTGTCAAACAGCTTCAGTTTGGTTTGCAATTTAACCATGGATCGTCTTACAAATGAACAACGCTTGCAAATTATTGAATTTTACTATCAAAATTCGTGCTCGGTTCGAAATGTTCATCGCGCGCTGCTTCCATTTTATGATCGGCATTCTCGACCTTCTGAGCAGTCTATTCGGAAGATTGTGACCAAATTTCGCACCAAATTTACTTTGTTGGACATTAAACCACCAACACGTTTACGTACTGTGCGTAGTGAAGAAAATATTGCGGCCGTATCAGCTAGTGTGACAGAAGACCGCGAAATGTCGATTCGGCGCCGTTCCCAGCAGTTAGGCCTTTGTTACAGCACTACGTGGAAAATTTTGCGGAAGGATTTGGGCGTAAAGCCTTTTAAGATACAGCTGGTGCAAGAACTAAAGCCAGCCGACCTACCACAACGCCGAATTTTTTGTGAATGGGCTCTTGGAAAGCTGGCCGAGGATCCGCTTTTTTATCGAAAAATTGTGTTCAGCGATGAGGCTCATTTTTGGTTGAATGGGTACGTAAATAAGCAAAATTGCCGCATTTGGAGTGAAGATCAGCCAGAAGCATTGCCACAGCTACCAATGCATCCCGAAAAAGCCACTGTTTGGTGCGGTTTATGGGCCGGCGGCATTATTGGGCCATATTTCTTCAAAGATGATGCGAATCGCAGCGTTACTGTCAATGGTGAACGCTACCGAGCGATGATAACAAACTTTTTTTTGCCCGAAATGGAAGTTCTTGACTTGCATGATATGTGGTTTCAACAAGACGGTGCCACATGCCACACAGCACGCGAAACAATGGCGCAATTGCGAGGCGAGTTTGGTGAACAGTTAATTTCACGTTTCGGGCCGGTCAATTGGCCGCCTAGATCGTGCGATTTGACACCATTAGATTATTTTTTGTGGGGGTATGCCAAGGCTAATGTGTATAGGGACAAGCCCGCTTCGATTGACGCACTGGAAGCCAACATCCATGCATTCATTCGTGAGATACCGGCCGATATGTGTGAAAGAGTATGCCAAAATTGGACTCAGCGGATGGGCTACCTGAGACGCAGCCGCGGTCAACATTTGCATGAAATTATCTTTAAACATTAAATTGCAAGGTTCAAACTATCGATTCAAATAAATATTTCATTCATTTTTTCGAATTTTTTGTGTTTTTTTTTTAAAAAAAGTTCTAAACCTCTTAAAAAATCACCCTTTACATATGTATTTCTTTATGAAAAATTAAGAACTTATTGTGTGAACGGGCTTTGCTATCTTTGTTTTTAGTAAAGGGTCCGCCATCCAACTTTTTTCAACTAGTGCTTATTTCGCGAATGGTAACACTTAGCTCATGTCTGATTTGACAGATAATTAGTTTTATCCTTCCGCTGAACGAATATGGTTGTGTATACGCTTGAACAATGCTGGGAAATATTGCGACATTACTTTGAAAATCATGGTAATGTTGCAGAATGTGTGCGAAAATTGCGTACGGAATTTGGAAGAAGAGAAGCACCGTCAGCTCCGTATGTTCGTTATCTTGTGAAAAAAGTGTTCACAAAAATTGAAGAGGAGGATATTGGCAACATTTAGTTTCAACAGGACGGCGCTACGTGCCACACAGCCGAAGCTACACTCGATGTTTTGCGCCCTGTTTTTGAAGATCGCATTATCAGCCGCAGAGCTGATGTCGTTTGGCCACCTCGGAGCTGCGATTTGACACCGTTGGACTATTATTTGTGGAGTGCCGTAAAAGATAAGTGTTACGCCGACAAATTAGAGACAATTGACGCTTTAAAGGACAATATTCGTGTAGTCATTGGTGAAATACAGCTGCACACAATCGATAATGTGCTTAAACAATGGACCGATCGTGTAGGCTACTGCATGGCCAGCCGAGGCAGCCATTTGAATGAAATTATTTTCCATTATTAACCGGAAGGATTGTAAATACTTTCAAATAAAAAAAGAAATTTGAGAAAATATTCAGTAGTTTTTGTTTTTATAGCATTTTCAAAAAAAAAGAAGTTATTTGGCGGACCCTGTATTTGCAATGAAGGAGGAGGTTTATTTAGTATTCCATATTTCAATTTCTCTGAACGGAAATAATTGTATAGAGAAACATCAAGCTGTGACACATGTTCGCAAAATCTACCCACGGTAATGGGTTCTCCAGGAAGTTTGCCTAGTCTTTCACATTGAATTTGCATATACTTGCCTTGGGTTTTCGCATTTTGTGTTCTTCCGTACACATTCACGCGTCAATCGTTTCACACGAAACAATTATCGCCTGGGATTGTCAGATCAACTTGCGAGCGAACGAAATCTTCTTCCATAAGTAAACTCGAAGAAAAGGGAATACGTGTCCCATGTTCATATTAGAAAGGGGAAGCTGAGAAGCTATATTCGGATATCTTTGTTGTAAACAACGTTGGGAACTATTTTAATTTTTTTTTGAAGTATCCCAGGTTTACGTACATAGATCTAAACGTCGCTTTATATTCTAAACCACGGCACCTTCCCGCCCTCAACAATGCCACTGCCATGCAGGCCGATAAAGAAAAACACGTCCAATTTTAAAAGGAATGGTCTAAACATCATTTAAAATGAATTTAAGAACACATCGGACGTGTTGCCACTTTTGACAACTAATTATTGTATAAGTAGGTATTACTTGCATAAGGGGCAATCTCCAAAACTGTTATTTTAGTTTAGAAATGTATACATGTGTACTTAAAACTGATTAATCATACATTTGAGTCATAACATGTTTTAACCTTAAAACAGTGACTATCATAAAGAAAACTTTGACTTTTGGGGTTCTTAAGTTATCAGCCACCTGTTTAGTTGTTGAAGTGATTGCTTAATTATCTAACGGTATTTTAACGCTTAAGTTACGTCTTACAGTAGCAAATACGAAATCAATCTTATGGGTTTAACCTTTAATAATTTATTCGAGTGATTGTGGTCAACTGAATTATTAACTTTCATTGAACCGAGAATGAGCTTCATCGAAGCGTTTGCATACAGATTTGTTCATTTTGACAGTTATGGAAATTTGACATATATTTAGGTACTACTACTGGTTACATTGATAGTTTTTATGAAGGTCGTCCATAACCTGTCAATAAATTTGCGAAGACCTAACTAATTTAATGACAAAACGTGCAGGTGTCATTTAACACCTCGATAGAAATTTTTTTTTTCCATTTTCCCACAGGTAACTGACCCACAGAATAATCGTAATGGCATAATCAAGAGTTCCCTCATCGCCATTGAAAAGGCCACACAATCCGGAATTTTGGCTTTGAGAGCCAACAACGCCCATCAATTGTGTGGGCAAGCGCGCACGTTTTGTGTACATCCAAAGTGCCAGTGGCTGCGTGAGGAGTGAAAGTCGTTTTGAAATAAAGTCGTGCTGATCGATAACACCGGTCTTTGGCGTAGCTGCCATGGCCTTGAAACATGTAAACATAAATTCTGTTTTGCCGCACGATAAGGTTGTGCGTAGGCACGTTGTTGTGTCAAAAATATTGAGAGCAAATTCCAAAACCAAACGATGGCACTGTGACGAAGAGGTATAAATATAGACCGGCTAAGTAGGCCGTAAGGGTTCCTCTGCAATTGGGATTGGTATATGTGCACGAGTGCGCTTGTACGTCAAGCTGTTGAGAAATGGTATAACTTGAAAGGTCGTCATGAGCATCGAGTGGATTGGAGATGGAACTTGTTTGTAGAATGATGAATCAAGTTGGTGCAGCAGGCACAAATGCATAGGAATACCACCTTTTGCAACTTAGGATGAAGAAGGTGTGGACTGTCACCTTTCTTGTTTCATATCGCTCAACGTTGTTATGTAAGATGTATAATGAAGTTGGTAATAATCCTGATCTGACATTTGTTGCCAACGTGTTTCTGAAATATTTCAACCAGTGAACATGAGATGTCGTTCATGGGCGTTCACAATTGTTCACATAAGATACGAAGCTGTAATACTAAAATGCGTTTTATTAATAGGTATGATTGACCTTTCTGGTACTAAACTAACAAAACCCGTACAAATTTCACAGATAAGGGGGAGAATTGGAGACTTATTATTAACTACATGTTAACACTTCAAACAACTTCCAGCTAAAAACCAGTTTGCTTTTAAACAAATATGATTTGAGCCATATTTGTTATTTTTTCTTCATATATTTATATTGGCTAATATTCGTATTCTTTTTAGCCCTTTTCTAAATGATCTTCAGATTGAAGCTGACGCATAAGCTATATCTATAAAGAATATAAATTTCCTAGCTGTGACGTATCTACTAATCTACTACATTTAGTTTAGTCTATTGCGAAATGAATTTTTTTGCTAAATGGAATTAACTTATAGTTACATGTAGTGCATTGTGCTACTCTGTTGTTGGTGAGCTTTGCGCTATTTCATTCTGGATGCACTGAAAATCAATAGTTAATTTATAGCTTAAAAATAAATAATCTATTTCTTTTTGTTAGTTACAAACAATTCCAGTTTATTTATTTAAATCTCTTTACCACTGGCAAAATTAAAAAAAAAAACTTTGGCATACGTCATCATCTGTCATAATTAAAGTTAACCTCGGGTTGTGCCAAATAGGCATTTTTTTAACCAATCATTAATAAGAAGCTACTCGGCCTTATCTAACATAGGGATAAAATAGAAATTATTTTTTTTAGATTTCCTTCTTTTTTCCTTGTGTTTTTTTAAGGTTTTTAACGTCTTCTGAAAGCTATAATTTCGCACAAATTTATACTCACATGGAGAGGCTTAATATTTTCTTAAACCTGGCCTCAGAATAGATCTACAACCTAAAAGTAAAAGCATGTAGCTATATTTGATCAGTTCTTCTTGACTTTTATAGATGTACTTACGGATATATACAACAAGAACTGTTCGCAATCTATATGAGAAACTTTCCAATAGTTTCATAAATAAAAGCATTTACGAAAAACTACTTTCGCTTATGTTTTTATACATATACTTTTATATATAGATATACTTTTTTGGTAGTCTCCTGATGCTGATTATATCTCTGTAGATGATTATAAGAACTATCCTTTAAAAAGGGGATTTGGGGTAGTTTAAAAACTAAACATAATTCTTTATTATAATATCGAATTGTAAAATTTCAATCAAGTTACAAAACTTTAAATAAAAATGCCCCCTAAAACGATGAGGTTTGGTTTTGTACGCATTGGGAGTAGTAGAAACTCACACGGATTCCATATGACATTCCAGCAATAAAATTAAGAGCTGGAGTTCTCAGTGATCCTCTATTCATTTCACTGATTTGTTTCTAAAATCGAATACGACTGTAAAATTCTGCTGGTTTTTAATTTTTTCTTAATTCCTTCAATTATTTGTGTAAACCTTTACTCAAAATGTATTTTTATTCTTTTCATTTGTATAGCCATCAACACGTCCCGAATCCGACTTCACCTTGGATCTACCACGAGCCGAACAATTACGCATTAAAATGGAAAAGGAAAAGAAATTCCGACGTAGATGTCGCTACCTGACAACATTCCTCAGTTTGGTATTCTTCCTGCTAACAGTGATGGTAGTTAGTCTGGTACTAACTCGAGGTAAACGCATGTTCGGAAGTATGATCTAAACGCAAACAAATTTTAGAATAAATTAATACAAAAAAAATACGCGAAAAAAACCTTCCATACGAACAAAAGTCCACAGTACTGGATCACCATATATTAGCGAATAATAAAAGTTATCTAAGTAAGCAGTTAAACGAAAGTTACACTCAATTAGTTAAATTATATTATGTACAACGATTCAGTGCCGTAAACAAAATGTAATCTAAAATAACATGCACGGAAATTCAGTAGAAATAGATTTTTCTTATGTATTATTAAAAAAATAAAAAAAAAAAACAAACACTGAATTCATGGGATCAGGTAAGGGGATTCTTAAGTCTTAAAAGCAAATTTAAGAAGAACATGTTAAAAATAAACAACAAGAGAATACCGTATTTTACGTCATATTTTAGTGAACTAGTTTGTTCTTTTTGTAATTTTTTCTTTCCTGTTGCATATACCTACATACATATTGTGAATATATTAAAAACAGTATTGTTAATAAATTATTTTTGTGATGTTAGTTTTTAAGTGTGACATTTTTTATTATTGACTGTAGGAGAGAATTATTCGAATTATTATAAGATTTAAAAATTGTATTAGAAATTGACAAATAACAAATTTGAATAAAAATATTTTTTAAATAGACGAGATTTAAATTCTTTACTCACACAATTCTATATAAATCATAGAGGTATGAAAATAGAATTTACAGTTGGCGGTACCCAAAGCATAAAAGACAAATTAAGGGTTAATACCAATGGGTTTGACGGACGGCATAACTTATATTATACGCATAGTGGAAAAAGCGCCCTTTTTTATTATCAGCCATGATCCATATAGATCATCGAAATACATGCACTTACAACAACAGCACATGATCCTGCTATTCATCGAGATCTCGAATCATGATCTGAAAATTTATTGTACCAGGCGGCTTGTTTCATTTTTCAATGTTGGTGTGCCAGTTAACGATAGCCAAGCCACACAGTCACGTTGCCAGACTAAAATATTCAACACCCTTCATAACACAAGAAATCTAAATGTTTCATTAACATTTGTTTAACAAAGAAAATGTTTATGAAATGTTTCGCAGTTCGTGAATAATTTGTTTCACAACTCCCTGCCGTAAGGTGAGTTTTTTTTTTTTTCTTCTTTTTTTGTTCTTTTAACCCATTAACCCAAAGACAATTGTCCAGAAAATCTTGGAATAATGAAAAATCGAAACTAGCTGCCTGCATAAATTTAAATTGTTTTCGAACCTAGTTATTGGGAAACACGTTTCTTTTTTATCACAGAGAAATCTAATTCTAACTTCATTTTGTTCTTCTGGAATTCCGTGCCTAAACCGCTGTCATTTACTTTGTCTAAGAATTCCAATCTCAGCGGACCAGAGGTGCAAGCTGCATAAAGATTTCTATTACATTTTGAACTGATTGTAGGTAAACTCATTTCCTTTTAGAAACAAAACGCACCTTATTACGGAAGCCGTGTTGTTGTTATCGAGCCTCTGGTCGTGAATTTCCGACAGTAAAAAGTATTTCATAAAAGTTTAATAAATACTTAATCGGCTTATAGACCGGCAAAAACAGAAATGTTTGACAAATGCTTATGAAATGTTTCTGAAGCAAATCGAGAACATTTCATAAATGTTTAAAAAAATCATTCGCTCGCATGAATACACCGAAATACAGCAGCAAAATATTGTTTATTTGTTGCATATTTGAACATAGAATATTAAAATACTTTTTTTTAAAAACAATATCCAAAAATAAAAACTATTAATTTGCTTCATATGGTAATACCCCCGACAAGCAAATAAAATCTCATGTCAATTGACATCACATTGTGACGTCACGTTGTACAGAATGTTTGCAATATGGCTGGTGGCAATATGAAGTTTGTCATTTTCATACATTATCCGTCGTGTTTTGAAAGCAACTGATGCCACAACTCCAAAATGAAATTTTTCTATGATCCGTATTGTTTTATTTTCGTGATCTGATTCGGATCAGATCACGCTGATAATAAAATACGGCTAAGGTAGCCTCATAAGTAACACATATTCCCATTGTCCTTTCTCGTAAACGACTAGTTTTTAATTGTTTAATTTCGTCCTTAAGTCAGTGTTGCAAGCTAAGCTTAACGATTGGAAAATTATTGTTTAGCACAAACCCAAAACGTCATTTCAAAATAGGGATTCATATTGTTACCGAAGGAACAAAGCTAGACTGTTTAGTGCGGTTATGGCATGACGAATGATTCAAATCAGTATTGGATCAGTTTACTTACTTTTCTTATTAATAAACCAATAAAAATATATATACATAATTGATATGTAAATAAATATTCAACTGACCCCAGCAATATTAAATGTCTTTCATCCGGAAGTGGCGGGTTCTCCCCCAATTGTAGGTATGTTTCGTTTGACGATATTACAAATATAGCAAGTATACACATTTTGGAAACATTTGACTGACATCCGCTAGAACTATATTCAGCTCCCGCATTTATGTTGAATTAACCATAACTTTGTCCTCTTTTTTAGCCACATTATCTTAATTGCCTTCGAACATTAGCTTAATATAAAAGGTCCAACATTTTGACTAATAAAAATCTGATAGAATTCGAACTGAGCGAGTCACACCCGTTCTGTATATAAAATTTGTTCCTAAAATACGTTTTCGCCCATGTTTAAAATGTTTAAAAACGATCCCAGCGAAATTCATAAAGGTTGTATTTTATAAAGAGTAAAAACGACACAGAATTCTTAAAATTCCATTTCTTCAAATAAAAATTAATTAATTATACAAAACCATTTATTCATTGCAGGTCTTTAAGTCACAAAGTTAAATTAAATAAATTATAGTTACAAGAAAACAAGTCAAAAGAAACAATTAGTATACAAAAAAAGAAACATTAAGGCACAAAGTTAATAGTTTAAAACGAAAAAGTACGGTGATGCATTTTGTTGAGCGAGTAATCTATGAGCATTCATTACTCAAGTACAATTCACCAATGCCTAAATGAAACAAGCAATAAAATATATACTCATTTGATACGTGCTAGCATAACATGTCCATCCGCGTACTTTTCGTAAAATAAAATGCAACGATGGACCAAATTTGGGGCCCTGCGTTCTAAAAATAGACCTTTTTAACTTTCCCAACATGATCTAAATAGGTCATTGATTTCCTTGGTTTACAACAACAGCTGGATCTCATACTTGTAAGCCGTGGAAATCAATGATCTATATCGGCCATGTGGGTGAATTAAAAAACGCCTATTAATGCAGGAGTCCTATCATCCAAACATTAGTAACTACTGTCAGTAGTAACTGCCTTACATTGTCATTTGACTTGAAGGGATCTTTCAACAATTCCGAACACTTTAAACAATTATTGACGCACTCTAGGGGTAGAATCTTCACTGAGTATACACCTACTGTCGAGTGTGGAACACATCAAAGGTGAGTCTTATCCTCCTTCGTGTGGATTGCAACTGCCAATAGGTTTTTAATCAATTGATTGTCATGTGTTTGTGTTTATTCGGATGATGATGATTGCTGTCTTATTTAAGACATTAAACTGGAGAAGCCACCTTAACTGTAAGAGCAATACTGCTAAGAAAGATTGCCTTCACTTGAAAATTTAGTTAAGGTTGACTTAAAATGAGTAGGCGAATGGACATAATGCCTTATCCGATTTCTTTGACTATACTTACTGAATAGACGAAAGACATTTTTCTTGCTTATTTGAGTCTCGCCATTATAGAACGAGTCCATGCGTGATTTTATTTTAACAAATTTCTCTTTGATTCTGTCAACTTGAATTGGCTTCAGACCACCGACTAAATTGATTGACTTGCTCCAGTAAAATGGAATATTCCTATCTTCCAAGTGCTTCAGTAGCACTCCAATCATCTGAAATTAGCGGATTAAAATTAGTATATATAATGAGTGATCATTCAAACGCTTACATGAATCAATATGAACCCGGCTGAATTCTGCCAAAATGAATCGTCCTGCAAGTCGTTTTCATAGAGGTAAAGTGACTTTATGAAATAACTCTTCAAGAATAATTCTCCTGTTTTGTCGCGCAAACTCTTGAATAGTCTGTAAGAACTCTTCAAATTGCACTTATTCTTAAGTAGATGCTTTTCTACTTGGGGTACACAAATGCTAAATGTGAGACGACGACCTTTCTTAGGACCGACTGTTGGTTTTGGCACCGCAAACCAAATTCGTTCAGATACGTGCTTGGGAAACTTCCGATCTGCTAGCCACTCACTTGGAACTTCGAATTTAAAAGCTGGCACAAAATCAATTGATAGTTTACGCGCACTTGATAAAGCCCGTATAGTGTGCGCAGTTCCTCTTTTGGAGTAAAGCAGAGTATACTCGTCACCAGTAATGCTCTTTAATGTGTTTCCATGTTTGAGAAGAGTTGTTCTGATTAAATGCGCAAGCCAATTTTGAATCCTATTGCGACAAAGCAACTTCATATCGTCAACAAATTTTATGAAAACGTCATGCACGATTTTCCAATTAGGATCAGTCTTCATACGGGGCAACACTTGGGATAGGTCGATTTTGATATAACCTGGGCGTTCATAGTCATGTCTTAGTATTATGTGACTGTAAAATGGCAGCTTTAGTACAAAATGTACATCGAATTCATCAGGCGCATTTATTTTTACATTATCTAAGACGCTACCTGCAACGGAAGTTATAAGCAAAAATATTAAACTATCGAGAGAATTATACACATCTGATGGAAAGTTTCTGTTTCCGTATGTGAATTTATAAAAAAATTTAAGAAATTTGGGCAAATTTGTTTAGTCACCGAAAACTCATCTGTCAACTAACTCACCGAAAAGACTAGGTCCATTGTAGATTTTTTCGAACACGGTGCTCTCCGCCTTCATCAAATTCAATAAACGATTTCGAATCAAGTCAAAGTCCTGATTGTAGACTTGTCGATCTTTTTTCTTAATAGAAATGGCTTGATCAACCTCGATAATGATTTTCTCAAATTCATTCATTTTGTACTGAAATCAAGTTGTAATTGTGTATAAGTTTTCAAAAAGGTCCAGATAGAGGAAATTAATCTGTAAGCAAGCCGTATTATACTTAAAATAAGCAAAATATGTTTGTTCCTGTACTTTTTACTCGACTGGACACAGACTGGGGGTAATGTTTTCGCGCGAATGTATGTCTGTATTTGAACTCCTGTAGCCTAAACGGCTTGAACGGTTTTGAAGAGTGAGCTATCATTAGATTCGTATGCTTCCGCGGAGTGTCGTAGGCTGAAAACCGAAAACTTTACTGTATACATGAACTAAAAAGATGTAAAAAGACAAATTTAAGAATAACTATTAATTTGGCAGTCGGTGGCTACGCATATTTTTGCTAGGCTTTTCAGGCAGCCTGCGATAGTCAATTTTATTCAAGTTTAACATAAATGTGTCTTGTTTACATTTTTTAAGTTCTGTAAACAGCCAGTCCGGTTTTTTTGTTTTTTTTAAATTAGGTACCTTTTTTTTATTAGAACGTGTATACATCTATCAGAACGAGAGAATTCTCACTTTCCCACTGCGTAAAATTGCTGGGTCTAAATACGAGTAACACTACATTCTTACTCTTAGTACATAGTTCTTTATCTAATCATAAGCAATTTTTAACCCACCAACAACAAGGATCAACGGAAATACTGCTTTGAATTTCGCTTTAAATTTGATAAATGGCAGCTGGTTAAGAGGCTGAGTTGACAACGAAAACTTAATTTTAACGTATAATAAACGGAGGAACATTTTATCCCACTGTTATGAGATGATTTTGCTCTTGCAAACCTCAGAAGCGCTAGTTTATTATGTAATTTAAAACGCCTACAGCTTCTCTGTTCTTTTCTCAATACTAAGTTCTGGCCTGTCCAATTCGTTTTTCATCATTAGTTTTAAGAAATCAAAGTTTTTCCCATCTAGATTATAAATATAAAAGGTATGTAGATACATATACTGTTTGGGTAAGGTTTAGCAATATTAAAGTTTATATGCAAACATAGGAACCATGATGAACTAATTGGAAAAAAGTCAAAAGAAAGAACATAAACACTTTTCAACAAAAGCCTCCAAAAATCCTTCAAATGCTTAAAGGATTTTCTATAGATTTTCGAAACTCCCTCACATTCGCACAGTATTATACAGTATTATCCCATAATTGGGAAGGTAGGTATGCCGTTCTAAACTGCAGTTAATTCCCACTTAATTTAACTGAAACAACCGCGCAACAACTGCCCATACTGATACCATTTAGAATCCTCATCAAGCACCATTAAGTCAGCTTCATAACATTTGTACCATCCAATTCAATAAATAAATAAAAAAAAAAAAAAAATGGGCAATTTGCTCGGCAATGCCACTGTTATGGAAGTGTTCTGAACAGCAAATTTACGAAAATCCGAAGCTAAGCTACAATTTACTTAACCAAGAAATTTTGAAAGTGGTAGATTTTGGGGGTGTCGCTGACCTCATGCAAAGTATCGAGTATGGGGAACCTCGACGCCTGCGACCGTGCGTTTGGCCCGCCGCCATGCATACGGGAGTTCGGCGATACACCCCCAATAATTCTACCAGAGAATTACTGGGAAAACAGGAGTGTGACGGATGCCACTGAGCAGATCTGCAAACACTGAAAAACGGTTCTAGCGATCAATGTCCAGCTACGTGCCATCACAAACAGAAGACACACACTTCCATCGATATTATAATTAGATTTCGTATATATGAGACATGGTACGTGTAAAAAATCTTGTGAACTAGAAATGAATTGAATTTTAATACGAACATTTGTTACTGGTTATTTTGACAGCAAGAAATTATATTTAAATTTCCCCTTGAGGTTGGTGTATATGATAGAGAACAGTGCCACCTATTGGATAATTAATGAGAATTATTAGAATTAATCACAGTGCGTGCCGTTAGTTAGAGGGATTGCTGGACAAAATTGACACTTGAAATTTCCGTGAATAGACGACGTCATGGTCATCGTACACAGAAATTATTTAATGTCTTTTTGTACGTATATTTAGGGTCATTTATTTTATTGTTTTTGCACAATAAAGTTTCCCTGTTACATCCATTTTACACCAAACATAAATGAATGATAAATAAATAAATAATCTTATAGTCTGTTCGCAATGAGCTCAAATTCTATTGGGTATGTTCTCTATTCGCTATTCCTAACGTATTTTTACTTGATTTTTACTTTGCATTCAGCTGAAAAGACCTACTTTGAGTTATTCTGCAGCAAACTTGCCGTTAAATCACATATCACACCTAATCAACTTAGCAGGAAAGCCAACACTCTGAAACACTCAAGGTGGACACAAATAATAGTTATACATATTCATAATTGTATTTTATCTGGAAAAACGCATCACTTTAGATAATTGAATATCTCCCATATCCTTAAACGTAAAAAATATAAATTGAAACGTGGTATGGACACATAGCCAAACGAAGTTGTATAAGGGGCTAATTTAAACAACCGCCGGAAAGAGCTGACTAAGGTAAACAAATTCTTCATTTTCAAGATGATATTGAATCGATTTCATCGGACGCTCTTAATTGCTGTTGTTTTGGTGGCGATTGTCGGTGTCGTACGATACTGAAAATTGATGTGCTTGGCTTGATGCTTGATGGATTTGGTTCGAGATTTAAACAAAATATTCAGCTGTCATCTGTATATTTAGCTCATTCCCGAATAATATAATGTACCTAACCAATTTCAAATGAAAGTCGGATATCTGAAGTGCTCAGTGCAACACATCAAAGACTCAAGTAGGTAATCAGCCATATCTCATATCTAGAAGTAAAGTACTCTATATGTATGACAAATAGTCATCAGCTTGTAGCATCATCGATAAAGCGAACATCCTATCTTTGTTTTTACAGGCTACATCCGCCCTGCTTGGCTACAGTCAAAGATTATGTAGTGAAACAAATGAATTTTTGAATTCCACGCGAATCATAAGTTAGTTTAACCAATTCAAACTCATTGCTCCAATTCATGCAAAACTGGTTTTATTGATTACGAATCTCTTAAATTTGTTCTTTTCTCTATGTTTTTGTAAATTTTAATTTTTCTCTCACAAATCATTGCCTAAAAAAACCTAATTAGGTACTGTGCAACTTTGAAAAGCAATTTTTTTTTAACAGGCGAAAATATATTTGTTCCAATTTCAACAGCAATTTGATTAGAAAAAAAGGAATGAAAAATAGATAGTTAAGTTGCAAATAAAACAAAAATATTTTAATACTTACAATCTCATATTAGGTTTATATTTTTTTAAATTTGCTGCCTATAGAAATAACTTTGTCTATACGAGCTTACAAACGCAATGTGAAATATGCAAATACGTTACACCCCTAGTCACAAACGAGATGTTTTTTTTATCTTAACGATTGCAGAAACAGAGGGTTGTTAATTTGCAATGGAAGCAACAAATGCGATCAGCTAGATGCAAATTTACACAATTCTATTACACAGATTCAACCTAACTTTTATGAAATGGATTCAGTTATTTTAAAAATTATATAAATGTACCTACCTACATAGGTATACTATCGCACCTATTCAAAATAAATATTATCTTTTTTCGAAATTATTATTAAATTCATGAAGCTTTAGATAGGTATGTTTTTATATACGATTCACTCACCACTTTAAAAAGATGTTAATAGTATTTATTGCAACAGGACTTGAGTTGATGCGATTTCCAATTTAAAACTTACGACAAATAACACTGAAGACCGAAAACCAAGAGGACAAATTGGAAATTAAAAGAAGAGTTTAAATGTCCGTTATAGTTGATAGTAGATATAGATAGTACGAGCGATTAATTCGTGGGTATTGCAAAAGATAACATCAAACTTTACACCAGAGACTACTAGCATCGTTTGTCTCTGCGCTACACCACACTCGTAAAATCGCAAACAAAAGGGATTCCCCGAATAATATATAAAATAATATATTGCTAATCGCAACCATCTTCACCCAATAGAGTTTCTCATATCTACCACATTCGAAAACAAACGCGCTTGGATCGTCTAGTTTGACATTTTTCAATTGTCAAATAATTTTTAGAAGAAACAGCATAAATTTTCTTCAGAAGTTCACTTGTGCCAGGAGAAAATAATAATTAACCGAAGATGTCTGCTGTTCTAATGCATTCAATTCGTCGTCATATTGCAACCTCGGTATCCAGGTCATCTGGAACAGCAGCTACCGCTGGAGAACACTCGGGTAATTTCATAGAAAGAAACGAAAAAAATGTTCTCCTTTTTACCCATTATCTTAGGTTAAGAGGTTATGTAATTCAGCTAAATAAATTTTCTTCTCACCCTTAGGTGGTTACAAGCTATGGAAACGTCTAAGCTTCTTCGTTGCTGTGCCATCAATTGGCTTGTGCATGCTGAACGCTTATCTTAAGCATCAGGAACACGCTCATCATCCACGACCAGAATTCGTCAAATACGATTACTTGCGTATCCGTACCAAGCGTTTCCCATGGGGTGATGGCAACAAATCTCTTTTCCACAATCCCCATGTTAACCCCTTACCCGATGGCTATGAATCTTAAATGACTAGGATTACCCTGATGCAAAACACATTCGCTACAATGTAATTACCGAGAAAATAAGAGGAAAATACATTTGTGTTCAGATGAATTACAGACTATTGCGTTTTAATCGGATTTTGTTATTTGAATCAGATAGGTCTTCAAGCGTACCTGTGATAATGTGGTCAAATAATACAACTTGGGTAATCGAGATATAGACCTCCTACTAAAAGAAGTGGGTTTTTGTTCTCATGTTAAACCTGACCCGATGTGATTCGTGGATTAGTTGTAAATTATATCATTTGCATCGCTATCAGGGCAATGGGGAAACAAGAAGTAATGTTTCATCTTTCATAGAGCCATTAGACAATGCAGGTGCAGTTTTGGCTACAAAGGCGTATGAAAGAAGTCGCAGTTCTTTAATATATTCACATTGGATGTCCCCATTTTTACTTTTTCAAAATGATGTACTGGCCAGCCAGCCAAATGCCATGTCCGTTTATGTCAGCATGGAATTTCGGTTCTCTACTCTAACGCCAATGCAAGTTGTAGCACAAGTTTCTTGATGTCTTCCTTTGGAAGGTCTACCGACTGTGTTGGTCTTGCCAGCTGTACCAATCGCGTTCATCAGAACCTGAGCTCAGCTGGATTCTTCATAGACAGATAACACACAAACAACAACTTGTATTTTCGCCACTGTGAGCTCGAAAAATCTAGCCTGGACACTAAAAATGATTATTAATATCACCGATAGGTACTTTCTAGCAAATGTTAGAACCCATACTGAAAAAATACAAACAACAAATGGTTTCCATTGAAGTCGCAATGGATAAACACGCTAGCACATTTTGGAACCTTTTCAAAAGGACTTACGTTAGCACTACTAACCAGCTGGTACTATTTCTTTCGAAGGAACTTTCCTCGTTTTCATATTATTTTTCGTGTTTGAATTTCACGTCTGTTACAGAGTTCAAATAAGTGGGGTTCGCCGGATAGCTTGTTAACTTATTGGCGTTTACTTCGTTTTGATCTCAGTTAGATGCGTATTCCTACTAGGACACTAGAACACCAGACTGAACCTGAATATGAGTAAATCTGTGCTGCAGTACTTAACGCCACTTTCACATGACACTTTTTTTTTAAAGAAACATCAAAACAGGTTATGTGACCAACATTTTATTGGAATTAACTTGGTTAATATTTAGCAATAATATATGCATGCGTATATTCGAACTATACACAACTTAATCTACATTCAATCCCCCTTACCATCCCGTCTACACTCAAATCGACTTTTTCGCACCCTTTGGTGCTGCCTGGCTGCGATCCTTCTTCAGAATCATTGTCCCCTCCTTCATTTGAATGCGACCTTCACGTGCCATTGCAGCGGCTTGCGCTTTCGACATTGTGATTCGCTGTACCTTAACCTTCTTATCGCCGATCATCATTTCAACAATTTTCTTATCGCCTGCAGGACTATCAGTCGTGCCCGATGTCTTTTTCACTGGAACAAAAGAAGTTTTCGATGGAGACTTCTTGGCTTCCACTGTACTTTGTGAGCTAGTGGTTGGCTTTGTTTGTGGCTTTGTGTTTGGAGAAGCTCCAGAACGTAGTCGCAACGGCATTTGTTTGGGCTGTGCCGACTGCTTAGTTTCTGAGCAAGCCTCTGTTGTGGACGCCGCTTTGGCGGGTGGTTTTTTAAAGTTCGGCTCTGTTGTTAATGGTTTGCTGACAGGAGTCAATGAAGTACTATCAGTTTTTTTGGGTTGAATTTGCGGTGTGCCAGCTGGTAGTCCAATCTTTTTCACGGACACAGACTTTGGTAATCCTTGCAAGGCAGCTTGAATGGTTGGCTGACGAGTTTTGATTGCTGGCGAAGTGGCAGCAATTTTATCCACCTTTACACGTGACACTGGAACTGTTTTTCGTATTGGATTCTTGTTCTCTTTTGGAAGTGATGAATTCAAATTCAGAAGTGTAGTCGAAGGAGCAGCCTCCGGTTTCGTTGCAGCTTTGCGACGAGTCACTGCTGGCGGTGGAGCTAATTTAACTAATTTAACAAAATCGTTGACTTTAGCCATTTTGCTTGGAGGTTCGTCTACAGTGTCGCTCTCCTCAATCATATTCATGTAATCGATGGCTGGTTCTTCAACAGTGTTGGTGGCGTCGTCGCCTTGGGAGGTGTCAGCTTTAATCGATTCCTCTTCATTAAGTAAAACGGCATTTTCGTCGTTTTGAGTTTCTATAAATGGAAAGAAGGATAAAGAAGGATAAATGGTAATTTAAGGATTTTTATGTCAAACAAATATTTAAAAGGTAGCAACAAAAAATGAGTGGCTGGTGTTCTGAAAATCAGCTTTGTCTACGAAGGTCCTGAGCAATGTGTTTCTATTTACGTCCATTTCGATGTCCTTGGTCACAACAAATTTTGCAGACAAGCATTCCTTAACAAAACAGCTGCCAAATTAAAACAATATCAAATTCACGTAGAGCTTTGTTTGACTCATATTGAAAATTACACGGACTCACGGCTGTATGAGTTACCTTCGTGGTGACTCACTTAATTGACAGTAAAGCAATCTCTATAGTTACAGGAATTAAATTTACTTACGCCAATTGGTCTCCTCCTTAATAACGATGCTCGAGACTTTTTCCGCACTATCCTGCTTGCCGGTATCGACAAACTCGTCGAGCAAAAACTCTTCAATCACCTCCTCTAATTCTCGGTTGGCGCTCTCCTCCACGACGTTGGCTGCTTCGTTCCTAATCTCAGGCGGTGGATTGTCGCGTTCATCCTGATTGTAGGCTACCATATCTTCGGCGTGTTCAGCATCTGTGTGCTCCTGTAGCCGATCGGCAGTCATGTAGATTAAATCGCAAAACTCGCATGCGAATGCTTCACCCTCAGCGTGCTGTTTCACATGTTCGGTCACCGTTTCAATGTTTTCGAACACATCCTTGCACAGCGGACAGACTAACGTCTGTGTGGCATGTACCGCCGAATGATAGATTAAATCATCGCGCCTACTAAACGTCTTGTCACAATCATTACACCTGTACGAGCCGGTTCCGTTCTTATGCGAACGCATATGACGCGTCAGATGATGGCTCAGCAAATACGACTTGGGGCATAGTTTACACGGATATGGGCGAACACCGGCATGGGCTGTCAAATGTCTAGCCAACTTGCTGGGCGTCGAAAAGCTCTTGTCGCAGTACTGACACTGGAATGGCTGATACCGACTGTGAACTATCTCATGTCGCTCCAGTCCCTGCTTGAAGGCGAATGACTTTCCGCAAATTCCGCACGAGAATGGACGATTCTTGCGATGCCGTTCAGTATGCTTTTCCATCTCATCCTGCGAAATGAAAGGCTTCTCACAAAATACACAAATAAACTTCGGAATATCCGTGTGGGTCTTCTCGTGCCGATGGAGAAGGGTAGACCGTGTAAATCCCTTGTTGCAGACAACACATTTGAAGGGCTTCTCACCGGTATGCACCAGCACATGCTTCTGCAGATCGTACTTGCTGAAGAAACTCTTGTCGCAATTATTGCAGAGAAAGCTCCGTTCACGATTGTGGTTAACCAAGTGAATGTCAAGCAACTGACGCAATGGGAAAGAACGCTCGCAATGAGGGCATGGAAAAACATTTGTCTCAATAACCGCCGCGCTTTCTGGCGGCTCTGTTCCAACCGATTCGTTTACGTCCAAGATCTCTGAAACCATTGCAATTTTTCCGTCGACGTCACGTTTCAAGACTGGCCTTGTCATTCTCGGCTCAAAGTCATCCTTCAACGCCTGTTGAACTTCTTTGTTTAAAATGCGAACCGCCGATTTGTTTAGCAGTTTTTTGGTTACACTTTTGACTTGTGTCGGCTGAGGAACTGTCTTCACCAATGTCGGACGTGGAGCTACCCTCCCTGGAGAGTGGCGTGAAGCTGTCTTTTCGCCAATCGTTGGCTTTACGTCCACTTTTTCATCCGGGTCGGATTCTGCATCAACCTCTATCGCATGCTGCTTAGTATTGTCCACCATTGTCAAGATGGCACCTGTACCTTCATCATCAAGATCTATCTTTAATGTCGTCAGATTCTCATTATTGATTATTCTGGGCAACTGCAATGAGTTCAGGTTGGTGGGTGTCATTTGTTTTTTTAAGATTTCTTTTGGAATTTTCGGTTTCTCCATAGCATTGGACCACACCCCAGTCAGTGGATAATGGCGGAGGCATGTGTCGGCCTTTTTGCACATTTGCTTAAAGCGATAGCAATAGTCGAACATCAAGCGGCACTCACTACATACGAAGCTTGGCATGGAGTCGTTGGAGAAAACCTGCAAAGGTAAAATATATGAAGCATTTTGCTTACAAGAATCAAAGTAAATGACAGAGTGAAGAGGTCCACTATTGAATATTAACAGAAGGAATCTAACTCCTGATGTTTCTCAAAGAGCACTAGCAGTCGCTGATTAAAACGACATCCGCCTGATTTTGGAGCAAGTTCCGATACATTTACGCTAACAATTGATTTAACATCCTTTTTTTGAAGGACTGGTGACACCGACGTTGACATTACACAAACCAGAACATCAAAGTCACGCTCTTATTGAGGATACTGAACTGACCTTGATATAAAACAGTGCTCCTTAAGATCATCATACCAATGAAAGTGTCATCAAAATGCGTAAAAACGAAATAATGGTAAATAGATTGTCGAATGCTACAATGTACGATCAGGCGGAACGTTGTTCTCGCACAAGGACTGTGGAATGGGCATACAAACATTTTGATATCTGAAACCGATGAAGGGAGCTGCGAAGAACAGAAGAACCACAAAAAAAAATTAGTGCGAACAAAAATTTTATCAGTTTTTTAAATTGGCCACCACACTTAGCGGGAGCAGATCATTCCTAATTAATAAGACTGAGCTAGAGCGTTTTAAGCAAAAAATCAATCAGATTTGGTGTAGTCACATTTTTACAATAAACCTCGAATGTCCCATCGTCAGAACAGAACGATTTCTAGCTCTTTGTAATGTTGTAGTATCATAATTGCTGATACTTCTGGCCGACTGCGACTGCGAATACGCTTCCATCCGCATTTAGAAATGTTGATTTGTTTATAAACTTTTTAAAAATTTACAATTTACGGTCGAAATATACTTAAATACTTTATATACATTCAGCGAAAATAAGAACAAAAAAAAAATCTATCTACCATCCCACCTAATTTATGTAGCCAACGGAAAAGACCGGGAAAACCAAGCATGTCGGTCATTTCGTGTACTACCTTTATCTATTTTAGTTGTGCGTCTTGGACTTCCCTGTGCATTATTCAGAAACGAACCATTGGTTCTTGCTACGATGGTTGTTGTCACATCCAAAATTGGTAAACAAAATTGCCTCGCAAAATAAATAAATTTACGAAATAGAATTTGTAGTTTTACCTCAATTGATACACATGCCATCACTTGCAGTGGCAATGGAGCCGATTTCATACGATTTTCCCGCGAGTATATATTGGTCAGATCATTATGTTCTTGCGAGAGGCAAAATCGACAAATCTTTTTCTTTTTCAAGTCTTCCTGACGTTTCTCTACTAAATCACTCATTCTGCTGCTACACACAATTTTCAATCGGAATTTGCACGAAAGTTATACGTTCCGCAAATCACTATGCATTTGCAACTTATAGTTCAATTTATGAGGAATAGTTAAGTATATTCGTTTTTCAAAATAAAGTATATAGAAGCACAGCAAAATGGCAATTGAAAAATTTATTTGGGTATTTGCGAACACTGAACAAGATGTGCAGAGGAAAAGATTTGCTTTTGTACTGTGACAAGATGGTGGATCTGGGCTTGGGTGTCGAAACTTGGCGCTGAATGATTTACTTGCTGAATGAGTATTGATTTGATTGTCGAGTTTTATTTGTCGCATATAGATGGAGCACAGAGGTATTCTGTGTAAAAATGCAGATGCAATTGTTTTTATATATTGAAGTTGATATAATTAGTATCACTAACTACGTATTTATAAAATAAAATTTAAAGAGATAGTGAACTGCAAGCGTTTTGTTTGCATTATCTTAAGTGAAATATAGATGGCAGGTGGAAGCTATAAGAGATTTCATATTTATTAATGCTTACAACCGTTTGCCAGTTAAGGACCGAAACCTAGTATATGCAACAGCCCGAAAGGAGTTCTGAAATTCCTTAGTAGGTACTTACAATAAAAATATGTCCCAAGCACAAAGAAATCTTCAATAGGTACCTACAGAGACAATACTATTGTCTCTGGGTACCTATTCGTATTTGAAGAGTTCTAAGTAAAGTTACGGAAGGAAAGAAGAGGAGCAATATTTCTACAATAAGAAGATTAAAAAATGCCGTCGTTAAAATACTAGCGTAAATGCGGTTCGTGTTTTCAGGGCACCATACGACACGGAATAGATTAAGATGAGAGATAATATAAGGAGAAAAAAAGTCAAGTTGGTTGTTATGGTGAGTTGTAGCTACTACGGAAGTATTCAATTTGAATTCCCAAACAGAACAAAAAATTAACACCATGACTTATAAAGACTTGTTCAAAATCATTTTTTTTTTTAAATCCTTTGATATTTTGCGGGTCCGACAAATTATATTGCGCGAATAGTTGAAGATGGATGTAATATTCGGTACCTACGACGTCAATTATTATTATTTTACACAAGACATGTATCGCCAAGAATTCTTAGAAAAACATAATGCAAATAAAATGTAATTCAATAAAACGCACCTATGTAACAGGCCTCTAACTTATATTTCTCTTCACTAATTTCGATTAATTCTTAAAATAATTTTGAAAATTTTGCTATTACTGCTGACAAATTCGCTTTCGACAAATTATCTACCTACTTTCTTATTTGAGTGTTAATGTCCAATTGCAATCAAAAAACCAACATCCCCTCGAAACTCGAAAGTCTTTATCAGAAATGCAACGCGAACAGGCCAAAAATGATAACGAACTTGTCAAACATGGCTAAACCCCTCTAAACATCCCCGCTTGTTGACTTGTAGCTTTTTCACTTTTGGTATTGTATATAAATACGCTATCCTTCGCCGTAAATTTGTCTACTTCTTCTTTATACCCATACTTCCAATTCTACCAATTTCAATCGTTCAACAATGAGGACTCTTGTAATTAAGCAATCTAGTTAAATCCAAATAAATTAACTGACTGATCAGCTTTAGCTACTTGCAGCAAAGGCGATAGCTCCCCGAGAGGCCGGTGAATACATCGTCCAAAAGGCAAAGTATATCAAAGTCCACCAAACCGGCATTGACAAGTTAACCGAAGAAGTTATTAAGGGCATTCAGTCTAAAAAAATCGACGTGAACAACTTTTCACAGCATGAACACCATCCGAAATCGACCGATCTACATGCCGTCGAATGGATTTTTGTCATTGACACCCTCAACTTTTGCTTCTGGACTCCGGGTACGTACAAAATAATCCAAACAGGATTCTTCTAAATAGTTATATTCCAGCCGAATACACCAAGTATAAGGTAAATGGGTACACTGGTTATTTTGCCCTATGTGCCGCCGTCAACCGGGCTTTAAGTGAAGGTATTCCAATCACCGATGCCAACTACTACTCGAACATTGATGAATCTACATTGGCTCATATCTTGAGATCTGACGATGGTGTCACCAAGGTTCCATTACTTAAAGAACGGGTTGATTGCCTACACCAAGTGGGACAGATTCTGGTTTCTGTATATAGCGGAAAATTCGAAAACATGGTGATTAAAGCTGAGAAGTCCGCAGTAAAGTTGCTAACTCTGGTTGTTGAAGAGTTCATTTGCTTCCGTGATACAGCCATATTCGAAGAAAAGGCAGTCGGTATCTACAAACGGGCTCAGATCTTGGTCGGAGACGTTTGGGCTTGTTTTCGTGGCAAGGGATTAGGTGAGTTCAACGATGTGGGAAAGATCACGATGTTCGCCGATTACCGTGTTCCTCAAGTGTTGGTCCATTTTGGAGCCCTGGAGTACACACAGGAGTTATTGAAAGTGCTTAGAAAAGACACCATAATGCAGAATGGCGAGCGAATGGAAGTGGAAATCCGTGGAGCTTCAATCTACATCGTCGAGAGAGTTAAAGATGCAGTGCTACTGGAACTGGAAAAGAATCATCCAGAGATTTCCAAGGACAATGTAAACTCCATCCTTATTGATCACTTCCTTTGGGACTACAGGCGTCAACATGCTGACGAGCTTGAATCCATACCATTCCACAAAGTTTTAAGCATTTACTACTGAGCTATGAAAAAATAAATACCGACACAAGTTTTCTTTTAAAAAATGTATGTATGTTTATTCCACGTCACACTTTATAGTTTCACTGGCTTTGGTTTGTCAGCATGAGCAGCCGTACGTTCATCAAAACGCTTCTTGGCTTCGACACCGGACAGGTTACCATTGCGGCAGAACTTTTGGTTGGTCAAAAACTTCTGATCCATCTGAAGGGTGGGGGAAGTAAACACATTCAATTGCTAGACCTAAATGAAATATTTTTGAAATACTTACACCTAAGGTAGATTCATGGCGGAATGAAGTTGGCCTCTTGATTCCGTTGCGGTGAGCCTTACGATTCTGGTTGTGATTTGTGTGATTCTTTGACTTGGCCATTTTTGTTGTATTCTATCAAATTCTATAATGGAGCACAAAATATTCGAAAAGATTAATGGATGCGTTCACCTTAAAAATTTTTGTTTCACATTTCTTAATCGAAATTTATAATTCTTTTGTGATTGAATTATAATTTACAGATTTGTAAAAAAGTATTCAGAAAACATCAACCTACGTTTTTGACAGTTTAGCGGAAAAAGAAAGTTCATTTTTCGCAAACGTCAAATGGTCTTTCAAAAGTTCGAAATGTATAGAGGCTCGATTCGAAGTAAAGGGCTATGTTAAGAAGGTGTAAAATGTGAACGCATAAACGAAAATATTGGTTTTTGTTTTTTTAGTTCCGAGCTGAGCACTGAACTGAGCTCGAGCAATAGGCGCTCTGAACTGAGCATGCTCAGAGCATTGTGATGTTTTTTTCTGTCAAATGTGACTGGAAGTGTGCTTGTAAATGTGTAATCAGCATTTTCCTCAGGCTGCTCAGTCAATTTATTCTGAGCTCATAGAGCGCGCTCTGATCATGCTCTGAACGAAAAAAGAAACATAAATTTGAGCTAGAAAAGAAACACGAACTTTTTGTATGACAGTTCGGGTTCTGCTCTGAACTAAAAAAGAAAAACGCCTTTTTTTCGATTAGAGCTGAACCTGAACTCAGAGACATCAGAGCTCAAATTTGTGTTTCTTGATCAGCATGATCAGAGCGCGCTCTATGAGTTCAGAATAAATTGACTGAGCAGCCTGAGGAAAAAGCTGAAAACAGGAAAAACAAAAACAAACATCAGAACGCGCTGATAATGCTCGAACTCACTTTAGAACTTACAAAGAAAAACGCCCAATGTGATAATAGGGATCCTCAGATCTGCTGTCATATTATCAGCTACTTGCTCACGATTGAAAAACCAAATTGTCCTTCAGATAATTATGATTCGAGAGTTTACTAGAATATAAACTTAGGTACTAAAATATTTTCTAGTAACTAGTGAAATTTCATATTTAGCTATGCGAAATGTGCACTCCAATTTGTATACCTACATATTTTGTAATTTAGGTTGTGGTAATGATAATGCTATGTCATATTATCCGCTTTCTTATGGGCATTACTCATTACAAATCACGTCAAACTTAATCTTAAAGTAAACGTAATGCGAGTCACCTGGTTCGCTGTGCAATAGGTAAATGTTAGCGAAGCTGGACGCACCTTCTCATCACTAGATTTATTCTGAATAATTCGATAAAAGAAATATATGAATTAACTCTGGAAAGGGTTTTCCTCTGATTTACGTAGTTATTTTGGTTGATTTTGTGAACACATTAGAACACAAAACGTCATCCTTGTCCCTTGCTATGAGTTCATCTAAATCGAACAAGTCCACTTGTTATGTTTTTGTTGCATTGCAAGCAGCTGAGTTATTTGTCATCAACGATTTTATTTGTTAAAAATATTATATTCTCATTGAAAATAAACAAACAAATACTCGTTTTTAAAAAATAATTTGATTTTATATAAGAATTACAGAAATACGTAAAAATATCTTTATTGCATCAACGTGGAAAGTGATGAAATTGATATTTTTTCACAGCTAATTGAATTACTTTGTCCAAAAAACTAAGAACCAAGAGTGTATTGCAGAATTTATTAGCAGACTGATTCCAAGTTTCCATAAAAGGTAAGACAATTGCCAGAACAACTCGTGGATGGCGTAATTGGTTATTGTCGTATTCAGGATTGCAGTTTAAAACAATAAAACCCATGGCCAAGGTAATTTCTCAAGAAACATTTGACGACGTGGTGAAGGAGAACATTGTCGATTTTTCCATGAGCCCCGATGAAGCTAAGGAGGAGTCCATTCAACAATTAGAAGCCCAGGTGAGTTATTAAAGCATTATATATTTGTTTTCCCAATAAAAAACAACTCCTCACCATTAGGGAATTAATTTGGCCAACATAATCAAGGATTTAGCTATCAATAAGGAAACAGGTGTTCCAGTTCTAAATGAAACCATCGACAAACTAAAGACTCACATTGGGGAGAATTCTAAAAACTCGAAACAACTGCTCGAGTACTTGACAGTCCTCGATGAGGAATGCCAAAAGGTGGGTGCAAAATGATTAAATTTGTTTGCGTAGGCTTTAATTTTCATTTGCCATTCTATTAGTCTATTCCACATCGAGTATTGGCTGGCAAAAATGGTGCCCACGATATTATTATTACACTCATCGAACAAGAACTCTCGTCGCCTAGTCCAAATGAAGAAATTCTGGGCAAGTGTGTGAAGGCAGCAATATCACTGACTAACAACCAACCTGATCTATTCGATGCGGAGGCTTTGGCAATGGTCATCAAGTTGTTAAGCACGAAGCCAGAGGACACACTGCTAAGTCTGACTTTGCAGTGGTTAGGAAAAGCGTGCATTATGCACGAAACCAACCGTCAGAACATTGTGAATGCAGATATAATGAAGCAGCTTAAACCGCTGGTAAACGTAAAGAATCCCAGTGTAATGATAGATGTTTGCACTGTGCTGAGATATTTGGTGCTCGACGATGATATCCGAGTTGAATTCGGAAAGGCGCATGAACACGCGCGTTTGATTGCGTCTGAGGTGCTGGTTGCCTTGACCAAGCGACTTATAGGTACGAGATGAGGTCATGTTGATTAGGCTGATGGGTTAATATACATTTTGTTTGCAGAGTTTGAGGATGTTGTACTGCTGGGCGATATGCTGCTGACTATGGGTACCCTAGCTGTACGAAATGAGCTTTGTGTATTAATTGAAGATGCAGGAGGTCTGAAATTCGTCCTTGAAATTATGGTGAGTTCTCAAGAATTTCTTAAACCCCTCTTTCTTTTGTTTCTGTGTTTCTCACTTTTAGATACCGTTTTGCTTGTGTATGCTGTATACACTTTTAATTGTTTCAGCTTCTCTGTTTATGGTAGCTATACTCTACCCCTTATTCGTTGTCACTTGTACCTAGTGATTTTTCGCTCAAGGGCTCTCGATTATGTTGTGAGCCCCAGCTTTTTACAAAATGAATCGTGAAATATGCTTTGTGTGCCTCAATATTGAACCCTGATTGTCATTCCTTGAGTGCTTTGTAGCCTTCTTCAAAGGACTTGATTGGTTCTGTACTATAACCCGACTATATGTGTTCCTAGGGCACTAAAGCCTTGCTGGTAATGTTGGTCGCTATAATGTCTGTCTCGGCTCTCGTTAGAAGTTCCTTGCAAAAATATTATACACAATGGCATTGATTAAATCCTCACTGCTATAAAGGAACGCTTCAGCAGCAGCCGTTGTCATTCCTTTTCATTACTTAACAAATCAGTGCTACTCCTACCAATCATAATTCTGTCGTTTGCAGTTTTTCCCATTAATACAGTTCATACCTTCTTTTTAGCGTAAAAATCCTAATGTCTTAAAACTAAACCGGGAAGCCTTAAAACTCATTCGTGCCATGGCTGGTAATGATGCAACAAAGGTTCACATTATTCAACAAGGCGCTGCGCCTATTATCAAGGAGCTACTCCATAGTAACATGGTAAGTCCCTTGAGCAATAAAATCGGAATTGCCTTATCAAATTTTTTTTTCAGAATAGAGAATCAATTGCTACCGCCGCTCTGGCATGCATTTCCACATTAACACTTAGAGTTAAAGAAAACAGCACCGCCTTCTTCGAAACCGGTATTTCTGAGACCATTGTAGAAACCCTACGGTTGCATCCAAAAAATAAACTTGTGCAGGTAAGGAAACAATCTACTCGTAACCGTTGCCGATGATTGAATGATGCATGTCTTATTACTAGAGAAACGGTGCGTGGGCAATACGCAACATGGTATCCCGGTCTCGTGACCAGTGTGAAAGCTTCATTTCATTTGGCGCTGAAGGGATCCTTAATGCCGCAATGGCTGAACATCCGTCAGTTCAGGAGGACATCAAATCAGCTCTTCGTGACTTAGGCTGTAAAGTTCTACTGAAAGAGGAGTTTACAGGCAAAGCCGAGAAGAAGATAACAAAAGATTATTAATTAATGCATTTTTGTTTGCTTCCTATTATTTAAACTATTTTGTAATAACAAAAAACACCAGTTTCTTTTTTTATTAACGCGTAGAAAGTAAGCGCAAGGTATTCAATATCCGCGACGTCGGAGACTAAACCAATCGATTGAGGTAAAATTAATTTTAGCACCTAACTAACTATTATTGTAATATTTTTATATGCTATTAAAGAACAGTTCGATTTGAATTTTGCTTTACGGTACAGACAATTTGCTTTTCACAATTTCATAATTCTTATCTCTAGATAAAATCAATAATTAAAGACTTGGTGCAACAGGTCCCTATATGGCTCTAGGCATGGCTTCTCATAAGCATTCTTATGTGCTGGTTTTAGACACATAGAAGGAACATATTATTTTGTGGAGTATCAGTGCGACCTCTATCTTTCAAATATTTTGGAAACCACAAATTGAATATTTTTCATCATCATCTGTCCTACCCGGTTGTTGAAAGTGAATGGCTCTGAAAGTAGTTTACCAGCTACAAGACCCATAAGTGTTTATAAATACATACATATTCTAAAGTGCTGCTACCTTTACAGATTTGAGTACAAATTTGAAATACAAAAACGCACTGCTTAAAAATATAACGCTTTGATTGTAAAATGAATCGGAATGTTATACTATGTATTATTAATTATTATATACCTTGATAAAGTTTTGAATACATCTACCTCAAAAAAGCGAAGTAAAGTAGAATGTTTATCACACACTCAAAAAAAAAGTATTTGTTGTTTGTTCTACCCAAAAATGAAATCTCCCGAAGTGACCAAAATTTAGAGACGACATTTTTTAAAATTAAAAGATGTACGTGTCTGAACACACCTTAATAATTTATTTAATAGACTGAAGTAGTCCAATATTTAAATTCGTCGAGTATCGATATCCCAACACCAATAAAATAAATAAATTGACTTTTACCGTGCTGCTTTTGGTTTTGGCGCTTGCCGACACCGAAAACAAAACTTGATTATTATTTTTGGATATTTCTGTTTATCAACCCAAAATTCAACAGAAATATGTTAAACCTAAATTGTGCTATCTGTGCTGAGTTATTCTCCCAAACTGATGATGTTTACGTTACAAAATGCGGTCATATGTTTCACTATTCGTGTCTTTGTCAATGGTTAGAGCGGTAAGTTCTAAATCTAATAATTTTTTAAATAAAATATGTAAAACAATACAAATTTAGCTCTAAAACATGTCCCCAATGTCGTAACAAATGTATGCATTCCAATGTTCATCGAGTCTACTTTAATTTGGCTAACTTGGACACGAGCAAAGTGGATATAGGAACCTTGCAGGAGCAGCTGGACAATGCTAATCTTAAAGTAAAAGTAAGCGAAAAGGATATCCGTAAAGCAGAGGAAGAGATCAAAAACCTCAAGCAAACGCAGAAAAAATGTATGTAAGTACTATGAGTTTTGATGAGCTTCTAGTCCGTACTGATTTGCGATGAAACTTTTTAGGAAGACGATCTCTGCTTTGGAAAAGAATTTGAAAAAGAATGACTTCGTTATTTTGTCTTATACAGAACAGGTAACAGCTGCACAACTAACAATAAGGCGAATTTTATAGCGAATGATTTCCTATTTAGTTGAAAATGGCAAAAACTCAAGCTCAAGAAGCCGAAGAACTAAGAAAGGAAGTTAAACTCCTAAAGGAAAAAATTGTCATGATGGAGAATGTGTCATCAATTTTGGCGTCAGCCACACAAGACGCCGAAAAGTTGGTAAAGGAAGAGAGCAATGCGATCACATTAGCCGTTTGGGTGTCAGCTTTAAAGAGGTAAGCTTAAAATATTTGACAAATAATGCAACCGACTGAATGATCTAAAATAGGGAGCTTCGAACATGTGAGAGCAAAAGAACTGATCTAAGAAATGTACTCAAAGTGGTGCAAAACGATTTTCGCAAAGAAAATGAAATCCGAAAGTAAGGTTGCCAATATTTCCATTATCATTGTAAACTAATGTGTCTGTTTATCACAGGAATCGCGAGGAACAACTGGCCCAGCTTGAGAGTGATAACTACAATTTAAAGCAAAAAGTACTTGTTTCAATCAAGATTTATTACTTTAAATAACCGAATGTCTAACTTTTAGTTAACCAGACTTGAGTCTGAAAGGGAAAAGGAGAAACTGAACACTGCATACATTCCTGAGTCGCCATCAACGTCGAATGGGATTAGAATGGGACTGCTGCAGCAAGAGGCGAATCGACTAAGCATTTCACCATCAATTCTTAGAAAACCCTCATCGGAATATACTATAAATGCTAAAGTGAAACAAATTGAGGAATCGAATTCCCCTTACCTAAACATAAAGGCAAGTGGCGTTCCATTTAGCATGCTGCGCTTGGGTGCCATGAGGGGCGAAGATCCCGATAAGGCTTTAAGGATGGATTTGTCGGAAAAGGTACGTTAATTTGCTGTAAATCTTTGACCTTTTTACTGATTTCTATTACGTTTGAACGAGTTCGAACTTAAAAAAAAATACTGGCCTTGCGGCTTTCTGTCTAAGTCCGATGAATCGGTTTTACAATGACTCATCGGGTCTTGGACATTATATTATATAGCTTATGAGGAAATGTTACTAGGTCTATTCATGCATCAATTTAGATTTTTTTTTGTTTTTTTTTTTTGTTTGCAGTTTACTATTTTTAAGAAACCACGCCTCATGGTTCCAACGTCGGGTGTAATTTGCGCACCAAAACCCGGTAGAACGTTTGATGGCTTCGGTGGCACAGAGACGACACCGATTGTCATAGACGAGGAAGATCGAAAAAGAATGGTCGCTAAGAAAACAGCATCCCAGAGTTTGAGTAACCGCTTGAAATCGGGAAAACTACGTAAATTTCCATCAGCTGGATCTGAGACTATAGATAAGTTTCTCAGCAAAAAATCTTAAATTTACAAATACAACGGCGGGCTTATACTAAGGATATCACGTTTTTTGTGATCAATAAGTATGCTTATTGCTCAGATTTTGTAATAATAATTGCTTAACTTTACATTAGTTCACATATAATTTTAAGTTTATTGTTAAATTTTTGATCGTGGAATGTTGTTGAAGAGATCCATTTCTTTTACATGTTACATAAATATTTTTTGTTTGAATATATATTTAATATGAACAAATTGAAGGCCAACATTTTTAATTTACTTTATTTTTTGATTAACCAATCCATTTTAGATTTCTAGTCATCTTTTCAACTTATTTGCTATATAATCCTGTTTCGATTGTTCGGTGATTTCAAAATCACCATTATTCCGATTTAGTTTTATAAGCTATGTACCTAATTATAAAATGTACAACTGAAACTCTTTTCGGATTATAGTCCCCTAAGATCCTAAACACAAAATAAGTTAAAGTTCCGGCTACAAAATAAATTCCTCGTTGATACATACAATTAAGATAATAATAAAACAAATTCCCATAATGTGCTCTTATTAATACACCTACGTCCAGTTCTTTCTTCTCCGACATATCTGTCCGTCCACTTTTCCAAAATGTCAGAATTGGGCTGTCAATAGTACGTCAAACCGATTTTAGTCTGAATCACTTTTTTGTTTCTTTTTGTTGCTAGCCCCGCGAAAAAGTCAATTATCCAAATAAAAACATTAAATTTCGTACAAAAACGTATCAGCAAATAAGAGCGAATTGACTGATAACCTATACACCAAAATAAGATCATATACGAAAGAAGAAAACCCAAGAATTCGAATGTCATAAAGTAACTCCCAAATGCGACATAATTCTTTAGTTTGCCCTAGTTACTAAATTATATTCCAAGTGCATTCATCCCAGTTCTTTACGCCTGTACAAAAAATCAATTTCTTTTGTGAACTTAAATGTATGGGTTGCCGTTTAACAAAAGATGAACAAAATATTACATCGAACATACTTGAGACCTCCTCTTCAGCCGTTAACATGCAATCCAAAAGTGAATACAAATCTCGCCTGGAGCGTAAAATGTGCCTGGTAAGTATATCGAGTGAATCAAATGCTATAGGACTGTACTGTGTACCCCCTCGAGACATTAGTCATAAAACAATTAATTATAAATGCTGGGTACGTGTACTTAAGCTAATTCTTTTTGTTTGAATTTTTCATAGGCAAAAGAAACCCCCGAGTCGGATTTCGATTTGTCCGATTGCAATTTGAAAGAAGTCCCTTCGGGAGTCTTCATCTACTGTCGTGTTCTACGCAAAGAAATTCTAAATTTAAGCAAAAACCAATTAACAACAATAATAAATTGCAACAACAACAATAGCATTGGTTTGCTAAGCGATCTGCAACTGCTGCGTATACTCGATTTGAAATTTAATCGAATAAAACAACTGCCACAGGAAATTAACAAATTAGAAAATCTCAGGGTAACTTATCAAAAGTAGCACGCCTCAACGTTTCTATGTTAATTAGTGCGATAACTTGCATTACAGGAACTTTTAATATCGAACAATCAGCTTGAGAAACTACCACACACGATAAACCAGCTGCGATACCTCGAGCATCTAGATGTATCAAACAATAATTTACAATCAATTAGCGAATTAAGCTGCATGTCTAATTTGCGCATTCTCAACATAAATGGAAATCCTAGTCTGCGTCAGCTACCGACCTCACTGGCAACATGTGATACTCTATGTGATTTGATATTCAACCATGAGACTTTGGATTGGCCCCCGTTGCAGATTCTCAATGGTGGCACTTCAAGTATTCTTACATTTTTATCTACCGGCGAAGTGTCTACAGAAGTTGCCCATGGAATTCCGCACAGAGAAAATAAGCCAGAAGATGTGAGTTTTTTTTATTTATCTCTAGGCAAGGGTTTATACATTCTGCCAGTTTATTGATGTACAGTAGCAATCAAACATTTTCAGCTGTCAAATTCAATGCGCCTTGTAATTTACTTATAGGCCTTAATAGCTCAAATCGAGGAACACAATCACAATGAAACAAATCGGGCGAACCAACTGAAATACCAGCCTATCGATGAAAGCGGTTACGGCAATGAAAACGTAGGTTTTTGGTAGTTTTAACGTTTTAAACTAACTGCCCCTTTTACAGGCACTAATAGAGCAGATTCAACGGAGGCAACAACAGCAAAAGCAAGAGGTATGTATCGAGTATCCACCAACCACAATGTGATATACACATCAATAGTATTTAAACTGTTTCACCTTTGTCAGATGCTCAAAGCGGTCTTATTGCAACAAAACGAAACTGAGAACCTAGTTAATAGATTACAACAACAAAAAGACAACGAACGCAACCTACTTATAAAAGACATTTTACACGGTGAGTTAGTTGCTCTCAGGATCATGATTTCTTTTTATTTATTGACGCCAACTGATTACACTTTTAGCTGAAGATAATGCTAACCTAGTTATAGATAACTTCCTGGCTGCAAAAAACGAAGTTGATAGTGCCCTGCTGGAGAAGGAGCTCATCGAAGAGCAACGACTTCTCGAAAACGTAAGTGCAGGTGATTGCATTTGTATTTTAGCTTCTCTTTAAATGTTGTTTACTTCGCAGCTTCATCTTGAACATTCCGAATTGCGCAAACAAGAAATCCTGTCAACAATGGTGGAGTGTCTGCATAAGGAAGAGACCAAAATTCAATCCTACCAAGAAGAGCGTGACGCTACGTCGGTGAATATCTTGGAACAGGAGAACGCAACCTCTGCCCAACTTAGTGTATTTTATCGAAACTATGAGAAGAATCGCAACGAAATCGTTAGCACAATCTGTGAAAATGAAGAGCTTCAGAAGCAAGCTGTAGTCGCCCTTATGGCACAAAACGATGCACGCTCTTGGGGTCTCGTTGAACAATTGCGAATAGTCGAGATTCAGCTGGCTAGTATGACGCAATTCGAGATTGAACGCAAGAAATACTTCAACACTGAGCAGATTAATGAACTGGCCGATAAGCGAATGCGCCTCACGTATATTTTAACAGATCTCCTGGAGCAACAAGAGATGCGTCGCGCAAAACTGTGTGACACACTTAAATCGATGGAAGCACAAAAGTCCAACGAACAGCAGGATTACTGGTTGTTACAGTATCAGCGATTGTTGGACTCACGTCCTTTGGAATTCTCGTCAAAAGCTGCCAACATTGACCCAATGCTTGGGTATAATTTCCTCGTCAATGGAGTTATACATTGTTTGCCATTCTTACAGAAATTACTGCTGAACTACGATGTGTTCTTGGAGAAAATCTGCGAAGAAGATCTCAAAGAAGCTGGCATTCGAGAGGAGCGAGATCGCCGATTGATCTTGCAGTCAATCGAGGAATATATTCGCGAAAGCTACACAGCAGGATGTAGCGGTGATCGTTATCCGTCTGCTCCACCTGTTGAGGAGGCCGAAGAAGAAGAGGAGCACGAGGATGTGGCTTCAACTTCAAAAGGTCCTACCAAGGTTCGTGAATCTTCAATGGAATCTGATGCGATGATAAATGCCTCGGAATGTGTCATTTGCATGGAGGAATATGTAAGTATGAATGTGGTGAGGATCTTTGGAAACAGTTGTGTAGTTGCCGCAGTTTTGTGTGTTCAACCGGTTAGGTAATTGAGTAGAGAGGGAGTCACGTGGAAATGAAAAAAAACCCAGACTTAATACTCCAAAATACTGCCAGTAAATTTTTGGTTCTGCATGCAAGTTACTTAGCTCCCTGTTTAGACTCTTAACGGAGCAAGTTCGTCCGAACAATTAGCGGGCAAAATATGTCAGTGTCATCGGGAACAACTGTATATCCTGCCTTTGATTTACAATATACTTTTCTGGTGCTGAAATTGGTGCAAAAAACCCGTCTTTCTGTTTTTTTTGCTCTGTTAAATATGAGAACATAAAGTTAGAAACGTTGTTATTAAATAAATCTTGCTGAAACAATGAATCGAGCTTTAAAACAAATTAAAATAAAAAAATAAAAACATGTTCAATTGAAAAATTGCAGAAGATTCTTTTAAACTATTTTCAAACTTGAAAACCGACACACTCTTGATGAATTTTTTTTTCATCTCTATTCGAGTATTGTATTATTTGTGTGTTTTATCTTCTTCAAGTGCAAGTCCTGATACACAAATCCTTTGTTTCAATCATTAGCAAGCGCAACGTTACAACGCTGGTGTTCCCATACCTAATTACACTGCCTTCTCCTTCAACCTAATTATATTTAAACAACATTTTTACTTGTTTCTTCTTTTCAGGTTCGTGTTATATTCCTACCATGTGGCCATATGTGTTGTTGCCTTAATTGTCAGCTAAAAGTTGACATCTGCCCCATGTGTCGGGCTGAAATCGAGCGCAAAGTCAAAGTGGTCCAACCATAACACTACAATTGCAGCAAATTAAATACAAATAGTCATCGCCTGCAAAATGAAACGCTCACATTTTAAAGGTTTTCTTCCTCTTTAAATCAATCAAATCTGCATTTCTTCTTTTCTAGATCTCTAGTACCTAGATATTATATTTCTTTCTTTCGGTAACATTGAATTAATTTATTCAAAACAAACAACAAAAGCATAAAAAACGCGATATTAACCAAAGCAAATAACGGAATTCAAGATTGAAATAACAAATTTATCGTAAAGTATAACATTTATATATACGGTTTATAACAAAAAAAAAAAGAAAACGAAAACAATAACGCAATAATTAAAATTTACAGCTTACATAAAAAGTAAGCACATTTTTAACTCAACGTTAGTTAGTTAGTTAATCGCAAAGGAAGAAATCGGTGTGCTATTGAAGTTTTATATATATAAATTACAATTAACTTAATACTATCTAAGTAAATAATATTTATTTTCGATCGGAAGTTGTTAGAAACAATTTTTTTCTGAATTCTTGTGATTTAAATGCCAAAAACAAACAAAAAAAAACTGAAACATACTCTTTGTAAGCTTTTTATTCTAATATTATTTCGCAAACTTTGCCTTGCATTTGGATTTTATTTGGCTGTCGTTTTAATTATCTTGCGCTTTAAACTAATCAACCAGTTAATTAGAAGGCACGTAGCTTTTGCTATACCTAATAATAATACATTTAATGTAACTGCAACTACTTAACTCTAAATAAATTTAAGACAGAGATAGATTTATTTCTTTGTTATAGTCCTTATTGGCGACAAAATATAAAATAGTGCATAATGTCATCCTATTTTTCGTTAGTCAGGTTGATATTGCCCTCTATTAATTAGTAGCTAAAGATATGCTAATTATAATCAAAATTTCCGTATTATCATAACATCAACTAGAGCACAAGTGCGTGATTAGCTCGCCATCGCCATGGCTTGTGAAACGGGTATCAAACTAACGTGGTTACACGCGCTCGATCATGAAACAAACAATTTTCTCACTAATGCTACTCTCGACTACAAGGAGTTTATCACAACGAGAACAATACTGGTGGTATGGATATTTTCATGAAACTACTAAAATTGGGCAAAGAAAATGCCAGAGATATACACCAGGTACTCACATACTTACTATGGTGTGGCTACTGTCCACGGTGGCCCCGGGACTCAATTGATAACTTCAATTTCAATGTCGCTGTGTCCTTCTTCAAAAAAAAAAAAAAAACACACTACGACAAAACGCAGGACTGGGATGATAAGGGCTTAGGTACTATTCAATTGTCGATAGAGCTCTTGACCAATTTGATGTTTACATGTTATTTGTGTAAATAATGAATGAAACTAAATTAGTTCATTGTCGATGCAATCACATTCCAGTAGGTATTACAAAATTTTAAAATTGCAACTACCCATTCAGACCTGGAATATTTTCTCTGAATTAAGAAGATTTCCTGCAATAACTCCGTCTATTAACGTTTTGTCACCAATAAAATAAATAATATAGGTACTATTAAATTCCAGCTTAAGATAACGGTTTCAAACATAATTGCATTATTAATAATTAAATCAAGTCTGTTTTGTCGAATTAATACATTTCTAGTGCGCACAATTAACCGTTTATTGCAGATAAAAGTGAAATCCCTAAACATCGCTAAAGAGAATTCATATTGGCCATTGCCCACCGACAAAAATAAATTTGTTGCATTCCATTTACCGCATCCTCGTAGCCTTTTAAGTAATAGCCCAAACCAAAAACTGGCCTTTTTTTTGAAAACGGTTGTTCGTAGTTACGTGATTGGATTATTTTTCTTATGTGTTATTTTTGTTTGCATTAGCATTAGTTGTATTCATTATATTTTACTCATTGTTCCTGTTAGACTTGTTATATTTATTATAATAGTGATTCGTCAATTTATATAATTGCATTACGTATACATTTATATAACATGATTTAAAGCATCATATATTTACGATCTTATGATATCTCTATCCTTTAAGAATCTTTAACAATATTTATAAAAACCATACCATTAATATACTTGAATTTCATTTATGAAAAATAAATCTAACATCTTGAGAGTTATTCGAATTTTTATTATGACAGAAAAACAATATAGGTTTGTTTGACGTGGCTAGCACTAGTGCCCACTAGTGCGCACTGCAAAACCCTGATAACTCGGATACTATATCGAACGCAAAATATGTTGCCCTGAAGTCTGCCAGTTTTTGAAATTGAAAAATACTTATCTTGTGATTCAAAATGAGTGAACTCAATTTTTTTATATACCAAATTTATTTGTATTTTCCTTTATTACGATGAGCAAGCGAAATGACAGCGCAACTCAGCACTGAGTTCTAGCCCCGACAAATTAACTGGGGTCTGTTCAGGGCACAACTAGGGCGCCCTAGAAGTCATGTCAAATACAGGATTTCAGTACCAGGGCGAGCTTAGTGCTATATGGAACACGTTAGGGTTAAACCAGTGCGCACTAGGGCTCACGTCAAACAAACCTTATGTCTATGTCATTGACTTATTATATATATATAATATGCTTCTTTGCTAATCCGCTGTAAAACAGTAGCGCCTGTGCTGTTTTGGAACATATTTTCCAATATTTTCTCGCAGAAGTATATGAAAATGACATTTCACTAGCAGTCCATATATAGTATGTCTATGGTCTATGTATATACCAAAGATAATGGATTTCTGTTTCAGTTTCTGTTCTTTGTCACTTGGTGCCTTAAGTGCGTTATGTCGGTTTCCATTGGGCAACAAGAAGCGTCCGGGAGAGTCCGGAATCAAAAAAATCACTTCTGAAACTGTTCCATTGCCAATAAATTAATCTTCTGGTGATCCTGAGCAGAGAATTTCGCTTCTCGATTTGAATTCAGAATCCACTCCAGAGGAACTCACACAAGTGTAGTTTATGTATTTTATACAAGACAGCTGACGTATATTAATTTTTGGGATTTCACGAATTCTTTTGTGGATTCAATCAGAAGTAGTTTTCTTGTCCCAAGTCAGTTGACTTGTATAAAATACATAAACTACACTTGTTTGAGTGTTTCTTGAGTGGATTCTGACTTCAAATCCAGAAGATTTTCAGCACTCAATAAATTCACGATAATTTTGGATTCCTGGTGGCCGCTACTGTATTCAACCACGAAAAATAGTACCGTTTTTTGATATGTCAGTAGTTGTCAACTAAAAATAAGTTCAAATACTTTTTGAATTTGTGTACGGAACAAAAGAAAACAAAAGATGGATCTATTAAAAGCACAAGATCTAAAAAGGGAACTTATCCTAGATACCCCCAACCGTAACGAGATCCTAAAAGATGGTCCGCCAGATAATTCAAAATGCATCGTTCTGGGCCGTGGCTCATACGGCGTTGTCTTTAAAGCAGTTTATGCAGGTTCTTCGGCCCACCAAGGAGCTGGTTTTACCTAATTGATTTTCTCTTCTAGGCAAGCAGGTTGCAGTAAAAATAATAAAAAACGTGTTTAATAGTAAAGTCGACGCGATAAGTAATGAAGCCAACATCCTCGGTTGGCGTCATCGTAACATTATTCAGTTGCTTAAGGTCAGTCCAGGTTAAACCCTACAAATTTTAGGTTTGTGATTGGAGTATAATTTCATTTAGATCGAATCGACCGCAAACTATGGCATTGCCATTATGGAGCGCTTTCCTGGACAATGCTTGCAGATCATTTTGGATTCCGTTAATATTCCGATTGAACATCGAATTTAGTAAGTGCATCATTTTCTTATATCCTTTTTAGCTATCTCTCGTTGTAGTGTGACTTTGGATGTTACAAACGCCTTGATTTACTGCCACAAACGCGAAATTTTGCATTTAGATGTAAAGCCTCAGAATATCCTGGTGGCATTCTCCACAATGGTACCCGCAAAAGGACGTAAATATCGCTGTCTATCCGCTTCCCTTAGTCGTAGCTACATCTGTAAATTGTGTGACTTTGGCTCGTCGGTGATGGCATTGGCCAACGGTGAAGAGAATTTCCTTAGACGTGTTCAAGTAAAAGCGTTCACGAGCCTTGTTTACATTGATACGATTTGTATTTGTTCTTGTATTTCAGGGAACTGTTCGCTACATGTCACCAGAGGCGTTAAGAGAGGATATTCTATCACCAGCTGCAGATGTTTTCTCTTTGGGTGTAACAATGTGGCAACTGAAGTCCCGTCAGTTACCATACTCGTGGATCGAGTGCAATGAAACTGTCGCCTATCAAGTGGTAAAAACTCATTTGCGGCCCATCGCCACACCACCCATGAATAAATTAAATGTTCAGTTGGTAGCTAGTAATCCTCACAAAAACTGTCTTTGTGAGCATTTTTCTTCTGAGATATCGTACAGATCTATGGAAAACATACGCGCAATTCTAGAAAGGACGAAAACGCTTTCTCCGTTTGCGCCAAAAAGCTCTGCGATTCGTAAAACACCCGAAAAGCTAAGGAATCAGATTTCACGAAACCTGATTGGAACTTTTCAGGCTACATTTACTGACTTGAAGGAAAATCTTCTAGTTGATCAAATGTCTTCTGACATACTGGAGGAGCTTAGAGATGATTTTCCACTGACGGAGTTATTTAAGAATCTGCCAATTTTGCTTGTACCTGGAGCAGAAAATTTATATGAAGAGTTATTCATATCATGTTGGCAGAGCGAGGCGACAGTGCGGCCTAAGACGACGGATATTAGACAGAGACTTTTGGATTTATTTGCGCACACACATTGAGCGGGGATCATGTTGCTGTATTTACTTTTATAAAAGTCTCAAAACTTGACCTAGCTACCAAGAAAACACGACCTACTACCATTGCATTCTCCGTCTACCGTTTGTTACCAAACATGTGATGCACATTTTTTATTCGTCATTTTTATTGGTTTTATAAATAAAGATATTAAGCAAAAATTATTTTTAAATCATGAAGAGATAAAGTAATGAATAATTTTGTGGAGTGGTAAACATAGTTATTGAACATTTAAGTGGGACTTACTCGGAAATGTATTTCGTTTAAAGCAGATGATGGTGATAACCCCAAATCAGGGCAAAACGCATATCGTAGTAAAGACCGTTTAATTATTCAGTAATCAAAAAATATAACACTGTTGGAATACTATTACTTCTATAATGGTAGAAATTCTACCGCTATAGTGACCTGGCTTATATACACAACATATTGGAAAATATATTACACACAGCATTGCATCTCTGCACAATCTTCACAACAAACAAAATATCCAATATGTTGTGTTTAACTGTTCGCCTATTTATATAGAAGAGCATCGGAAATTCTGTAGTTGCTTCCAAAAAGTGAACAGTTTTCAACGATAAAGTAAAATGGATAATGACAACAAAAAGACTATAGTTCAAACAATTTCAGCATATTGACTACGACAGGATAGTGTTCAACGCTAATTTTACTGTCCAATCTGACCTGAAATAAGGCACTACAATAAGATCTTCAAAATGTTATGATTAAAAGAATAAATCAACATTCACAACAACAACAACAGCTTCTTTCTGCAAACTATTGAAAATTATTTAGTAGAACGTTTACAACGATCATACAATTGAACAGAGCTGGTCATCTGAATCGTTATGACGTCAGAAGGCAAAATCAAAAACTACTGGATCTATACAGCAAAACATACCTAAATCTCATAGACATCAATGTTCATGCGCGGACTCTTCAGCTCAGTTCCACAGGAACAATGCTATAGAGAACTATGTTACTATAGCTTGGAAGAGGACCTCAAAAAAGACGAAGCACGTAACACGCGGAAAATAGCATTGGAAAGAGCAGGCTGAAAAGCAATAATGGTTGAGGACTAGGTCCGCTCTGAGTTGCAGCGTTTTCACAAGTAGAGTAAAGTTTGCAAAGCTAAGGACAATTTGTTTCATAATATTTCCTACAATACAATATCAATATCTATTGAGGTTCCACAGGACTCGTGCTAGAGTCGTGTTGATGTAAATCGATTCTCTTTGTTAGTATCTCACTTACAATTAAATAGAGATAGCGTTATGCTCTTAGCTGGATCAGTTCTTTTATTTCATGACTCTTATTTAGTTTTTTTAATAACCTTAAAGCGTTAATATCAAATCCATCATATCCAACTCTTTCATAATACCAACAACGCGGTAAAACTTATCATTTTATCAACAATAGATATATTTTATTTTTGTTCTAATTACATTTGAAAAAACTCAAACGTTAGAAGGGAAAAAAATAATTCTACCTCACTCTTTTATACTCTATACAATATAATTGTCCTATTTCTCAAAGTCACGTTTCATTTTATTGACTTAAGTTCTATGTTGTTCCAAGCTCAAAGAGATAGTATAATACTTTATTTGTTTATAAATATGTCACATGGGAATCAAGATAACAAAAAAAAAATGCATTAAATTAAAAGCAAAGCAGCTTTTGGACAGTGTGGCCGAAGAACATAAATAACTCTTGTTTGGGTCAGGCAAATGTATCTTACAATAATATTGCGTTTTCGATTAAAAACCAGTACCCAATGTGGTAGGCATTATGCGAGCTTAAATATTTAATTTAAATATAATTTATATAATTACAACGGAAGAACTATTCGTATAGTTAAAAAATAATTCATCAGGTGGATCGATCAGTGTGAGTAGAACGCGATAATTCAAACCGATTACATGTGTGGTGTTAGGTAGGTGTCTTTTCGGTATACACACTTGTGAGCAGAATCTGTCTAATTGTCATTCATTGAGTCTACTAATCTAAAGCTTAATTAAATGCAAAGGTCTTAAGATTGGACTATTGTTTATGCAGTTTCTCGGTCTCTTCGCGGAGTGTCTGCAATATAAGGAAAAACCATTTAATTGTTTAAAAGCAACAATGTTTGAACAAACTCACCTGCAGTTCATCCTGTATCCGATCGGTGATCAATTTTCTAGCCTCCGGTTCGGGCACGTTTCGATCTTTCATGCCTTGAATGAAGTCATGCAAGTCGATCGGTCGGCCCACATTCATTGTTACTTTTTTCCCCATTTTCAGGATATAGGGCTCCACATTCGGAAGAACTTCGTCCATTCCCTCGTGCCATACTGGCAGAACAATTGGTATTCTCGGCGATTCGTAGATCATTCGTCCGACGCCCCATTTTAGGCGCATAACCTCTTTGGTCATGTTTACCTTTCCTTCGGGAAAGACATGCACCCAATCACCGAAGGATAATTTTTGTATACAAACGTCGACTGCACTTTGATAGACACCAGCACCGCGCACAACTGGAATGCATTTACCTATAAACAAATATAAAGTTTTACCAGCTTAATATGGGCTTTAGCACGAGTATGCGCCACGAACTTACCAATCATAAAAAAGAGCGAATGATATTTATTCGTGAAGCATATGTCATGGGCGGCGAATGACCAACGTATTTTTACTCGCGAGCACACGTGTCGCAATGGAAGTACACCTAAAAGAAATTCAATTAAAATATACGACAATGCTATGGAATTTAGTACTGTTGGCAAAAGATTCCCATGTGCATAATGATAGAAACATAGACTTTGGTTAAATGCAGGACTTTTAAATGAACGAGCTGTACAAGTACACTCCTTTGGTGCTAATGTGAGCACATAAGCTGACTTCCTAGTAAATGCAACAAATTTAAAGGTATAAACGGTGGTAATAGTTGCATTTATCGGAAGAGAGGAGATCCTGTCTCCCTGCTAAAGGAAGTAGTGAACTGTCATTATTTTTACCAAAGAACTGGATTTAGGTTATGTGGTATTCGATTGGGCTTCTTCAGATTTGCTTTCAGATTTCAGATTTTGTGTCCCTAATCGAATATAAAAACGCTCTTGCTCTTTTTTGTGTTGATATTCGTGCGACTTGAATATGTATAGTCTTCGACACTTTTCAAAGCGCTTTCCATTCACTGGTTCAATTTTATATTTAAACAATCGAAATTCCCGTTCCGATTGATTTCTAAATATTTGTACATAAATAATTTACAAAAATAGATTCACCCGATGCAATGCCTTTCTTTGCTGTAGAAAAATTTCACGAAAATCTAAACAAACTCCACCAGTTGTCAAACTCAAATGCACCTGTATTGGTAAATCTGAAGCAAATCTGCGATTCGCAAAAGTGCTCTGAAATCTGAAAAAGATTGCTTTTTTTTTTGTTCCAAACGAACATAAAAATTGCTCTGAGGGCAAAAAAGTGCTCTGGAGCGCCCAATCGAATACCATATAAGTTTTCGTGTGTTTTCGTGAAATCCCGGTTTTCGGCTCGGCGTGAAAAGGCTATAACTGTTTGATAATTGGCTAAGTGCGATTAGCGATTTAAATTGATTTGTATTTTATTTGTATTTACGAATAGTAAATCTACCTTTGTTGTAACAATGCTTTTGGTTAAATGCACCAAACATTTGATGTCAATAGTACTTACCCCATAGTCCTGGATCGTCAAAGCATGAGTGATGATTTGATACTGTTACTAATGGGACACCTGGCGGTCGTTTCGACACCACTTCGATTAGTCTATCTCGGTTATAAACTTTTGTCCTATTTAAAAATACTGCAAGAAAATTAAAGAAAATAAATTGAATAAATATCGTCCATAGTCTGTACAGTTAAAATCTATTTCAATGGGGATGATGATGATATGAAAGCCTAATTTATTACAATCGTCCTGCTGGAATTTTGCCGTCGAGTGTTATTTTATGTGAATATTTGTGTTTGGGATTGAGTTGAGCTGTAATGATGAAAATGTCTCGTGTGAAGTTCAACTTAAGTCTGTAGTCAACAGGCACTCTGACATGCGAACTGAAGTGCCTATTATTGAAGATGAACCTTATTTTTTCATAGTTCACCATACCTGCTATTACGCGACATAAAATACGTGGAACGAAAGAAGGCAGACATTTTGGGCGTATGCCCCCTGGACACTTATAACGTAATATACTGTGTACTCCTAAGAATGGTATATAATTAAATGTGTGCAATCGTTGCCATCGGAGACAAGAGGACCCATTTAAGAAGACGATTGGAAACTGTGCTTTCATAGGCAAGTTCAAAGTTAAAGAGGAGGGATGAAATGATATAGATAATTAGGTATATATTTGTTTTATCGGAAACCACCAGCTTGTTTGTACATATTCAGAATAATAAATTTAAAACAACAGTAGTTTGACATTCTGTTTCTTGGAGAACATTTTGGGCGAAAGAATGCCTACAGAAATAGAGTTGAAGAGCACGTACTTAGAGGAATGACAAAATGAACGACAAATGACTACGAATTTAAAATCTTTTAAAAAATGTGTTCTTGAATTTGTAAAATCCAATACCTATTTTCATATTAATGTACAAATTTATGTAAATAATAGCTTTTGACGCTAAATAAGGATTTATCTACATAAAGAGAGATCCAGGGTTTCGTTTCCCAAACCAGAGCCTATGTAAGAAAAAATACCGTAGAAGAGAAACTGTTAGTAATAAAAAAATACTTCTTGATGGGCCTGATGTTGGTCTCATATCAATACAACAATGAATCAAGGACTGTTGTAAATTGTAAGCGCTTTAAGACACCGAAATGTGTGTGAACTAATATTTATTTTCGTATATTTCGTGCACTCTTCAAATATGTATATCCATAAAAAGAATGACGGGTGTGCTCGTCATGGAATGATAAACATACAAGAAACAATTTGCTTTTAGTACGGTACGACAATTCTGCATCGTGGTTTTTCATCGTAAACAAATTAGTATCCACAAATGTCGGTAAAAACTTTTCGAAAACATAGGGCCAGCCCACACCGTCGTTTTTGTTAAGTATGATGCTTACCAAAAGTTATAAGAGTAACTACTTTTGCTTAAATTTAGAAATTTCTCACCTAGCACAAAACTATTTTGCAAAAAATGTGTAATTCTTTTATTATAATGATTCACTCCTGTACAATCTAACTCAATCATATTCCGTGGCCGTTTCATCCGAAAGCATACAAAAATGGAAAAGCTTTGCTTAAAAAACAATTTAAATACCAACAACAACAACAACTCCATGTGCACACACAGCTATACGGTATGTATAGAGTTTAAATAAAAACAATATTAAAGAACCAACTAACATTGAAAGAAGGCTAAGGCTAAGACTAATTCCGACCAAATTTAAATTCTTACGCATTTCGCACTAAAAGAGATAGAAAATCAGTTCTCATTGGATGATCTAATTGAAGATGGATCGGTTTCATTCAGAAATGAGGTATAAATCACTATCACCACTGATTCCTCATGAATTCTAGAGTGGGAACATGTTTCTTCTCAGAAGAACAAGGTCTAAGGTTATGTTGTTGGGTTCAGCTTAACAATTCTTTGGAGCTAAATCGTCAGTGAAAATTAGAAATGTATTCAAAATTATACCAAAGCCAATCAAACAAGATAACGAAGACGTAAATAAGGCAAATCTAAAAGTTTTGCAAAGCCTAGTGAACTGCATCGTTATATCTGCTTCAACCGCAATTTCCACGGAAGCTTTTCAGAAGAGTGACTGAACTTGTCATTGAAGATCCAAATTAAACGAAATTGCAATCAGTTCTCTTCAAACGACTTAAGACCGACTTCTTTCCATCAAAACATGCAGAAAATGCATTAAAGCCCAGGAGCTACAACATCGATAATAAAAATTAAGAAAGTGTGCAATGGGTACATTTATATCCTTGTGCAAACCAAGTGGCATAGGTCAACCTTCGGATCAGTATACCAAACTTCTACAACGTAAAACACTTCCATCAAGGGGGCTCGTATAAATAAATGCAATATGCCTGTTGGTTTTGTTAAGTAACACGTTTATTACATCCCCCAGTCGAAAACGCTTGCTTTTTGTTGACATTCAATTTGCTTAATTTCATTAGGTTTAGCAGTAGGTCTACTATACCAATGTAAAGCCAACACCATCCCTAGGTTAGAAAATAGAGTCACGCGACATCAGTTGACATTGGCTGACAGGGTTGACTGGAATTTATTCCACTGCATTCGTTGGCGCTGTTACGATACGAGTATTGATTGTACTTTCTTCAACATTCTTTTCGCTTTCGCCTTTTCTCCCTCTTAATGACCTATTTTGGTGGGTTAGCAATGTTTATAGTTATTTATATTTTAGTGTTTGTATAGCAACAATTTTGAGCAAGTTCTTTGTCCTCATTCAGACTATACCTACACCTCCCGATTGGTGTCAACAAAGACAAAAAAAAAAATAAGGAACAGATTAATGATTTCATTTTAAAGTGGAATTGACGTTACCCATGAGGGTATTGCAAAGTTTCAGCGGCAGATTACAGAGACCAGAGCCAGAGGTACTCAAACGGATGCTGCTCGGAGAGCACGTTTCTACCATTTTTTCTCGTCATGAATTCTTTTGAATAATACTGGCGTTCACTTCTGGTTGTAGGAACGGAAAATTTCAATGTAGTCATAGTTTTGGGGTTGAAATGGATCATCAGTTTGGAAGTTTGTAGGGAAATTGTTTTGTCTCCCCGAATGTGGCACCATTGTTCTGAGCGCACGAGTATGACTCAGCAATAAACTATTAAGCAGCTCGCTTGTAGTGAAAGGACTTTTATTAGGAGAGACTCCAATATGAAAAATGGCAATGGTGTGTGTACAAGTTGAATATTGTTCTGTTGCTGTTTGTGATGGGGTGGAATTCCTTTTGTTTTTATTGTTATATGGAATACTGTAAGTGATGATTTTAAAATAGCAGCGATGCACAATCGTTTCGATGTGATTCGTTCTTGACCAGTACCGCTATTCTGAAGGGATGGCAAATTAAATTTAATTTACTACGCAAAAATGCAGCGGACAATATATTTTCCTTTATAGAATTACTATTCGTTTGTATTCGAATAGATTGATGGAAATCCTTTGAGCAGAGCAGAAGTCGAATCACATCAAAACAAACATTTTTGAAAAATGAATATGTTCTAAGTCGAACTAAACGTCCACTGGAAAAAACCTGTTACATCAATTCGAAATGATTGATAGATGATGACAACTAAATTAATTCGGACCAATATTTTCCATAGCAGTGGCTTAGTCGTGGTTACTGTGTTTGACTATACTAAGCGAGAGGGATCTCAGGTTTCAATTGGTAAAAAAAACAATGACAATTCACAATTCTTAGATTGTTTTGTGTTAAAAATGTGCGTACAAAATATTTACCAAGAGGTCTGAGTCAACTAAATAGCAGACTCAGAATTGGCATAGCATTTGCTTTGTCTGAAAAGTTTTATTCATACCGATCTGAGTAAAAGGTGCGGCCGCTTTTCGACCATGTCAAAAGTTGGAACTAACTCAAATTAGTTTTTATTCGTACGAAACGTAGCAAATGCTTCGATTTGAACATTTCTCTTGAGTAAAAGCAATTGCTTCGTTTTCCTCATAGTGTGTTTACAAATTAATATTTCCAAAAATATCGGATACAATTCCCGGCACCTGAAGAAAAATTAAGATCAACACTCTATTTGGCAAATAAAAATCATACTTCCAGGCGCAATTGAAGCTACAGATAGATTTGTATTCATACCGATTCAAAACAATTACTAAGGGCTTTAACTTTGCTACAACCAAATGCTAGTTTTTATTTATACAACCCATTATAATCCAGTCGATTGAACTATGTCAGTTTTATGTAGAAGCACCATCCGAATGAATGTTAATCATAGTTGGAAATCCTAAACAAACGGCGAAATATTTTGAAAAACTTTAACGAGATCCGGACCAGCAAACTATTGATGTATAGGAGGACATCATTCCCCGAGTTGGCAGGTGCTGTCAGTGGTCATAACATTGGGGACGTTCAGACCTCTAGTTCATGTAAAACGTCAGCTCGATTTGTCTGGACAAGGTATATGATGCCGTTGATTAGTCAACTTGAATTGCTGTTATATTCTAGCGGTTTATTTCGTTTTTTGACACTTCGAATTGTCAATTGAGTATGCAGGCAGGATATTCTCAACCAGATTTGTCGGCTACTTTCATAAACGCCAACTAAAAAAATATTTCATGTGACCAATCAGGGCAAATTAAATCTGAATTACATCAAATCAGTCAGATGTCAGACTTACTAAACTAGAACTCCGAACAACTCAACGAAACGAATTCTCAATGAGACGACATTTGTGATGCTATGGTGATGAAAACATCTGTGCCAATACACATATAAAAGTTACTCAAATATTTTTACAAGGTGAATACCTCAGTTAAGTTCGGCCGCCATTTCGGTTTCAATGACATTTTTCAGTTGGTACTTGGCTCTCGTAAGTATTGGCCGATAACAATATGGAACACCTGATGTCGCATCACATCTTACTTACTTACTTACTTAAGGTTATTGTGGTAATGGCAATAATTCACAAGTGTTGCTTAAGTATCCAATTGACAGCGCAGATAACTAGACGTAACATACATATAACACCACAGTTCGGCAGTCATCAAAATTTGTTTGTCATATGTAGTATTCGATTGGGCTTCTTCAGATTCGCTCTCAGATTTCTAATCGAACATAAAAATGTCACTTTCTCTTTTTATGTTGATATTCATGCGATTCGATATTTTTCAAACCGCTTTCAATTTGCTGGTTAAATTTTATATAAAAACATTCGAAATTTGTGTCCCGATTGATTTCTAAATATTTTTACATGAATAATTTACAAAATAGATTCACCTGATGCAATTCTTTTCTATACAATAGAAAAACTTCACGAAAACGTAAAAAAAACTCCACCAGATGTCAAACTCAAACGCACTTGTATTGGAAAATCTGAGAAAAATATCCAGATCGACAAAATATCGTTGATGCGTCAGAATGGTGGAAGTTCCGCTGTTGGGAAGGTTACCGATCATTGAGCTTTGGATGAGATTCCCCTTGTCACCGAAGAGTGCAGCCAATGCATAATATCGGGTTGCAGTCGAACGTTTATGTTGACAACATCGACCTTGGAGGCCAATACAGTTCGCTAGGAACAGCTAAACTGGACACCCGAAATAAGTTTCAAATACTAATACTGTATATATTCAGATTTGTATTACAAATAAATTGAACGGCTGGCGGCGCATTCCAAGCGACTTTTTCTTTGACAAACAAACCTTAATTCTTTTGAACACGAAGCTGTGCAAATTATTTCGTATACATGTACCAGTCGGATATATTTGAACTGCGTGCGTACGCATGGTCGACTGCAAGTTGATATCGATTAGGTCATGTTCATAATATTTGCTAAGACTTACAAAATAAATCCCAAATCAAAGGCTGTTTACACCTTCGACGTAATTATACCGACACACTAACAAATCATAAATGATCCCATTTAGACCGGTGCACGATCAAATTACCCTTACAATGCAGCAGCGCCGCCTTAGTTTAGCTTCCAAACAACACGACAATGCGAAAATAATCCATAAATAGAATCAGCAATCTAATACTACTCCTGACAAAAAGGCAACCAACAGAGTGTAACGGCATTTTTTGCTTGACACTATGTCGCATTAGCCCCCACTAACCGCCCTTTTTGAGGAAGATGCTGTGACCACAACCACTATCATCCTATCGCCAGAATTTGTGTCATTTTCAATTAAAGCAACATGTCTATGGCATAAAACATCAGCAGTAAGCTAAAGTTTGATAAAATACCCGCCTAATTGAGCGAATTATATTTCGCTGTATATGCAAAAGAAGAAACGGCATAATACATAAATAAAGAAGCTCGTTGCTAGCAATAGCAACAAGTAAGTAATTTATGGAATTTGAATACGAGATTAGATTTTAGATGGAAGAAGAGATTTTGGCAAGTAATTTCGATTAATTCCCATGTTAGAAAAGTAGTAGTTTGTGGCTCAGGACCTAAAATAAACTAGAGCACGAAAATAGCGGCATTAGCAATGACAAGTAGAACTTTGAAGCCGGGTATAATTAGAACTCTCGTATTTTTTATAAACTGAACTTTTTTTTGCGAGTTCATCAATGAAACTGAAACGGCCTGCTGTCTGGGTTCATTTATCGTTGACTGAAATGTTACCTATCGATATCCAAGTTTAACCCAGAGATGAATGATTAAAAGAGATGGATATCTTTCGTACGTCTATCCCCCCAAAACCCATTTGTTTACATTGTTGTTTTTGTAGTTTCAGCCACCGTCTGTGAATACGTGTGATCACCAAAAAAGCATTTTGCTAATGGCCGACCGCGAATCATCTTCCTTTTATGAGCATCGCGGTGTTTAATTGTTCTGTGTTTTGTATTGAATTTGTTTGGTTTTTTTTGGAGGTTTTGATTAAAATGAAAAAAATTGTGAAATACACAGTAGAGAATACCGAATTCTTGCATTAAAGTCCAATTCATGAACTCACATAATATACTAGAATAGAAAACAGCTTGTAGGCAGCCGCCTTTCCACTGGAAAGTTTTATATCTCTGTATTCAATTATCTTTGGTCGAACCCTTCGAACAACTAGTTCTAATGTCGTTTTCCATTTGGACAGTAAAAACTTATTTTCAGATCAAAGATGTTTTTCTGGATCAGAACTCAAAAATCACTTTTTTTCGAGTCAGAGCAAATCTTTAACACGAAAACGAGTCTATGAAAAATAGAGAAAGAAATTGCATTTGGCCGCTGCAGTGAATACCAATATAAATGAAACGATATTAATGTGGTATTCGATTGGGCACTTTATTGTTTTTATGTTCGTTTGGTACAAAAAATCAATCATTTCCATGTCGTTTTCCATTGAACAAAAAATCAATATTTTTTTTAATCTAAACCAATTTCATGTTCCATTGGGCAAAAAAATCTATTTTTTTTTCGATTCGGATCACTCACTGCAGATCTTGATATTTTTTCAGATTTACACATACAGTACAACTTCGACAGTCCGGACATGCGCCAGTCCGGACACTCCAATAATTCGGACGCTTCTTCATTTCGGACAACTTACAATTTTTACCTCTACAATCCGGACAACTTTTTTTTTTGGAAGAAAAAATCAATTTCGGGGGTTCCCCCTTTTTATATTCTTACCTTTGTTTACATTTCGCACTATCATTACATACTTCAGTTTCGGTGCATTGTTTCGCAAGCGTGTTTGACTAATTTCATACCAAGCGCCATGTCTTTAAATAATAAACGCCAACAGAAAACACTAACTTTAAAGGAAAAGTGTGATGTAATACAAAGTCTTGATGAGGGAAAAACTATTAGGCAGGTTGCCGAAAAATTCCATGTTCCTAAATCAACGATTTGCGACATTAAAAAAAAATAAGGAGAAAATAAAACAATTTATTTCGAATACCTATAATGGACCCGGTAAAATTTGAACCAAAATAATGTAATAAACCATTTTCATAACATATGAAATATTTTTTTTAGGAAATAGAAAAGTTATGAAAAAAGCAGAATATCCAGAGTTAGAGGACGCGCTTTACACATGGTTTTTGAGGAGAATAATATAGATATGCAGGATATGCTATTGTTGAAGAGGATAGAGCAAAAAGCACAAATCATTCACCTCAACAAAGTTAGTCAGCACAAAATAACTTCATTTTTTAATAAACCATAATATGTATGTATTTAATATAATAATTTGATGCAATAATTTAATGTTTTTAATTAAATCAAAGTACATACGTACATATATATGTGTTTAATTCACTTAGATTATTCTAATAATTTTCACTACTATAGTCCGGACAACTCGATAATCCGAACGTGCCCAAAACTATATGTGTCCGGATTGTCGAAGTTGTACTGTACAAATAAAAACCATGGAAAACGCATAGAAAAGTGCCGAAGGCTACACATATTCGAATCACACGAATATCAACAATAAAAAGAGCTAGTAACGTTTTTATGTTCGATCAGCCGCACGAAATCTGGAATGTGATAGCGAATCTGAAGAAGCCCAATCGAATACAACATAAGAAGCTGGGAACAGAACATCCCATTGCTGCCATATTTTATGTAAACATTTTTTTAACTGTCATTCTGCTCTCTTTGTCTTCTGTCGTTGTAACTTTTTTACGCTACTCAATAACGCATACAAATTTTTAAAATGCATAACCAAAATTTAAGTACTTTTTGAATGAACTACGGTCGTATTGAGAGTCCTTTGGCTAATTGTTATGAATTATATAAAAAGAATTCGTCATATTTCTGTTAAATTAAATTTCTGTTATATGCCATATAATGAAAATGCAGCGTCCAAGTTTCACGTTTTTTAAGAGACGAGCTTCATCCTAAGGTCAGAACAGTAATTGGACCCATTTCAAGCGTTTCACGGAACTTAAGTGGGTAGCGGGCGCATTGGCTCAGAGCGCTAGGATGCTAGACCACTTAACGAGGGGTGTCAGGTTCGAAAAAACACAATCTCTAGCGGACGATTGGAAAAACTTTTTAATTCAGCCGTGAATCGGTATAAAATTGAAGATTCATAGGTTTAAAAAAAAAGTTAGTTTGACTTACAAAGCTTCCTAACAGGACTTACCCCCAACTTTACTAAGCGGTGATTTCATTGTTATCTCAAGTTCATCAAATTGTGAGATTTCGCCAAATCTTTAACTTAAGACTTTATTTTAATCATCGAATGTTGTTTTATTTTTAATTTACCGTTTAAATCTTTAATTTGAAAAAAAAAACAATAACAATTTTTATTTAATGCCTCTGCTTAAATTATGTATAACGTCTTGTTCAACTAAAGGGTTTTCCAATAAGAGGTGTTATTTTGGTATTCCAAGAAAAATGCCATTTTTTGAGATAAATTATCGGATGTTTATTTTATAATAAAGAGGAAGATATGCCATTAATAATGAAAAACAATACCCGCCAAATGGCCACCAAGAGCACACATACAGGACCATATCCTTTTCATGAAATTTTCCATAACCAAATCGCAAAGTGGGTGCCCTATCCCTCGATAACCTCACGAATTTTATCTTTGAGGTCTTGAATCGACGCTGGGCTGTTGGCGTAGACCTTATCTTTCACGTGGCCACAAAGGAAGATGTCGCAAGGTGTTAAATCACAAGATCTCGGTGGCCAATTGTGATCACCTCTTCGAGAGATAACACGATCCGGAAACTTTTCCCGAAAAAGATCAATGCTTTCGTTGCTTGTGTTGCACGTAGCGCCGTCTTGTTGAAAGTAAACGCTGTCCAGATCAATACCATCCAACTCCGACCATACAAAATCATTAATCATTTCTCGATAGCGCAATCCATTTACCGTAACTGTTGATCCAACCTCATTTTCCAAAAAGTAAGGTCCAATGACCCCGCCGGACCATAAACCGCACCAAACAGTCACACGTTGAGGATGGAGAGGCTTCTCAACAATAACTCTTGGGTTTTCCGAGCCCCAGATGCGACAATTTTGCTTGTTGACGTAGCCACCGAGGTGGAAATGGGCCTCATCAGTCAAGATGATTTTTCGATGGAATTCCGGATCATTTTCATGCAATTCAAGGACCCAATCAGCAAAGACACGATGTTGAAGCGTGTATCGTTCCATTTTTAGTAATGGCGTAGTTTCTACTTGCCAAATGTCAAAGAATTAAAGCTTCAAAAGTGACAGCTACCGAAATAGCGGGTCATTCATAATAACACCCTTTATTAAATCTTATATTATATATGAAGTGCATTCGATAACAGACTTATGACAAATCGTATCCTCTTTCTCAGCAATTGGCAATAAGGACAGTTGCAGTCTACACGAGAAGGTTAAATAAAAAGTGAAGAGCCCGTGTCATCACATTGTTGAAGTATACATACTCTACCTTTGCTACTGTTTAAGTGCAAAAGGTCATTGGTCTCATCATTGCCTCCTTAAACCACATAAGAACAAGGAAACGTGCATACTTACATATATCTAAGTGCGAATTGAACTTCAATTGCATTGACCTTGTTGACAAAAGCGCCGACGATGTAAGGTGCCATCCGGTTTACAACGCGATAAAATTATATGGACAGATGCAAAAGAGGCATCTTCAGCGACGGATGATATTTTAAATAACAAAAAATGTAACTAGGTGTGCTAAGGTCTATATTTATTGCAAAATCAAACACCGTACCAAGACCACCAATTGCACTTTCATATGTAGGTATCAAATATAGATAACACAATTTTCACACAATAATTGCATAAACCATAAAAGCCGCGCCAAAAATTCGAATACACCTAATTCAATAGGCAGATGATCTGATTAAACGACAAATTATCTGCGCTCTTCCTACAAAACAGAAAAGCTTTTCGCCACATTACATATATATACGAGATGCGAGAGCAAGGGCAAGCCGCAAGCGGAGACAGACACTCATATCTCGTCGCTCTCTGCGTCGCATCTATCGCGCGAGTTGGTTCTTGGATGTTTGATTTTGTTTATTTTTTTTAAATTTTTTTTTATTTATTTTTACTTATTTTGTCATTGGCATTGGCCTCGACTATAAGCTCCCTAAGATATGTAATTTTTTTTAACACAATTAATAAAATTTATCTCTGCGTGTTTTTATTTATAATAAGGTTTCCCACTTCCCGAGATGATGAGATGAATGAACAGACAAATGCGCAAAATGTAAAAGAAAGAACAAACAAAATTCAGAAAAAAAAGCTTACGTACCTAATATTATTTTACTAAACAATCCAACAGCTGCCACAGCAATTGTGCTCGCTATGTACCATAAATTTGACGGATGCTTTAAACGTGGGAATATCCAATCGATATTGTAGCCCATTATTTCCGCCTGATGGACGTTGTACTGTTGTTGTTGTTAGCGTTGTTGCAGTATCGAAAACCAAAATAAATTATGTTCAAAAAATAAAATTAGACACATTAACGAATTCACAGGATAATCATTCACACATCACACAAAGCACTTTTTTTTAACAAAAATTTCTCATCACACTTTGATGAGCTAGGGAAAGAGTCCCTTTTTTCTTACATCAAGGAGTAATTGGCTTCATTTCACAAGATCGGGCAAATTTTGTTATGCTTCGGTTTAAACTTTTAATCGGGGTGTAGCAAGAACACGCTTGTGCAGAAAAGTCGTTGCAAGCAAGAACGCAAATAGAGGACAAAGGCAAGGATGGTCCGTTTTGATGTTGGATGTTCGTTTGGTTATTGCAAGGTATAGCTCAAAACAAATAGGAAGTACCCGAAATAAGGAATATCCTTGGAAGATAGACAAATGGGCAGATCCGCACTGAATTTCGATTTTTAAATTATAAACACTTCCGCTTTGCGAAAACTTTCACGAGGGTTGTAAATTTAAAGAAATTCTACATTAGGGTGGATGCACAACAGACAACGCCACGGAAGTCGCCCGAACCAACGACGAGCAGCTGCAGTTGTAGAGCTTTCGACATCCATCAAGAGACTGTGTATAATGTATAGTTGTGCCAGTGCCAATGGGCTGTTCTGCTGAATCCAACATATCGTAGTATTTTTATTTTCTGCGGCTGTGTACTGAGCAGAACGAGCATCGTCGTCGCATGGGGGATGATTTCCACTCTCTTTTTTTATAATGAGGCGCACAGCAAGGGGTGGTGGTGGGTGCTGGGAAAGAAAGCACTCAACTAAGTATATTGTTGTGAACATGTTTGAGCAGTGTGTTTGATGATGCAAATTCGGAAATTTGATTCATTTTCGTAGTTTGCTAATAACTAATACTACGTAGTTGGATTATGCGCAACTAATTCCAGTAGAGGGATATGAGATTTAACCGTGAGTGTCCAAGATTGCAATTTTGTGTTGAAGCGTTGAGACTATGGACGCACCGGCGCAAATACCAATTTCTGGAAGTCATCACTTCGCATCTTCAGTATTCAACAGATTTATCACAAGCGAATGCTGATATCGATTACTGTAGCATGTATTCATTTTGCGATAATTGGTCTAATTCCCGATAGGTGATACTTTTCCCCAAACTCAGAAGTCATTGCTTTAAAACAATTCAAAGCAATAAAGTGGAACAAAATTGAAACAATCGCAGAAAGCACTCTCAGGTTTTTTTTTGTAAACTTCGTTGGTACACAGAAAAGCAATTCGAAAAAAAAACAAACAAATGTTCTTAGTCACGTCTAATCGCAAACAAGCTGTACAATCGTAGAGTAAAGTATATGACTTGCACAAACAAATAAAGCGTTGAGCTACCAAACGATTATCAGATATCAGAATAATGAAGCAAACGGATGGGTTCATATCAAACCAAACATACTTCTCAAACTAAAATTGGCGTTTTATCCTTATTCCTTTCTGAACTACTGACAGTCACTAGAAAACACACGAGAAGCGAAACGGAAGAAAACCAGTGAAGTAGATTCTGAGGTATATTAAACATTTGCAATGGAGGTTTCTTCAGGACATGGAATTAATCATCAGTCTTTTATTACGATCTCACAACCATACTTAACCTAACCTAACTTATTGCCTTGTCGCGATAACGCAGAAAATACTATACAGTCGACTTTCCGTGAGTTCGGGCATGGTTCCTAAGAAAACTAATGCTGGAAGGATGTTGCATGATGGTATGTTCATAGACAGCTTCTGTGTTTAAGTCAACAAAGTGTTTAAGGCTTTGATTAAAGGCATACAGGCAGTTTCATTTTTCAGTCTGAATCTATGACTAGTTTCTAAAATTATATCCATTCTGACAGCAGAACACCCTCGCTTTCAATTATGTTTCAAATTACCTGACTAGTCTGGGACGTAAGGATCTAAATTTAAATTTCAGATGCCAAGATTATTTTGTTGTTTACCAACTATTAAGTGTCAAAAAAAACAGCGTGACTACGGGAGGAAAACCTAAGGTAATAGAAAAATGTACCACCCTTATCCATATGAAGATTTAAATAACTCTTGCAACTAAATGCAAATGTGGGATTCGACTAGTCACACATAGAGACCTGATGGATATCGGTAAAATAAATGCCCGTGTTCCGTTGACCACTGGATGACTGCCAGCACATCATTTTTAGTAGTGGAAAAACACCTTGGATTGGAGAGTCATAAATGATTCCTAGGAGTTCGTCAATTCATTCTGTTGGCGAACATATCACAACCAAAATCATGCCTTAATGCTGCTACCACTGCTTTGGAAACATCAACGATCCACTTTTACTGCAAGAGGCATCATGAACATTCTCATACTAATTGATTGTATAAATTTGTATTTCTCAGATTTTGTCGGTCAACAAAATGTTGTCGTTAGTTAACTTTTCTTTTTAAGGACATCACCATCGTATTTTCAATGGCTTGCATAGGTAAGATGGAGAAAGTAGATAACCTGATTAGCGTTTGATTTTTGTTTCGATTTTTACCAAAAATAGATGAGGGGTTATAGAAGGCCACTAATCACTGCGGGATTTAAAATGCTTATTAGAAACACTCCATTTGCAGTCAAATACTCACCCTCTTGCATATTTTTGGAGTTGTTGTTGTCCATTGTCGAGCACGCAAGTACGCCGGCGGTTTGAGTGCAGCCACACGAATCCTTTGAAGTTGGCGGACTTTCCACACATTCGCGGTGATAAGGAACCACATAATAAAATACTTAATTTACTTTGACTAGAAATGAAAAAAAAACTATTCACTTTTATGTTTTGATTCTGCAACGACTGCTGATTTTCTTTACATCAGCAGTTTAAATGACCTACACGGAACCTAGCTCCACTTATAATTATTTACTGCTGTCAGTTGAAAATAGAAAAAGAGAGGTAAATGTCAAAAATTGTTTGATAGTGTGAAATGGCACGTGCGAAATCAAATGTTGCGAAATTACAATACAACCACAAGGTTTAGTTTTATGCCTATTTGCGCTTCTCGGTATGAGAGTGAACAGCAAAGCAACTGAAATGTGAGGAGAACAGGCAGTTTTGTTTTTCTAGATTGTAGTAGAGTACGAATTAAAAAAATAAAGTGGTTTCTGTCCAAGCTATTTAAAGTACAGTGTGTTGGAAAAATGTATGTGGCCTTTTAAAATTGTTTTAAATTTAAAGCCATAACTAAAACACTTCCAGCAAGGCTGTTTCTACCAGAGACAATACTGAGACCCCCAACTCGCAATCCTCTTGCCGCTGGCCCCCTCAGTTTTTTTTTGAATTCGCCATTTTGTTTTCCTATCGGTGTTATGTCAATTTAGAATCCGTGTGAGCTTCAACAAAAAAAAGCAAAACAAAAAAAATGTGGTGAATTTCTTTTGACAGAAGTCGAGTGACAACTGTCAAAATATGGAAAACAAATTGTATTTTTCCTCCAACAAATTGAGAAAATGTAAGTTTTCGCATATTTTAAGTGTTTAAATTAATAATAGAATATATTTGTCTTACAGCTAAGGAAGAAGCCGACGTTAAGGTGTTCGCTAACCTTACACATATGCAATGGATCGCACTGGAGACAACGAAGAATATCAATCGGAATCGATATAAGTAAGCCATACTATTCAATGAATTTGTCTCACTATATATATTTAATTATTAGATATTTCTTCATGGTTTGTTAAATCACAAGCTCCCACTCAAGATCATGCTAGAGAAGCCCTTGATTTGTCCACGATGCAGGAGAACACACACCATCAAGAGTGTATGGCCAAAGTCACACCATCGAACACGAGATCGAAATGAAGGAGAAAAACCGTCTTAAACTACTCGAGCACGAGATGAGAACTGAAGCCAAGGTTGACAGGGAGAATCGTGACAACAACATTGAACAGATTCGTCTAAAGGCACTGCTGCTGGTCTGCCAAGGGAGCAACTGGGCGTCACAACTATTTACAAAGTCTTCGATAAGGCCAACACCAGTAATCGTAGTTTGTTGTTGTTCCAAAACATTTTATTATATGTATTGAATATAAAATAAGTTACATGTAAAACTGTCAGTAGGTACGTGTTATAAATATGAACGAATCTGCACTCTATTCTGGTGGAGCCATGTGTGCACTCCAGCCATGGAAACATTTTGTGAAGCGCTTCGACTCCTTCAGAGTGAGGAAAAGTTTGCGCGCAGCTCCTGGTTGTTCAGAGTGAGGAAAAGTTTGCGCGCACCTCCTGGTTGTTTGATTGATGTTGGTTGAATACCTGGAATAAATGTTAAAAAATGCATATTTGTGTAAACTGAAAGAGTTTATTTATCTGTCGTCTGTGTGACTTACTTGTGCGGATTTGTAGGCCAATTTGACTTCGACTTCACTGCATATGGAGCCAAGCCAGAGGAATACTTGTTCGCCGTTGTCCAGTATCATGATGTCGTCATCGGCTAAATTGTCTTTTCGGCGACGGTGAAGTAGCCCTTTTTTTGGAGCATTGGAAAAGTATCCAGTTTGTTGTCAATCAAATACAGACGGCGTAGGTTCATCAGCTTGAAGATTGATGAAGGTAGAGCTGTCAGCTGGTTGCGCGACAGATTCAAGATCTCCAGTTTTGGTCAAAACTCGACCCCGGATGATAGTTTGCTTATTTCGTTATCGCTCAAGTTTTACAGGCAATCGGTACCTGGCAGCGAATGTCACGAAAAAAAAAAAACAGTTCGGATAAGTCAGACTAGTTGTCAGTGTCAGTGTCAGATTTCAACCGTGGTGAGCTGTGACAGTGTTCAGAAGTACAGCTTTTTTTAAGAGAAGTTCAACTCAAATTTGGTGAATAAGTATATTATCTCAGTACATTTTCATATTAGTTTTTTCATAACATTTTGTATTTCTATTCAACCAAAGTACTCATTCACCATTATTGTTCCATTATAATACCAAAACATGCGACTTATAAGTCATATAAATGTAGGCTTTGAAATACGAGACACGTAAAAATAAAACAAATACACATACGTATACTTTATTTTAAATTATATTTAGACTAACGGAGAAAGTATTAATAACAGCAACGATATTAATCTTGGTATTTATAAATTATAACTAAACTCCAGAAGTATATTAAGCGATGTATGTGATAAACATATTCTACTCGATTTATGTTAAATGCCCTACAAATGTTGGCCACAAATGTTTTAATTTGTTTATTATTCTACAGAATTGCTCATCTTTCTTTTATTTCACATAAATATACAATTATTTTTTGAAATTAATCACTGTCCACACAAAATTTAGTTGGAACAATTATTTTCAAATTTAACGGATAAAATTCTATGAACGCTGATAGCAACTTTGCCCACAGCGGAAGTGGCTCTGAAGCAACTTTGCCCACAGCGGAAGTTGTTTATTTTAGGTGCGAGTGTGTTTGTGAGCCGGAATTTTTGAAGTTTCGTGACATTTGTCAATACGATTTTCTATGTAACAATACTAACGCACCTAAAGTTTGCAACCCCATGGTAATACAGCTTGTAGGCAAGTAACGGAAAATCGGCCGGAGTTGAGGGTCTCAGTATTGTCTCTGGTTTCTACCACCGTGTAAGTAGAGAAAAATATACATTTGGGTGCTGCAATGGATTTCAACATAAATTGAGTTTATTTCTGTAAGCACAAATTTAAGAACAGCTGACTTTTAAGACACGCACCACCACAAATGCAAAGAAATCTCGTTATAATATTTCACTGGGCATGAAAAATCTGAAATCTGAGAGCAAATTCTGAAAATACCAATGGAAAAAGCCATAAGTAAATACAAAACTATTACAAAAGACACTAGAGTTTATTACTTTTTTATACTAAGGTCGTGTGTTCATTGCGTCAAGTAGGTGATTATCTCTGCCTTATTCTATGAAACATAATTGTGACAATTATTTTTTCGTGGTCTTAAAGTGAGTGTCAATTGCCGTAAATAATCGCATTCGAAGAATTCTCTGTCACTGTCATGTTGAAAAACGTATTATTGTCCTGGGGTTTATTTTTGTTCTTTTGCTTGGGATTTCAGATTTCGTGTTTTATTTCCTCATAAAACACGAAATCTCTGTTTTAAGATTTGAATTAGTTAAAGTTATTGTCAGTTTATGTCAGAAAATTATCCGAAGTATTTGACGTCGTAATGATTTGAACAATCATTGCCAAACACCCACCTGTGCAACTTTGCTTTAGAAATTGTAAAAAAAAAAAAAAAAAAACTTCGATAACACCAATGAAATGGAGCACACGTATTAAACGTGACCACAGTCCCGAAAACGGACCGCTTCTTTCGGAGAAGCAGCAGCTTGACTTTGGAACTTTTTTTACTAACAAAATGGTTGCCGGAAGTGGTGAACAGAAACATGAATCCATAGACAAATCACAATTTGTTCTGCATATTTTGACTTTTTTTTTGTTGAAGGTCACACGGATTTCAAATGGCGTAAACGGTTAGGAAAACAAAATGGAGATTTTGAAAAAAAAAAAAAAAAAAATTGGGAGGGGGGCTAGCTGCAAGAGGATTGCGAGTTGGGTCTCAGTATGATTTGTCTATGGTAGAAATGTGTATTCCTATGAATATTTTCATGCATATGGTTGCGGTTGGTAAAACTCATTACTCTCATATGACAAGTTTTAGATTAGCAACGGGAATTTATCCAGTCGATTGCACGAGTTTTGTTCATCCCTAACACTTTAGGGCGTTGATCTTACGATCTCCTATCTCCGCCTTTCTACTGCAGAAACCGTATCCCTCTCACTAGTCTCGTGCAAAAAGTTGCATCTCCTCGCGAAAGTATAATCAACGGACAATGCTTCTTGTACTAGGACATAGTGGTCCTTACATTTTCGATTTTATAATATGTCACATTTCCCATGTTTTTTTTAAAAAAAAAAAAAAAACAATACGCTGTAATATTTCCCAACTTTTCTAGCTGGCTCGATAAAGTATTTATATTTTAATACTTACTTTACTTAAGGTTGCGCTACAGTCCGGGGTGGACCTGGGCCTCAACCAACAAGCGTCTCCAGCCAGCACGGTCTTTGGCCAGCTGTCTCCAGTTTCGCACGATTAGTTGGTTAAGGTCCCCTTCCACTTGCGTGCGCAACCTGAGTCGCGGTCTTTCAGTTTTAAATTCCTTTTTTATTTTATCATTCTTTATACTTAAAAACTAGACAAAAACGATTAAATCTAAATTAAAGCTAACATATGTGTTAATTCTAGCTTACTGGCTCCAAGCGAGCGCTCTAAACTTAACAATATCCTTAAAATTATTGCCTTTCGGCCTTAAATCTATTATTTTTATTTTTGTTTGTTTTTTATTTCCAAGAAACTTTATAAAACTTGAATTCTTTATTTTTTTTTTAATTTTATTTAAAGCTACCTAAGCTACTTAACCTAAATTACCTATAATCAGGGTGGTGAGCAATCTCGTCGATTGGCCGCTTATCCCTCGCGCCGCGGTGGCTGTGGTACAATACCGGCACACCATCTTTTGTCTGGACTAACCCTTTCATGTCTACATGAAGAAATGCCTCAGGCGGGATAAAGCCAGACCGAAGCGTACTCTCGTGGTATATTAAATTGGGGTAGTAAGCCCCTGAGATCAGGTTATTATCGCTGGCCATCGCCCTTGCAACGTGCCTCCGAATCACCTTAATAAGGAAATTGTCAATCCTATTCAGTCGAGCCCCATTGTATAGGGTCCTGTTGGGATAGTATTTAATGTACTGCGATTCAGGAGTTCTAAACAACCCTAGACAGGCCCTGAGACATTGTCTCTCAAACATAGGACAGCCATAAGCGATGATAGGCCTTATAAGGGCCACGTAGCAAATGACCTTCAACTTACAGTCAAGTTGACTGCTGCGAAACAGTCTCCTTAGAGCGTAGGCCCTTTTAGCCCCAGCAAGACAGGCATCTATATTTTTGTCAAAATACAGATACTGGTCGAGCCAGATGCCAAGATACCTCACCACGTTTTTCACCGCCAATGGTCGCCCCTGCTGTCCAATAATTGTTAATTTTCTCCAGTTTTTTCTGGTATCCCCAGAGGCCCCAGCCAATGTAGTTCTGAACAGGATTGTTTCCGATTTTTGGAAATTCATTTTCAACTTCCAGTCATCGCAATACCTCTTAATTTGCTCGAAGTCACGCTGCAGAAGGATGTTAATGACCTCGATTTTTGGTCCTGACCTGTACGCCACTAAATCGTCCGCGTACGCTATAGCATGTCTGAGGGAACCCACCAGATCACTTGTGTAAATATTAAACAGGACCGGAGAATTCACTGCTCCCTGTTGTAAGACGTTTTTAATTTCGAAAACCTTGCTTGAAGTCACGTTGCCAGCTATGACAACGAACTTTTTTCCCATAAGCATGTCATAAATTATATATAGCAAAGGTTTTTGAGTGCCCATTCTGGTCAGCTTATAGAAGAGCCCCTCCAACCATACGGTATCGAAGGCCTTCTCAAAGTCGACCAGGCAGGCACCCGTGCATTGCTTCTTACTTTTATTCCACTGAATGTCGGAAACCAGTTTCGACGCGGCATGAATTGTGTCATGCCCCGCTCTGAAGCCAAACTGGTTGTCCGGAATGATCTGATTTTCCTCAACCCATTTCAAAAGAGATCTATTGACGACTTTCTCGAATACCTTGCTAACATTCGGAAGCAAACTAATTGACCGGAGATTAGCAGGGTTCGTCCTATCTTTATCCTTTTTCGGGATAGGGTGTACCACCGCTATTTTCCACTGCTCCGGATAATATGCATTATTCAGCGCATTGTTAAATAGCGTGGCGAAGCTATCTATCGCCTCTAGCGGCAGGTGTCTTAAAACGACGTTTGGGACACCGTCCACTCCCACCGACTTTTTGTTTTTAAGTGATTCAAAGATGCACCGAAGTTCATCTCTACTCACGAACAGATGAGTATTTTCATCGGCGACTGTGCCGTTTGCACGGTTGTCGTCATTGAACCCGGTGAAACCGTTGTTCTCGGATCGCCAATCTTGAATTTCGGTTCGCAGATAAAAGTGGTTAAGAAAAGCCCTCTCCTCGAGGTCGCGATTACGGCGAACAGGGTTGTTCACCGTATACACAGTCTCAAAGAAAGCTCCCATCAAATTCACCTTCTCCTGCGGGTCTTCGACCACGAAAAAACCGTCGTCTGAGTCGCGGTCTTCCTCTACTACGCCGTCCCTCGGGTGTGGATTTATATTTTAATATACCTAATAAAGAGAACTCACCAACATTTCTGTACTTAATATTGTTTGAGGGGGCCTTTTTTGTGTATCCAACGGTCATCTGTCAGAACCTCCTATTTTTTTGTATTATGGGAATTGTTTCCCTAAAAAACTACTATACTTACTGTTGTATAGAGCTTTAGTAACCAGATTTACAACGGGGATGTAGCTCAGTGGTAGAGCGTTCGCTTTGCATGTGAAAGGCCCCGGGTTCGATCCCCGGCATCTCCAATAACTTTTTTATTTTCCCAAAATTAACACAACATGTACTGGTCCTTGATACAACGAATAATCGCCAAAGATTTATTACTTAGTCCGTTAACCTCAGTCATGAATGTGCATTTTAGCATGAAGTATGTGGTGCCGAATGGAACTGTTATTTTTGGCTGACCGTATTCGAACCTTTTACCTGTCGCACATTGGATTTCGGGTACTTCCTATAAATTCACTGAGACTTATACAAATATACAATTCGAGCAATAAACGTCTTTTTTTTTGATGATTTTGGAAAGCGGCAAAAATAATAATAATCCGTACAGAGGAAAGCAATCGTGATTGCAATCAATTCTTGCCACACCTGGAATACCAATGAGTGGACATCTGCATTTTGAATTGCAAACAAATGGTGAATGATGATGGAACCCGAGCTGAATTTATCGGCTTAAAAGTATTTCTGAGCCGTGCGGCTTGGGTAAGGAGACTTATAAAGGCAGGTTTATATAGAGGCTTTTGCGACTGTGACTTTGGTTTGCTCTTTACCTGTGAAATTTGGAAAGACGCGAACAAGTCCAAGTCAATATAGGAGTAAGCGTCCGGTAAATGGAATTTATCCAACTCGTGCGGCGCGAATTTGATTAATGAGAATTGAGAAGTTCATACATACGATGAATATGAGAATGCGAGATGGTGTGATAAAGACTCAGACAAAGTGTGGAATTATTTCAGTAGGTGTATTTATTTTGCAAACAACAAATTGATAATGATTTGTTTTAAAAGTTGCATAGTAAGAATAATGCTTAAGGGCCTAATCCAAAGACTCCGTCGTGTCCGTTGTGTGGATGGATACAACAACCTCAACGTATTTCTTTGCTGAATAATTCCACGGTCAACATTTTTGGTGATTGAAGATTGAACTGTCATTGGCGTTTAAGACTTTCTACGCCATACCATGACAGATTCTAATGTCGTTTTCCATTGGGACAAAAAATCAAAATCACTGATCTAAATCACTTTTCATGTTCCATTGGGCAGCAAAATCAATCTTTTTTTCGATTCGGAGCACTTTTTGCAGATCTCGATATTTTATCAGATCTACACATATTTACAAATATGCTTTGCACAGCTGTTTTACGTCATTTTAAGAAGTTTTCTTTCAAGACAAATGCGCAAAGTTTCGTTAAAACCAAAATAACGAAATACATAAATAGTCTTCCTCGTCATCTGAATACATTTATAAAAGCAGATCAATTTCGTTGCGCGTTCAATTAGCAGCGTAAAATCTGAGATCTGAAAAAGATTACTGGTGGTCAATGAAAAACGACATAAGATTTTCTCAATCTTTCTACAAATGATAAAGAGCTGTATGTCAATTTGTGAAAACTGTCAAGTAAATGTGGGCATGTGGGCATGTGGGCATGTGGGCATGTGGGTCATCTTCCATAACTAGACTTTGAATCTTTTGTCAAAGTCGTGCTCAATCCACACTTTTAAAAACCTTGTTATTTTGGATCGACAAGATAGAGATAGTCTAGACTAGATTTACCCTGAACGCAAAACTAGATTTGTGGGTAAAGTCGGTTTTCCTACTTCAGCCACGAGCTGTCAACTTAGCACTCAGTCAGAAATATCTCGACTAGATCCGTCCACTAACCCTCCATAAACTTCAATTGAAGAAGCTATATTCATGTGGCCGAAGTATGCCAATCAAAGCTTAGCCACATGAAGTCAGCCAGCTGTCAGACTTACTAAAATAGATACTTGAACGTCCCCATTCTTATAATCAAGTGACTTAAATTCTGAGGAAGGATGTCAAGTATGCGCGTGTGAGCAAAAGAATCGGGGTTCGTTCGATCTTAAATATAAGCTGAACCTTGAGAGCACCTTTGGTTGTCAGATCATGCTCAATTGTTTTCACCAGTCCTCTTTGTTTTTGTTAGTTCCGATTTATTAAGGACTTTTCAAGTTCTTGTCATTGAAAGCGTCAGTTCCACTGCTGTATAAGCACAGGCAAACCCAAAAATAGTAAATGCGAAAGTGGCATAGTCTTAAATATAGCATATGCAGCGCAAAATAATTGGCAAGCGATTGTGTACTTACACTGAGTGTTGACAAACTGTAACTGATACGGGATTCTTGGATTCTTCCATTTTGAGTATGCTATAAACATCCGTCAAACAACAAATACAACAACAACGACAGGAGGTAGGTATGTACTTGTATTATTTGGTGACTGGGTCATTGCTTTATTGCTAGTTAGCTGTCAAAAGTATTTTATTAATAGAATATTTTTGTTTGTTGTTTTGTTATTTCTAGCCAAACAACTCAACAAAGTGACTGTAATTGTATATTATTTTGATGAAGTCATCATGTTTGACAGTATTCCAGTAAAATTCCGTAATCGAGGTAAAACTTGAAATTTCAGCTTTGTCCATAATATCTGATGGCATACCGCAACTGTTGTGTTTAAAAAATTGTCTACAATAGAGCTTAAATAAGAAAAATTAAAATTCATATACCTTTATTTGAAATATAAATGCTACCTGCGCCGTCCATTTAATAACCATTACCCTAACCCACTGATTGATTGAAGGAAATACATTTTATCAGATTATTTGTCTAGCAAATGACTCGTCAAAACGATCAGCAATCTCTTAATAAATAGTTTTATTCGTAAGCACTCTTCAAAAGCCCGATTTAGAATCTAACACAATAAAAAAAAACTCAACAAAAACAAACAAACCCCCAAATACCATTATGGTTGTCTCAGATCAAATAATAGACGAGGTATAATTAACCAATTAAGAAGCCTTTATAATGCTCAGTATGGGCGGCTATTAATGGTTTATGGAATTGACGGTTAGTTTCCTCTGCCTTATCGTGTCGATCACAAATAAGAAAAAACCCTAAATAATTATGTGCTTCCTTCTTGTCGACAAAATTGTAATCACAAGCAGTAAATTTAAGAACTTTCTTGGAAATCACAGAGCACTCCAACCAAAAGCGAACAAATCACCCAAAGACTCGAAAAACAACAACATTTTGACAGCAGGCGAGTGAAAAAGAATACTTCAAGTGAGCAAGTACAAATAAATAAATTATACGCGCACTTGTATCATTTCAAATCTAAATAATGAGATAATAGATTTCTTTTATAATTATCCAATCGGCTGATGTATAGTACTTTCGCGTTTGAAAGGCCATTAAGCTTTTGCTCCAGTCCAGGTTCAACTCCGAAACCGGATATTACTTTGAAGCTGTGCGCACTCGTGTGTACTTTGCAATGTAATGAATTCAAACTTTGAGTCTTGATACTTTGTTGTTCTGTCAGTCGTTTCAGATTCGCGAAGAGAAGTTGATAAATTAGTTTTTATTTCTTGCCGTATTGAATGGGCGTTCTCCTAATTACATTTCGCCATTATTTGGGTACACAAATTAATTAAATGTATTCCCCATCTCCAATTAACATCAGACATTAGTCAATCAACTGTTACTTGAGTATGTCGATAGGAGTGCATTATAACTGCTAAATTAAAAATCAAATAAGCTTATAATGGAATACTAATCTAATGTTGGCGCCTATAAAAGACGCTATACACATATTCCAGGGTAAATATATCAATAAATTAGATGATGTTTGTACTGCAATAAATTGCTAATGTCTTTAGGTTCTTTGATGCCATAAGCTGACCAAATTTGTATACGTACTCATTTTAACTTTTACCTGTGTATACGTTCGCAAACAAGCAAGTTATAGCTTGATATTAGGTATAGAATATAATAATACTATTGCCAAGGTGCTGATAAAGAGTAAGAAAGCAAGTGCCTGGCCTCATAAGTTGGCCATTGCGGATATAAAAACGTAAAAAAAAAATATGTACGAAACAAATAAGAGCCGCGGATAATGATGAAGAGTTTCTTTGGTCATACAAGAGTATTGAGTAGTAGATCATTGGTAAATCTTAGGATTAGGAGACTCTAGGTTAGGTTAGCGGTCTGGCGAGACAGCGCACTCAGATCAATGTAGATCCATTGCGACAGGGCGGCGAACTCAGGTAATGGTTTTGGGGGTGAAACTGGGTATTCGAGCCATCCCGAGGATAGGTAGTACAAATCTATGTAAGTCTTTTATATGGACTTCTTAGAGAGGTCCAACGCGATTTCAGACACCATTTTGTAACACATTTTTTTGAAACAATCTGTATGAGTTTTTGACTCTTCTGAGACATCCATGGTTAAAACGCATCAAATACTAGGTCAATAACTGCAAATAAATCGGGTTTTTTAAATTATTTCTGACACCATTTTCGAGACGATCCTTAATACGTTTTTCAGTTAGTGTTTTTGATTGATTTACGTCAGTTTTTAACCCTTATGTTACCATAAAAATTTACACCTTGTATCTGCCGTACAGAGTACCCGGGTACTCATGTACAAAATGTGAATATTCCTCACTCTGTTTCATTAGTTTCCTTAGTTTCGGATGGATATTTCAAAAATTATTCATAAACTTTTGCAATTAAACATTATTTCCAAAAACCAATAATGTTTGGAATACCCTAATGTGTTAAGATCGTTTCTTCGTGTTTACTTCATTTACTAATACAGCCTAGGAGCTACAATTTGAAATATAGATAGAACATACAGAATAAAGCTGCACGAATAAATGTTTGGATCTTAACCAAGAGTAACTGTTTACATTCCCATTCAATGAAAACAGAAGTTTTCCCATACATACATCAGTTTTCAAAACGAGTCGCTTAATGTCGTTTTCCACGAAACAAACACACCTTTAGCAATATTCAGCAAATTCAACACAACAGCTGCACGAACAAAAGAAATGTCACAACTCACAACTTAAAATCATTCTCCATGATTGATTGGTGGGCTAATATTATTTTTAAATGCTTTCAATTCATTTTATTTGTTTATTAATGCGATCGACATTTGTAGGTAGTAGGTACCTAAACAAAATAGTTTACACAGATGTTTCACTAGTGTCTCACAGGCACAGCGGAATGAAACGTCAAACGAAAACTACATAGTTGTCGTTCGGTGTGAATGCATATTTGTGAAATTTACACTCTACTATCCGGAGAAACCTCTAATATCCGCAATGCTGTGTGCTGATGATTTTACACAAGCATGTAAATGTTCAAGCATGTTGCGATTTGCACAAGAATGCGTGCCTGAAAAGGAAAACAAATTTGCCGTCTGCGTTTTAGTCTGAAAAATAAGTTTACCGTTTGTCGTCTAGACTAAAAGGCAGACTTATAGTTTTGTTTTCCTTCACCAATCTCTTAACCTCTAATATCCGGAAAAATCGATTATCCGGAACACTGTCGGTCCCAAGCATTCCGGATAAAAGAGTTTTTACTGTATTAGTTTCAGTCTTTCCCGCAACTCGAATAGAACGTAAGTTGATCTAAGATTTTGCTAATGCGACGTCAGTGTTTAGTTTAAGAAGGAAACAGATATTTTGTAGCCCACGACGAGTATCAATACCCAAGAACGCCCTTTTTGCCCATGCAGGATTGCAGGTGAAAAAAAACAACAAAATAGTGTATTTTTGTTTGTTCTTAGAGGACCTTTTTCGCCCTTTTACCTTATTTTGGGTAATTACTTACGATCTGGTATCACTTTAGCTTTTTTACGATCTAAAGTCAAAAGTTTACGAAACCATTATTATTTGTCCAGCCGATAGGAAAAGTAGAATCAAAATGGCGAAATCATAGACATACAATATATATATAATAATGGGTGAAATACTCTACAAAATTCCACAACACAAATATTTCTATATCGAATATAATTAACAAAAAAATATTCTTTTTCTTAAAAAAAGAAAAACACTCTATAAAAATGTCAAGTTCTTTGTTATACAAAAATTATTGACTTAACTTCTGAATGAACATGAATTGTTTCACATCGTTCACAACTTTCACAAACATGTACAAAGAAGACATGTGATCCAATTAAGGTCTTAAGTATCGTGTTTTACAAATGAAATCAATAAGTTTAAGGAAATCAATATTCGCAATAAACGAACTTGTTCTTTTTATTAATAACTTTTATATTCACCTTTCCATTTCATTGTGCAGTTTATGGTTGCTGCTTATTTGTTCACCAGTTCAGTAGTCTCTATACTGAAATTATCAGGTTTCTGGGTCATTGGCAAGAACTCCGTTTCAGTTGACCCACAAGAAGTTGAGCATTTTATTTCTGGCTTAATGGAGGTGCATTAAATGTTGAACAAAATCATAAACTGAACCAAAAAAGTTGGCGGTTGGCGGATGGTGGAAAAAGTTCGGCAAATTTCTTAGGTGGGCAGAAGAGATGATTGCTCTTGCAAATAGGTAGATGGTTCTTGGGTGTTTAGCAGCGAGAAAGTGGCGTGGCTAATGATTCCAAATTGGAACAAATAATTTATACTTATGACCCTTTGCGATGTTAGGTCCTTAACCTTAATAGACTACATTAATTATGACATCGATGTAGTGTGTGTTCCACTTGGAATGACAAATGACAAACGTCTTTCTGACATGTAAATATTACTTTTAATAGCATTCACATTAGAATAAAAACTTATTTGTCTTTTAGATGTATAGAAATGGACTTATGACGAAGTATTATTTCATTTTACAAGGTCCCAAACAAAGAAAGAGAGCTACAATTTGCAATTAGTAATTTGTGTGGTACTTGTTTTAAGTAACAGCTGCAATGTATTTATAGGTCCAAAGCTTAAGAATTGTATTTACAAATTTGACATGTTGACACTTAAGTCGTTTTCGGTTGAAGAATAGAATTGCCCTTTCTATCAAAATTCTAGATGTGTTCATTCTATGTTTTCTATGTTTTATTGAAGAAAAAAGGGCACTTCCAGGCCAATTCTTAGCACGACAGAAGTGTCGGGGATATTTTTAAAGAATTGCTCTGAACTCACCCACACACACTTGCAAAATGTCTGATTGAAATGTTTGTTGTGTTGTTCGAAACAAAATTTGCGCTATATGATTCGAAAATATGCAATTAAGCTTGCGAATGCAAACTTAAATTGAAATAAATTGATTAATCCTTTTAAAATATTCATATTTATCTATGAAAACAACATAATAATTAGCAACAAAAAACAAATCTCATTATGGTGTCTACCACTATAGCAAAAGTGATCATTGTAAAGCTATGTTCACACGATTACCAGATATGCCAATATTGTCAGGTCTACAAATAATAAAGCGATGAGCTGCTAATGATCTGACAATAGCAAACTACCTTTCAATACCAAATTGCCAGTTCACACGGTTGCCAGGTTTTGTCCCAAACTCTGACAATTTCATTTGCAAATGGTATGCCTACAAATAATTTTTGAGTATGTATTCCAAGCAATTCGATGATCGTCTTGCTTAAGTGACTCCGCATATCCAAAAGCGAAAAACAAATATTCGTGCGAGCATTTCAGCGGCTGAGCGGCTCATGTTGACTCTACGATACCTAGCTACCGGGGAACATTTTCGGTCCCTTCATTCCTTTCCGCATTCCTGCGTCAACGATCTTGTCCATCATTCCAGATGTTCTGGATGCTCGTGGATAAATATCTTCAGGAAAATTGTTTCATTGCCTAATTCAATGAACACAAAGCACAATTTGATTGTTAGACGCCGAGAACACCAGAGGCCTGAGATTCTGTTGCTACCAAATTTACGAACTTTGGCAAAGAATCATATCTAAATATATCTAGATCCTTTTGCTAAGGGTCATAAAAGGAAGAATACAAATGACAAAACAAAAATTAATTAAGAATGATCATAAACATTTGCAGATACTTTTCCAAGCATCATAAAACGTGTAATACACAATATACCTAAAACAAAAAAAAAAAACAAAAAGGGTCATAAATATTTCTAGATCCTTTTAGAAGTACCTACGTATCATTAAAAAAAGGAAAGGGTTATAAACTTTCCTAGGTCCTTGTCGTTCCTATATCTACTTCTTAGTCCACGTACATATTTGAAATTATATAATTCACACATTTTGCACCAATCTACAGAAAATAACGAAAATAACACCGAAACTGCGTTTTGTTCGTTCAAATATGAAAAATATTTGTCTACAAATGAAAAATTCGCAGATGTCGTAACCACAGGAAAAACCTGGGGACCATCCCCCAAAATTATACTGTGGATGTACAAGGCTATAGTAAGACCTATACTGTCCTATGGCAGCCTCGTATGGTGGCCGGCAACCAACAAAAGCACCTATCTAAAGGCTATTACGAAAGTGCAAAGACTAGCGTGCATTGGTACCACCAGTGCGATGAGAACAACTCCAACCGCAGGTCTTGAGGCTATCCTCAACCTGCTGCCGCTAGACATCTTCGTACAACTCTCAGCCGCCTTTAGTGCCATGAGAATAAGCCAATCAGTAAACTGGAAACTGAATGAAACGGGTCATTCATCGATCCTTAAGAGATACTTTGGTTATGTACCAAACACAGACTACATTACGCCATACATAGATTTTACAAGACCATTCTCAAGCGCCTATCCCAGCAGGGAAGAATGGAGAGACGGACTAGTGCCTAACACGCAATCCATAGCCGTTTTTACGGACGGATCTAAAATGGAAACCGGGGTGGGGTCAGGCGTCTTCTCCGAGGCGTTTGGTCTCTCAAAATCTATACGCCTCCCCGACCACAGCAGCGTCTTCCAAGCAGAGGTCCTGGCAGTGGCAGCAGCAGCCCGTGAGTCTGCGATAAGGGCAATACCAGCTGATGGTATTACCATCTTTATCGACAGCCAGGCAGCAATAAAGGCATTAACTGCAATAGAAATAAAATCAAAGCTTGTGAAAAGCTGTCGCGAAGAACTCAGGGTTCTTGGCACTCAGCACAAGGTATTGCTCTGTTGGGTTCCGGGACATGAAGGCATTCCTGGCAACGAGAAAGCTGACGAATTGGCTAGGCTAGGTTCAACAGCTATATTAGCAGAAGCTGATCCCTCTGTGAACATCCCGCCTTGCTCACTCAAGCTCGAAGCAGGAAGAAAGGCCACAGTAGAGGCGAACGCTAGATGGACCGCATTAGAAACCTGCCATACAACAAGAATACTATGGCCAACCTTTAATGAAGTTAGAACTGAGAGTCTAATACGAAAGGATAGGAAATCTCTGTCCATCCTCGTAGGTATCTTAACTGGACACAACACTCTGCGGTGTCATATGAAGAAACTACGCTTAACGGAAGAAGAACTCTGTAGAGGCTGCGGTGATGAGGAAGCGCTTGAGGACACAACCCACTTCCTATGCCACTGCCCTAGTCTCCAACACAAAAGGCACAGATTCCTAGGGAGACACTTCTTCCACGAGCTAGACGAGCTTTCCAGCACATCAATAGACAAGATAATGAGCTTTATCAAATCCACAGGATGGTTTGTATGCAATAGCACAGTGAGTACTTAATCCACAAGTACATTCGCATAATATATAGGGTTACTACGGGTAAGGAACAACCTTTCCCCCCAATGGGCATCACAATGGGTCAAATATTGACCTGAGTGTGGCACGGAGTACTACACGCCAACTCTCTTACCTAACCTAACCTAACCTAACCACAGCACATCTGCAAATAACGAATGGGTCTGCAAATGTCCTAAGCGTCTGGCAATGGTCTGACAATGATACAATTGGGTGTTTAGACGATTGGCAGATACCTGTCAATTTCATTGCCACTCATCTGACAATGACTTTTCTGCAAATATTGGTAGACAAAACTGTCAGTTCACACGGTTGGCAGAAATTTGGGACAATTTTGTTCATTTGTAGTCCTAACAATATTGTCAGATCTGGCAATCGTCTGAACAGAGCTTAAAGAGCAATTTTGAATTTGGGGGCAATTCTCTCGGATCTTCAATAAAAAACGCCATTAAATTCCACTAATTCTCTGGAGGAATTTACAAAATGATTACTTTTTTATCAATAGCAGCATTTGACTCAAGGGAAATGCTTGAGGACGGAACTTCCGTGTGGTGGCTGATAGTAAAAAAGCACGGTTAAAAACGTCAAAAGTTCAGAAACTAGCACATCAGCTGAAAAGAGGTTTTGGATTCGCTCCGGGAGGTCGACTTCTTAGAACTAAAAGAACTTGCGAATTGCCGCAGGCAGTCTTGAGACAGTCTTGAAAATTTAAAAGTTACACCGTGATCAGAGATCTGATAACAATGTGTTTTGGCGGACATAAAAAAAGTCAAATCCAAACTTTTTTTCCGATATGAGATGAGGATATCATACGCAGATGTAGCTAGTACCTATACTCAGAAGCCTAATCCAAAAAAACAGAACGCTGAGCATGACAGATCCAGATTTGATGAAAAGTTTCATGGCCATAATTCCAGAGGGAGTTAATTGGCCTTCTCATGAGTATACGTCTTGGCAGATCCACTGTCGTTAAGGTAGGGTCTTAGGCACCAGGATCAGAGGGCCGGTTTTTTCCTGGCATTAACAACTAAAGCAAAATGTACTCAAAGCATAAGGGTTGACGCTTTTTTTGAAGTGCTTTTTTGGCGGGATTTTCTGTTAGGTAGGTAGGTAAATGGGTGCTCTTGTAGCGCTTTTGCCACAGCTTCACTTAGACCATCAGTTGGGTCCATTGTGTCCAGTTACGGGAACCATCCAGTGTGACCTGTTGAAAGAGAAGAAAATTAACCGCTTTACATATTGGTGCCACATAGATTAGTATGAATCTCATGGGCTCTTGAATCTCCGTTGTGTCATGGTCCTCTATAGTTCGTCCTACGAGTAGCCAGTGATATGAAGTTTGTTTATCTACTGGAACCACCCAGATTTGAGTATGAATCTCAGGAGTACCTTGATATCGACATTCTTCAAATCATCTAGGTCATCGAAGAAGTAACTGTTGAGAATCCTCTGTCTACTATTTTTAAGGGCTGGGCATTCGCACAGTAGGTGGCGAACAGATTCTATTTCTTCAACGTCCCTACAGCTTCTGCAAAAGTCATTATGCAGTATGCCCAGCCGTTCCGCATGTACGCCTATCGCGCAGTGTCCAGTAATGACCCCCGTGAGTATGCGAATATCTTTGCGGCTTAGTCCGATCATGTATTTAGATCTCTTGTTGCTCACCTCTGGCCATAGTTCTTTTGTGTGCCTGCAGGTAATGAGATTGGTCCATCGTAGATTAGTTCTACTCCAGGATTCAGTGTCAATCTTCCTTGCAAGTGTGCTTAGCGGAGTTCTTACTGATTTGAGGGCCATAGAGACATGTATTTTCGACCCGTTTCTTGCAAGCTCGTCCGCCTGTTCATTACCTGGAATATCCATATGCCCTGGTACCCAGCATAAGGTCACCGCATTGGCTTGTGATATTTCATCCAGATATTTCTTGCATCGACTTACAGTTCTTGACTTCACCACGACTGACTCCATGGCTTTTATGGCCGCTTGGCTGTCAGAGTAGATGGTGATTTGTTTACCGACAGTGTGGCGTCTCTTAAGTACCTTCGCCGCTTGAGTAATAGCGGCTACCTCAGCTTGGAAGACACTGCAATCATCGTTAATTCTAAATGATTCTCGCAGGTCTAGTGCTTCGCTGAAGATGCCTGCTCCTGTACCGATATCCATTTTGGAACCGTCAGTATATAGGGCTAACTCCTCTTCTTCAGTTACTGCTTCGACCTCCCATTCGCTTCTGTTTGGAATTCTAGTATTGAATCTCCTGTCGAAAACAAGAGTGGGGGGTAGGTAGTCTGTAGTCGCCTTCTCCTTCGCCCCGCTCCATTGGGATTCAATTGAAGCGTGCCCGTAGGGTTTAGATGACCATAGTCCAGACTCTCTTAGCATGATTGCGGTTTTAACCGCCTTACTGCTGCAGTAGATGTCCAAAGGGGTGAGGTTTAGCATCACCTCAATGGCTGCGGTGGGGGTGGTTCGTAAGGAACCCGTTATCCCGATGCATGCTGCCCTTTGTATTTTGGTTAGGCTTGATAGATTGTATTTCTTCTCAATAGCCTTCCACCACACTGTTGTACCATATGTTAGGATAGGCCGCACTATGGCTGTGTATATCCAGTGCACCACGTGCGGTCTGAATCCCCATGTGTTGCCGAATGCCCTTCTGCAGGCATATAGTGCCACGTATGCTTTTTTGGTGCGATCCTCTATGTTTTCCTTCCAGCTAAGCTTAGAATCTAGGATTACACCCAGATATCTTGCTGTCTTTGAGATTTCCAGACCCACCCATCCCATCCTTGGGGGATTGAAGGCAGGGATCGCCCTTCTTCTCGTGAACAGTAGAATTTCCGTCTTCGATGGGTTCACTGCAAGTCCACGGCCCTTAACCCAGTTGTTGACTAGCAGGAGTGCGTAACTAAGTCTTTCGCTGAGAACTGGAGTGAATTTACCTGGAACCAGAAACGACATCGTCTGCGTATGCGCTCACAATGAAACCTTCTTTTTCAAGTATTTTTAACAGTTCATCAACTACGAGGAGCCATATGAGCGGTGAGAGAACCCCACCTTGGGGTGTTCCTCTACTGACCTTATGTTCAGTGCTCACGTCCCCTAGCTGTGACTTGATTCTACGTGTGCCTAGCATAAATCCAATCCAGTCACATAGACTGCTATTTAGGTGGGCTCTATTTTCTGTTGCTTGAAGCGTTTTTCGACACGCTTTTTGACCCGTTTGTCAACGCGGTTCTTGATACGTTGCTTTATGTCATGGACAAACTCAAAAAGTTTCTGTTCTATGGTGTTTCCAACTTTATTCCTCATTTTGAATGACCAAACCCGATGATGGTAAGCGCAGTGACTTAGTGGTTAGTGTGTTGGACTACTGAGCGAGGGGTCCCAGGTTCGAATCCCGCAAAAACCCAAATTCCAACTTAGGTTTTTTCCACTGCGCCACCTCTTGCGAACGTCTGACAAACATCCGAGAGTATAACTGTCTTAAAGAGCCTCTCAATTAGCCGTTTGGAATCGGCACAAAATTGTAGATCCCTTCCATTCGTTCCAAAAATGAAACTCACACAAAACGAATGGTTGTGAGAAGCTAGGCCTCAGAGAGTAGAGGCTATTGCTGACGAAACTGCAAATAGGTAAAAGGACGTTGACTATCCGAACTGCACGTCGAATGAGCAGACCTTAAAAAGGCTTTTCACAGACGAACAGCTTCTAAAAACCCTGAAAAGATTAGGTACAGAGCTAATATTTCAACCATTCAGAAACTGAGATGGAATGGGGAAAGCACAAGAATGAGACGAATCGGATCAATCTACTACCGCTCTGTGTTAAAAGGATCTTTTGACAGGCCGTTTGATCAAAGCTGTTTTTTTGAACTTGACTAGCTTTCTTACTTTTGATTGAATGCTTTACCCGCTTGATAGGGACGTTTTTGAGGTTAAACTCTCTTCCTTGTCTGCAGCGACGCTTTATAGACGAGTCGTTTTGCTTCGTGTGCTTACCATCAGTACTCTTCATCAAACTAAGGTTTGTGTGGGGTGATTGGGGTAGACACATCAGTTGTGGTGTTTCTGATGGCCTCTTAGTATCGCTACCATTCATCCTCGGCTGTTGATACTGGCCCCCATAGGGACAAACCCTCTGATGTCGAAAATGGTAGAAGACATGGTGACGCTCTAACATGAACTTTCTTTAACATCAGTCGATCTGCTTTATGTTGGAAGTTCGGAACTTTCAGATACCTAAAACACTGAAGGGGTGCCTTACAACGAAGCGAAGTATGTATTTTTATAAAGCCGTGTGAATTTACAGACGTTGTCTCATGTCGACATTTATTCCTGATTGTATAACCAAAGATATACTTCTTGCCTGTTCGTTGAAGAGGGATGCATTAGCAGAGGAATACTATTTCTACCCCATAGGTCCCGCGACTAGTTTTATTGCGGAACGTAGATCAACAGATGATACTTAAGGCAGTGATAAGTGTTGTCGCTCCTCACACACGTTTATGGTACACATATTGCAAGCTCGTTTCTATAGCCAAAGAACCTCTCAGCATCCTGTTTGTAATATTTTTTTCTGTCCCATACCTATATCCCTTGCAAGAATAGTAAACATTATCTAACTGTCAATCCTAGGTATCAAGGCCGATAAAAATCACCACCTTGTGGACCTTGACGCCTCCTACAATGTCGTTTGTGGGAAAGAATTACATAAGTCATGCCACATTGCGCCTTTTCCGATAAACTCATTCGTTTGTGCCGGATAACGCTGGTGCTCATCAAGGACATCACCAAACCCTCTTATATAAATAGAAAATGGTAAAATACATGGTGACGCTCTACCATGTAATTTTTTTAACATCAGCCTTAAAGCAATTATGAACGAAACTCACAATGTAGATCTGATTCGTTTAAAAAATCAGACACTCAACATCGGCTTAAAGAATGTTAAGTTCGGCTCTTTAACTATTTCGCGATAATTGACGTCGAATAATTGTTCCTTCTCGCTGCTAAAAAACGGATAAAAACTAACTCATAAAAACAGACAGTTCTTGCATGAGTCTCAAAGAATTCCGGCTCTGCTGTACGACACGGAAGCATAGACAATGTCAAAAGACTTAAATTTGGTCATTATAGTTCATCGATACACAGCTTCCCAAGAGGTTTTGATGAGCTTCAGTCAATTACACAACGCATGAGAAGATGGATCCACCTAGGCGCGAAGAATTGTTGAGCAACCACAACCAACTTCGCGATCGAAACTGCTGGCAGCTAGCTATTGACGAAAATGGGTAGAGGGGCATCTTGGTTGTGGATTTTTCGGACTGCAAGTCTCATCTAAAGCGCATCATACCAACTTTGCTCCATTTTTGATCTGTTAAATGAAATTCGGACAATTGCGTGGACTTTTTGAAGTGATAACTTTTCGAAATGCATTTCAAAATTATGATCTCTAAATTTGGATAAGTAAGATGCAATGCAACTTTTTCTAAACAAAAGCTGCAACTTCATTTTGACTCCTTTAAAACAAACAAACAAACTTTCTATTTTTATTTAATAATTTATTTATTTAGTTGATACTTCATCACAATCAACTGGTTTTGTTACACTAAACTACGAAGCTACGTAAAATAATTAAATATGAATGAGATTAAAATTCTATCACTTAAATACTTATGGAAAAGAAAATTAAAAACTAATTGTTGTAAATTCATTAATAACTTGTGAGCAAATATATTATATACTCATTACTTTGGACTACCCAAAGAAAAAGGATCACCCCCTGCTTAGTACTTAGTCTAAGGAATTTATTCATCTTCGACTTCCTGCTTATTGGTGGCGGTAAGCCGGTTCTCTATTTTTACTTGAACATCAATTACAGATGAGATGTAATTTTGCTCGGATGATGTTTACCTTCGGGAGGACAATTTGCATAAATTCATATGCGCACTCTCTGATCATTTACCCACTGAACCATTCACTCAATCACTCTGTTCGCATTCACACTCACACTTAACATGCACTCAGTCTGAATCAGGCTTAGAAAATACCGCACAGCTACGAGGCCCCCGCCCTCATGATGATAATGATGATGATGATGATGATGGCATTGCACGTGCTAGTGTTGGAATGCAGTTATCATTGAAAACCAGGAAGCATGTCATTCTCTATTTGGGGCCAGATAGTGCCCCAACCTTTTTCCCAGCCTGATGAGCTTTACAGCTGCACCAGCCGACGACTGTAAAAGGGGGTACTTATATCGTGATATGGTTTATTGACAGCCTTGGATTGACGTCTTGTACGTAGCTGTTGTTGATAGCCGGGAGCCTGTTGCACTGATAGATGCTGGGTGGCGAGGCCGGCAAATCCCTTTTGCTTGTTGGCACTGATTGTTGCCGCCTTGCTCTGTTTGCCGAGTTGGAAAGCTTCGAGATCATCGTCACGGGGATATGGTTTGTTTTTGTCCTCCTCGATGGGGGTGCCATCGGGACGGACACGAAACACAAACGGCCCACTGAGGTAAGACGTTTGTGGTTGGAAAACCTCGGCAGATGGTGCGGGTGGTGCATAACCATAGGCTAGGTCCATGTCCATAGCGTAGGTATGTTTACGTTCGGATTCGTCAAAGAGCGGGTTCTTCGGATACGTTTGCTTGTTGCTGTTTGGGTTGGTGTGCGTCAGTATGACCATTGAAGTGGGCGGTTGTGTGGTCTGAGGACGACGGCTCGGTGTTGATGCCACAGTTGGGTGACCGCGCATAATTGTTGCCCAAACTGAAAGTAGAAGAAGAATCGGAATTGAGTGAATATTTCTTGATAATGGCTGCTCATATGCTTATTTTATGCACTTATTGATTAACGCATTAACTAATCTGTTAACAGCGTTGAAATATATCGGAAGATGTAAAAAATCAGGGTATTTGCAAAAAGGTCAAAGGAAATTCATTCAATGCTACCAATCTTCTTAAGTGAGTCACATTTCTTTTAAACACATCACCTATACTGTCTTAAAATTTATCAGTTTTCAAGGGACTGGAATCGAGCTTGGGGGTAAGCCCTGACATTTCGCAATGAATCTAAATATTTACAATTTGAAATACGTTAGAAGCCTAACAAGGGACAACATTTCAGCTAGGTATCTGCTTGGAAATTTTAAAAACAAAAGTCTGGCAGCACTTGCATCGAACGATGGCACCATCAAAATATATTAAAAACGGAATAGTTAATAATATTAAGGTAATAACTCCCGCAAAAAACCCAAAATTCCAACTTAGGGTTTTTTCCACTGCGCCGCCTCTCGCGAACGTCTGACAAACATGCGAGAGTATATCTGTCTTGAAAGAGCTTCTCAATTAGCCGTTTGGAATCGGCATAAAATTGTAGATCCCTTCCATTCGTTCCATAAATGAAACTCACACAAAACGAATGGTTGTGAGAAGCTAGGCCTTGGGTCTCTACAGACCTGTTGCGCCAACTATATATATATATATAATAACTGCCGTATAAGGCATAGTTTCTAATAAGAGATTTATTTTTGGTAAATGGAGGGAACTTAACATTTTACATGCCAAATGGGCAAATGGCAGAGTTGAAAATATTTCTCAAGACAATGCACTCGAATGTTTGTCAGAGATATGACAGTAAAAAACCCGGGTAATTTGTGTCGTCAAATGCATCGAAGTTCATGTATTTAACTAACAGTTATCAGCTAAACGGACAGTTCTATAAAATCCATCACACATATCTGTTGCAGGCAATATTGTTCGATTATTTTTTGCAAATCTGTTTCACCTGAAGTCGAATAGATTTTTATGGACTAGATTTTACCAGAACGCAGGTGGGTAACGTAATGTAACAACTCCAATCGTCTGAAGTCGAATAGATTTTTATGGACTAGATTTTACCTGAACGCAGGTGGGTACAGTAATGTCACTTTTACTACACAGAGAACAGACATGCAATCGAAATGTCAACTGAGCACTCAGTGAAAAAAGTATTTGCCTAGATTTGACGGCTATCTACCCATAAATGGGGACGTTCGGATACCTAGTTTATGTAAAATGTCAAATAGATTTGTCAGGACTAGGTATCCGAACGCGTTGACTAGGCTTGACTTGAATTGTTTTTGTATTCTCACGGTCAGCGTTACCTTTGTTTGGTTTTTAGCTTTTTTATTTGGAAAAGGCCCTCATAAATTTTTCCAAAAATTGTTATTTTCAAATAAGTACATTTAAAATTTAACACAGTTGCCTATCACAACACTTTTATATTGTTATGCGAGCTAATGCTTGTTAAATATTGGGCGAACATTTTAAATTGGCAGAGTAGCTTTAGAACTGACACCTTTTCTCTCATCGGCCCTTTTTGGATTCTTCAGAATTCTGCACTTTGTTTATTTTAAATTTGACTCTTCGAAATGTCAACTGATTATGCAAGCAGGATTTTCTTGACCACATTCGTCGGCTTCCCCTGCATAAACGTCAACTAAAAAAGCTAATCACGTGATCAGACAGCTGTCAGACTTACTAAACCAGGAATCCGAACTTCCCCAATGTCAACGAAAAAATAACTGTTCGCGTGATCTATCTTAGCCAATAGAAACTTAGATATATATAATGTCGGCCAAAGTTACTGATGTCTTATTATTGAACTGTCATGGTGGTTGAAGTTTGTCCGTGGATAAATGAGCTCTATAACAATTTGTGAAAAGTATGTATAAAGAAATGTTACCCTATTTGTTGAATATTACATAATTGCTTTGCTTTTTAATCATTTCCACAATCTGGAGTATATTCCATACATAAACGTCACGGATTGGGACACTTATGAAACTCGCCGTATACATGAACAGAAAACCATCTCGCGTAATCAATCCAGGGGTTGAATTACCGCATCCGTAATCGAGTAATACGTCACTGAATTTGTTATTGTTTTCTTGTAAAACCCACAAAATTCAGTGACGTACGTATTTTCAGACAGTCTTTGTAAATTAAAAGTAAGAACAAAATCGTAAATATTTATAAACAATAGTATAATAGTTCGTCAACAAGCTTGAATATGTTTTTTCCCTAACTTCCTCTATGGTAATTAATTTAACAATGACAAAGTTTATTTTAGTTGAAAACGTGACAAGCATCAAAACATTACGACTTTCTGTTGAGAGTTACGGCCGCGATGACATAGTTTTTGACATAGTTAAAGGTATGCGTTAGGTGTTCAGATAAACTTGTTCTGCCTTGCGGTTAGTGATTTCTATACGTGCATATCTATGTGGATTTAGCTTGTTCTATTATTTCGTTTTCCTGGTCACAATGTTCACGGTCTATCGATAATTATGCGTGTAGCGTAGATTCGTTGCTTTTGGAGGTGATTTGTTCTAGTTTGGGTCGGATTGTAAATATTTTTCCTGTTAATTAGAGGTGATGTTCGTCAGAGAATACTAACTTGGAAGAAGTAGATTGTGGGTTTTCAATGAATGAGTAAATATTGGTAAAAGAGCTTCATTCGAATTAACTCTGCAAAAAAAGAAGAGAAGGCGTTCAAGAAAATTCAAGTCGCAGTTAAAAATATGTAAATCTGCTGATATACCCGAAGCTTGAAAATAACTTGGTTAAACTTGGCTATAAAAACAAGGCTTGGAATGTTAATAAATAAATTAATGAAATTGTTGGCGCAACAGGTCCGTAGGGACCTGGGCCCAGCTTCACACAACCATTTGTTCTGTGTGAGTTTTTATTGTTGTTTTTGGCGACGAATGGAAGGGATACACAAATGTATGCCAAGTCCATACGGCCAATTGAAAATTCTTTCATGACAGTTATGCTCTCGGATGTCTGTCAGACGTTCTCAAGGTTTCTGGACTACGAATAACAATACACTATCAGACGTGTTCATGTTGCCCTTAAAAAATGATAAAAATCCTGGACCATTATTTTAGTAATTGTAAAACTGCCTGTTTTTTTCAGAATCCACTTTGCTTTTTCATCGTTGTTTTTCCTAAACATTTGAGTGACACAATTGGCCGCTCTTATTTAGGTCCTTCCACTTTGCTAAGTCAAACAAAAACCATCACGATTTATTCGCCTTTTTTTGTTGTGCCTTAAAACTTTCTTCAAACAGAACCTTCGCTGATGCAAGCCCACAAATTGGTTGAATGGTTAAACAACTAACTAAATGTGATGCGGGTGGACTTGTCAGATCGACTTAAAGTACCTCACTAATACAAAAGGTTCCTTCGTGTATTTGCCTCTGTAATGCCTTTTTATGATTTTTACTTCCAGCGATTCCTTCACAGATTATAAATTTACAAATAAGTTGTCAGCATCGTTGTCACTGCGAATGTGCTGCGTCGGATTGGGTTATTTATTCAGTTCGAAAGGGTACAACAGGCGAATAGAAACTACGTCAATAAGGGTTGAATCGGTTAATATGGCCAAGTGTGATGTCAATTCAATGTGCTCACTCCGAAAGAGACTGCCACTAAACTTGACTAATAAATTAGATATCTCCTGCCCTGTTTGACCCCCAATTAATCAAGTCAAACATTTTTCGCTATACAATTTCAAAGGGATACATTTTTCTTCGCAGGTTTATTGTTTCATTTCAACCCGTTTATAGCTCTCTGCTACTACTTTCAGACCTACAAACATACATTAGCACCAAAGGGCATCTCGCGAGTGTCGGGTTAGTGGGTTAGTGTTTTTATTCCATTTTTGAAAATTTGTCTGCCTTTTATTTACTTGAAACTCTAATGTGTATATATCGTATAACAAATTTTAGTCTCGACATCAAATTTACGGAAGCTCACAGTTGCAAAATTTGTATGGAAAATAGGCCACTGTGAACTAATAAAATGTAAAGGCGAAACTAAAAATGTTTATTGGTAAGGCCCTTGGTCATTTAATTATCAGCTAAAATTATTAATGTCATTGTTAACATGCTACCAGAATTTATGGGTGTCAATTTTATGCATATTCATCCGTCTTATTTTGTGAAGAAAACACCGAGCTTATTGCGTCGATCCTAAGATTTTGTTATGTCTCTCGCAGACTTTGAACCAAGTGACCTCAGCGCAACATTCACAGCATTCTGACTCATAAGTGTCATTACAAAATTCCCCGAAATTTCCGAAATACGCAGTTAGCATATAAACTTTCGTTCTAAGCCACCTAACTTTTTTCTAATTTGCTTAGCAAGATTTCGAATTCTTCAACAATACTTACTCAATTCATTAGCACCTCGCTGATATGGATCCAACGTATCCAACTGAAGATCTGCGAACGTCTGTAATTTCTCATAGCCATAGTTGAGGAGATCACGTTTGCAATGGTTAACTGGTACAGTTCGGGTATCTGGATTCGTTTTACAGTGATCGCTCACCAGCTTGGCAAATGTTGAATACAAATAAGACATCTGCAAAAACAAAAGAATAGACATCATATACATTTTGTGTGTTAACATGTTTGAGGTTATCTTTTTTTTTTGTCTGACAGTGAGTTTCCTCATGTGATTTTGCAAAACTGGAGCACTAGATTACAGTTCTTTGATCCACAAATCTACATTTTCTAGAGTGTAGCTGGTATAACCGCCAGTAGCCACAAGTTGGCAGTAGCGTGTGAGTAAATGTTACTACTCAGCAATTGCTACTGCTTTTGATGATAGATAATGATGATGAGTCAGGCAAAGAGAAAAACAAAAATACTTGTGTGCATGAGAAACTAAGATGAGTCGATGTGTGCGATGTCTAGGTCTAACAGCAACGACGATGAGTACACATGAGTAATGCCGACTCACGGTTGAGTGGACATTCTAATTTAGCATTTTGTGAAATTAAGCTGTCTTGTGTGTTACGTGAAATTGTATTTTTATTTTTTTTATGAGCGTCCCTACATTTTTTAAACAGATTTCAGAAAACAACAAAATTATCTTGTGGATTTTGCGTGAATATTACAGTCGTGTCACACTGATTGATGGTCCTCCAAAAGTCCAAAGTACACAATGCATCGAGTGAGGCGGAAACGTTGGCTTAATGCCCGACATCGATTAGAATTACAAATATTTGATTTAATCATCTTTAATGGATCACCTTGTTTTGTCGGAGACGAAAACAAGACATTTGCATAACGAGTTGGCGAGAAAAAAGTTTGTTTTGAAATTTTCAGCGCCGGCCGCGTTTATTCCGACGAACAGAATCGGAAATGCCGTCACTGCGATATAGAAGTTTCGACTGTTTAGTGAAACTGATTACGAGTTAGATGAGGGGAGATATTTGGGAATGCAAATATACAAACTCATATGGGAAGTCTTTTGACTTCTATCAGAGACAAACGATACTGAGACCCCCAACTCGCAATCCTCTTGCCGCTGTCCCTCTCTTTTTTTTCTCTTCAAATTCGCCATTTTGTTCAGAATTTTGCAATAAGAATCAGAAGAGAGTCTAAAACTAAATCCAAAAGACTGCATGTCTTTGGTCCACAGCAAAAAAAAGTTTGTTTTGAAATTTTCAGCGCCGGCCGCGTTTATTCCGACGAACAGAATCGGAAATGCCGTCACTGCGATATAGAAGTTTCGACTGTTTAGTGAAACTGATTACGAGTTAGATGAGGGGAGATATTTGGGAATGCAAATATACAAACTCATATGGGAAGTCTTTTGACTTCTATCAGAGACAAACGATACTGAGACCCCCAACTCGCAATCCTCTTGCCGCTGTCCCTCTCTTTTTTTTCTCTTCAAATTCGCCATTTTGTTCAGAATTTTGCAATAAGAATCAGAAGAGAGTCTAAAACTAAATCCAAAAGACTGCATGTCTTTGGTCCACAGCAAAAAAAATAAATTTGACATTAAAAAACATTTATAAAAATAAATTTTATCAATGAAAACGAATGTTATTTCAATGAAAATGTTGCTTTTTAAGTTCTCAGGCCCCTTAAAGTTAAAGCAGCAAATTTAGAAACAATATTTAGAGATCATGTTTTTTTTAACAAATCGCAATGCAATCGATTTTGGACACATACTGCTAGACCAATAATTCATGAATAAATCGACGATCCTGTACAATTTAGAAAAATTACCTCAATAGAAGACTTTTTAAGACTTTAGTGTGCAAGTCCACCAGACTTCAGTCTTCAGTGTATCGTTAACGCGTTTAATTGACAGCTAGATGACAAACTCCATCCGAGATAATATTAATTTTCAGTGTCCAGCGAAAATAAAGGGGACAAATTTTTGAAAAATAAATTAAAGTGGAGGTGAAGTTCGTCCAAGAAATCAGGAATAATAAAAAGTCAACTAGTTTACATATTTTCTCATGGGTAGTTGGTTTAATTTTGCGGTATAAAGAAACATTTTTGTTCCGCTACTGCTAGAGCTATATAGCGAGTGTTCCTTTATCTAGCGTATAATGTGTTGAACTTCTGGCGGTCAATGGAACGCGACCACTAATGAAAAGCAAAATGACATGGAATTGCTCGGGGGAAAAAAAAGCTGTACCTGGAGCATTGATGTTATGATTATGACTTGCCTCATCCGCTTGTAAACCCCACTCTCTCAGTGGTATCAAACATGTTGCAAGTGCACCTCACTACAAGGAACGCCTACATCAAAGTATGTACATGTACACATTCCGAACAAGAAGCCCGTCTTTAACGATCCACATAACAAATGATACAAGCAAGCCACACAAAACAGTTTCAGCTGTCATCTCCATTTCTCATAAATCTCACCCGACCAACGAGCAAGTGAGATGTCTATTTTGTGTCCCCCCTTAAAGACCGTGTGAACAAATACCTTCAACTCACTGCCGTGAATAAAAATATCCACCAGCAATTACTCAATTTTAACAACTTTCATCTTTTCAGAAGATTGAATGAATATTTTCGAGGAGGTACAACATCAACGGCGAGCTAATGACCAAATTGTCAACACTTGATATTGGAACAAGAAAAAAAAAAGGTTGCATTTGACTAACTTGAGAAAACACAAACATCAATTGTGCCGTGGTGCTTTGTGGAGAGATATTGTGTGACATTAAGACACCCCTCCGTTGTTGTGTAATTCACGCAACTGGTAAGTTCGTTGAGTGTCCGCTTGACTTGAGTGATTTAGCGCGATCGATTGGAAGCATCGAAAATAAATGTTTTCAATGTAAAATTAATCGTTTCTCTAACGGAAGAGAAGGTGTGTTGGGGTTAATTATGATTAAATTACATTTGCCTGTAGATTTGAAAGCACTTTGGGTGGGTAAAATACAAGAAAAAAAACACTAAATACATATACCGATAGTACGATTGTAGCAATAATAGGAGCACCCCTTTCGTCTTTCTTTCGAATTAAATTACTTATCCGTTATGTGCTACAATCACCTGAATGACCGTCTTTTCATTTGCCGTAGACGCATGCTGACTTACAAAACAATTAACAATACGGACCACACTTCCGAAGTTAAGACAATAACAAAAACACAAACATATTAAAATAATTGCTACTCATAATACAAATGCTTACCCCCCTAATTCGCTAATGCCATAAAATGAGAATCCCAAAATTAACCGAATGACTAAGTAAAACCCAGCAGGTAAATGCTCACATAATGGCACACAGAAAAAAAACTTAAGTAATCATTTCAACAGATTTTAATTAGCTTATTCTGAAAAAAAAAAAAAAAAAAAATCCCCCCTAAGATCCGCTTTCCAGAATTAGCTTTGTACCACAATCAACGATCTGACCGACCAACAAACTTATGCAGACCTAGTGGCATTCACATTGAACTTGATACTCGTTATAAACCAGTTTTATCTACTCAATCACCATTGTTGCTCAGATTAACCTACAATCGTAGTATTTGAATTGATTCGATGAAAGACTGACAGTTGATTAAGTGCTTGAGTTCTAATCTTAAGGCGCATGGCGAAGTTAACCTAAAACGTGGGTGCCGGATGGCACTATTAAATTTGAAATACCACCGCATATCGCTCAGATAAACTAATTTTATTGTTATCGTTCGCATAGTAAATTGCATTTTGTTGCAATATCGCTCAAACCGTATTCAGAGCACGTACACTTGCGTACTACTTGCGATGCCTCGGCAAAGCACCACACAACCTTATGAAATAATCTTTCATTACGATTCAAGTCGAAGAAAATTGTCAAATATGAGTATGGCGCGATCGTTCAAGGTGTCTCTTTTTTTCTCTTTAGGCACGATTAAATATAATATGCAAATGATTGCGCAGAGTGGAACGAAATAAGAAATACTGGACGTTTTGCATTGAAACCTAATCAATGTAGATAGCCAATGGGTTTTTAAAGTGGCCAACAACAAGAGCACAAGAAGTCTTATTTGACGTTTTTATTTTGGCATAAATATCTGGCAATTATTTGCGTGTAGTGGCGGTGCCTGAGGTTGGGACATTGAAACAAGCATTTACTTCAAATTTATGTCAATTTATTGTTGTTAATTTGTATGTACTTCTTTGGAAATGTGACAGGTTGTGGTGGAGATTAGATATTTGCTGCTGGTTATTGGGAATATAGCGCCCTCGAGAAAAAAAAAATAGAAGCTACTCAATGACCAGTCAGCAGTGTCAAATATGTACAAAAAAGCGTGAATTGCTAGGCTGTAGCCGGTAGAAAAACGAAAAGATTCTCTTCAAGTGGTCTGATAAGCAATTATTGTATGAATCTGGTGTTTAAATTTGACATACAGCCAGTTGTCCATTAACAACGTGAGTTGCGGGCTCTATATAGTGTCATCGTCAGTTTGCTTGGGAAAAATCCAGTGCGAAAGCGGTGCTCAAAAACACTCCCTGCAGTTGTCTTCAAATTCGATACAATCCAAGTGACCGAGAATAAAATCAGACTGCCCTGCTTCAAGTTCACTTTTTGGGTTCTATTATTATGGATGCAACAATTTAGGTCGTTTTTGACAAACAGCAGAAGAAGTATGAGTTTATTGTGAGAACCAGAGTCAAACCATTGAAGGCAACAGGTGAAGGAGATTTTTCAGGTCCTCATCCAAAAAGAAGTGGAGCTCTTTCTAATTATCTTGGTTTAGTTTTAAGTGCAGCTATATACCACGTACTGAAAGGGAGGTAAACGTTATTTTTAATTTAAAACTTAGCAAACAAACTAAAATGAGCTATATAAGCCATCCCATAAGCAGGACATAAAAAGCATAGAAATCATGAAAAGCCTTAGTAAATTCGATATCGGATAATGCTTAAGTATGTATGAATTTGTATGTATTCTACAATGTGAGTATCACAAAGTTAAGTTAACAGAATGTGGTTTGTGAAAACAAGCAAGACACTTAAAAGTGCCTTACAGTTTTGTTGTTGCCTACCGGCTATTTACAACAACAACAACAACAACAACAAAACAACAACAACAACAACAACAACAACAACAACAACAACAACAACAACAACAACAACAACAACAACAGCAACAACTACTACCACTAACAACAACTGAAAACAATTACATGCCCTAGACAGCCACGGCGTGAAGTGGATGTTGCATAGCCCCGCATCAACTAAACAAGCTCAAGCCGCTCTAGTCTACAAGTGCTGCCAAAGTTTGTATTTCTTTTCATTCGACCATTCAATTTCTACGGCCTTGTTGCTCCCGAGAGAAGTGCAGTACAGATATAAAGTACTGTGAGTTTGTGACACTGTTCGAAGTTTTACTAAACAACATTCCTTAAAAGAATTGATCTTAATTGCAAGAACATATTTAGGAGAACTCTGATGACGTGCAAATCGGGTAACAGCCCAAAACTAAGCTCATATAGGAGTCCCTGATAGAAGTGATTAACAGTGAAAGCAAGAATCGTGGGTCTACACAGATCCAAGCTGATGCAAGAGTCCCGAATAGACGTAGATCCCAGCTCTGGTTCACCGAAAAAAAAATCACTTTATCGATAGAATTACAATCGAGCGTTAAACCTTAAGCTGGGTATCCGATCAGTTAAGTGAATCATACAAAATATGAATTTGAAACAATTTCCTTTCCTATTAGCTAAAATATCGAGACAAGTGAGTGCATTCAGATACAAAAAAAAAGTCTTACGTAGACGATCGATGGGCTTTTTTCTTTCATATTTAGCATGAACATTTCATTCTGAGTAAAATTTGACATTTGTCTGTAATAAAAATACCTATGTTTGAATTTTCCTTGCGAGCAATTTAAGTTTTACCCTTTTTTAAAAGCTTTTACCCTATTATGAAATACAGAAAAGTATTAAACACTGAATTTTTCAGACCACTGTTTAAAAAAGAAAGAAGAAACTATTGTTAGCACACACACATTTTGTAGTACACTCGTTCGTACGGCGAGCAACCACTTACTGAAATGTAGACAACACGTATCATAATTGGCTTCACGAATAAATTTCAAAATACCAAACTTGAGCAATGAAGTCTACTACTCGGAGAGTCCTTGAAATGTTGTTTGTTCATTTTCGCCTGATTAAAAATAAATCACATTTCGAATTATACAGCGATTCAAGTGCAAGCATATTTTATTTCCCTACGCATGTTTTGTTCGATTTATTGATCTTTGAAAAGAAAAAAGAAAAAAAAAAAAACCCATTTAAAATGCAAACATGTACAAAAGCAGCTGGAACGGGAATTTCGCAAGAAAAAAAAAATTAAATATAAGAGACGCTCTTTGTTTTCAATTTTTTTAAAGTGAACTGTGGGTCAGATCTCACAGTGGTCAAGAGCGAGTATTATTTCAAAATGAAAATAAATTAATTGTCAAACAATCTCTCGCTGAATAGAGCCAATGGCGCCGCTGATTTTTGTGTGAAGCGTGAAGTAAAAGAGAATAGAAAAGAATTTCGTCAGAAAAATTTACAAAGTTTAGCCACCGGACAATTTACAGTACAGAGATATGTGTCCTTAAGCTAAGTATCCTGCTTAGCGTCCCTAGTCTCCACTCCGTTTCTCCACAAGCAAAGATAAATGGTCGCTAAATTTTGAAATATGATAGATGGGACAAAAACTATAAGTTCATGACAGATGTCGGTAAACGTCATTTTAATTATACACGTAAAAAGAAATTCAAACTTCAAAGACATAGCAAAATTTAAATATCTGCAAAACAATGGATACAAGAATAATTGAAGAAGATGTTATAATTGCTGCAGCAGCTGAAATAATTGCTATAGTAGCAAGTAGAAGACGACACTTCCAAATCAATATTGCAGTGGGATTTGTCCTGCAAGTTACATATAGTTGGTCGTTCCTCCACAAGCCGAGCAAGTTTTTTTTTTTTTTTCATCGCATGAAAAAGGTATTTTGGTTTTGCGTCTTCTTTTACTTATACCGCTAGTGTTTCGTGCGGTTTCCTCCAAAAAATCTATATATTGACTACATACAGCTTGGGAAATAGAAATAAATAATTAGTTTGAGATAATAAATTCACCCGACAGCAACAACACAACACAAACTTTTTCTTCTGTCGGAATTTATCTTCGATCTAATGTACCGGACATTTATTTTGCGAGCTAAATGAGTGGAGACTTGTCATCGGCCCATCTATATGAAGTTAAGAATTTAGCGAGCGAACAGGATACTGCTTTGCTAAATCGTCTCGCTAAATTTTATCTTTGTAGACAATTTTGTATGGGAGATAAAATTTAGCGCGATCAGGATACTTAGCTTTACTCTTAAATATTTTTGAAATAGGTTAAATATTTATATTTCAGGCGATTTGGAATTCAGCCTTGCCAAAAGTAGTTCATAAATCGCAGCACATGTGTAACTGTCAATGGATGTCAGTCGTAGTAAAGCCTAGTACGAAGCTATTTAGGAATGAAATTTTCCGGTGGTCTCCAAATGGATAGGGATACGTCTGCAAAAAGGCAGCGGAAAATAATTTGTGGAGAGTTCCATTAGCCGCTACCCAAGTAGCAAGTAATTAATATCCCGGACAATAAATGTGTGCGAAAAGAAAGTGGAGAATTGTATCAAGCAAACTAGTATTCGGCTGAAATGCTAAATTAGTATGGAAGCTTTGTTAAAACGCGTCCTTAAGGCTTTATCATTTGAAACAGATAAAATTAAGTCTATCTACGCAAAACTAAAAAACAATAGCAACCTTTTGTTTGGCGTGGGCCATAGTGCGCACTCGTTTAACCCTAATGTGGTCGATATAGCACTGAACTCGCCCTGGTACTGAAAACCTGTGTTTGACATGACTTCTAGGGCGCCCTAGTTGTGCCCTGAACTGACCCCAGTTAATTTAACGGGGTAAGAATTCAGTGCTGAGTTGCGTTGTCATTTCGCTTGCTGTCATTCACTTGTTTATAGTGATAAAGGTAAAAACAAATAAATTTGGTATTCAACAGAATTGAGTTCACTTATTTTTAACAATAGACAAAAATAGTTTTATATTTTCACACTTCGATAAATAAAATAAATATTTTTCAATGTCATGAACTGACAGACTTCAGGTCAACATATTTTGCGATCGGTATAGTGGCCGAGTTTTCAGAGTTGTGCAGGGTTTTTAACAGGTGTGAAAATCAGCTGACACTTCTCAGTGCGCACTAGCAATTTGAAAGCAAACAAAAGAAAAATTTTAATATCTCTATAAGGGAAGTAGAAGTAGACAATTTTTGAAATAATTGATTCTGTTTTGCTGATAATTCCTGTAATAGAATACTGCATGTGCACAAATTTGTTGTTGGCTTAAAGTTGTTGCTTTGACTGTCAGTAAAAAAATTCTCGCACATTAAAAACAACACATCAAATGTAGTCAATTTTTGTCCAACAAGTCTTTTACATTTTGAGTATATTTCCAATTTTCAAATACAGTCACAAAAGTGCATAAACAATAACTCAATAAAAAACAAACCTAAACATACCTACACAATGCGCATAAAAGCTGTCAAACGCATTAAAGCGAATTGCTAAACTTTCCATCCCATTTAATTGAATGGCAGCCAGCCCAACGAATGTGTATAGGGTAAATGAACTCCGAAAATATCATTGGCTATAGCAAAAGAAAGTACGAGTTCGTTGACTTTTATTATGATAACTATACATAATTATACTGAAATGTATCATCAGAGACAAAAAAAAAAAAAAAAACGATAAAGAAGACGCGAACGTAGCCAATTGCGTAACGTCAACAATTTCGACTTAACGAAGTCGATAGGGCGAAGTAGCCACGAGTAGTTGTTAAAAAAATGCCATCGGATGAAGGGTTTATGGTCGTTTTTTACTTGTAGATGTGTATCTGGCATTTTGGTTTACATTCATATCATTTTAAGTATACAAATACAAAGTACTTGTCGGCAGGTTGCCCGGTTTTCCATACTTATGACATTAATTTCGTAACAACTTGGCCAGACGCGGTTATGTTCACATTGTTATATAATTTCTGGTCTTCAAGAATGTTAAATTGAAAAGTCTGCGGATGGACTTATAATAGGAAGTAATATCTTACTGTCATCAGTCAGTAGTTGGGTGGTGGTCGGTCTTCGATGCAATAGATCGGTAGTAAGACACGTGTTAATCGAGCCCAATTAAAATAGTAAAAAAATGCTTTCAGCCTGCTGTCAGACTAAACTCATTATACGAACGAACTCATTCTCTATATGCCGAGAGAAATTTTGGTTAAATAATTGGAATCTGGAAACAATTCAATCGCTTGCAGCAATAAGAGTGTCAAGAACACAACACTTAATGATCTTTTGAAAGGTTAAGAAAATAAGTCGCAGAGAATACTTTCTAACTTGTTTACCATCCACATCAATTGGAACAAACTAAGGACGCTTGACAGGAAAAAGACCCCCCGACTAGTATACGCATCATAAGCCCATCTTAGCATTGACGTTTAATTGATGTTTATCGTTCAGGCTTCAGGAAATACCTACCCCATGCACAAAACACGCATAACCATTTTGGTATCATTCAGAAAAGGAAACATACGAGTACTCATTCATTCCAAGTTTCGTTTGATGTTTGCCTTTCTTATGCATGAGCAACAACATGTGAATCAGTCTAATGAAGTCATCTCCATACATAAATGTATGTTGAACTTATAAAATATTTTTGTCACGAAAATATGATACATCCTAACAGTGATACAAACACTACCTACATATAATATAGAGACTTTCACTTTCGCACGAATCTTGGCAGCAATCTTTCTTGGGGAAGAAAGTTGTGCCGGCGTAATAGTTCGTATAGCAATTAATTTAACATTTGGAAGTGTTTAGTCAACTCCATTAATGGAATTTAAATGAACCCACCTGACATCAGGCTACATAATTTCTGACTCGCTTTTTGCATATCTGGCTGCCGGCTATATAGAAAATTTGTATAACTTGTATATTTGTATAGAGTTTCCTTTAAAAAAATGTTGAAAATATGTAACGGAGTCAAAATCACAGGGCGATGGGCTGTGCAACATGGAATACCGTCCCCACAATTTTATGTACGCCTTTATATTTTCTCCGCCTGATGCCTGAGGTTGGAAAGCGTCAGCCATCTTGGTTCTTTTTTTTAATTGTTGTCGATGGTTCTATAAGACATTATTTTTGTCATTTCGTGACAGCTGTCAAAACGAATTTATGTGTAGCAATTTTCCTAAAGGCTCTAAGAGAGCTTATTTTATCTTTCAGACAAAGAATTGTAGTTTTCCTCGATGTTGTGGGTATTTGTGCCAGATTTTTGAAAATGTTGAACGGCGAATAAAACGGGGAACTGCACAGCTGATATTGAATTTGCAAATGGGTAGCAGTTAGTGAACTGCATGTGAAAATTAAACATGTGAGTAAAGTTTGTGTTCAGTTCGAAATGCGTTTGGATTCTATAAACGCGGTGATGTCTTAATGTTCGGGAGATATTTGAAAGTTAACTACTCGAGTTTTATTTTAAAATTATGCAAAATTAATAAACACGCGTGTATTTCGTTTTTCCCCATTTGAAGAGCACTTTTCCACATTCAGTGAAAATTCCCCAAAATGGGGAAAAATCCCAACATTTGGCATCGCTGGTTGTGGGGGTCTCAGTCAGCGTTGCCAAGTCATTCTGGGGTTTGAGCACTAATTGTGACCTCTTGGGCACCAAAAAAAAGGACAACAACAACATCAACAAAAGTTTATTCATATTCAGTCAAATGGCGGTTGCACAGTAAAATACAAAAAAATAAAAACTTTAACAAAACTTAAAAAATAATTGGTACCTACATATATTTAATTTCATTTTTAAATAGGCCCTGCGAAGTAGGGAAAAAAGACGATGTGCAGCGGCAGCGTTAAAAAAGCACTGAAATAATAATAATCTACTATGTCGGCACTAAAATGCAATTTTGGTCACTTAAATTAACGCTGAAAGCACTGAGTTGGAAACGCTGGTCTCAGTCAGTGGAGAAACGATTTGTAATGTTCAGTTTTCTTCCGTTCATCTGTGATGCTCAGGCGATACAAGTTTTCTGGCAAATTTTGACATTGCAAGGAATGTCGGTGAAGGGGAATCCACTACGACTCACCAAAAGCGATGCGATTGCACAAAAGGCGAACATCCAGAGGTGGCATAGACAAAATTTCTTGAGGACAATATGCAAATTTGCGGGGGTACCTAAATTATATTTTTTTTTGTATAATAAGCACATGCTAAAGAGGTTATGAACACTCTTATAACGTAGTGTAAAAACACAGCGCTGGCATTAGGAAATTGATTAATATATGTTACTAAATAATGAGAGGCTCCGGGCACGAAGAGGTCCATGAGGACACACCTCACTTCCTCTGTCATTGCCCGAGCCTCTGTCACTTGAGGAACAGAACACTTGGAAGCTATTCCTTCCATGACTTACTAGAACTTTCTGATATTACACTCTCTGATCTTTACAGGTTTTTGAGGACATCAGGATGGCTGGACGGCGTCGGGTAAATACAAGAGGGAAAGACACAAGCTAACCATCAACAACACCAACGGTTAACCCCCAACAAAAGGGCATCACAATGGGTCCACAAGGACCTGAGTGTTGTATAGTAGGGTTCACCCTACTCTACCAACCCGTTAACTTAACCTAACCTAAATAATGAGAACTAATAATTTCATACAAAATTTGCTACTACATAATTATGTATTTGCTTGAAAAATATTAGTAAAAACTTAAACAAAAAACAAATCAGACAGACAGACCTGTGGGACTGGTGATTTATTTGCTCTTATAATTAATTTAATTGCCGCTACACTCATTGGCCCTTCTTTCCTACAAATAGTTAAAACTATTTATGTAGCTGACTTACATAAATGTTCTGGAAATGTGTTGCTCCTGCAGTGTTAATGTAGTTTGCCGTCTAAGGACAATCACATGGCTCATTTATAAGCTTTGTTTATTGATTTTCATTTCACAATTAAATCTATGTCACTCTTACTTAAATAAAACCATAACATATTCTTACTAACCTTCTAAGCTGGATTCAAAGTTAACCATTTCGATTAGGTGTGAACCGGATACCATGTGGTGAAATTCCAAGCCACCAAAAATACGAGTTTTCTTTAGTTTCTCTGTAGCCAAAAACCCCTCATTAATATTCGCAGCTATTTCACCATTTAGCACATAATAATCATAAATATCTTTAAAAATAACCGAAAACGGAAACAATCTACTTTCATCACTAGTCCCAAAATCAACTGGAAAATTAAATTTCAGTCTACATTTGTATTGACCTTTCTAAAATTCTGTATTAAAAATATGTCCAATATGTTTATTGTTTGTTCCTTTTTTAACTTTTTCTAAAGTGTAACAAAATAAATAAACTGAATCAACAAAAATGTATGCGATAGTGTGGCGAAGCTCAAAGGCAAACAGATAACAATAGGAAAAAAATTCCAACCCAACTTCGTAACCACTCAATTACGGTGTGGTATGCTTATTCGCAAAATAATACGTAGGTATTGCTCATCGCCTATACCCAGATGAAGTAGGTTTCCTAGAAGCGATATTAAATGTTTATTAAATTGTTATTTAAATTATTTGCATAACCGCATGTGCTATTATTTGCGGAGATGTATATGCGTTTGCATTTTCATGCGGTGTGTTATCTATGGCATCCGATAGCATGGCCGCCCCGCCACTCCAGCCATGTGAACATTATAAAAACTTCATTTGCACATTTGACCGAAGGACAGGGTGCAGCATAATCAAGTGGTGAGATCAAGCAATAAATTAACTAAGTTATGTTTTACATAAATCGTAGAAATATTTATGTTAGCCTCTAGAGATCGAGTTTGAAGGATCATCGAAATTTATTGGCTCGAGGCATTGGTGGTTCGTTATTAAATGTTTCGATCGATAACCGATCTCGAAATCATCAAAATAAAGCAGAACTTTTGACTAATTCGATTTCACTTTAATTAAAATGAAAACAGAAAATTCCCCGTGCAAAATGTATGGAAAATCAATTTTCAATCAATCGAATTTTTTAATTTCTCTTTAAAATAGTTAAATTTTCTTGCCGTGTGTAGTTTTCTTGGGAGGAGACAAAAACAACAAAGAAAATATAGCTGAAATCGGACAATCAGTTCTCGAGTTATGGATGCAATTCTGTTTTATATATATAGATGATTTTATATATATAGATATTTTACTTGAAGAGCCTTCCACTCACCAAAAACACAGCCTACCTTCTTAACAAATCGTGAAAGATAACGCCAGAATAACAATGATCGTAACAGGCCACCGGCCCATTTAGGGAAACAAGCAGTCAGATTGGGTAGCCCACACAATACATTCTGCTGCTAATCCGGGACTATAGCTTGAACCACAGCAAGCTCTAGGAATACATTGAAAAAGTCTCGAGGTATGTTATTAAAAAACATATAACTCGCCTTCTTACCAAACTTCTACAACCACATTAATAGAACTGAGCAAAACTCCACATAGTTCTGCTTGGGTTTTGAAAAAACCTTTACACACCCACGATGGAGGCAAAGCCGACTGTCTTTGTACAATGTATACTTCCTCTTTGACAAATGAGCTATGCTGACGATGTTTAAGATTAGACATCGTTGATCTGTCTAAAAAAAAAATTGCAACACAAGTTGTTCAAACTACTAACCAATTTTGGGCAAGATTTCATACGCATCGTAATTTTTCCAGACAATGTGCCTATGCTGGAAATCAACACCCTGTGAACTGAGGAGTTTTTGTCAGCCGGTTACATATGAAGGGTCGAAGCTTCTTCTTTCAATTAAAAATACGTATGTCAATCTTCTCCTCACCAGCAACTAAGATAAATTTTTCACTCCAGAGCTGCTTTGATTCGATTCCAGTTCTTATTTAGAAGTTTATTCCTTCAAACGGTAATTGAAATTAAGACGATAAAGACAGTCCCACTTTGATAATACGCACGAGCATAGTGCGAGCTAATTCAAAACTCTAACATGCACATATTAGTAAATTGGTATATGGGGTTCTAAAGAGGATCATGTAATGTTCTTACACACATTTTCTGGAGTTATTGGAGCATCATTTAACGAAATATTTAAACACGAAGGGATTATTCCGATTTTTTCGATCTCCCAATATTTCCACCTTACCCATACGTCACCGAAGTGTTTCCCCCTTCTTTACAAAAAAAATGGTTGTTACTTTACACTTGAAGTTGTTGCTCATGACATTACTACAGCAATCAACGGACTACAGAGGGCGCTCAACTTAATAAAGAGATTATTTTATTTAAATATTAATCATTATTGAATAATTATATGATTACAAATAGAAAAGTCAATTGGCCATTCAAGGTGGTTTGTCTGACATCCAGCCCTAGCGAAACCAGAAGAAGCTGTTTCTCGTTTTTAAATTTGAAGGTCGGTTTTTCTTTCACTTTCTTCAATCTCAACTATCAAATTGAAGAGAAACGTTCATGCCCACCGAAAGAACCGACTTTATTATTGAAACTGAATTTCGGTGCAATATATTCCACGCTTTCTCAAACTCACTTAAAACCTATCTGTCTCGGCGGATATGACATTCATTGCCATGATCATATAGGCAAGCACAAATAAAAGATTTTTAAATTGAAATAGTTATTTTTACAATAAAAAAAATATTGTGTCACTCTTAAAGAATACCCGTCAAATACGTGAAATCACTGCAGCATTATATTCGTATGAATCGAAGTCAATGTATATCTAAGACCGTCACAGTGGGAATTGAATATAAAATCAGTCTTTGGAACACCCGATTGGATGTTTCAATGGGTCTACAAATTCTTGCAATTCAAATTGGCAAGTATAGTAGGTTGATCACATCAAATTGCTATGCCCCAACAGATGGCTTACATTGAAAACAAAAAGTAATGCACCATACACTGAACCCTACGGCACTCCACAACTCAATACCGAGCATGCGTCATTTTCCGATTTGAAATCTTCCTCGACACCCTGTACCTGCATACCCACAATGCGAGACGGTATTACAATGAATACAACTCCCCGTTTCAGTGGAATGCTTCCTCTCTCCCACATACCCGGCCGACAATCCCCATCGTACTTGATTCCTCGCCATAGTCATTGTGAATACTTGCACGTTGTACAACTGTCTACTCCCATCCACTTGAAAACTTACTTGATCATTAGAATTACAATGGAAGCGAGTAAAAAAATGCCAAGAGAGGGCGAACAGGTGGAAATAAAAATAATTAAGAACATAAATCAGCGAATAAAATTAATGATTCCTAGTGGGATGTTAGACATGATCCAAATGATGAGTGTGCGCGTCCTTAAACTATGTCCGTGTACCACTTTGTAGAATCACGTTTCGACGATCATCGGGTGCATCTATGAAAATCTATAAATATCTACGGCGATCATCGCTGCTGCGTCAGAAAGTGGTCAAAACTTAATAAAGTATCTAGCATGTTGTCAGAAACGGAAACTCAATGAAACTCTGTCGAGTCTAGACGTAACCGTTCTATACATTCATTTAGCATCGTGTAGCTCGAAGGCGAAGCTACAATGCGAAACAAATTTTATTTGTTTGCTGTTTTTTTTTTTTGTTGTTGTTTTGTTGCATGTGAAAAGTAATGCCCGTGTCTAACACAATGGCGTAAATTTGTAACAATAGCATTTTAATTAGTGCACTGCATGTGTGCTTCGACTTGTTTATTTACTAATTTCTGATTGACTAGTGGCTATTAAGCAAAAGTTATTGATAAATCGTGTCCGATGTGTATATTGGCAAATTGATTAATTTTTGTTGTCCAGGATAAGTGGGTACCGGTTTTAGCCTTTGTTGCTGTATAACAAAACAAAATTAAGTCAAAGCAAGAATTCGAGTCAAACAAGACTCAGTATATGCGGGAAAAAACAACTCGTGCTCGACATAGACAGTTGATGTACACCGTTAGACCGTTAGACGGCGAAATATAAGCTCAAGTGGATCTGATGATAAATGTCATACGAGTTTGATCTGCCCGCTTATTGTGCTGGTGATAAGTAGTATGTCATGTGCAGCACTGTTTGGGAGAAACGCGGCGCCGCACCAGCAGATGAGCAAATTGAATATCCGGTCTGGGAGATATTTCAAATGTGTGCCAGTGTATAAATGAGCTGAAATTAGATCGCCTAATGGAAGAGAAATGGTGCTTTCCCTAAAGTAGGCAATGCGCAGCTCGCGTGCTTTCAATGATTACAGCAAAACCGTAAGGAATTCGGTCAAAAATAGGCTAATATAAAAAGGGGCAATGAAAACATGACATACACCAGCAAGTCTTACACCTTGTACATACATTTTCAAAGAAAGATTCTAGGCTCAGTGCCCTAAGCTATACCCAATATGTATCACCCGAAAGTGGCGAACTTCACTCGACATCTCAAGATCTTACAAAAGCTCTAAGATTTTTCGAGCTGTAACCACACTATGCTTATAAAAAACCCGTTTCGCCAAAATAATAAACATTAAAATAGACTGTCAAACTTGGAGAACGTGATGCTACAGAGGCTGGGGCTATGCGGTGATAGGTTCAATGAGCTGTAGCAATACGGATATAAATATATAAACCAAGAGCGCAGCAGGTGCATGCTACACAGATACATAAAAGAGTGTACGAGAGCTCTTGTACATGTGTGGCCTTATTTACAGACTTGCTAGGGACAAATCTTCGAAGAGATCGAAACAGTCCCAAGCTTTGATCCTCAAGAGCTGTAATTAGTTCTATATTTATTTCTGTCCATGCCCATTATAAGTGTAAGAACTTATTGCTTAAATGCCAGGCCTTGACCACTGAAAGGTTATAACGCAAGCGCGGGTTGTCTGGCAAGAAAGGGCGCCTTTCAGCTGCCTCTGAGATGATAAACCCTCTGTAGGTATATTGTAGCAAGTCCAAGCGACAATGGCAAGCTAATAGATTCGTAAGCACCATAGGAAGCAAAGCCAAACGTTTACTTAAACGCAACTAATAAGTTCAAAGGGTCTTAATACGACGTCTACTTGGCCAGATAACATTTAAATAAAATGAGAATTTGCTTTGATTTATATTTTATGTGACCAAGGGAAAAAACCTTTTCTAGCTCAAAGGAGATAGGTATGGAACATGGGAAACCAAATAGCACTGAGGCTTATAAGCCCTTACTCAATATAGAATAAAGGTCAGCACAAAGAGTTGTCTTCTACTGAGTCATAATGTGAGGGTCTTTTACTTTACATTTATCCCCGCTTCCCATATACCAGTGGAAAACAGCAGCACTTGTATCTGCTCTAGTCTTCTGGGATACAGCATGCACACTTTCGATATTGTGTATCTTGCTTATGGCTACATGAGCTCGGCAGTATTCGTTGCCTAGCACAAGAAAAACTTCAACCTGAAGTGGGAGTAGTAATAAATAAACAAATAGTTGGTGCAACAGGTCCGTAAGGACCCTACCACCCTAGCGGCTCGTTTTGTGAGAGTTTTTTGGGACGAATGGAAGGAATCTAAATTTGTATGCCGAGTCCAAACGGCCAACAGGAATGTGACCTATATTTTCACTACTTCTGCACCTGTCCTGCCCTATCCGAAAGAATGCTCCAATGCGCTGAAGCGCTTCCTTCAACAACCTTTAAAAATAGGCAGAGACCAAAATCGTGTTTATTCATAGCACTGGTCGGTTTAGGTATCAAACTTTGGTAAGATCTACGTGCTATGAGAAATGTTTGTTTTAATAGTGTCTGAGGTTCGAAGACAGCCAACCTATATCCAGCCATGAATTTAGCTGTCTGAAGAAACATCCTGCGGTTGAGGTGCAGATCAGTCCCAGACTGCAGCGAAGGTAAGCAATCTGCATACACCTTTTGCCATAAGAGGGCTATCCAAGAACAACGACGTAGTCGAGCCTTGAACATCATTGGAAATCAGTGCCGAAGTTCCATTGTAGCTGTCTGTATTTGTGTTGAATAAAATCTACTGCCGTGTATAATCGACTCAAACTTTCCTTCAATTCAACCATTAAGAATGTATCAAAATTTGATAATTTTCAAGCCCTAACAAGTGGTAGTTCTTATTGCTGATAATTGTTTGTGAAATTCCGAAACACATCTACCAGCTTTACCCAAATTTCTCCATGAAAATTGAGTACTCCCGCAGAATGTATGAGCTATCTTGATTTGACACCTCGAGACAATTGAACGCGACCCATTTCTAAAATTAAAAGTGAATTCATAACCAAGTGGATTCGTCGATTGCTTACACCCGAGATATAACCCATTATGAGCATCACTTCAACTGGACTATTAAGATTCAATCTCATTGCGATTCCACGACTGTCAACTCTCATTGACTGACATGCGTCGTTTTTCCCGCAAAGAGAAATCTAATTAAATCTCCTCCCGCACACATGTCGCCATAAATCAATAATTCCGTCGCGGTCGATAGATACACTTTTGACAGCTCATTATAGCACCTCTGTCATCTCAACAGTAGAAAGAGCCCACCCACACGTCACCCTAACTAGTCGCAGGCAACCAAAAACCACAAAATAAAACAACAACAAAAATACAACATTCGGAACTCACCTTCTCGTTACGTGCCAGAAACTCCCAGATCGGTATCGCTGAGCCGGAACTCATCTCCAGAGACACCATCAAAATCAGCAGAGTCGCAATTATTTTGATTGCCATTTTTATTTCTCGCTGGGGTGTTTGTGTATTTTTTTTTATTCGTTTGATTTGGCAAATAAAAATGAAATGTTTCACCTCAATTAAACTCTTGTTTAAAGGCAATCGTGCTTCAAGATCGCGCGTACTCCTTGGACCGTCAAAAGACCGACAGCAACAACAACAAAAAAAAGTCAAACACGGTCCAAAAAGTTAATTTTCAAGTGTACAAATTTTTCGAATCGTTTTTTTTTTTCTTGTACGTTTTATGTACAGTAAATTGATTTCACTTCGGTTGAACTTTCTTCGTGTCGGACGATGACAAATAAACCACAAAGTATAAAGGTAAAAGCACACTCCAGTTGGACTAAATTAAGAGATTGCAACCACGCGAATGGAAATCGCAATCGAATGTATCGCACAGATAAAATGCACACAATATTGAATCGGGTTGCGAATCAAAAAACAACAACTATCGACTGCAGTCGGAGAAAAGAGTTACTTAGTTGGGTTGACCTGTGTGGAAACTTTCTTTGACTTTTCTTTTGCGTTTTGTTTCGTTTTTTATTTTACTTTTTCAACTTTTTGTGTCTTATTTATTATTTTGTTGCGCACTTAGTAAATGTATCGTATACGTTACGATCGATGGGAGAGGGATACTGAATAGTCGATTCGGAACTGGGAGGGAGAACAAGATAAATACGTTAACTCGAGTCGGCGACTCAATGTGAAATGAGAAGAGGATCGCAACGCTCTCCCCAATTTATAAAATTTCACGTTTCTCGATCGCACTGTGACGTCACGAAGTTGGCAATGACATCATCAGTTGGGGGCATCATCGTGACCGCCGCTTCAGACATTCAGCAGCATAAACTTGTATTGCGATTCGCGATGTTTGCTTTTTGGTATTTGATCGGGCTGGTAATGGTAAACAGGTAGGCGCGTCACGCACAATCCGGTGAAAAAAAAATCACCACAGCCGCAGTCAGTAATAACAAATGGAGAGAAAAAAAAAAAACAAGGAAAGAGATACATTCTTGTTACGAATATACGACGAGCTGCGGCGTTAGCTGGCATGAACTCTGGATCAGTTTTGAGTAATTTAGGGTCTTGGCCAAGTGCGGAATAGTTTGTGGCTTCGCCTAATATAGTGTTGATAGAGTTGGCGCGTTTAATGCGTGCTTTACAATTACAAGTGCCTAGTTGCGGTGGAGTGATGAAGATCACCGCTGAGAGTTAAATTAAGACGTGCCTGACGTAATTTTTCAACACTGAGGCGACTGCATTGGGAAGCAGCTTTGTGGCCAAAACAACAATAGACATAAAGGTAGTTGTGGAAACTGAATTGAGTTGTTAATGGCAACAGCTGATGTTCTTCTGACAAAGTATGCTTGCAAGCGGCAATTACAGTAGATAGGTATGTAATTATCTTTCGGTTGTAGTCGGTAGTGATGGGACGTGAGTGAATTTCTCTGCCGAGTACATCAATCACATGCACAACAAGTACATAAATTGTAAAAGTGCAATAGGAAATGGAGTTTTAGTCAAATTTGCAGCGTGTGTTCCACAACAAGCGTATTCTGCGCTTTTTTGTATCTTCTAGCTGTAAGAACAGAACAGAATTAGTAAAGTGGATCAAACAGAAATCATGGTCAAAAACACACTAATATTGTATGTGAATAACTATATTATTCTAAGGACAATTGATTTCGCCACATGATAAGACAACAACATAGATTGGGGAATAACTAGCTCCCGGATGCAGTTTTGGAAGCACAGACATAGGTTAACCCTCCCAGGTAATATCTTTTCAATGTGTATAACAGGTCAAGTCTTCATGGCTTCCAAGCTGACACTATAAGTACATCAGCCAAGCTTGCACAAGAAACTGGCAACAAGTCAAAGAGCTATAGATTTATCCATCCTACGAATACAACCTAAAATATATTTGTACCCGAACTCATTCACATTCTGACAACAGTACCATCTTTTGTTTTTTGTTTAAAAATCGTCTGAACACACCCAATCATTTGACAGCTCAAATTTCTGTTGCAATTATATTGTATTTGTTAAAATTTATGGGTTTTTCTTTGTTTTAATGAATTAAAAAATATATATATTAGAAAGGGTCCGCCATCTAACTTTTTTTTTTTCAACTAGTGCTTCGTGGTAACGCTTAGCTCATGTCTGATTTGACAGATAACTAGTTTTATCCTTCCGCTGAACGAATATGGTTGTGTATACGCTTGAACAATGCTGGGAAATATTGCGACCTTACTTTGAAAATCATGAGAAGCACCGTCAACTCCGTATGTTCGTTAGCTTTTGAAAAAAGTGAAAGAAACTGGCATCCCCATCGATAAACCAAAGCGTGAAAAGCCAAAAACAGTGCGTACACCCGAGAAAATTGCTGCTGTGACAGAAAGTGTGCGTGAAACGCCATCAACATCAATTCACCGTCGTTCTCAACAATTGAACATTTCGGAGACATCATTGAGACGAATTTTGCATAAAGACCTTGGCAACATTTGGTTTCAACAGGACGGCGCTACGTGCCACACAGCCGAAGCTACACTCGATGTTTTGCGCCCTGTTTTTGAAGATCGCATTATCAGCCGCAGAGCTGATGTCGTTTGGCCACGTCGGAGCTGCGACTTGACACCGTTGGACTATTATTTGTGGGGTGCCGTAAAAGATAAGTGTTACGCAGACAAGCCAGAGACAATTGACGTTTTAAAGGACAATATTCGTGAAGCCATTGGTGAAATACAGCTGCACACAATCGATAATGTGCTTAAAAATTGGACCGATCGTGTAGGCTACTGCATGGCCAGCCGAGGCAGCCATTTGAATGAAATTATTTTCCATTATTAACCGGAAGGATTTTAATTTGAGAAAATATTCAGTAGTTTTTTTTATAGCATTTTCAAAAAAAAAAGTTATTTGGCGGACCATTTATTATTTTGGTTGTTGATTTTTGTTCTTCAATATTTTATATGAGATTTTTGAAGATGTTCTCTTTTTGCTGGGCTTGGACCCCACATACCTACACCTGATGTTCGTTACATGGGGCCCTCGCAAGTACCTAACAATTTGAATTCGGTAAGTTCACAATTTCTGTACGCAACCGCTTCGATAGAGCCTCTATAGTATTTGTTAACCGAAGAGAGCGACTTCGAAGTAATTGTTTCTAAAATAACTTTATAGAGGGATATGAAATAAAGTGTGGGTAATTAGACTTCTGAAAATGTGTGTTGAAAGTGAATTGCTTCGGTAAAGCTTGTATTTCGAAACGCTTTCGAGAAGATTCTTAGCGGAGGTGTTATAGAAGTAATGAACTGTCACGCAGCCAACCGCTTGCGATTGGAGCGGTATAGAAGCACTTACTTCCTCTTAACTTACTTGTGGAGGATTTATTGAGGTAAAAATTAAGGTTTGCCTCCATTCTAGGCTTTTCGTTATACTTTTCGATTTGTTTAGCTTGTTTGACATAGGAAGTTGAGTAGCAAGTTCGTATAGTCTTGACTATCGCCGTTGAGACGTGTGTCAGTGTCATTTTCGTAGCCTTTTCTAAATATGGATCACATTCATTGTACCTATGCTGACCCAACGAGCCAAATCGGGAACATAACCATCGCAAAATTTGTTTTTAGCGTTATGTCAGATATAAAGTGCAGAAAGAGAGTTATAATTCTTTTACTTTACCATGCATGTGGACGTTTCATTCACTACGTTTTGCTACTAAAAAAAAAATAAAACTACACTCTACCTTACTATGAGCACATTGGCAGAACTTAAATTAATGCAAAGGTATTAAAAATATACACCAAAACTTACAAGAAGATCCCGTCCTTTTGCTGTCGCAGATTACAATTTTGTGGTTATAAATAATATAAGACTGAAATGGTTGTTTCAAAATGGCGGCCAAGCTATGCATTTAGATCGTCTTTAAACCGATATCTGAGTCGGATTTTCAAAATTTTGCGACAATATTGAATATCCACGTAACCTCTATAAATATGGCTGACACTATTAATTGATTTCTAATGTTGACCCAAAATTTGTAAAATCCCGATTATATTGTTAAAAATGAAACAGACTGCGGCAAACAGTTCCGTTGGAGCTGTATGTACTTTGCTTTATTACTTCTCACACAACGGCAGAGTAAGGGACTACTATGCAAAGGATCTCCGGTTTAACTTAAAAAGAAATATATTAAGTTCTGATTGTGTCCGCCGGTCATAACGAGAACGAGTCCCTACGTCATTCAACGCGTCAATTGTTAGAACAAATAAATAAGAAGCTAATATTTATCTTTATGCCTTGGCCATTTCGCGAAACTAATACAATTCATAAACATATCAATTAAAAAATAAATACAAGTTCCTAAGATGAAAATAAGGAATTCCCCAATGTAAATAAATTTCAACAAACAAACGAAAACATAAAAGAAAGTCCAAAAATGTATACCTCAAATGCATGGTTTATCAACAAACAACAATAAGAAGACGAAGAAGAATTCAACTGAAAGGAGAAAAACCCAAACATGGCCGAAGATTAATGAATCACGAAAGAGACTTAATTCTAGGGAATTTCCAAAAGTTCTATGCCTCAAATCCGTCTAATTTAAATACAGAGCTTAGCATAACACGAATGTAGATATCGACTTTCCGTATCCAATCAGCGAGAAGACTACACGTCATCGTGGCCGCAGCGGCTTGGCGCCAATTGACGCTTATCAATAGATCTTGGCCTGAGAAAAATTCTGGAGATTGCGACATTAATCGAGGAGAAGCCCAAGCGGTGTAAGATGGATGACATTCTAGTCTCGCAGGCTGTGGAACATATTATGCCAACATTTTAGCTAATTAATTTGGAATGGAGTGGAGTGTCGACGGGATTTCATCAAATTTATGAGATGTGCGCACACGTGATTTTTATAGGCGTCTTGCTTCAACCGGCTTATAAACAGATCCAATTGTGGACATTTCATTTGGGCAATCAAATGGATTAATGTGCTTCTTTTCGGGATTGGCGTAAATAAGACCAGTTTCGTCATTGACAACAATTCTACAATTCAGAATGAAGCTTTACGATCAAGATGAGCACAATGTTTACAGTTTTTTTTTTAGTTTTACAGAGTTGAATGGGAAAAAAGCACACGCGCAGGATGGAAGAGCGGTATTGTATGCAAATAATTTGTACATAAGATAACCAAACGTAAAGTGGATTCTAAGTTTTACAGTCTTGTAATAAGGAGGCGTGTTACAGGCTTTGGTACAGCAATAATTATTGTCTTCAGGTGGTTACAGGCACTCAAAACGAATAAGTAATTCACACATGAAAAGCGGTAAGGATTGAATCGGAGGGCTCAAAACGTTAAAAATGTGAAATGTATGTGAAAAAGCAAACAAACAAGCAGATCGCGACTATCTGAATCATTTTTAGCTTAATTGGCCTCGACATTCGGTGGATAATTTCGCGAAAGTCGAACAAATAACCAAAAGAAAAACTATCCTGAAAGATCTTCTCAGTTCAGTCGTTCGGACTTGGTATAAAATTGTAGGTCCCTTTACATTCTTATCAAAAACAAAAAAAATAATGACTCACACAAACGATAGGCCTAGGGTTCCTATATGGATCGGCTGTGGCAATTTTTTTTTCTGGTTTTAGAATGAAGCCACTATATGCTTATTATGCCTGGAGACCTTTTTGCTAGAAGATCGATTCGGATCAATCTTCCGACCACGAGAAATAATCGTTCTGACAGTGCTAGGAGCGCGGAGAGCTTTCCCTTTGCCATAAGAAGCTTTTGTCAACTTGTTTTTGATACTCTCAATTTGCCCTCAGTATGCTCAGTTCCCAAATTCTCTATTGATCTTTGCTGCTTTGTGAAAAAGGGTCCGACTTGATCTGCTGCCAGTATGCGGGCTTCAAACTTCATATTTGCCTCCAAGTCATTCAAGTCATTAGCACTATACCGACATTTTCTCGTGCGGAGTTAAGTCAATGCGCTGTTCTGATAATCATTTTTAATGTCCACATTCAATTTAACAAACTCACAATGGCGAGTTTTTCCATACAAAAATATTTAGTGTGATCTTTAAAATATTTAAGTTGCAGGTTAAAAATTATCATTAAAAAAATGTTGTCATTAAGATTGGAAAAATTAACTCAATAATTCCCCATACAAAATACTCATTAGTTAAATGAAAGCAATTTGGTGAAATTCATCGTAGATTAGAACCCATTTTCGAAGGAATGCAATTTACTTACCCCTAAAAGTAAGCAACTGTTTTATTTCAAATATTTTACTATGGAATATATTCTTCGACGTCAATAATTAGTTGCTCTAAATTTTCATAGCGACGTTTTGAAATTTAATTCATGAGTAAAACTTATATTAAAAGGGGGGTATTTTGTCGATATTTAGATGCGGCTATTTCGCTTATAAAAAAAATAACAACATAAATATCGAAAATTATGGCACGTTTTTAGACAAGTAGGGTAGACTTTCGACCACAAGCGAGACTAGTTGTTAGTATAAGGCCCAATGTCTTAAGAAAATTCTGGTAATTTCCCCAATTCTGGTCCCCGATGTGTTTTCATATAGATTAACTCTCTGTCCCTTATCAACAGTAAGAAAAATATTGACATGTCGAAAGTGTTTTCTAAAGATACGACTACACGTATCATTTCATCATTGCACATGACACTTTTCGTGTCAAATTTTGACATGCCGACGTCATTATGACGAAAAAAATTGTCTTAAATTTGTCACGTGTGATCGCCTGTCAAGGATCTGGTCAAGCGAGCTGTCGCAGCGCACTCTCACGAAAGACGAATTTTTTTGTAACATTGAGATTAAAGCCTTACACATGTCCACATCCTAACCACATTTTCCTCTGCTCTCATTATTATTGAGACATTTCTTCCTTCTCGGTATCAGAGCCTGTGGGGCGATGCGGTATCCGACAATGTCTGAATTGAAAAGCATTCCCGTAGCAAGTACAGTCACGCCGATTTTGCGACCCGTCGCAATAAACATTTTTTTTTTTAGGTATCGAACCTAAAAGCCTCAATCAGTATTTCAAGGCACTAATCATAAGCGATCTAAAGCGTTCACCCTAGTTAAACCCAAAGATCCCCCATCATGAAATAAAATATCCCAAATATTGTAAATCATCCAGAATATCACCGCCACTTAAAGAAAGTCAATACAAAACGAAACAGTTTCGCATGTACCTATAGTCAGCTAATCGATGACAGTTTACAGACCGACCCCAATTACAGAACCCCTCACAATTCAGTCGTCAGTGCATTAACACTTTTTGCATTCACACGCATGGTGCAATAAAAATAAATTTACAATTCAAGCCGCTTTAATTGAACTCAATTGAGTGAATAGTTATTTGATTGGCTTGGTGAGGTTTCTGCACACTTCCCTAAATACGTTGCAATGATCTGATCTGTTTTGCTCCTTCAAAATTGGGCCATAAATTTAAATAAACCTAGTGTCTATTTAGACTTTTAGAGTGGCTTTGTAAGAGTGTTTTGCTCTTAAGCTCTCTTAAGTGGTTCCTGATGAAGAAAACTTATGTGAGTTTTGAAATCTAGAATTTTTCTGAAGTGGTATATCCTTCATTAGAAAGAACACTTTATACGGAAAAAATTTTGTTGGTGGTCTAGTCAGGTTGGTTTTGTTATGAGATCATGTTATCAGGGATAACAACCACGAGCCGCAAAAAAGTTACCCTGGTGGCTATTAAGCCTATAATCTCGTTGAATTTGATTTATTTGGAAATAGTTTGTTTACTTGGTCTGGATTTATTGACGGAAAATTAAAAATAAATGCTTCCTTTGTTGGGCTCGTTGGTAATATTTGTATTTCCATTCAACCATATTCAATGGACTGGTTCCCTAGGTCAAACAAGTTTGTAAACAGTTTCTCATCTGGTTGCCTCCCAGCTTGACGTATTTGTGGGTAACCTATACCTGGAGTGGGTCGTGGGTGTATAGTCGAACTGTTAAGTTTAATTGTCTCGTTAATTCCCAACGTTAAATCGGAAACGCAACAAATACACCTTGCTCGTACTCTCTTCAACTCTTATACTGGTATACCAATCATGTAATTAAAACTGTTTTTTTATTCTTATAAAAAGATAAGATCTCTCTACTGCAAAGCAGAATATTGTATGAAGTAAATAAATTATTACGACTTTTACCACCGTCGGAACAAGTCGTTATTTCTCTACTTAATAGAGATAAAAAAAATGGAAAAACCTTTTAGTTAATCGACTTCTTCACAGGCCCTTAAAATCGTTAGGATTTTAAGGTTCGATATAGGTATGGAGGTTGTAGCAAACAAGGCCAATTGTAGTTTTAAGTTTTCGAGAGACATCACCGTATCGGCGAAACATTAGAACTGATGTATATCAAGTTTAAAACGTTGACCGTAATAATCAGGTGAATTTCGGTCGTTGAAAAACCAAACAACACATTGATACTCATATATTTATAATTCGCTAGTAGTTCCGTCAGTCAATTTTCCACCTCATTTTGTACGTCATTTACTTGTAAATACTTCCTATGAGTGCATTCAGTTCGTCGGATCTACCGATTTTTTAAAGGAGCTAAATAAAGTCATAGATTGGGAGGACGGTAAAAAAAAACCATACGTTCTTAGCTTCTAGTTCCAAAATATTTAATGACTCTTAAAATGAGAAACTTTCCATTTTTTAACAATTTTGCTTTTATTTTTTTTAAAGTTTTAATTTTTTGTGACGATTTGAAGCGATTAACAATTTTATACCGAGTCCAAACGGATAATTGAAAAGCGTTTTCATGACAGTTACACTCTCGGGCGTTTGTCAGACGTAAGCGAGAGGTGGCGCAGTTGAAACAAGATTTAGATGTGATTTCTGTATTGCCGGGGATCCAAATTTAAAGCCAAATATTTGTGTTTGCTCTACATCGACTCTTAAACCTTTGAAAGTTTCTTTTTTTGCTGTATAATATTTATAATTTACATGATGATTTTTGTTTCGAACAACATAAGAAGCCAAAAATGAGTGGCAATGGTGGAGTTTTAATCCACGTGGTAGTGTGCCCAACTTGTGCACTAGATAGGAAAAATAAGCTTAGAAATAATAATATAAGCTTTAATTAAATGGCAACAAAACTCTTTCTTTATATGTAACTCCATCAGAGGCTTAATCAGAATTTTTGCATAGTAATTTACTCTTGCGCATGCGTTAATAATATCATTTGCCCGACATTCAATATGAGTGTTCGTCCGTGCAAACTTTGCGCCCATTTTAAAGCAGACGCGTTAGCCATTCATAGTTCACTAATGTCCTACATTTAGTGGCCATACTTAAGATAACCAGTTCGGTAAAAATTCCAGCCAACATCCGTATGTCAAAGGAAAGTCAGATCGCCCGTAACTTTTCCGCGGTCTGTGTAGGTCTAGAGCAGAACCCGAGGCAGTTAATTCCTCGCCGTCCACAAAGTGTCGGCCTTTCGCAGACATCAGCTTGACATACACAATGGTATTCGTAGGTCTTTCAAATAATAAAAAATACCTCACGAATAGCTTGTTTTATTCTACTTCACCTCTTACCCGTCCTTTTTAAAAAAAAAAAAAAAACCTTTTATTAGATGAACTCGTGAAGAGAATTCTCCTTTTGTCAGAGTGACAAGAAGTGTTGAATGTACAAGCAATCTTAGTGGAAAAATTATTTTAAAAGAAAGGAATGCCAGCTAAATTCAGTGCATAACAAATTTTGACAATAAACTGGTTTACGACATACAACATTACAAATAGGTTTGTTTTAAATCGTAGTTCACTTTTAAATTTTACTGGTTTTTACTAATTCTTTGAATTTTTACTCAATGCCGTTCCTTTCAAAAAAGAGTGCGTCATCGAGAGAGCAAGATATTAATCTTACGAATTTTTACCCTACAAATTTCTTGGTGAAAGAAGTGGAAAAGCAGTCAGTCGCCTTACAATGAACAGCTGATTTGAAATTTGTTGTGCTTTTATTTTGATTTTTTGCCTATTAAGATGGTATCAATATCAACAGGCAGCAAAATAAAATTGAATGTTCTCCTCAATATTATTTTCGAGAGATAAATCTCTCAATTTCAATAGAAGAACCTGATCGGTTTTTTTTACAAAATGTTAAAGAAATGCCATTTTGACATTTGACAAGGTTCTCTTTAAATGCAGACTCTACAAAATTAGTTGGAATTGAGTTTAATTACCTATTAAACTTACCATTTTGAATGCGCTGATATGTTCTAGGAGAACATTCAATTACTTGTCAAACTTTTGAGCTGTCACTTAATTGTCAGTTTTCATTTTTCAATTTTAAGTAAGTCGAAATTCGGCGAGTAGAAAATTACGAAAACATGTTAAGAGGTGAAATGGATTTCTCTCTAATTTTTTTTTTCACTTTCTTAGTACGTATTCGCATTCGCACAGTTTGTTAGCAAATTTGTAATAACTTTACGTTTGCAAAAAAGTACCCGAACGGACCTCAAATATTCAAACGACTTTTCGTACCACTTTTTTGAATTTTTTCATTATGTACCTGTCAGTTTTCATAGATTACTACAAAGTGTTCCCTAACTTTTTCGTAAGTGTCTCTCTTTGTGAGAGATTTTATCCGCACCACTGCCATTTTGACAGTCTTTTCCGTTCTTACAAAAAAAGTTAAGGAAAATGTTTTCGATTTTGACATTTCACAGACCATTTGTAAATAATTAAAATCAATATTTAGACGAGTTTATTTTTAATTGTATCCATGGCAGATAGCAGTCGAATTAAAGAAGACAAATTTATACTAAATAATAATATTTAATTTAAAGAAATTTACAATTGGATGTAATAAAAATTTGTTTACGATTTTGTAAGCAAGAACGCAACCGTAGAGAATCCAATTGCAATTTCTTTTCGATAAGAACTATACGTCAAAAGTAGGTAGGTATGTTAATATATTCGGATTAAAAAAGTTTTTATTTTTTAAAGCTGATATTTTTATGACAATTTTATTTACAATTTTAGAGAATGTACTTACTTGTTTTGATGCAAACAAATTCCAGTCGTTAGCCAATTATCAAGTAACACGGGAATTTGTATGACTCTTGTAAACAATTAACCTGACAGACAAACCGTCGTCTCGTGATTCATTGAACACAAATATGGTATAAATTTCATTTCAATCTCCGACAATGACATCGAGTTCGGAGTTAATGGATTTAAAAGTGGCACCGTGTCAGGCATTAAACTGGTGGGAGGTTTTAATTTGAAGGGAAATTCATACAGAGCCAATTGACACTGTAAAAGTGCAAGTCAATCAGAATAACAATTTATTTGTTTATTAAGCACAATATTTGCTTGCATGAGTGATGATCAGATCATGGTTGAATTGTAGTATCACCTTGAAATTTATTCTGTTTTTATTATGTCCTGTTTATGATTTTTGCTTAAGTTGCTACTCAAACTGCAGAGGTATATGCGCAGCATTTTCGTCAAAGTTGGACTGCGACGAAATAGGTTGAATCATTCGTACATTTAAATATGATAACAGATAATTTTGCTTGTAGCTCTTTAGGTGCAACCGAATTTTAGATTCATTAAAGCGCTATAGATAGCTGCAAACCTTTTGAATTCAAGGAGCTTGGCGGCTGGACTAAGTTTTCCCTAGGGTAGCGATTATTCTAAAAATGTTTCTTCGTAATGGAGTCGTTACAAATGGTGCAACATATAAGTCCACACGACAACTCATAAACTACTTCCGTTTCAATCTGGTGTGGGATTCTTTAAATCTTGAAAGCGTTCTATTGTTTTCGTCTGGGCGATCGTTTTGCTTAATGTAAATTCGAAACGAAAGAAATTTTTATTTGCGCGAAATCAAACAAACAAAAACTAAAGGGTTTTCCAATATGAGGTGTTATTGTGAATGACCCGCTATTTCGTTAGCTGTTACTTTTGAAGATTTTATTCTTTGACATTTGACAAGTAGAAACCATGCCATTACTAAAAATGGAACGATACACGCTTCAACAACGCATTGAAATTATTAAAATTCACTACAAAAATGGTGACAAATCTTGCAGTCACAGTTTGCAAAACTAAAGCATTTATTGGTCGTTGTGAAGCACCTTGTCGGACCGCAATACAGAAATTGGTGGAAAAATTCGAGCTGTTGGGACAAGTTACTGATGTGAAGAATAAAACCCGTGCACGTCGCTCAAGAACAACTGAGAATATTGCTGCTGTAGCCCAAAGTGTTGAAGAAAACCCAGGTTTGTCCATTCCTCGTCGTTCTTTGTAATTGGGCATTCCACAAACGTCATTTCACCGTATTTTATGGTCGGAGTTGGATGGTATTGATCTGGATAACGTTTACTTTCAACAAGAAGGCGCTACGTGCCACACAAGCAACGAAAGCATTGATCTTTTACGGGAAAAGTTTCCGGACCATGTTATCTCTCGAAGTGGTGATCACAAAAGGCCACCGAGATCTTGGGATTTAACACCTTGCGATTTCTTCCTTTGGGGCCACGTGAAAGATAAGGTCTACGCCAACAGCCCAGCGTCGATTCAAGACCTCAAAGATAAAATTCGTGAGGCTATTGAGGACATAGGGCAGCCACTTTGCGATTTGGTTATGGAAAATTTCATGAAAAGGATATGGTCCTGTATGCGTGCTAGTGGTGGCCATTTGGCAGACGTTGTTTTTCATTATTATGGCATACCTTCCTCTTTATTATGAAATAAACATCCGATCATTTATCTCATAAAATGACATTTTTCTTTAAATACCAAAACAACACCTCTTATTGCAAAACCCTTTATATTTAAAAAAGTTCTTAATTTCTTTTTTTGGTTCATCTAACTCCAAAAATGAAAGACATTTATTAAAACACACTGCTTCCTGAACAATTGCGAATGGGAAGGCGAAAACATAAATGTTACACAACGCAATTTTCGCTTTCGCAAGATTTCTTTCGTTTTATGATAAGAAAGTGCCTTTCGTTTCGTTGTTTTGCAGATTCCCAACCCTAGTTTCGACCTCTTCGTACCTACCTCAAAACAGATGTCAGCTGTTGCACCCACACATTGGTCTGGCTATCAAAAAAAAGGGTGCAAATGTACCCGCCCAGGCGTAGCTTCTCACAACATTTAATTTGTGTGAGTTTTATTTTGTTTGGGTAAATGGAAGGGACCTACAATTTTATACCAAGGCTGAATTGAACTCTTTGAAGATGCCATTTGTTATTTTGGGTGGATCGAACCTGAGACCCCCGCTCAGTAGTCCTGCACACTAACCCCTAAGCCCCTTGTAGTATGTATAAACAGAACATTTTCCTTACACTACCTGATAGAATTCACACTTGATAACATAAAAGTTATCGAGCAAATTGCGAACAATCAAGCAAACTTAGAGTTAAGCTATCGCAATCGCAAGACAGATTTTCATTAATTTTCCTACGTAAGTGTAGTTGAACAAGTTTTACTTTTGTTACTGTGCCCTGAACGGGGTATGAAACAAGAAATTAAACAAATTGTCAGATAGTTGCTGTTATCGATGCCCAAAAAATAAAAAAATGTTACTCTTATAAATCGACATTAATGCTCTCATTCAAAAGAAATGCTTAGATAAGACCAATATGCTCTAACTGGAAGATCAATAGAACACAGTGTTATCTTTGAAAAATTACAGAAAGACTCCAAAAAAAGAGTCCCGGCTGAAAAGAAGAGTCGAAGTGGACCTTTTATATTTGTTTTTATACTTTAACCGCGCTTTTTTTCTGTTATATCCTTGTACCGATTAAATAAAAACACTATTATTTTATTAAACGCTTGTATTGATTATTGTTGGAGCACTCAGGCAGCAACCGAGACTTTTCAGTAACCTCCGGGTGGAGAATAAATTAGTTTTCCATCGGAATGGTTTCAAAACCTGTGTGTTTATTAATTCATTATTAATATTATGAGTAGAGTTAAACATCAGAATTTCTTGTTCAAGGAATAAAACATGAAAGCACGAAATCCAAGCAAGTAATAAACAAGAACCGGATTTTTTTCTTTTAACATTTTAGCTTTGAGCCGTATGGGGGCTAGGTTCATTTAGTTGTGACCTGCTCACATTCGGTGGCGGGCTTTTCAGAACAATTATAATTCAACTTAACACAGAAGGAGAACGTAGGTTTTTTCACAAATATATTCATAAAACGCACAAATTATGTCAATACTAGTGGGTGTAAGTAAATTATGTTTAAGTAATAAGTCAATTAAAGGGGTTTCACAAATTTATGATTATATTACCGAAAAAGCATCCTACATTTGATAAAAGAGTCCAATTTCACTCATTTTCAAAAAGATGAGTCCGGATTACAGACTGTCAAAAAGGATGTCGAAATTACTCTAAAGCGTCCCGAAGGTAACGCTGATCGCACGCCAATTTTAAATTCTTTAAAACCATATAACAATGATGTTTTATGTTTCAGTAACTGTCAAAGTTAACACTGACATCCAGCTGTCAACATATTCAGCAACAAGGTTTGACATTTCATCATGCATCGTTTCACGCTTGCCGACGTGCGGAATTTATTAAGAAAATATAATCGAAATTCTGGATTAGTTGTAAATAAATACGCAACGTGTTTCGTTGTGAGGTCGGTCGTCTTCATGGCTTCAGTGTGCAGGCAAGTCGCCGTAAAGTGGAAAAGTTTGAGCATGAGTACACTCTTTGGGCCTCAAGCCACCAACCAGTGCCGTAGCGGCCAGTATTGAAGAAGAACCAAAAACGCCGACTCAGGGCCGATTAGTATTGGGCATCGTTAACTGACTTTCTGTAGCCAGAGCTCGACAACATCGATATATCCGCGCTGTGGTTGTGAAGGAGAATTTGGCGTCTGGGTCATCTCATGGCGAGCGTTTATCAATTGGCCGCCGCGACCATATGCGACTTGACATCACTCGATTTTTGTCTCTGGGGTTGCGTTAAGTCCTACCACTAAAAAAGCTAACAACCTTGGAAGAACTCGAGACCAACGCTCGAGGCGCTATTGCTGGAATAATGCCGTTCATATTGTACCGAGTTATCAAAAATTGGACCGACCGCTTCAAATACTGCCAGCGAAATCGATGCGGCCATTTAAATGATGTGCTATTACACACATAATGGCATGACTTACCTTCAAAATAAAACCAGAATCAATTTTATATCTCACACGTCACACCGTTGTTGTTAAATTAGAAATTTCGTTCCGTATCGCTCTTATTGGGTCACCCTTCATATGCCAGCGTCCAGTTGGGTAAACATTCTCATTGGTGATGGTGTAAATGATTTGGTATACATTCGAGTTCCATCAAAACAAATAATTTCAAATTCAAAACACATATTGGAATGATTTCCATACGTTGTAGGTGTGAAGATCGAATAGAGCAAACCGATTATGCATATCGAGTATCGACGTCAACATTATATGACAAGCAAAGGTCAATGGCTAAAGAGCAATCTAAACCTAGTACAAACACTTTTACAGCTTTACGTGCATACTTTCGAATTAGAAAGCAACGTTTGTTTGGATTACATAACGGAAACAAAGCCCAAACGACTATTCGAGTCGGAATGCTAACGTAATAATGAAGAAAAACAAAATTCTAAGCCAAATTCTTTGGCATCCATTTCAAATTGCAAATTATCTTAATTTTTAGAAAACACGGATCTATCTAAGATGCTTGCCTCCAGCTATCACAAGACGGGACCGCCTTAAGACGGATACCGAAAAGAGTCGCCTCATAAAATGGGAAAATACAAGACCATAAAAATGTTAATTTTTATTTAAATCTTTTATCGGTCGATATCTTGAATTAAATAAACTGTCGCCACAATGTTGTTTGGATGTCTACGGTTTATTTTGGTTTGTTTGTAGTATAACTACTATTTATTGATATTTTAAATTAGATATAATCAAAGTGATCTTGCAAAATGATGGCGCCTGTCATAAAAAGTTCGTTTCATCTTTCTTTTTATTTTTTGTTTGCAAAGCTATATTTATGAAACGACAGCTGATTATTTGATTATAAATAGTTCACATTTAGTATAAGCTGGTTTTATGAAAAAGACTGCGCATATACACCAAGGTGTGCTATGTTGGCTGTTGTTCAACTTGAGCACTCTTAATCAATTATACCTTTGAATTTGATATGAAGTTATATTATATATTAAAAATCTGCCCACATATAATTGTCTGTGGGTACTCGAATAACCTTGGGAGGAGATTTATGTTCAGATAATACAGTAGGTTCAATGTTTTTTTTTTTTTTTTTTGTAAATATTTACTAGAACGTAATTGTGTTAGAAAATATTAACACAACCAGTTGAAATCAGTTTTTATTACAACGCTAAATAGAAAGGAACATTCAGTTTCATCAGCCATCTTGTTTACGTTGTAGAAATTATAGGAACGTATAAGAATGGCAATGGTTTATGTCGTTTTCGATTGGGGAAAAAGGTCAATTTTTTTTGAGAAAAAATCAATTTTTTTTTTATCTGGGGGCATTTGGAGAAATCTCAATTTATTCTCAGATTTACACGTACTTTCACTAATGCCAATTTTTATGACAAACAGCTGGCAGTTACGAATTGTTTATCGTTGGACGGATTGAGTTTTTAGCTGAATTATTCATTTTACGCGTTTTTGTATTAAATTATGTGTTTCGAAATGCGTCTGTGTAAATGTGTAAAAATCAATTACAATGGATTACCAGTGCAAAATGACTTTCCTGCAGCCAATTCACACCTACAAGGACCAATAAAATTCGGAGCTAAAGTACCATTTGGCAGCAGAAATTTAAAATGTCAGATCAAAATCAATTGCCAAATCGAAAACGACATTAGGGAATTTCACCAACCTACAAAACAAAATGGTTTTCAGAAGTGATGAGCGGAGAATTATTTATTAATTTCGTATAATTCATTGATGAATAAATGGTTAACTTTACTGAAGTTATTAGTGGCGTTTCCAAGTGATTCCTGTAATGTTGCTCACCATTTGTTTCCGTTTTATAATTATGGCTAGAACATCCGTGACACTTTTGGCGTCTGATTTGGGATCTCATTCTTATGCTTTTATTATCATTGTACGATACTCATAATCATATTTATTGTCCAGGCTGGGTTTTACGAACTCAAAGCGGCGAAATTTTTTATATGAAATTACCCATTGTGACCTACAAAATATTTAGTATTAGAGTTAATTGGCTCTGGACAAACGGACTTCTCTGTTCCATCTCGTGCAAAAACTTGCGTACGTTTTATAATAGGTCTATTCGCGTACTTTTCCGAGTCGAACACTAAAAATATGTCAAACTCCAAAAATTTATCGAAGCTCTCTCAGTGAGCAGAGAATATACCTTCGCCAAAGTACGTGGATAGACTTCTAACTACTTTAAGCCCCTTTCATCTTTGATAACTAGTCCATATCATAAATAAATAAATAACTTAACTTTTTGCAACATTTAAAACATTCTAGGATAACATTTGACGGATTTTGAATTTGTTTCTTGTCAAATTTGTGCATTTGTCATATTTATCATTATCGGTATACTTGCCGGTTGAAATTCTCTGAGCTGTTTCGAGCCAAGAGAGGAACTGCTAATAACTCGTTATTTTAATAAGTTTCTCTTTTTGGTCATTTTTATGGATACCTAGATTTTGTGCGATTGAGTTCGATCTAAACCACGTACGAATGAACCTAAAATGTCAATGCATCATAAAGCTCAGTACGCTGTTCGAGCTAAACTAAATTTTATCTGGTCTCCAACTTTTCTCTCCAAGCATCAGCTAAAGTCGTAGCTAAATTTTGACATAGAGAGAGCTGTGGATAAATGTGACAAAAAACAGCTGTTCTTGGAAAATAATTTGCTTCAAAAATTCAACTCTTTCTGGTTTCATCCATTTCCAGTTCTATGTACTCCTCGTCGAGGTATTTATTCAAAAAACTCATCTATGCTTACTTCTCCCCTTCTTCGCAATACAAAAACGCAGAAAAAAACAAGAGAACACAACGATCTGTCACAATTTAGCTTGGAAAAATGTCCCGACCCATTAAATGGGCGCGCTAAATCTTGACAGATACATGAAGTACATTCTGAAACAAAAGTTTGATTATTTAGCTCGAGCAGCGTACCACTCAGCTAAATGGGTTCGCTAAAATTAAGCTGAGCTAAATTTTGGAGAGAATTTTGTATGGCAGCGAAAATTTAGCTCGAGCAGCGTACTAAGCTTAACCGTTTAACAAAGTAAATATTGGCATTCAAACTTTATATATGGTAAAAAATAGAAAATCATTGCTTTCGTACATAAAGCAAATACTCTTCAACGCATTTTTACCTCGCAAAAATATTCCAAAACCATCGTGAAAATTATGGGCCTTACCAATAAACATTTTTAGTTTCGTCTCTGTTGTCGTAGTGGGAATTTTTCCGCACAAATATCGCAATTGTGAGCTTCCGTAAATTTAAAGTCGATACCATAATTTGTTATGAGTACCAGCGCTTGTTTTTTTTATTTTTCATGCATTACCTATGAATGCAAAAAGTTATTTAGTTATCAATTAGTTGCTAAAACAAAAACAAATCGATATGATTTGTCGGTTGTGTGTTGTATTTTTTCACTTTGTGTTTGGCAATAGCAACGTTATAACGGAGTAACTTTGACGTTACAATTACATTTGCTTTTATTAAACTTTTGGTATATACAATTTGACTTAAGGCTAGGTAACAAATGGTGGTGAATATTAAATATTTAAATGCGTTGGCTCAACAATAGGGGCCCAACGGTATACAATAGTGTTTTTTTTTTTCTTGAGTCTATTTTATATAAACTGTGTCTGTCTTCTCGGATTCATACTCGCAGTATGCATCGTTGTCTGGTTTGACCTCAGGGTGTTCAAGTCCGGGTGTTGATGTTCTTGTGTAACTTTGACGTTTCACGAATGCACTTACGTGTATGAAGTGTGTTGCATTTTTGTGTCCGTTGAAGCCTATTCCTATGAGAGCGAACTAACGAATTAATAAAACGAGAGCTAACAACTTTTGTGAATTTTCAATTAGAAAACTGCACATTTTACTATTCCAAAAGTTTCGATTCCTCATTAATCCATCGAAATGCAGAAAGAAATGATATTTAGGAATAAAGATTTTTCGAGTTCCATTCTTTTTTATGCACACACCCTTTTAGTGAATTTTTAAAATTTGTTTACAATCCAAGTCATTAAAACGCGTACCACAAACCAGCGAATACAAAATTCGTACGAACTTAACCTCAAAATTGAAATGGAATTGCAATTTGTTGGTTCTTATTCAATGGATTCGCTGCTACCTGGTGTAAGGTGTCATGCAATTGACTCTCAGAATTTTGCAAAGTAGTTGGTTGCTCTCCATATTAATAGACCTTAACTGCTGAGCAAGATCGAGTTTGCCTCGAGTGTTTTCTTATCTGTATTGTTACAATTGACAAAATTAAGACTCGTTACATGAGCGAACACGGTTGGTGGAAGCCAAGAAGACAGAATTAATGAATGGAATCATTAGAAAGGTGCATCGTGATTAAAAGACAAACACAACCGTGGGTATGACTATATTACTAGCAAAAGCAGCGACCCAGACAAAAACGTAGCCACAGTTGAAATATCTGCAAACTGATGCAAGAGATTGACGGAATTTAAATGCACGCTTAGGTCACACGAAATTTTCTTGTTCGTAGCAAGTTTAAATACAACAATCGCCTGAACGACACTACGCCATTATGTACTTTTGTTATCAAAAGATGATTAATTCCATATTTCTGGTACAGTTTCTTAAATAATTAGGACAGTCAATTGGCGGCTGCCAAATTCAAGTGGTCAGCAACACATATCTTAAACTATGTACATGCTCGCTTTAGGTGTAACCTCATCACAACGCGCAGGAGTTATTCCTACCTTCAGCCTAAAATTATGCTTTTGTGCAGTTCGAACTGCCAAGAGTGAGGAAGGTAGTGATGGAGCAAGAAAGAATTCTTTATGGCTGGAGGTGTAGGTAATAAAAGAAAATAAACTGAATGAACTGTCAGGTTACTACATATGTGCAAGTGAATGCGTGCGATTAATTTACTTTAACGTAACACGCAAAACAGCTTGTAGTTGTAGGCAGTTTCTCTTAAGTTAGCTTTAAGACTTGGGGAGTGGGACCTGCAACCGCTTTGAGATCATTTAACAGCATCTGGAAACTTTCACGCAGTGTTTCGTTTGACTCGGTGAAACTACGACGCCGATCGTTTTCTCAATAGTTCTGATTGTACAAGTATTTAACAGGTTCGCGGGGTGACACATTTGTTGTGAGTGTTTCTAGTGATAATTAACAATAACCAAGTTGAGACTCTACTTTAACGCAAAGTTTGGAACTAAATGAAACTAGAACTAGAAATATCAATAACTGGATGGACTAATCCCAAGAGTATTTTAACTCTTGGTTTAAGTGCAAAAGTCGTTGTGGTAGTGTCATTTGGAGTGTCATTTTTCCAAACCATAAATTAATGTCGTTTTTTCCGTTGGAATTTTCAGAATTTGCTCTCAGATCTCAGATTTATCGTGCCCCAATGGAACATAAAACGAGATTTTTCTTTCTTCGTACTTGTGGTGCGTGTTTTAAAATTCAGCTGTTCTTAAATTGCAGTTCGTGTTTATAAAAATCTATTTAATTTATGGAAATATTCATTGCAGTCGCAAAATGTAAATTTTTCTCTATTGGTTATATCCCGCCGACTCCTTTTAGCTCTGCTGGGCAAGTCATGCCATGGCATTTCATTTCGAATCGCACCAGCAAGAGAGGTCGTAGGTGTGAAAAATGACACTTCCAGACGAAAAGCAAAAAAACAACAACAAGATTTCAAATTCATGTCAGACATCCATGTCAAGAAATAATCGCAGAGAGCAATCGCTGACATCCATATGATGAAAAAGAGTGACTCCACAAGATATTTCATGTCATGATAAGCATTATGACAGAAATTATCTCCTGTGGAGTTTGGATGTATAGTGTAAGTATGTCTGAATCTTTTTGAATCTTGCTTTTGTTGCGGGCCCGGGCAATGACATGAAATCTGACAGCCAGCTGATTTCGAGAGCAGAAAAACTGCTCTGAATCTGAAAAAAGTGCTTTTTCTGACACAATGGAAAACGACATAAGTAATTTCTGGACTCTTTATTTAGCTGTCAAGTAATTGGCCTTATACATAAGCAATAATTAAACATATTCGTAATTCCGGTTGAAATTTAAAAGATGTGCTTAAAGTCTTTCAACATTATTTTGTGAACTGTGTCTTAGAAATACTTAATAGCCCCCTTTTCAAATGCAATCCCTAAAGTTCGAACACGCTCAAATTTTAACCAAGTCTCTGTTAGTTTTTTATATACGATCGAGAAAATTTGGACCAAATCGATAAACTGGTTATTTTTAACCGCCATTTCTTAAACAAGTCGACTCTGTTATTTTTAATCAACTATATCTGTAGGAGCTACATATATTAACAGTATTACTTGGTAGTTTTTAACCGAAAGTTGTTTGATTTTAAATTATAGTTTTTCTGCGTGCTCTGAACTTCTGCAGCATTGTAATTTTAAAATAGGCGCAGGGGCTGTAGCCTCTGTTCATCTCTTAATAGTCTTAAGAACTTAGACAGTAAAAAAGATGGGAGAAAAGTTGGTTATGAAATAAATTGCACAAGACAAACCAGCATTAATACGAAAACTAATTGTTCAATTTGGCTTCAATTGTACTAAAGTCGCATCTCTTCGACTAATTTATCGGCAAGCGGCCACTTTATACTTAAAGTTGGCACTCAAGTTCGCTTTAGAACTTGTTGTTTACTAGATTAAGGTTTGGTTTTATTCAAGGTTTAATGTCTTCCAAGTCGATATGCATTAATCGTATAAGGCTGTAAGTGGAAATTCAGTGATGCTCCTCAACAAGCCTCGTCTGGTAAGAGAGTTAAGCTTTGTTGGGAGCTTTAGAGAACCCCTGCTGTATCAATTATTCTTGCATCAATTATGGCCAACACATTTACCACCTGCGAACATAACTCTACCTCTTTACGGTATCAGACTCAGCAGCTTTAATAATATCACAAGTAACGTTTTTAAGTTTCGAAACCAAATATAGAAATCTTGGGATCTACGACAGAACTAATTTCAACAACTTCCTATTTTAGAACCAATTCAGAGCTGGACACGGAAGAATACAAATATTTCTAAAGACTGAAAGGTATATAACCACCAAAAACAATGTCTACCTGATTTATTTATTTATCGCAAACAAGATAAGATTAAACCATTTTGCACCTTATCAACGACACAAAATACGAGTAGATCCGATTTAAGGCTGCAACTTGATTTGATTGAAATAGGCTTTTATAGTGCGAGATAGGCTGCTGCTGTCAACATCAATACGAAACTAAAATGAGTATCTTTGACCAGTACTTCACAACGCAAGACTTGATTGCACTAACTGAAACAAAAGCCGCGTTTTACATATGTTTAACCAGTACGGCAATTGGTGCGGCCTATATTTTAAGGTGAAATCACTCTTTTACACTTTTACGTATAGTTCTTTCTGACAACAAGCTTATTGTAGGCATTATATGCAAGGGGGTCAGTATCGCAAGCAGACATCAGCTGACGGCAAAGTTGTCATCGTAACTGGTTCGAATACTGGCATCGGAAAAGAAACCGCTCTCGACCTGGCTAAACGGGGTGCGCATGTGTACATGGCCTGCCGCGATATGAAAAAAGGCGAGAAGGTATTCATGAAGTGACAATAATCCATATAGAAGCCGATTGTATGTGTGTTTGATTAATTCTCAGGCGAGAGATGAAATTGTCCTGCTGACCCAAAACCAACACGTCTACTGTCGTAAGCTTGATCTGTCTTCTTTGGATTCTGTTCGGCAATTCGTAGAAGAGTAAGTTCTGGCATCTATAAATGCGAAGGCTTATTACGAATGAATCACAAAATAGGTTTAAGAAAGAGCAAACCAGACTTGACATTTTAATCAATAACGCTGGTGTAATGAGTTGTCCCCGTTCGTTGACAAAAGAAGGATACGAAATGCAAATAGGAGTCAATCATGTGGGACATTTCTTGCTGACCAACCTGCTCTTGGATTTGCTGAAGGTATTCTTTTCGCCACTGTAGTATTGAAATGCTTTTATTTTGCATGCCTTATATTTTAGAAAAGTGCCCCCAGCCGCATAGTCGTTGTGTCCAGTCTAGCGCATACTAGTGGAAAAATAAACGTCGCTGACCTAAACAGTGAAAAGGCATATAGTGAAGGTGGTGCATACTGTCAAAGTAAGCTGGCAAATGTTCTCTTCGCCAGAGAGATGGCCAAGAGACTAGACGGTAACACGACTTACTTTACTTTCCACGTATCCTTTGCAATGTGTCTATTATTGCAGGTACGAGAGTCACAGTAAACGCCCTGCATCCAGGTCTTGTAGCCACGGAACTCTCTCGTCACATGAAAACTTTTAATAGTAAACTGTTAGCCATTTTCATTAGGCCGCTGGTTTGGGTTATTTTTAAGACTCCAAAATCGGGAGCTCAAACCACATTATATGCGGCATTGGACCCGGAATTGGAAAAGGTCAGCGGGCTCTACTTCAGTGATTGCAAGCCGAAAGACGTTGCTCCAGCTGCTCGAGATGACGAGATGGCCAAATGGCTTTGGTTGGTCAGTGAAAAGTGGACAAAAATCAGTTCGTAGGTGGAGGGAGAGAGAGATAGAGAGGAGACCCAGAAAGGGCTTACTTCCACCAGACAAAGCAAAGTAACTTTTTTGCAAAATATTTCCATAAAATTTCAATAAAAGTTGCCGCAATTTGTTTCATATTATTGGCACATTCAAAAATCTAGTTATCTTAAGTCGACTAGATTGATCTGGATTACATGTAACCTGAACGCAAAATCTATAGCTTCGTAGGTAACGCCACTTTTCCTACATCAGCCACATATACCTAAGAACTGTCAAATTAGTACTCTCTCTTGACTAGACAGAAAAAACTGCTCATGGGATCGATCTAGATCAATCAGAACTAAGACAAATCAAGTCAGCCCGCTGTCAGACTTACTAAACTAGATACTTGAACGTTCTCAATGGGTGATATATGGATAAAACTTTGGACAAAGTGAGAACGCTTTTAAGATAGTAAGGGACTTTGCCAGGGCACTGACCTTAAGGCCTACCGCTATTTCTCTACAAGCTAACAACTTTATGGCGTGAATGAACAAAGACAGAATCTTCGACTCAACGCCAGAGGGAAATCTTGGTATAGAAGATAACATTACCAAAGGTGGCCCGTGGCCCATCCAATTAAAGGGAGGCCCTAACAAATATGGCGCATGGCTTGAGCTTTTTTTGAAAATTTTATTCGAAACTGATTTGTATTTCGCCAAAGACCTTTTTTAAGGTAAAGTAAATACTGATGCTTTCACAAAGCAGTTTTGATAAAAATTGCTTTATTCGCTAAAGCCGTGAGTGAAATGTTCACCCCTCTCCAAAAAGTGCTGTGAAATCGAAAGTAAAATATTTGTTTTTGTGAAAATTTCTGGTGGAAACATTTTTTTTTTGTTCCTGACTATTTTTATAGTTTTCAATCTGTCAAATAATGTCTGACTTGTAATATAATTAGGACAGCCGTCAAATTTAAACAATGTTGGCTTTTTTTGAGCAAAGCTGTGTGGAAAGATTTTATTGAGGCACCCTGCCTATTTTGTACACCTTACATAATTGCACTACATCCAATGAAAAAACTATTTTATAAGTGCGAACGACTTGGTTTTCTCTTAAGGAAACATCTCAAGTTCTAATAAATTTCGAAATCGATTTCCTACAGTTCATTTTTCTGAAATGAAATGTCAAAAAAATTAATGCGACAGACAACAAAAGCCAAGTGGAATGGGTGGGGAGAGATTTTAGTACCTATCCCCCCCCCCCCACCAATACAAATCAGTTTTTGAAGCCCTATTTTTCACTCGAACTGTGTACTGCGTAGTGAAACTTTCATGTGGAAAGTTAAGTAATTTCGACATTTTGCAGTGGAAAATTTGTATGAAAATTGGTTTTCACGTCAACTGCGTACCAGCCTGTAACATTGGTTACATTTTGACTTTTGAGAACCCTTTTTCCTGCTGTCTTGTATGAGTTACTTTTGAGAGCTCGTGTAATTTCTTTTCGGTATATGTTGCAGATTAAATTGAGCTGTTGGTAGTTGCCTTGATGAATCTATTCCCTTCCCATATATTTAATAAAATATTTGGGTTCAGATAACTGACTAACAAAGTTATTGGTTATTGTTATTGCGTTCCTAAAATCCTACTTTACTTTGCTGAGATCGAAGCTAAAAAAAAGACAGGCCCATAGTCAGATGAGCTTATAAAATTCGTGCCTTATCAGTTAGGTTAGGTTAGGTAAGAGGGTTGGCGTGGAGTACTCCGTGCCACACTCAGGTCAATATTGACCCATTGTGATGCCCATTGGGGGGAAAGGTTGTTCCTTACCCGTAATAACCCTATATATTATGCGAATGTACTTGTGGATTAAGTACTCACTGTGCTATTACATACAAACCATCCTGTGGATTTGATAAAGCTCATTATCTTGTCTATTGATGTGCTGGAAAGCTCGTCTAGCTCGTGGAAGAAGTGTCTCCCTAGGAATCTGTGCCTTTTGTGTTGGAGACTAGGGCAGTGGCATAGGAAGTGGGTTGTGTCCTCAAGCGCTTCCTCATCACCGCAGCCTCTACAGAGTTCTTCTTCTGTTAAGCGTAGTTTCTTCATATGACACCGCAGAGTGTTGTGTCCAGTTAAGATGCCTACGAGGATGGACAGAGATTTCCTATCCTTTCGTATTAGACTCTCGGTTCTAGCTTCATTAAAGGTTGGCCATAGTATTCTTGTTGTATGGCAGGTTTCTAATGCGGTCCATCTAGCGTTCGCCTCTACTGTGGCCTTCCTTCCTGCTTCGAGCTTGAGTGAGCAAGGCGGGATGTTCACAGAGGGATCAGCTTCTGCTAAAATTGCTGTTGAACCTAGCCTAGCCAATTAGCCTTATCAGTTTCTTATATAACATGTGAAAGTTGTTGACTTAAATTTTGATTGTTCTGAGATACCATTTCAGAGGGCATTATACGCTGTTGTGGTTAACAAGTTGAGGCAAGCAGCATTAATTTCTTTGATCAATTCACCATGCAGGAGTTGTTTGCACTAACTGATGGAAAGTGTGCGTTTTATTTGATTTTAACGGCCGTTGTTATTGGTGCGGCGTACATCCTAAAGTGAGTTTACACTGGAGCATTTGTATTCTGTGTGGTTACAAAAAAATGATTCTAGATATTTTATGCAAGGCGGGAAGTACCGCAAAAATACATCAGCTGACGGAAAAGTTGTCATCGTAACTGGTTCGAATACGGGCATTGGAAAAGAGACTGTTCTCGAACTGGCCAGACGGGGTGCTCATGTGTACATGGCCTGTCGTGATATGAAGAAATGCGCGGAGGTATTTATAAAAAGACCCTAACCGATAGAAGCCGATTGTATTCAGATTTCCTTAGGCTAGAGACGAGATAGTCCTACAAACGAAAAACAAACACATCTACTGCCGTAAGTTAGATCTGTCTTCTTTGGATTCTGTTCGGAAATTCGCAGACGGGTAAGTTTTGGCTTCCAAAGGTGACTGCGTATTTTGAATGAATCATTAAATAGGTTTAAGAAAGAGCAAACCAGACTCGACATCCTTATCAATAATGCTGGGGTAATGCTTTGCCCACATTCGTTGACAAAAGACGGCTATGAAACGCAACTAGGAGTCAATCACGTCGGACATTTCTTGCTGACCAATCTGCTTTTGGACTTGCTGAAGGTATTTATATAATCCTCTTGAGTTGTAATGGTTAAGTAAGTGATCAAAACTTGTTCTTATAGAAAAGTGCACCCAGTCGTATTGTTGTCGTGTCCAGTTCAGCGCATTATTTTGGAAAAATAAAGCTCGAAGACTTAAATAGTGAAAAGTCGTACAACAAAGGCGAAGCATACACCCAAAGCAAGCTTGCAAATGTTCTCTTCACCAGAGAACTGGCCAAGAAATTAGAGGGTAACTCGTCGAACTTCACTTTCGTTCTAACTTCTTCAGTGTGTCTATTTTTGCAGGTACAGGAGTCACAGTTAACGCACTGCATCCAGGTGTTGTAGACACGGAATTAGTTCGTCACATTGGAATTTTCAATAGTTGCCTGTCAAGCATTTTTGTTAGGCCACTGTTTTGGCCGTTTGTTAAGACTCCAAAGTCGGGAGCACAAACTACCATATACGCGGCACTGGATCCGGAATTGGAAACTGTCAGTGGACTCTACTTCAGTGATTGCAAGCCGAAAAAGGCCGGTCGTGCTGCTCTTGACGACCAGACCGCCAAATGGCTTTGGACGGTTAGTGAAAAGTGGACAAAAATCGCTTCGTAGGTGGATTTGTTCTATGCCATGTGAAATGAGTGAGAGCCAAATCTGCTGTTGATTTTCAAGGACTTTCAACTGTCAAGACTATTATGTCCCATATTTTATTTTATTTTGCATATTTTTTTTCCAAAATAAACTATTTTCAACAAAAAAACTTTCAATGGAGGACCTTTACGAATAATCTACATCTGATCAAAAGTTGCTCTGCAAAAAGATAAAATGTACATAAAACAAAATAGAGGACAAAATGAAAATCATCAAGTGAGCGGAAGGGAATAGTATTAGCAAAATATTTTCTGACTTCGTGACCAGACGATCACAGAGGCGTGAGCTGACCACAGACTACGTCGGTCGCATAGTGTCGGATGAATCTAAGAACGGTAGAGACAAGAATAGTCAGGCCACTTCAAGTGTGGACTTTAAAAATGGGAATCAGGGGCTCAAGCTAGCACAATCGTATTGTTATCATTCAAAACTTTAAAACAAATTACATAGGTTCATATTGGACCCATTCGACATAAATCGATCGCAGCAGTGATGCCACACTATTCGGACTGAATTGCTCACGACGAGTATCAAAAATATCCACGCCGACGTTAAAATCAACAAAATACACAATTTTTGTTGTTCTGAGAGCTAAAAAATTACCTTTTCCGCCTTTTTAGCTTATTTTAAAAGGCAAAATGCCCACGTAATGGGTAATTACCCACGATCTGGCATGACTGGATCGCAGTCGCACAAAGTCTTCTATACACGACACGTTCTCATCAAGTATGACAGAAAAATAGAAAATGATCAAAATAACGAGTAACGAACGAGCTGTTCCTCTCTTGGCTCGAAACTGCTCAGGGAATTTCAACCAGCAACGGGAAGTATAAACAAATATGTCAAGTGCACAAAATTGACAAGAAACAAATTCAAAATCCGCCTTGAAAATCAATTGCACAAACAAAAAATCTGTGAAAATTAAGAAAATTTGGTGCCGGTCGAATATTCTCCCAGAACGTTTCATATGTTGCAAAAAGGGAATGCATTTATTTATGTGACATGGAAAAGCTGCGTCAAAGATATAAGTGGCCCAAAGTAGCTCGAAGTCTATCCACGCACTGTGGAGTATATTTTCAGCTTTTTTAGTACTCTCGGAAAAGTACGCGAATAGACCTTTTCTTTATATGCAAAATAACGAGTAACGAGAGGATACCTCTCTTGGCTCTATACAATTTAGAGACTTTGTTCCGGCTTGTACTTATCAAATAAAAAATGACAGATAAAAGCCAATATATATTTTAGCATTTATTTTGTCTAAGTCTTAGCACGATATAACCATTCGTTTGTTTTTCAAGGTTATGGGGAGTGTTTTCTATTATCCTGTCAATTGAAACGGAGATCACGGAGTCTAGGAGTTGTGCCCTCAAACTGAATTACGGGTTTAAAGTTCGAAATGTAGTTCAGGGTTTAAACCTTAATATGCGTTTTCCTTTTTTAGTTCAGCGCAGTACCTGAACTGTTATACAAAAAGTTCGTGTTTCTTTTTCAGCTCAGATATATCAGAGCTCAAATTTGTGTTTCTTTTTTCGTTCAGAGCATGACCAGAGCGCGCCCTATGAGCTCAGAATAAATTGACTGAGCAGTCTGAGGAAAAAGCTGACTACACATGTACAAGCACACTTCCAGTCACATTTGACAGAGAAAAAAAAAACAGGAAAAACAAAAAAACATCAGAACGCTCTGAGCACGCTCGGTTCTGAAATTACTCCTGTCCATGAACTAAAATGAGTGAACTTGATGAATATCTCTTTGGAGCTTCGTGAACTTTGCATGATAATTTTGCTCAACTGTTTTCATTTTAAATGATAAGGAACAGTTTCCCTGCAAGAGGATAAGCTAGGCTCGTCGATGCAGCAACAGCCCAGCTAGCTATCAGTTATTGGCAAAACGTATTCGGCAATCTTATTGTTCAGATAAGGTTATATAATTCGTGCTTCATTTGTTAACCAGACGCAACATGCGCAATCTTTTGACTCCAAATTGGATTATTTTGAGATAGTCTTTCAGAGAGCAATAAACGCTAAAAAGTCGACGAAAATGAATATCGTTCATCAATATTTAACCACGCCGGACTTGCTTGCGTTTACTAAAACAAAAGCCGCGTTCTACATAAGTTTAACGGGCACAGTTATTGGCGCTGCATTTATTGTAAAGTGAGTCTACGCTGATACAGTTTTACCCTGTTGTCTAAATTGTTTATAGGCATTTTATGCAAGGCGCTCAGTATCGAAAGAAGACATCAGCAGAGGGTAAAGTTGTTATCGTCACTGGCTCGAATACGGCCATTGGAAAAGAGACTGTTCTCGAACTGGTTAAACGGGGTGCTCATGTGTACATGGCCTGTCGTGATATGAAGAAATGCAAGGAGGTATTTATAAAATGACCCCATAAGCCTAAAGAAGCCAATTTTATGTCTGTTTCCTTAGGCCAGAGACGAGATCGTCTTGCGAACGCAGAACCAACATGTCTACTGTCGCACACTGGATCTGTCGTCTTTCCAGTCTATACGCAAATTTGTAGATGGGTAAGTTTTTGATATACAAATTAATACACCTCGCAACTACCATTCACACTTAGATTTAAAAAGGAGGAAACCAGACTGGATATATTAATCAACAACGCTGGAACTTATAACTGTCCACACACATTGACTGAAGAAGGTTTTGAAATGAATATCGGTGTCAATCATATAGGCCATTTCTTGCTTACAAATCTGCTATTGGATCTCCTGAAGGTATCTCTCCAACAAATCCACTATTGAGCTTATTGAATGAATAACTCATTATAGAAAAGTGCCCCCAGCCGTATCATTAACGTATCCAGTTTGACACATGTTGTTGGAAGAATCGATAAATCTGACTCAAACAGCGAAGTATCATACCATGGCGGTGTGGCATATAGCCGAAGCAAGATTGCAAATGTCCTCTTCACTCGAGAGCTGCCCAAGAGGCTGGAAGGTAGGAATCGACGTGCCTTGAAACATAAGGTGTGTATATTTTCGAAATGTTATACGAATTGCAGGTACTAGAGTCACCGTGAACACCCTGCATCCAGGAACGTTGGAAACGGAATTTTTAAATATTTTTCTATTAAGTATACTTGCAAAGCTTTTCCTTTGGCCATTCGTGAAGACGGCAAAGTCAGGAGCACAAACTACTATTTATGCAGCTCTGGATCCAGATTTGGAAAACGTCAGTGGACTTTACATTAGTGACTGCAAGCAGAAAGAAGTCGCCAAAGTTTCCCAGCGACAATGATATATGGCCAAATGGGTGTGGGAAAATACTGAAGAGTTGATAAAAGCTAAGAATTGATCATTTTTTAGAATATTTGGATACATGACTCTCTATATTTGTGAATTATATATAAAATTTAAGAACTTTTTTTTTATAAAATTTAGGCATCCAAAAAGTTATAAATAAAAACAGATAAATTTTTTGTCGCAATGGAAAACGACATAACTGTCCATTATACGCATTGACAGAAGACGGTTTTGAAATGCGATTTGTCAAGTCATACGTATCCAGCTGGGGTCACAGTTTTGGAAAAATCAATGTCTCAGACATAAACAGCAAATGATCATACAATGGCAAGCTTGCAAATACACATTCTATTCACTCACACTCGGGAGCTAACGAAAAAGCTTGAAGGTAAACACTTTGGACTGATTTGCAAAACTATTACTCTGCTATGTATGAGATCTTTTACTGGACTTAAAGCTAACTCATTGCATCCAGGGTTTTTGAATGGTTTCATCTTTAGAATTTTTATCAAGCCGCTAATGCGTAAAGACTGTTAAGAAACTACAATTTACGCAGCTTTAGATCCTGATTTGGAGATAGTAAATGGGTTTACTTTAGTGATTACACGGCGAACAAAGTTGCCTCCGCAGCCTAAGACGATGCTTATGGCCAAATAGCTGTTAACAAAAAGTGGACGAAAATTGGTGCAAAATAGTTAATCGAAATTCATTTGAATTCAATTCAAAGAAAAAAATATAAACTGGTACTTCCAGGGGTATTTCTTATGTCGTTTTCCATTGGGACCAACAGATATTCTCTTCAATTCTCAGATTCTACGCTGCGCATGGAACATGCAACGTAATTGCTTACTGAATTATAAATTGACGACGGAATTATTGAAATAGCTAGTATGCGTTCAATTCATATCGTCATTATTGTCTCAATTAATGACAATCCTAAGAATATACTTCTTTTTTTCCAAAATGAAACATCATTACAAGCTCAATGGAAAGAAACCCCTCTGATGTCAATAGCCACCTGACACTCGCTGTGACATTTCAATTCGACAAGATTTGGTCTTATTCGGAAAGGAAATCGGAAAACTCGAAATCAAATTAAATTTAACAGCTCTTCTAAATTCTTGTAAGGTAGTGTGATTTATTTATGAATTATTAGAAAGTCCGTTCTGCCCTGCATCAAATTAGGGAGTAAAAATTCACTGTCAATCAAAGCTTCTCAACGAATTTCAAGATGAAAGGCTTGTTTGCATTTCTTAAAAATAAAACAGTTCTTTACGTAAGTTTAACCGGCACTTTCATCGGGGTTTCATGTTTTGTTAAGTAAGTAGATCGTCTTTAATTCGTAATCGGCATAAAACAGACACAACAAACTATTTCCAGAGATCAAATGCAAGGCGGCCAGTATCGCAAGAAGACCAAAGCTGATGACAAAGTTTTTATCGTCACTGGATCCAATACCGGTATTGGAAAAGAGACTGTTCGCGAACTGGCTAAACGAGGCGGCCATGTATATATGGCTTGTCGTGATATGAAGAAATGCGAAGAGGTAATCTGTCTATACTTCAAAACACATTTCGGGAGCCTAACATACTTTTAATTTTACCAGGCCAGAGAGGAAATCGTCATTCAGACACACAACAAGCACGTCTACTGTCGGGAATGCGATCTTTCGTCCTTGGAGTCGATTCGGAAATTTGTAGACGGGTAAGTTTGTGTCTGAAATTCGAGGTTTCTTATCTGAATGAACATAACAATTGATAGATTTAAAAAAGAGCAAACAAGACTAGATGTGCTAATCAATAACGCTGGCGTTATGCGTTGTCCACGTTCCTTGACGAAGGAGGGTTTCGAAATGCAATTGGGAGTCAATCACATGGGTCATTTCCTACTAACAAATCTGTTTTTAGATTTGCTGAAGGTATTCCTTGTATAGTTGAAATGCTAAAGTCTTTTGAACTGGCGTCATTTTTAGAAAAGTGCCCCAAGTCGAATTGTTGTCGTGTCTAGCTTAGCGCATACTCGCGGGGAAATAAATGTCACAGATTTGAATAGTGACAAGTCATACGATGAAGGCAGCGCATATAGCCAAAGCAAGTTGGCAAATGTGCTTTTCACAAGGGAACTGGCAAAGAAACTGGAAGGTAAAGTCACTGACTTTACTTTAAATGCAGCTTAGGAAATAATGTTTAAATTATTGCAGGTACAGGTGTCACAGTTAACGCACTGCATCCAGGTGTTGTAGACACGGAATTAGTTCGTCACATGGGAATTTTCAATAGTGTCCTGTCAAGCATTTTTGTTAGGCCACTGTTTTGGCCGTTTGTTAAGACTGCAAAATCGGGAGCTCAAACTAGCATCTACGCGGCATTAGATCCAGAATTGGAAAAGGTCACTGGACTCTACTTCAGTGATTGCGAGCCTAAAGAAGTTGCCACCGCTGCTCAAAACGACGATCTGGCCAAATGGCTTTGGTCAGTCAGTGAAAAGTGGACGAAAGTCAGATCGTAAAAGGATTTTTTTTACCTAATAAAAAAAAGAGTAAATAGCAACACAATTATGTATTTACAAATATTCAGCAGTTTTTTTTTTCAAACTAAAGTTCTTAGCAAATTCACTAACCTAATAATTTGATTTATATTTCAAGTGGTAAATGGAATAATAGACCTTTTCTATAAACCTTGACTTAGAGTAGGGGCAAACGTAATGATTGTGTGAAAAATTACCGCTCATTTAGTTAACAATAAACAACTTACTCGTCTCCGCTGACAACTCGATTTGATTTAACAACTCCACATTCAAAAAATTAACAATCCCCTCATCAACGATTTCAGTCCGGATCGAAATTGGTATGTCTTAGCCCGAAAAAAAACCCTTTTTTCAAAAATGTTATGACTTTTTGATAAAAAACATAATAATTGCATATTTTACAATGGTAGTGCAGCGATCGATCGATATGTGATCACAACTTCTTTGCGCTCTGTAATCCAAGAAGCTAACAGAAGCTTTTGTTCCCACTTTTTCGTATCTAATATTAGGAGTGTTTTTTTTTAACTTCGATTTCAGCAGAGCAAAGTAAAGTAATTACAAACACTACTGTGAGTCCTCAAAGTGTCAAGTAGAACGTAGTTGTAATTGCGTATTGAAAATCCTTCTTTACTTTGCTTTGCTGAGATCGAAGCTCAAAAAAACAGGCCTATTATTTTACGTGGACAGATTTGTTGGATCTGGACCAAACTAACACATCAGTTGAACTCAATTTTAAATTGAACAGTTACAAACAACGTGTATCTAATGCATGAACATGAGCATGATGGATTGATTAATTGAGTGAAGGTGATTTTTTGTTTGGGTTTTGTAAGAAAGTCAAATAGGGGATTGGAAAATAGGAATGACGCACACTTTAAATCAAAATGATTTATAAATTGTTTTTAAAAAATATATCGAAAAGAAAAATTATGCAAATTTTATTGAAATTGAAACTGTAATTTTTTGAAAGCAAATGTTGCCACAACCCAAAAGTCTAGTATTATTACAATACACCTTTTTTTATTTTCGTGATCTGATCTGGATAAAGCTTGTAACGCAACATCTTCAAACAATTACAACAGCTGCACACAATTCCTAGCCGTCGATTCATGTATTTATTATATTTAGGTATTGCTAGACTCTTCATCCAATGAGGAATAAAATAGTCGAATATTCATAAACCTAATTGTACTTAAGTTCCGTGTAAGTATCGGAACTAATTAAGGTATCTCCATAAGTACCAATTCTTAAATCTAATAGAAAAGACAAAAAGACTTCCTAATTTTTCAATTTTACGTTATTTATACAAACATTTTAAAACACTTTTCTCTGCTGAACGCATCCACTTCGAAAAATTGGACACTCTGTTCACGTAATTCTTGACTCCTGTGTGTATTCACTTTCGAACTCAAATAAAAACATTTAATTTTGTTGAACAGCATTAATTTATAAATTATCCAATTGCAATAGCCAAAATAAAATTTAAAAAATGAAATTTTAAATTAATATATCATTACGGCAATTGTCAATTAATTTTAAACATGAAATCAAAATGCTTCATTCGAGCACATTTCTCGCACAGGTAAACGGAACATCCATCTCGTAGTCCGCCATTACGTTTAGTGATGAACGTGTCCCTGTGAAAAACTCGTGTCGTTGCACAATCCGATTAATATTCTACCAAACCAGTGCATGAAATTTCCATAAAATAGTGAAAATACATAATTTAATATCGTGTTTTATCATTTTCATAAGTTAAATGCAGTAAACCGTTCGGTTTAGTGCGAAAAATATGCTGTGAAAAAAGCATTAGCCATTCGGTTGTTCATTGATTTTTTTGCTGTGTGGGAAGAAATAAAAAATGGCGTCCTGGTGATGTGTGTGCTCCATAGAAGGCAGAGCCCTCTGGGTGGCGCATTTCTATCAGTTTCATCCTCTTCTCTTTACTTATCTTCGTGTTCGCCGTCGCGCTGGTAGTTCGAAACCGCATTCGAATCGAATATCGCGCGAAACATTTCGGTTGGAATTCTCATTCTCACGCACTTAATAATATTGTTGTTTCAGTTTTCGAAATTGTGTGCGACAGAAAAAGTGAGTGTCAGAATTTTCCCTCAGTTCATGTAGTTGTTCAAAGTGAGTATCCATAAGCACAGTTGCGAAAGAGATAACCACAGGAGCGGCGTGTGTGTTTGTGTATTGAATTGTCGACTCGCTCTCGCTCATATTAAGCCGCATCGTATCTCTTTCTCGGGGAAAAGTGGGAATTCTCGTCGTAGATGCCGCCATTATGGCTTTTTGGGATAAACTCGGCAAAAATGTTTTTTCAACAAATTCGTGTTCCCGGTTCTGTTACAAATTCAGTGGCTTAAAATTGCGTTAAAATCGATTTTAAATAGTGTGTTATTCAAAGATGCGATATTGTTCTTGGAAACAGCAATTGCATTGAAGTGAAATCTGTATGTTTTGTGGAAAAAAAAATCAATTTTTGCATGTTCATCAGCGAAAAAAAGTCGACATGGCCGGGTTGTGAATTCGCTGCATTTTCCCTGTGATGAAGAAGGCGTGTGTACGTTGTTTCGTTTTTTCTCCTCATTCTTTTTTGTGTGAATTCGCTTGAGATTTTTTTTTTGGGGAAAAGAAAATTAATAAAAATAGCCAATGTACCCTGTGACGTTATGCTACGCTTTGTTGTTTTGTATGCGCTTCCTCGTGCAAAAACAAAAATATGTTGTGTACGGTATCCGGCGACACACACCTGTCACTTTTTTTTTTGTTTTTTTTTTTTTTTGTTTAAATCTTTACTTGTTTATTTGACAAGTGATATGGAATGGGTTTGTAATGTAGGGTTTGATTTCTAATTTAGAAGCCTTTTTGGATACCAACATTAGCAGCAGCAGTAGCTCTAGTAGGAGTAGGGGCAAGGATTGCCAGTTCGGTAAATTCGGCGGTAAAAATATCAACAATTGCGCCGTGGGGAACTTGCGTGTGGAATACTACCACGTGGGCAGTCCTATGCAGGGGAGAGGAAGTTAATTCTACGGTATAAGAAGTGAATAATAATACAACAGAAAACGAGAGAAAAAAATAAAAAGTATGTCGAAACTGTCGTTTCGGGCGCGAGCCCTGGATCCAGCCAAACCAATGCCAATCTTCTTGGCCGAGGAACTGCCCGATTTGCCGGAGTACTCAGCAATTAATCGAGCCGTTCCCCAGATGCCCAGTGGAATGGAAAAGGAGGAAGAATCTGTAAGTACATAGTCCATCTTTGTTTATACCATGAATGCAAGCCGTGTCCGTGGAGATTTATTTATAACTCTGATTAACATTGACATATACCTACCTACTTATATGAAAATCTTGACGCTCTTACTATTTTCTATGACCTTCCATTGACGATGCGTTGTTATTAATTATTTTCTTATGTTTTGTAAACAAAAGAAAGTCTGATTTCGTATGTAAACAAGCGAATGTCTACATTTTAGTTGAAATTAAGTTTTGATGTTTCTGTGCTTCCGGAAAGAGTCGATTTTAAATTCTTGAAGTTACTTTAATTTAGCTGCTCCCACTCGATGTGAGTGTGTGTACGTACGGGGAGTCAGTAGCCTCAGAAGTTGGTGTGATGGTATAGATGGCGAATTGTCCGTCAAACTTTTTTGAAGAATGTGTAATAGGTACCTACGTAAACGAAATATTTACCACTTGAGCAGCTCCAACAAGTGTGACAGTATACCTATCTACCTTACAGGTAGAAATTTAAATTCCTTAAACTCTGTATTAATACTTAATGGATAGAGGACAGATACCTTCCGATATTATGAAAAAAAACACCATTTCCAAATATATTAATGCAATTATTGTTTTCAATTCCATTATATATTTTTTTTTTTTTACACAAATCAAACAGGTAGGCAAAAACTTTTTTTTTTGTTTTTATTATAGGTAAGAGCTTAGGGACCGCTTATAGTTACAATGAAACTTAAGGAATCTATTACACTACCTATTTAAATGCGAACTAAGAAGGGACCATTGGATTATGATCCCTTTCCATATTCGTGACGAACTTTTTGTATGCCTAATATAATTAAATAGTCACTTTACTTTTAAACCTTGCACGTTGATAAAGTATAGAAGATAAACACATGTTTTTTTAATTTTTATTATTGGTAGATACCAAAACAAATCTCATTTTGGGAGGTAGAATGTTTAAAGCGTAGGTAGGTATTTGTACTTTTCTTAGTACTGGATCACTAACTGAAGGGTCCTGCGCCAATTTGTTTATTTTAATTTGTTATGAACCTTTCTTGAGGGCTAGACCCTCTTCACAATCATCTATCATCTATCACAATTACCTACCTATACGCAGCTTTAAACGGTCTTAGGTTATAGAAAATAATTGGACATGTGTTGCAAGAGATTCCGATTTCAGCCTAGGTAATAACCTTTACCTTTAATAAAAGCTTCCTATCATAGTAAATAATACAAATCTATTGTCAATTACACTCAAGTCAATTTTAAAGTGCTAAAAAAGGTATATAATATAACCTTGTATATAACTTACGAAATTGAACATTTTCTGAAATCTATTTTTGTACGTGTCGATCCTGCTAAATTGCTTTTTAAAAGAACTTAAATATCTAATCAAATTTTTTTTTTCTAAAGAAATACCTACCTAAGTTCGTAGGTACGATACTAGGTGTAGGTATACCTACCTATAAGCGAGAAAAGAGGCGTAGGTAGGTATAAAACTTTAACATATCGGTAGTTGCGTACCTAGCCGTGTTCCGAACGACGGCCGATCAGCATTTTGATTTGACCTTCTATGAAAAAGATTCATTGAACTTCATATGTACAGGAAATTTTCCCATGTACCTAAACCGGTTCGATTACTCTATCTTTATTTTGGCTTTGATTCGATTTACCGAAACCTGGACACCATTAAACTGGCGAGAGATTTGACGACTTAAAAAAAAACTTTAGTTTTGCATGCACTTTGTTTAATATTACGTTTGAGGCCTCCATGTAATAAAAACAATAATGAGTTGCGCAACAGGTCCATATGCAACGGATAGGACGCAGAGCGCAAATCACGTAACTTTTGCGACGACTAGCTATCGATCAAACGATTGACCCTCAAAACTTCCGCAACTAAGTCAAAAAATTACGAGTTTCAGAGCTTCACCTAGTTCAATCTCCACGAATGTAAAGAAAACTTACGATAATAAAAAAAAAAACCCCTGAACAACTTATTTAATTAATTACGAAATTTCAAAAACGATATCGTGAAAATTTCACCTTTTTGCGTGAGTTTCTAGAATTGCGTTCAATTCAAAGAACGTAAAATTTGTCATTGGCAAATATCTGAGTATTTGTGCTTTTCCGGGGGTCGAGCTGAGCCTTTCGTTCCCTTTTCAGTAGTCCAGTTCACTCATCACCACAATCCAGCAAACAAGTCTGAATTCTCATCTTAAACAGGCGAGACTTCAAAACTGGGTTCCATACAAAGAAGACAGGAATTTGATCCGAAAGCAATGAAAGACAATATAACTAACTACCATTGGCGTATAAGGTCTGAATCAAATCCAATCGATATATGTAGATCGATCCAATCACAAAGTCTGTACACGTTCTCAGAAAGATTAAAGTTGCAAAAGAACGACTGCTCTTGGCTTTAAAAAGCTCGGAGAATTTCTTGCGGCAGGTAGGTAGGTAGTACCAACTAACGGGTGATTTTTTAAGAGGTTTAGAACTTTTTTTAAAAAAAAAAAAAACAAAAAATTCGAAAAAATTAATGAAATATTTATTTGAATCGATAGTTTGAACCTTGCAATTTAATGTTTAAAGATAATTTCATGCAAATGTTGACCGCGGCTGCGTCTCAGGTAGCCCATCCGCTGAGTCCAATTTTGGCATACTCTTTCACACATATCGGCCGGTATCACACGAATGAATGCATGGATGTTGGCTTCCAGTGCGTCAATCGAAGCGGGCTTGTCCCTATACACATTAGCCTTGGCATACCCCCACAAAAAATAATCTAATGGTGTCAAATCGCACGATCTAGGCGGCCAATTGACGTGAAATTAACTGTTCACCAAACTCGCCTCGCAATTGCGCCATTGTTTCGCGTGCTGTGTGGCATGTGGCACCGTCTTGTTGAAACCACATATCATGCATGTCAAGAACTTCCATTTCGGGCAAAAAAAAGTTTGTTATCATCGCTCGGTAGCGTTCACCATTGACAGTAACGCTGCGATTCGCATCGTCTTTGAAGAAATATGGCCCAATAATGCCGCCGGCCCATAAAACGCACCAAACAGTGGCTTTTTCGGGATGCATTGGTAGCTGTTGCAATGCTTCTGGCTGATCTTCACTCCAAATGCGGCAATTTTGCTTATTTACGTACCCATTCAACCAAAAATGAGCCTCATCGCTGAACACAATTTTTCGATAAAAAAGCGGATCCTCGGCCAGCTTTCCAAGAGCCCATTCACCAAAAATTCGGCGTTGTGGTAGGTCGGCTGGCTTTAGTTCTTGCACCAGCTGTATCTTAAAAGGCTTTACGCCCAAATCCTTCCGAAAAATTTTCCACGTAGTGCTGTAACAAAGGCCTAACTGCTGGGAACGGCGCCGAATCGACATTTCGCGGTCTTCTGTCACACTAGCTGATACGGCCGCAATATTTTCTTCACTACGCACAGTACGTAAACGTGTTGGTGGTTTAATGTCCAACAAAGTAAATTTGGTGCGAAATTTGGTCACAATCTTCCGAATAGACTGCTCAGAAGGTCGAGAATGCCGATCATAAAATGGAAGCAGCGCGCGATGAACATTTCGAACCGAGCACGAATTTTGATAGTAAAATTCAATAATTTGCAAGCGTTGTTCATTTGTAAGACGATCCATGGTTAAATTGCAAACCAAACTGAAGCTGTTTGACAGTGACACAAGGTACTAAACACACGTCAGCTGTCAAAACCAGTGTTGCCAAAACCAAACCAGCTAAAAAATCACCCTTTATATACCTACATAAATTAAATAAAAGAAATAAATATTTTCAAAAGTTGTTCGCTAAAGAGGATAGAGTCGATATGAATTCTCGAATTCGCAAAAAAATTCCATTTTTTTTTACTCAAATTCAGGAATTTACATGAATTCCTATGTTTCAGTGAATTAACATCGAATTTCTGCTAATCCACTTTGAATTCAAGCAACAAAAAGTTCTCTGATACCTACACTGATTGCATCCGCCTCGGGCGGATACTGCCTCACAGTAACCTACAATATGAAGGGACACACCACATTCTCAGCTACTGTGTAAACCCAGGGAATTTTACGAAATTATAGAAATTCGTCGAAAATCGGTCCTTTAAAATTGTTAGAGAAAACGGGCTACATGGTATTGTGAAGGGTTATTTAGACTGTGCAGGAAAATGGGAGAACGAGTTAATATTATTCCACTTCAATTAATACATCGGGGGTTGGGATGGGGCCCTTTAAATGTCTAGTTGTGTATAACGCATACCTATGGTCCTTTTATATTTTGTTTAACTTAATAATTGGCTCATTTAAATGTCAAGCACACTCTTCTGTGAGACAAATCATAACTTATCTTACCTAACCTATTCTAGTGGCTACAATGCTACAATGATGGACGCACCTTTTAATAAGCTACGTTGACATTATGAAACGTGCTGGGTTGTGAAAATGCAGACTAATTTTTAGTCGTTCGTGCCTATCTGATATTGTTCTTAAATTTTAAATTGTCATCCCCATGATTGTCTTTTCTGTCTATCCATGTAGGTAATCGTCCTTTGTTTATGTAGAGACTACTTTTTTTTTTTTATTCTAATGGAGATAATGAAGTCAAGACCCAAGATCGCCCTTTTTATCATTTTTGACTTATTTATCGGTTGTCTTTAAAGTTATTGACAAGCTCCGACCATTTGCTGCAGTTCTACGTCATTTTCATCAATTGTACGCGTTCCGAGTGGCTTTCCAATGATTATATTTGGTGTTGTATTAGTATTGTCTTCTTCTTCTTCAGACAGCTAAATAAGAAGTTTAACTTTTGGCCAGAAAGAGTTTGGAAGGCATTGCACTCAATGAATTACAGCCAACAATTTAAAAGCCAAGGGATTTTAAATAAAACAAACTTAGTGATAGTGTGTGAGTTTCAAGATATGCCTATCTACATTTCAATGAACTATAACCTATATTTTCTTTTTCAGCGTGACTTTATTGTAAACATTTGTATGCACTGCAAATATTTGTCTATATTTTTTTTTTCAATTTTCAAACGAATCTATGACAATCGCACGTGTTTAAATGCGAATTCGATAGTCAACAAATTGCATTGTTCACTATTCCAACTGTTTTGTTGCAAACTATATTCTAGCATAAAGACTGACATACGGCCCTCAGTATTTCTATAGGAATTGTGGGGCCGAAGTAGACGAAAGTCGCAAGCTTCCTCAATTGTACAATTGCCTATAATGAGGCTTTGATCGGCAGTGTTGTGCATGTGCATCCCTTCTTGTTGGTTTATTTAGCATACACCTACCTAGATAAACCTATTCTGTCCCAATATTTACAGTCAAACGCATCAGCGTATGCATCTATATCTAATTGGACAAACTCTAAGAAAACTATTTGGGAGTTTCGCAGAATTTTATGGTTAAAGAAGACACACAACAACACATCAACTAAATGTGGTATTCGATTGGGCGCTCTAGGATTGCTCTCAGAGCAATTTTTATGTTCGTTTGGTACTCAAAAAACAGCAATCTTTTCCAGTTTTCAGAGCACTTTTGCGAATCTAGATATTTTCTCAGATTTGCCTCAGATTTACCAATACAAGTGCATTTGAGTTTGACAACTGTTGGAGTTTGTTTATGTTTTCGTGAATTGTTTCTACAGCAAAGAAAGTCATTGCATCGGGTGAATCTGTTTTTGTAAATTATTTATGTTAAAATATATAGAAATCAATCGGGACTGAAATTTATGTTAATGTTTTAATATAAAATTTAACCAGTGAATGGAAATCGCTTAGAAAAATGTCGAATGTCAAATCGCACGAATACTAACACAAAAAAGGAGCAACATAAAATAACTAAAAAAAATCTTGTTTAACTGTAAGGGTTATGGCGAAATTCTTTCCAATGCTAATGGAGCAGGTAGCTCTCTACAAGATGACTAAGTTAAGTGTTCGAAAATCACAATGACAACATTTTTCCCATGAAATTATCTATTGCGAGGCATAAATTATTAAAGACGAACGTTTAAAGTAGTTAGTAGTTTTGCTTAATAACAGCAACCAATTTAAACGTAGGTGCACAAGTTTAAGTGTGAGAAAGAGCAACTTTTGTGGTTATAATATTGCAGAGTAATATAGTTTTAGGAAAAACATCTGATTTTATTTTGACCTGAGACAATTCTGCATTACGAATGAGTTTATGTGTACTAAACCAAACATTGGAAAGCTATGTATACAAAAACTGCTTACAACACGCAATTTTCGTACATTTTCCTTTACTAAATGACATTGAACTTGACACAAAATAATCCCCTGACATATAAATAAATTAATTTACTAACTGATAAGACATCATTTTCATTCATAAAATAAAAACCTTGAATCACTTCGTCATTTTGAAGTGACAAACAAAGGGCGAGCTGTCAGATTCGCTATAATTATCTTTACGCATTCAAACTTTTCCATGCGACTTGGTTTTAAAGATAAGTTTTGTCTAGATCAGATTTGATGGACAGGGTGATGAGGTCATTCAAAATGGCTACACGTCATTTAATTTGTGTTAGCACTCTTTGAAGAAAATTATTATTAATTCCGTGCTTTGTCAAGTCAAACTTGACAATTGGTAACAACATAGTGTCAATCTGACTTGTTTATTTACTGGTAGCACGTATATTGGCAAGGTTGGTCGATTCAACTTGTGAACAAACAACCATCGGCATTTGTCAAAACTCTACTTAAGCGACTTGGCGGGCACAAATGTATTTGCGTAAATCTTAACTAAACACAGAAATAAACTGCCTGTAACATATAATTGCGGCCATTTTCATGATAAAATATTTTTTATTTTGTGAACTAAAAATGTAAAGAGACTTTCTGGTGGATTTTTGACATTTTCGGCATAGACAAAGGTCGTTCGCCCTCCTTTGTATGTAGTGCGAATTAGCAATTCAAATCATCATTTTGTTTGTATTTATTCACAATATATTTAAAGTGAAATGTCATACTGAGCTTAAAAAAAAATTATACATTGACAGAAATGATATGTGCAGATAAAATTGCAAATGTCTACACAATGGTGGCAGGTAATTTTCATTCCAACCCCCAATTAACGCCAATTTGTAAATGAAACATTTTCATTCTCTAGAGAATCTATGGAGATGATAAAACAAAGTAAAAGTAGAGTACGTAATGTGTTTACTTTGAATTAACACTCTGGATTATTATTTTTCGTGTGAATCATTGTGATAACAATTAATAAACAGTTTACAACGCGTCATGCTATTTCTTTAACTCTTATATGCGCAGTTGAAATCGGGCACATAAATCACCCATTTCAATGAATAGAAGAGTTTCGATGGAGATCGCAGGTATGGTTCCCATGAATACCTATCCATATAGATAGAAGTGATGATAACTAGAAGTGATTTTACATTTTCAGCAGAGCAGCTTGTTATTCTTCTAAAAAATACAATAACAATACTTTTTGAAGCTCTTAAACCAGTTTTGTTTCAGTTCCGAATGTTCACCTCACTGGGAAACCCGGTTTCCGTATTTGCATGTTAGTCGAATGCATAGATAATTGTGGTCTTCGTCAGAATCGGTTTCAGAAAGTCTCTTGAGCCAAGAAGATTATATTTATATTATTAAAATACTTATTTACTGCAAATGTTGATAGGTTATTGCGGCAAATATATTTCTTCTTATTACACATCTGTCAGTTGAGTGTTTTCGAAAAGCCTGTATAATGAAATTTATCATTTGGTTTCATTTAGGGGCAATCGATGAAAATATCTTCATTTAAACATTATTAAATGAAAGTATAATCTAAATGTTTAAGTAAAACTGCTCCTTAGATTCTGGCGTTTCGAATGAAATAGTTCTCCTAAGAAAGTCTATCTGAATTCGAGCCCCTGTCATGCCTGATACGTCTCCAGAACAAGTGATTATCCTATTCATACCGGAATATATCAAGAAGAAAGCTATACAACTGCCACCGATAGATGTATTGTATCTGCGTTCTGTTTTTCAAACAGATAATACCACAACTGATGGCGCAGTACGTAGTGGGTAGTGCGTGCTGGACTACTGATTGAGGGATTTCATGTTCGTCCCGAAACAATACAAATTATGTCTTGAGGTTTTTTTTTTGTCACTGCACCACCTCTCGCGAACGTCTGAAAAACATTCGAGAGCATTAATTTCATGACAGAGCTCAATTTCCCATAAAATTGTACCTAGATCCTTTCCATTTGTCCCAAAAATACAAATTCACACAAAACGAATGGTTGCGGGGAGCAATTTTATACAGGGTCCGCCAAATAACTTTTTTTTTTTTTAAATGCTATAAAAAAAAAACTACTGAATATTTTCTCAAATTTCTTTTTTTATTTGAAAGTACAATCCTTCCGGTTAATAATGGAAAATAATTTCATTCAAATGGCTGCCTCGGCTGGCCATGCAGTAGCCTACACGATCGGTCCAATTTTTAAGCACATTATCGTCAATTGTCTCTGGCTTGTCGGCGTAACACTTAGCTTTTACGGCACCCCACAAATAATAGTCCAACGGTGTCAAATCGTCAAACGACATCAGCTCTGCGGCTTATAATGCGATCTTCAAAAACAGGGCGCAAAACATCGAGTGTAGCTTCGACTGTGTGGCACTTAGCGCCGTCCTGTTGAAACCAAATGTTGCCAATATCCTCCTCTTCAAGGAGGACCAAGGTCTTTATGCAAAATTCGTCTCAATAATGTCTCCGAAATGTTCAATTGTTGAGAACGACGGTAAATTGATGTTGATGGCGCTTCACGCAAACTTTCTGCCACAGCAGCAATTTTCTCGGGTGTACGCACTGCTTTTGGCTTTTCACGCTAGTTTCTTTCACTTTTTTCACAAGATAACGAACATACGGAGCTGACGGTGCTTCTCTTCTTCCAAATTCCGTACGCAATTTTCGCACACATTCTGCAACATTACCATGATTTTCAAAGTAATGTCGCAATATTTCCCAGCGTTGTTCAAGCGTATACACAACCATATTCGTTCAGCGGAAGGATAAAACTAATTATCTGTCAAATCAGACATGAGCTAAGTGTTACCATTCGCGAAATAAGCACTAGTTGAAAAAAAAAAGTTAGATGGCGGACCCTTTACAAGAACCTTAGTCCGGCACGTCACCTGCTATATTTTCCAAGCAACTTAAAATTGTGGATTTGCAATGTTTTCTACAAATATTTTCGCAGGCGAGTGCATTCACTATTAAACTCTATGACATCTGGGATATTTGGGTCATCAAGAGGCTAGGTCGTTGCCTCCTAATAATCATTTTTAAGCTTCACACTTAAAACTGAGTTTGTAAAATCTAACCTAGACACTAAATATGATTATTTGTCTCTGCGCTAAGTCTCTGCGCCGTACTAATAAGGAATTTTAGTCTCGACTTTAAATGTACGGAGGCTCACAATAGCAAAAAGTTGTATGGAAAATAAATCTATTTTGAATTACTAAAATTTAAAGCACAAACTTAAATGTTTATTGGTAAGGCTCTCTAACAGTCACAAATAAATAACTTCCGAAGTGACTTCGGCCAATAATGTCAATTTCCTCCGCGTATGCAAGTTACTATACAGACTTTTGTTAAAATATACTCTTGGTATCAAAATTGCTTGCGAGTTTCAGACAGTTTTTGTTGAAGATGTCTCATGCCTGCATTTTTTCAACACTGAAGGTCTCGTTCTAAAAAATCCTTCGAGGGCGTTCTTATACCACGATAAATATTTGTTGGCTATCGATCTTTCCTTTTTGTTTTTTGCTTCAAAATAGGACTTCCAATTAAACTATTTGCTCTGCCTGGTTAGCGGATTTTTCGTCATCTTCGCTATTTAAATTTATGCAAAAATATCTCTATTTCAAGGTTTCCTTGCTCGTCTCTATCCATAGATCTCTATTTGGGTCTTGTTATCTCTCAAATTGGTTGTGTAAACATGTCAGTTAACATGAAAATCAAGCGCTAATAACATTCAAGCCGCTCGGTATTAGTGGGTGGGGTTTACGAAAAAATAAAAAAAAAAATATTTGTTCAGTTATAAGAAAAGGAAAAGTTAAAGAGATCAATTTGAGGTAGTAAAGAGAAACTTGTTAAAAAGATAAAAAATCGGATACGTTTGAATTATACTAGATAGCAGAAAAAGACATCTATAACATAGTAAGTGGGCAGGTGGCATGCTATAATATAATATCGTTCAGTTAGACAGTACGATGTTATCTAATAATGGAAATGTGCACACTTCAATCTCACTAACAAACCTTTTCAGCGATGACGCCCCCACGACTCAACGACTGAGTTATTAAAAAAAATCTACACATTTGGTCGAGCAAGCAACCCGAAGCCATTCAGCAAATGCTTATTATACCAAAATTAATTGTTTCGTCCATAACTTGGATGATGCACAGTCACAATCGATGGAAATGGAGATCTGGCAATTTTTGGGATGAATTCAAAGATGACATTTTGGAGCATTATGTGTTTTTTTAGGAAGACAGCTCCACGACAACTGGGAAAAATCGAGCTCTTCAAGTTCAATGGACCAGTCGTCTCGTGTGTGTGATTTGACGTCTTTGGAATTTTTTCTTCTGAAAATTTTTAATTTCATGCCAACTAAAATAACCAAAGCCGATCGCCGGTTTTATGTTGTGGAAGACGGTTGATAAATGTTGTGCTCAAAAAATAAATGACATGTATGGTACAAGCCGAACTATTTTTTTTATGACTTACGCGTCACACTATCATGACTATACTCTTCTCCCATTACAATCTTATATTAAAAATTGGTAAAGTTATAGACAAAGTTGTGTAGGGTTTGCTATATACCATCACTACAGCAAACAATTGTGAGTCATAACGCCCTAGACCATTTTTATTATATTTTGAATATCATATTTCCATCATTAGTCTGGTCTAGTCATTCCGCTTCTGGGGGCACTGGTCGAATGTTTATCATTAATGGCTGACTCTTGGTGTCGATGTCAGCGAATTCCATTCAAGCATTCATTGGATATATCCAGACATGCGTATTTTCTTTTGCTGTCACAAAGAATCTGTGTACACATACCCAATGGAGTTTTTTTTTGTCTTTACGGTCCATATCCGGTAATTGGATGTTACTTTTGTTAATTTTCTTCGTAGATCGGGTAGCAATTTACTGTGTCATGTTACTAAAGTCACAAAAATTGTCCATACTGATATTATTATTTTTTGTTCATAACTTACAGCTAAAATACAATTTTACTTAACAATATAGCGGTAAGAATAGTGATCAATCCGTAACTTTTTTATACCTAGATGACTCTGAGGTGTAAACACACCTTTCGATTCCAAATTCATGTCAGAGAGAAGAATATATTATCACTTTTTTCGTGTGGTCAGGTTTAAATTAAATAAATAATTTCGTTTCATGTGTTGCGAAGGCTGACTTCGTGTCTTTTTGCGACCTTCTTGACCTTGTCCGGTACCATTTTGTTTCTCCTGGTGCAAACTGCAACTCCAATAACTTTCGGTCATTAAAAAAGTAATTCGGTCATCTGAAGGTATTTTCTTTTCACTCAGTTTGACAAACATTGGAGAATATAACTTTCATAAAAGACATTCTCCGTTTGGATTCGGCAAAAAATTGAAGATCCCTTCAAATCGTACCAAACACTGAAAAACTCACACAAAATGAATGGCTGTGAGAAGCTCGGCTTAGGGTTCTTACTGACCTGCGTTGCGCCAACTATTTTTTTTTAGACATCTGGAACCCGACATTCCTTGATAAAGTTGCAAGCTTCGGAACATCGTTTAGTGTCTACAAAGAGGTGCCCATCGTTAAGGGGTGGGCGTAGAATAGCTCCACGGCGGAGAAAGTAACTTTTTCGCTCAATTTCGGCAAAAAATGCTGAAGCCCCTGGGTGAAAAACTAGTTCAATTGCTCTTTTTAGTTATTAAAGTGGCTGGGTTCATTGAGCTCCTTTTAAAAAAATTATATCAAGGGGACTATTTGAATTACAGGGGTAAACCTATATCACCTTGAAGTCCACCAACTACCTAATGTCGAACAGTTTCTTCTCCAAACGGTGGATTAATGTTTCGTCGGTTTGGTTAAGTTTAGATATTTCTCCAACTCGGATTCTAAATCACATTAAAGAATTGGTTCCATAAGGCAGGCGCTCTCTAGGTAGGCACATGTCTAGATAAAGCCTGGAACCTCTCATACCCGTAGATATTGTCAGCAATTTTTCCTCAGGTTTTAGAGTTGTTGACGTAAGATCGAAAGTCATCTCACGTCCATTTGAGCCCAACGACTGTGTCCCTTATCTTCTTTCTATGCATACAAATTGAGCCTTAAAATTGTGTTCGTTTGTCGCCGATTTACGCCTTAACGCATTTACTGAACCAAACTTTCACACATCTTTGGTATTGGTCTATGTATGGTTTTTGTGAAGTTTGGTTGAAATCGGAAAATGTTTGCGTTAAAAACACATGATTTTCAGTACATTTTTGACAACAAGTGTTGTTCGGCAAGCTTAAGTTCTCATTGAACTTTATTTCATTACAAATTGATTCGTTTCATTGAATATTTAAAAAAAAGGAGAATATTTTTTTTTTTTAATTCTGACTCGCCATTGAGATAAGAGGCACATTGACCTAAGTAGATCTATTGTGCCATAGGATCAGAAAAAATTGATTAAGCTATTATTGTTTCTACTTTCCGAATGAAGCTTTCTGGGCTTGTTATTTCCCTGAAGAAGAAATTCCTTCTAATACTACAGAGGGCTTGGCATTCACATAAGATATGCTCAGTTGCTTCGTCTTCTTCAAGACATGTGCGGCGCTCCGAAGAGTCGGCTACATGTACTTTGTTTACGTGATATCGCAAACCATGGTGCCCTGTTAGGAAGTCAACTAGATTTTTGAGATCGTGCCTACGTAGATTTATATTTTTTTTTGGCATTGTTTTTGAAAGGTTTAATAACTTTTTTTTGGCCTGTTTTAGGCCTGGGAAGCTCTCCCAATGTGAAATACAGTTAATGTGGTCTCAGCTTTTTATAGCAAGGTTTGTCGCTGATTTAGAGATTGCACAGTAGGGTTCAGGTCCTGTGAAAGGTGTTTCCGAACCTCTTCTGGCTACGTCGTCGACTTTTTCGTTTTCAATTTTCAAGCTGCTTGACTATCCGTGAATATATGGATGTTTGCGCCTTTGATACCTGAGTTGTAGATGAGGCTTGCGCATTCTTTAATGGCATGGCGCTCTGCTTGAAATACGCTTGGGCTTTTACCCATTGGTATTGAGACAGTTTGGTTTGGTCCGAAAATGGCGTATACCACTTTATGCCTTTATGACTTTTTGGTGGGCTACTGCAAACCCACGGCGTTTTATTTGTGATCTCTGTTTAGAATCTTCTGTTAAGGAATAGTGTTTTTGGGAGGCGGTCTGTGATCGCGCAGAACTCGTCAAGTTCTGTAATCTCTGAGAGAAGGGTCATCAGGTCCGAGTGATCACCGATGTCCATCTACTTCATTTGTGACAGATTTGTTGAACAGCGTATTGCAGTGGTGATATAAAAATATATACAAAAGTCAGTGATATTCTGTTGCAGATATTTTGAGCGCTATGTTTAATTAAAACAAAAGAAGTTGTTCGAATTCCGAGAATTCCAATGATTCTACCATATTTGTCGTTCGATTTCAAACGTCTTCAGTTTCCGATACGACTTGCTTTTGCCATTACGATTAGTGAGGCACAAGGCCTATCTTTGGGAATATGTGGTATAAATTTAGAGGTTCCTGTATTTGCTGTATTGCATGTTCAAATGCAGGCAAACCATCTGACTGATTGAAGAAATCAAATAAATCATTATCTCAATTGGGATTTGCTACCACCTAATCGTTCAGTGCAAGACTTTTTTCAACGCTGAAATGCGGCGTGAATTGAATTGTGATTGTGGCGATAACGACTTGGATGCATTTATGTGGTCAAATGTTCCAAAATTGAATACTGAACAGAAACGTGCATATGATACAATCATGCATGCTGTTTGTAATGACGCACCTGTTGGAACTAGAAAAATATTTTTGATTTCACTAATTCTACCATACGATCAGTAACCCAAATTGGATTGGCACTCGCTTCGTCTGGAATTGCAGCTACTTTATTGGAAGGTGGAAGAACTGCACATTCTGCACATAAATTGCAATTGAACACGCATGCTGGTGAAACACCTACATGCAAAATTTCTAAGGATTCATCAATGGGAAGAGTTTTGCAGAAATGTAGGATAATTTGCTCATTATGTGTATAAATTTAATTTTAAAGTGTATCTGTTGAGCTATAATGTACTATAAAAGACAATAATTGTTCTTATTTGTACTTTGCCAAATAAATTGAATTGAATTGAATTGAATAATCATTTGGGATGAATTCACGATGGCTCACAAAAAGCCTTTGGAAGTTTTTGATAGAACGTTGCAAGATTTGCGCGGGAATCAACGGATTTTCGGTGGTGCCGTGATATTTTAAGCAGGTGATTTTGGTCAAACATTTGCTGTTATTCCACGATCTACAGCTGCTGATGATTTGAATGCATGTTTAAAATCACCCTATTTGTGGAGGCATGTAAAAAACTCACACTAACCACAAATGTGCGCGTTCAATTAAAAAACGATACAACAGGAGTCGAATTTTCTAATCAGTTATTGGATATTGGAAATGGCAAATTACAATTTGATAATTAAACAGGCTTGTGACACCTACCAACTAATTTTTTAGTTAGGATACTAGCTAAAATTCACCCGGGCTAGCTAGTACTGTATAGAAATTTCAAAAACCAATACCGTTCAGACGATCGTCTTCATACGGGACGTTTTAACTTTAAACATTTTATGCAAAGAAAAGCTGTTTGATTATTGCATGTCTTAAAGATGACAACAAACTATGCAAATTTAGACAACTACTTTGAACAAAAACGTAGGTAGCAATATTTCCAGGAACATCACGCACAAAAGTGCTCATAAGTGGGCTCCCATAAGTAGAGTTTAGACGAAATTCAGTTCTCGATACTATTGGATACAGCATGCTCAAATCTTCAAGATAAATTTTCTTCAAAATTGGAGCTACATATTAGTGATGGAATAATTAGCATTAGCAAAATTAATTCACGATGAAAATTGTTTTAGCATTAGCAGTATGAAAAGCAGTTGCTAAATTTGATGAAATGCTAAGCTTTTTTTTCTGCATTGTGTTGGATACACAGAGAGTGAGAAAGAGAAGAGGAAGATGCAAAATAAAACGACAACGTTCACTTCGAATTGTTGTGTGATATGCACGCAAAGCACAGAGTAAAAAAAAGGAGAAGAGAACTAAGCAGGCTTGTACAAAACGGAAATGTATTGAATGTTGCGTTGCGTATTGTGTATACACTCACACCTTATGTTTATTTTCATTTGAAGTTGTTCTTGTTTGACTGTTCCGGCCTGGGCTCATTTGCATTCCAATGTATTGAATGAATAACGAAAAAGCAAGCTTTTGTTCACATTAGCAATTTAGCATAGCACTAGCATAGCAAATACACATTGACGACAGTGTGAAGTGAAATAGCATTATCTGCGTAAAACTTTGCGATTCACGTAATGCTATAATTAGTCTGCTAATTGTTTGTAGGTGTAAGAAGGGATTTTTCTGGTTGTAATATGACTGTAATATGATCGCAACATCTGTTCCAAGTGAAAGACTATTTTCAAAAGCCGGCTATACAATTACAGATAGAAGAACCCGACTTTCTGCTAGCAAAGCCGAGCAATTGGTGTTTTTAAATGCTAACTTAAAAAATACCGATTACAAGAAGCTTATACCGTAATCCATATGTAATTATGTACATTAATAAACATTTTGATACTATGACTTCAAATAATTTATGTGAATACACAGTTTTTGAAAACTAAGTTAAATTTAAGTAGGAAAATCAAAATCTATCTTCACTTAGACTTTTTTTTGATGATATTTCATATTAATTTAGCATTAGCATTTCACATGCTAAGTATGAAAAAATCGCATGCTAATTAAATTAAAAGAAAATAGCATTAATTTCCATCACTACTACATATACCGACTTTTAATAGATAGTCTAGAACAACCATCACATGTAATTTTTAACTTTTTAGCTAAACTTTAATATGCTCTCATATTAAAGGAACCATGGTTCCTGTATCAAGACAATGTCTTCTCTTCCCTTTGAGAGGCGGAGGATAAGGGCGGCCGAGGTCTCTATGGAGTGATGGAGATTAATCTGCACAAATTGCAGCATAATTGGATGAACCTCCACCACAGGGTTTTTAAGATCTTCCGCTTCCGAAGATGAACCTAGAAGTTCGTCCTCGCTGAGAAGAATCTTATTAATTTCATCCATATCCATGTCCGACAAAGTGTGATCCATGGTATGAGTAATTGTGCTGGAGGCATCATCATCTAACGATGGGAATGAAACCGATGCTCCAGAGTCTAAGGTCTCAGGTTCTGAACCTGTGGGGTAAGGAGGCATTTTGCCTGAATCTAGATCATCTTTTTTATAGACTTTAAGGATGATAGATTCGAATTCAAATCTGATCACACCTTTCGTCAGCAAGCGACTCTTTGTTTATGACAATAAGAGCGCACCTGTAGAGACCTCGTTGCTCTTCCAGTTTTACAACCTTCCAATTGTAAGTCGGGAGTGACGGATTGCTTAGTCAGATAATTTCGAGAACCTTTTCACTGGAGGAGGGTTCGGCTGGGATCCAGGTACGAGTTCTAGGTCGGCTTGGGATATCCTCCCTCGCGGCGACCTCGAGTTTCGCATCCGGCCAAACTTCTCCCAGTCTGATTTTAGCGAACTTGTAGAGATCGCAGGATCTCTTCACATGGCCCTGATGTTATCCACCATCGCAAGTGATGGGAGGTGGTCCCGGGTTGTCCCTCATGACGCTCAAGAAGCTGCCTGAAAGCTTCGTCTTGACCACCTGCCACCGTTCAGGGGAGATCGTACCATCATCGTCGCTACGATCGATCACAGCGATCACCATCTTGTTTCTAAGAACGTCATTAAACGACTTTTGAGATGTGACGTTGGATGACCTATTTGGGGCGACTGTGCTATGCACCGAATGTAAAAGTGTACGGAAATCAATACAACTTAGTTTGAAACTATCTTGAAATAATTTACACATCCCTTACGCAACTTATATGTAATTTTTGCTAATAGCATGTACAGATGAGTTTGGTGCTTAAATCCGGGATAATATATTAAAGGAACTATTAGAAAACACTATTAACTTTTTCGTTTTGAAACTGTCCTTAGCTCTTTTTTTAAAGACTTGTTTTGTGAACAAAAATAGTCCAATATCTTTGGAAAAACTAATATTTCTCACTGCAAATATAGCTTTGGAGGATCGATCTATTATGTATGAACATTTTAAACACACATTTATTTCATTCTCGATTGTCATGCTAAATTTTGAATCATTTGGTTGTGAACAGAACAGAACCGAAAATCTCTACGCCACCTCATTCTTAAGTTTAAGTTACTCAGCGTTTCTTACGTTCGCAGAATGCTCATAAATTTAATTTTTCTGTGGATTTACTTTTTAAGGTTATGTACTAAAAATGATTATATAACAAAATACACATAAAACAAAACCTTAAAAAAAAAATACCCCAAATTTCCCCCTAAACAATTTCTACCCCGTCGACCAAAAAAAAAACCTAAATCTGGGAGGAAAACCCCCAAACTGGCAACGCTTGTTCACGGAAGTGGATTTTACATGTGAAACAAAAACGAATTCCATCACGTATTGCTCGTTCACCGATTAGACCCCAGATTTCAATCGGCGCAACTTAAAACGAGGTTTACGTTTGTGGAAGATTTCGAATACGAAATGAAAACTAATTCCGCGGCGTGTCTACTGCTCTTTCGAGGATGAGACGATCCATCAATAGATCCGTTCATTTTGAGCTGATCCTATGGCAATTTATTTTTTATTTCAAACGCGTACTCTGCCGAAACACAATCGATAAAGGGCCTTCCCGGAATAATCACAGCAAGCAACAATTTGTTAACCATTTCAAATTGTTATGCCATGATAAGTAGTAGAAAGTATTTGCCCAATCAAGTTAAGCCAGCGAAGTTAGAAATAAAAACAGAAATGTGTCGGGGCTTGGTAGTAAAGGTTCTGAAGGTCAAGGTGCCGATACCCCAAACAGTGCTAACGGAATACAATTTCGCACGAGTGTGTCACAGTATTTGAGCATAATTACCACCCGAATCAATGGTGTATAAGTATTTACTTTACATGAACCAAATACATTGGATGTAGGAAGCTACTAACTTAGTGTAACTTAGAAAATCACATGTTATAGGAATACTTGTTGTTATTACCATTTTGAATTAAATACGGTTGCGTGTGGAATTCTTTTGCACTCGAAGAAAATAACCAGTTTTCCTTCATATTGTCTGCGGTAAGGTTTATTTGTAGCGTTTCTTGGAATTAACATTAATCATACACTCAGCGACATTGGCACCGCTTACTAAAAATAGCTCAGACAAAGTGCTCATAAATATTTATTTTTGGTTTCCTTTGCTCGCTAACGCTAGGTATTAGCAACAACTAGTTGCTTTCTCTTTGCATACATCCTGTGGCGGATTTTTGTTCGTTTCGAAAATATTCTTTTGCAGAAAATTTGATTTATAAAAACAAGACCGAAACTCCCTCGTTTCGAAAACAAAAGAATTTTTCGGAAGGACACACAAGACAAGACAAGGCAAATACCTATTCGAAGGGTGGGTTACAGGCAGATGAACTTAAATAGTTCACTAGGGCTACCTGGTACGGTTTTTTTTTTGTTTCTGATCTTTTCGCACTGGAAAATGTTTTCTACCTTCAACTCATTGAATTGCAAAACAATTCAAGTCATTGCAATGTTCAACGGATAAGTTATTACAATTTGTTGTTTGTCTATACTGTGCCAGTCGTCATTCTCCTTGAAAGGTTAACTGAAATAACTCACCATCTTTTAGGTATACGATTCTTATGTAACTACAAATATTGCGACTTGATTTTTGTTGTTGCGTGTTAATCCTGATTTTTATTTTATAAAAGGAATCTCTTATAATATATATATATGTATATATAACTGCGTGTACTTTGTGTATGAAACATCAATAACGATTGAATAACAAACTGCAGTAGAGATCGGTTACAACAATACCTTATATAGCGATGAACCGGATATAACGATGAACTTCTAAGGTCCCTTAAACATCGTTATAACCGATTTCTGCTGTGCATAGTATCTGATGTTGTCTACTTTCTTATAAAGTGCAGACTGGCATAAGGGACTGATCCATAAATTACAAAGGCAACTAGCGAAGCAGTATTCGACAATTCTGGAGTCATATATAACAGATCGATTCTTCAGAATTAAACAAGAGACACAGTACTCAACACTAAGAGCAATTAAAGCTGGTGTACCACAAGGTAGTGTCCTAGGTCCAGTGCTATACCTTCTGTTTACTAGCGATTTACCTGAAAGTGAAGAAACTGCTATAGCAACTTTAGCAGATGACACTGCTGTGCTTGCTGTTGGAGCAACCGTCGAAATAGCAACAAAAAAACTCCAAATGGCAATAAACGGTATATCAGAATGGACTAAAAAGTGGCAGATTAGATTGAATGACCTAAAGTCAGTTCATATTAATTTTACATATAAAAACGTACCACACATTCCAGTATACATTAATAACAATGTAGTGGATTACTCAAACACAGCTAAATATCTGGGCATGACCCTAGACGCTAAACTGCGTTGGAAAGCGCAAATTTACAAAATATTCAACGCTTCCAAAATAAAGTACTAAGGAACGTAGTTAATGCACCTTGGTACACACGCAACGCTGATCTACAGATCTACATAGAGATCTAAATATTGAAATGGTTGGAGATGAAGTTAAGGAAGTTGCCCAAATGCACAGAAGTAGGCTTCACAACCATGTTAACGTAGAACTTACAGAACTATTAAATACTGACAATGTAATCAGAAGATTGAGGCGGGTAAGACCCCCTGATCTAAAAGAGTTGGCCAAGGCCAAGAGATTAAGTAGATAATCACCCTTATTCCGAGCGGCGTTTTACTTTCACGACGACTTATTCCCTAACTTCCACGACAGGGTAAAACTTCGTCGGTAAGTAGTTCACATTCCACATACGACCCACACCAGCTGATATACGCCAATGACAGCTAAATGTCGGTTTCAGTTTATGGTGTTTATATTTTTGAAAGAAATTGTTGTAAGTTGTATTCTAAAAATTAATAGTGTATAGTGCATACGGAAACAGATAAGGACAAAATCCAATCCATTGGATCTACCGGATACAAATTTAGCACAAGCACAAACATTTATTTAAAAAAATCAATTTAATCATGTATTTTCAGATTCAATTCAGTTTTTGGTTGGTTATTTTTACCCTAGAAGTTATCTAATTTTGTCTAGTCATTTGAATAAATTTCCAATTTAAGAAAACTTACTTTTTCACCTGTCTTCTACTTGTCGTTCAGTATCTTGTAAACGACAAACACCGTCGTTTTTCTTGTCGTTTTGTGGCGTTCAACGCCTTACAGAATGGCAGTGAGGTTTCTCACATGACGTTCGTCGTACGCCAATAGGTTCCACATGACGTTCAGTCACAAATGGCGTTCAACGACTCAAAAACGCCTCTCGTAATTCCAAATTCAAATTGGCGTTTCTTAAATCGTCGTAAACGCCACTCGGAATAAGGGTGAATATCTTCAAACAAAAAAGTTTCGAAATCCGAAAACCTGCGGATTCTTCTTTTGATTTTTTCAAATAATTTAAAAATAAATTGCCGATTAGTCGAACGACAAGGTGCAATTCCATTCGGGATGACGACAGTCAGTCCCTCCCGGGAGGTTTCTTAGAGGTTGTTCGAGTCCCTCACTATTGCAGGAGCATCCCTCGCGTACTTGCTCTGCAATGTCTTTCGATGAATTTTCCTTCCAGCGAACCCCCAAACAAAACAAAAATAAAGTGCAGAAATGGCTACAAGTTATTCCAGATTTTGGGTCTTGTGCTCCAAGAGACACAGACATAAAAACTCCCTACAAAGAGAATTTTGTAATTTTCTAAAAAGCAAACAATTGTTCCTGCACTGAGGTTACACAATTTTGTTGGGGGGAGTTGTTTCCCCTCCAAAAAAAGGGACATGTCTTTAAGCATTGTGGTCTATTTGGACACACTAAAATCGCTGATCGAAACAAACTCGTTTTGTATCGCAATTTTCTTTATCAAGAAGTTGGAAATTATTTAGATTCTTCTCGCTGGTAGAACCCCATGTTTAATAGGCGCCAGGCTATTAAACTTGCTGCTGTATTCAAAGTTTGTCAAGCGTGAAATATTTTCTGAATAAATAGTAAACCTCCGTCTGTTATTTTTTAATTTGTTCGCATTGTTTTTTCAAAGGCATCTATCTCTATTTCTATCTTGCATCGAAAGCTGTTCCATTAGTTTGTCTTATTTATTTGCTTAGGTAAAATCTACGTTTGGCTTTCTTGTATTATCATGTTTGGCTACATAGTCGTTTTAGCAGCTGCCAGTGTGGTAAAGTTGTTAGGAAACATAGTCACTGTAATGGCTATTTTAGTGTTGTTTCAAAACAAGTACAATAGTGGCCCTGGACGCTTTCTTGAGGTACACCCTTATAGCGCTATTATGGTTATCAACACGAGTTTTGATAATAATTGATGCGTATCAACAAACGCGAAGCGGAATTATCGTTATCAATTACTTAATATTTGATAAAATGTGAATTCAATGCATATTTAAGATCTATTGTGAATAGTTCTACTTCAAACTTGTTACATATTACGTTTGTCAAAAATGTTGATATCTTACAAATTTTCTTACAGTTATACATTCTTCATTGACAAAATACAAATAATTTCTTTGGGGTTTTTTTTTTTTAAAACCCATTTTGAAAACGAAATGTCTTCAGTAGAATTGTTTTTTGGGGGTTGAGGAAGAAAATGTACTTGAGCAAACCATGCAACGCAGGATATTACGAGATGCTTAAAAACCTCTCGATTTGGAGGAACATATGTAGGTAATACATTTTCCAAAATGTGATTCGGTTCTAGATTTTTACAAAACTTCCTACTTTCGAAACAAGCCTTCTTGGTATTATTGACCGATGTTGACGACACACTAAATTAGCAGCAGTAGTAAAATTCTTTGCTCAAGGAAGTTATCAACTGAGCGTTGGGAATGATTTTAACAAAGGCAAGGCGCAGCCAACGGTGTCGGTTGTTGTTAAAGAATAACTCAATGTCTTGGAAAGGCACATTTGTCCCAAATGGATAAAATTCACCTATTATTATTATGTGAAAGGAGGGGCTATTGTACTGCGGCCTTTTGGTCTATTGAACCCCCTGCTAACACCTCAGAGAGCTATGTTTCCTCATAAGAGTTTCCTCACAGTATGATTCGTTTCGGAACCATTTTAGAGGTTCTTGGACTCTTCCTTCTCCTTGGCGGAAGAAATCTGTTCTTTAGCACTCTCTCCAGTCCAGTTTACTTTAAGAATCTAAGGATGAGAGCTGGCTCCAGTGACAGTATTTCCCCATCTTTTGTGGGTTAGTGCTCCACAAGATCCCAGCAAGTGTTCTGGGATTTCACTGAACTCATCGCAGAATCTGCAGAGACCTTCTTCATAACTATATACCCAGTTCCCTAAGGTGTTCCTTGAGTGTACAGTGACCCGTTAGGAAGCCCATTAGGATACGGAGGTTATTTTTGCTCATGCCGATGCAAGCTTGGAATCTTTTCCGGTTGTATTGCCCCAGAAGTTTCTTGGCCTGCCTCATACCCTGAGAGCTATGCCAGGTTCTTGCCCTGTTTTCTTTCTCTAGTTTCCTAAATTCTTCTTTGAGGGTGTGATCCCCTATTCCGCAGAATGGTCAGGACATATGAAAGTTTCTGATGCTCCCTTTCTTGCTAGGGAGTCGGCCATTTCATTCCCCTCTATTCCTACGTGGACAGGCACCCAGCAGAGGGTTATTCTGTTTCTCCTACCAAGTTCATTAAGTTTTTGTCGGCATTCCCATACAAGTTTAGATTTAATGATGCAGGAATTAAGTGCCATAATGGCATCCTGGCTGTCTGACATTACGCTATATCACAGTTGACTTTGTTGATTTGGACACACCTGTCTTTGGCGTAGATTTCAGCCTGGAAGATGCTGGTACATTTGCCCATTGGTTCGGAATATTTGGTTCAAGGCCCAAATACTCCCGCCCCAGTTACCTCATCAGTTCTCGACCCATTTGTGCACCACTTTGTTGTATGATTGCTCAGTCTGTGAATTGTGGATTCATATTGCTCCAGTTCTTCTTATTGTCGAGCTGAGTAACAAAGTTCTTTTGGAAATCAAATCTTTTGGTGATGTCGTCTCTAGGAAAGGCCAATAATGGTTGTTTTTTGAATAGTACGTCTTCCTATCCCTTCCTTGGCCATTCTTAGGATCGTTTTACTTGCACGTTCCTCAACCACGAGGTGCAGCGGAGTTAGGTCTAATAGCACTTCCATGGCTGCGGTTGGGCAAGTCCTCATGGCCCCTGTAATACATAGGCATGCCAGTCTTTGTACTTTATTGAGTGTCTTCCTTGTGGTGGATAGACTGTTTTTTTTTTGCCCATGCAATCGCTCCATACGTGATCACTTGTCTCACAATAGTAGTGTACATCCATCTGAGGATGGTCGGGCTACATCCCCAGGATTTGCTAGCTAGGCCCCGGCAAATCATTAAAGCCCGCGTTGCTTTTCTGGTTATCTCTTCTGTGTGTTTTTTCCAGACGAGTTTGCTGTCCAGGTTTAGTCCCAGATATTTAACTTCATTGACCGATGTCAGTGTTGTACCCGATAACCTTATCGGCCTCAGTCGTTCAGGTTTTTTTTTCCCCGTGAATGGTACTATTGTAGTTTTTGCCGGATTTAGGCTTAGCCCAGCTGTTACACAACAGTCCCGAGTTATTTCGAGTCCCATTTGTATGATGTCACATAGGGCTCCCTGAAATTTATCCCTGGCAATAATTACTATGTCATCAGCATATGCCTGACAGTTGATGCCCTGGTTCGTCAGTTTCTCAATTCACCTAAGAAGAAGAACGTCTGGCAAAAATAGACTTCTTCGAAAAAAGTGGAATCCCAAATGTATTAGGGGCTATAGATGGAACACACGTCAAAATAGTCGGTCCGAATAAAGACCTTCCGCATGTGAACTATAACAGAAAGGGTTTTTGTAGTATAAATGCAATGCTTGTGAGGTTTTTCCTCGGGGGGTGCAATAGATAATTATTATTTCGATTGTATTTTTAAGGTTTGTGATCACTTAATGTGCATCAGACATATAAATGCAATACATCCAGGATCCTCACATGATGCTAATATATGGGACATGTCACAATTAAAAGTGAAAATAGAAGATGACTACCGCAAGAGAAGAATTGACTTTCGTTTTCTTGGTAAAAAAAAAACATTTCAGTTCGTTTGTATGAAATATATAAACAAATATTTTAGTGGGCGGAGGATATCCTCTATCACCGTATGTGATGACGCCATATAGAAACGCTGCAGGAAGTTCTTTACAATCAACGTTTAACAGAAAGCATGCCCAGAGCCGAAATACTAAAGTACGCACTATAGTATTATTAAAAAGCGGATTTAGATGCTTATTACAAGCGCGAGAACGCATGTGCATATTTGTATTAAATACATATTTGGAAAGTTTTGAAGTCGAAGAAGGAGAAACCGATAATGTTATTGGAAACCATGATGTTTTAGATGATTCCTCAAATACAACATTCACTGATGGCAGCCCAATTAGGGATGCAATTGCAATTATAACAAAAATAAGAAGTAGGTACCTATAGCAGTCTTTTTAATCCTTTTCTTTAACTTGAACAAAAACAGCAACTTAACAAAATTCATGTCACAAAAGTTAACTTAAAAGCAAACAAAAAAAGACTTCAAAACATAAATAGAATATAGAAACTGAAAAAATTAAACTAGAATAGGTTATGTTTCCATAACTTTTAGCTTGTTCAATATCCAAGAGTTGGGTTTTGAATTTTAGTTTGACTTTTCTGTGTTCATTTTGTTTATACAGCTCCAACTTTTCTTTTTTCATTTAAAGCACTTTATTTGATTTTTCTTTTTTTAAATTGAATGGTTTTTTTTACAAATTTTGTCGAAAACTACTCATGAGAATAATCATGCTATTGTAAAACTTTTCCTGGGCCGACGTCTGGTTTTCTAAAAGGACAACTCTTTGATTTTTTTTCCCATGATATGTTTGTGCGAGTTGGCCTCGGCGATTGCACTGCGACTTCCTGTCCAGGATCAGGATCATCTTGATTTTGTTCAGTTATGTGATTTGCTAATTCTAACCCAAATTCAATTCCAGGCGTATTAAAACATGCAGGGAAATGCATAAGACGACTGACTGCTTCTTCGGCGGCTCTCAGTCGCTGTCATTTCATTTCAATTTCGTTTTGAGTAACTTTCTTCTTTATTTTGCATTTGAAATCGGCCCATACCTGCATTTTGAATAGTTATTTTAATAAATCAATCAAATATATGTTTGACAATAAAATGCTCACTCGTTGCCACTTAGTTGAGTCCCGCTTTGATGGTCCTAAGCTGTTTAGTTCCACAGCGATTTCCTCCAATTTTTTGATAAGGACCGGCTTTGTGCAGATTCCTTTTGCGATATCTGCATTTTCCTCCATTATCTCCACCAACTTTCTATTTGTCGTTTATTGCTAACAACTCTAGTCCTAAAGTCTAGAGGAAATACCCAAATTCATTTAATACAAAATACTTACATTTTTTCAAAGAAACCACAACAAAAGATGACAGGGCAAATAATAAACGACAAACGTCAAATTGAATGCCATTCACAATTGCATTTTGTTCAGTATTCACAATTGGAGTAAAATTTATCAATTGACACTTATAATACAAATTTATCAACCGATTGATAGAAGCTATCGCTTATCAATTGGTTCATATTATTTTATAACTATAATAGGGGTTCTAGTTATTTCTTTTCCAAAGTCGGAATATTCATTATGTTTCATTTCCTAGTCCCAAGATCTGACTTCAATATTTTATTTCATCGTTCAGGTGGAACTTGTTTTAATTTGCACTGAATGTCTTCGTGAGACACTTTTTTAAATGCCTGTGAAATGTCAGAGCAAATTTAATTGTCTTCGAGATCGGATTAGGTACTGACGTGATTGACAAACAGCAGTAATCCAATTATAATAATAGCTGGCGCAACAGGTCCGTAGGGACCCAAGGCCTAGTTTTCCACAACCATTCGTTTTGTGTGAGTTTCATTTTTGGAACGAATGGAAGGGGTCTACAATTTTATGCCGATTCCAAACGGCTAATTCAGAAGCTCTAAAGACAGTTATACTCTCGGATGTTTGTCAGACGTTCGCAAGAGGTGGCGCAGTGGAAAAAACCGTAAGTTGGAATTTGGGTTTTTGCGGGATTCGAATCTGGGACCCCTCGCTTAGTAGTCCCAACACACTAACCACTAAGCCTTTGCGCCTAATCCAATGGAATACAGTTAACTATCGATGGGAAGGCTTCCTTTTTAGAAGTAAACAATGTTGAAGTACATAAGGCGAGGTCCTTCTGGGTTAGAATCAAAAAATCTGCGAACCAGATTGAAATAGATCTAATAAAAGAGGCGAGGTGCAAAGTCATTAATACTGTCACTATTACCTCATCTTGTTCACTGCTTTACGTGGTCTATCGGTAAACCTTATGGTATAGAATATGACTAGAAGGTTTAGCTGGTCGGTCTCTCTAACGTTTGCCTTCAAAGAGTCTAGTTGCTGAGTTCGTAGCATACATTTTACCCACGAACTACATCTGGAGGGAAAAACCGGTCATAAATTACGCCTTTAACAGACTACTTTTATATACGAGACTCTCACGTCTCAACTCTACCAACCAACCCTTAACCAACGCCTTAGAGAAGTTAGAGGCTTGCTATTTACCGTATACGAGGTTCGACCTTGCGTTCTTAGTAAGACACAGTTGCGCATCGCTGTGGAAAACAATTTCGAAAATATACGTTTGCACGTGAGCTTTTTAATGCATTGCTGAATATTAAGAATTTTTTGTTTGTACTGAGTGAGACTAAATATGGCAAGGAGGCCACTGCAGAATTGTGAAAAGTCCAAAAAAGCGCCATTCCTAAAGGTTCTCTGGAAATTTAGAATTTTTGCACTATATTTAAGAAGTACTGGCTCGCTAAACACTATAATATTGTTGTGATAGGCAACCGCGTTACATTTTAAACGTATTTATTTGGAAATATGTAACAGTTTTTTTTTTAAACTAGCGAACTGCCTTTTTACAAATGAAAATGGCCTAAAATGGCAAAAAATTGTGGCATTGTCTCGAAAAAAGTGCCAAATTGCGACTAGTCGCACAACGGTCACGGTGAAGGTAGTATTGTTCAGCTAATGTCGGTTACCCAACTATATCCACTGTCGCATTAACGATTCCAGTGACGCCAAGAGTGTTGAACTCGTTCGTCAAAGTCCTATGCAAGGCCTAGTGTTCGATTCAATAATATCAAGTCACCAAACTCGTCGAAAACGAAATGAACCGGCTTTGTTTCGGCAAATTTACACAAGTTGATCGAATTTGGGTTCAAGAGTTGACAAATTAAGATTACGGAGCTCTCAGCGCTTACATTTCAGTCGAATTGGGCAAGTTTTTTCAAATTCTAGTGTCAACAAAGCTAAAAATTAAGAAACTAGTTAAACCAGTAGCGCGCGAAGTGTACGCCCGGCTTAAAGCTTTCCCTGCAAGTTCTATGTGAAGAAAGCTTAATTAAGGTAAAAATTGTCACCAATTTGAGAATCCACAGTTCATATAGTTCAAGCCTCAGCAAGCTGGCTACATAAACATGTAATAATCCTTAAACTTGATAGGAGTGGCTTTTCACCTTTGCTGTCACATTTCCGAAAAATATAAAGCGTGAATCGATACATTAAAAAAAACTCGAATAAGTTTCAGTTTTATTAAACCGTTTGCGTTAATTTACATTTTGCTTGGCTGTAATTGAGAAACCAACGAAGTGAAATAGTATTCATACATGGCTGTCTCATTTGACCTTGAAAAAATGCTGACTAATGTTAATCACCATTTAAAACAGAAATAGCTTGTAGCTATAGGTGTATTAAATGTATACCCAACAAACTAAGTAAATTTGAAAAACAAGTTGGACGTAAATTATGAGAAAGGGATAGATCATTTTCGGCAACCATTTTCGAGTAGATACTTTACGAAAACCTCAAACAAGTACAAGTTTGATTTATAAATAAGGGAAGTAGGAAATACTGTCACCAACTAGTCTATATATGATGGATCACCGTAAAAGCGAGAGTAATACTTGTAGTAACATGCAAAGCAAGAAAACTACCAAACTTTTACTATCGCCAGACAATAAAAAAGTTTGGACCCGTTTTTGGTCAGGTATTTGTTGTATAGTTTCTGTTTTGCGGTCGTCACCACTTCCCAGGAAATGCTGTTTTGATATTTTTCTACATTTAACACCTCACACAGTGGTTCGGTAAACAAATTTATTAGGACAAAGTTAATTTTATGCCGATGTGTTGTTTGAGAATCAACAACTTGCCTACAAACAAACGCTTCGTTAGAATTATAGATGTTTCGAAATACAACACTTATTCATCATTGAACTCCTTAAGGTAAATGTTTGCAGAGTTGAATTGTGATTGTGACAGTCGATTCTTCGAATTGTATTCCTCTTGGAAAGACATTACTTTTTCCTCAGGAAACTAAGCTTTTTTTTATTGCTAACCTACAAATTTTTATCGGTTTTTCTTGTTGACTTTGTAAGTTTTGTATGTTTTGCACGTCATTCATCGAGAATATTGTATCTAAAAAATATTTCCGTCAATAACAGTCTTTCAAGGCTACGTCAGCGGCATGTACGAACTGTCAAGTAAGTACTCGGTCACAACATTTTTGAGTAGATTCGTAAGCTACCCTAGATAGACGTCGTATCAAAAATCTGTTCATCTGATTTAGGTCATTCAAAACTGAGAAACAAGCCAGCCATCTGTCAGACTTATACTTAACTATATACTTGACTGTCTCCAAGAAAAAAAATAAACAAAGTGACAGCGAAAAAACTTGTAGGAAAACAAATCAAATTTTATATAGCTCCAATAGAGTTTTGTTAGCTGCCGAAAAAAATGTTTCATAAATTGCGTGACAAAATGCATGGTTTTTCCACAACGTTTCGACGTTTCGAGCAATACGATAGCCTACACCTGTGAAAGAATGGGTTTCAAGAAGTTCATATCCATATAAAAACAAGCTTAGCGAAAAAAAAAACTTTTATTTTTGGTGACACCTCAATCTTTAGACAGATGGCAGAAAAAGTTTAATTCACCAAATTCCAGACCATTCATTTCTAAAATTTACCTTTTCCGTATGACCATTTCTGATATCATGTTTCCACTGACAATATTTAGAAAGAAATGCACATTTCTTGGATTTTTATAAATCACCCATCTGTCATTGCTGCGCATTTACAAAATTCAGCACGTCATTCAGCACAAACAAACAGAACACCGAAGTGCTCACATCTGTGAGTTTTTTCTTAAATAATTTTAATGTTATTCTTTAAATAATAACCACAAAAAGAAAGTACATCGTAAGAGGTGGGTAGATGGTTGGACAAAGACATTGACAGAGGCTTTCGTGTGAAAGTTTGACAGGTTTTATAAATGTTGAAATAAATCTCTTTTCGTTTAATGGAAACATTTCTGATTGTGCTAATAAACAAACATGCGCGAGAAATATTTTTGTGTCGCAGAAATCTGCGAATGCAAACTGCCACTTTTCACCTTATTATTTGCTATCAATTCGTATTTTCGTTTGAGTTTTGCACGATATTTTTATTTACGTTGCAAGTATGTCTTCAGCATGTAATGTTGATGTTTCTTGTGAAGAAAATCCTGTCTGAAAACTCGGTCACATTTGAATTTTATCCAGGCCATTCCAAGTGCTCGTTGTTAACTAAATCTACAAGAACAGTAAGGAATTGACAATAAAAGCGTGGGTACATTGCACCCAGCTGTGTGTATCTTTTCAAACGTATTTATATTTATGACCGTTCGAAAAAATGGACCCAAAACGTACAGCTACATTAAAAACTTGTATAGGTTCGCAGTAGTTCATTTTATGCACTCTATAATCCAGCGAGGGAGTAATAAGAACTTGGACTAGATAATGTTCATGCTATAGTAATAAGTGAAGCGAGTAACATGACTTGTTATAATGCGGTCCACATAAAAAGTATTTGGAGAAGTCAGTACCAACGACGTGCTGCAGGTAAACGTAAATAATTATTATTCTTCCATATTTAAAATTAAACAACTTTGAATGCTTCCCTAGTTGACAATTCAAGTTTGCATCTAGTGGACCTGTCAAGTATACGCGTTCCAAAGCCTAGTCCAGAAAAGTCTTCTTCTTTATGTACTAATCAAATAAGTAGAGGGTCCGCAAAATATTTTTATTTTTTTGAAAATGCTATAAAAAATAAACTACTGAATATTTTCTCAAATTTCTTTTTTTATTTGAAAGAACAATCCTTCCGGTTAGTAATGGAAAATAATTTCATTCAAATGGCTGCCTCGGCTGGCCATGCAGTAGCCTACACAATCGGTCCAATTTTTAAGCACATTATCGATTGTGTGCAGCTCTTTTTCACCAATGGCTTCACGAATATTGTCCTTTAAAGCGTCAATTGTCTCTGGCTTGTCGGCGTAACACTTATCTTTTACGGCACCCCACAAATAATAGTCCAACGGTGTCAAATCGCAGCTCCGAGGTGGGCAAACGACATCAGCTCTGCGGCTGATAATGCGATCTTCAAAACATCGAGTGTAGCTTCGGCTGTGTGGCACGTAGCGCCGTCCTGTTGAAACCAAATGTTGCCAATATCCTCCTCTTCAATTTTTGAGAACAAAAATTCGTTCAACATGGCCCGATAACGATCGCCGTTGACTGTAACGGCCACTCCTTGCTCATTTTCGAAGAAAAATGGCCCAATTATGCCTCTGGACCAAATTCCGCACCAAACAGTGACTCATTTTGGGTATATCGGCTTTTCAATGTATGCGTGCGGGTTTTCTGTGCCCCAAATGCGACAATTTTTCTTTTTTACACACCCGCCAAGATGAAAATGAGCTTCATCTGAAAAGATGATTTTTTTTTGGCAAAATCGGCATCTTCTTTAAGTCGATCGCACAAGGATAAAACTAATTATCTGTCAAATCAGACATGAGCTAAGTGTTACCATTCGCGAAATAAGCACTAGTTGAAAAAAAAAAAGTTAGATGGCGGACCCTTTATATACTGTGAACGTCCTTAATGAATGCGTCTATCTGTCAGCTGTCGTAAGATTTGCTTTTACCTGTCCAATTAATTGAACAGAAATAGCTGTTTTAGCACATTTCTACGAGAACATCATAAATCTATTAATCATGACGAGAAACAAACATAATTTAACTGTCTCTAATAATTCTTGCGATTGTCATTTTTCAATTGATTTATTTTCTTAAATTTGTTGTTTACTTCAATTCGAATTGCAAGTCCATTGAGAACTATTTTTTTCCTATCTAGCGGGGAATTTGGCACTTGATTAAGAACTGCCCCAGTAAGGGAAATTTCACAAATTGTACTAGAGCAGGCTGTCAATTAAAAACTGTCTATTTTTGAAGGGTTAAGTTTACCGAAAGAAATTGCTCCGAACAGCTTGAGCCTACGCTGCTCGATTCACAAACAATCACTTAACTTTCCACCGCCAGCTGTCAGACTTGGTAAACTAAGAATTTTATACCTATCCATTAAAAGCTGGGCCTTATATCTGCAAAGGAATAAAAAAATGTCCACAAGTTGACAATTGCCAGACTTAAACATTTTTAAATAACTCCTGTGGTGAACAATTGTGGTTCTGTGAAAGAGTGAATTGAATAAATCGTTTTCACATTCGCTTTACGCATTGCATTCATTTTTTCGCTTTAACCGGTATCGGTACTAAAAGGCGATTCTCGCCAAATACTGGGGTTCTCAAATTTCAAACTCTCACTAAAAACATTCACTTTCAAATGAGAACGTGAAAAAAAATTCCTTCATATGAACATTTTTGAAGTTTGGTTTCACATTTTCGGAGAACGAGAATAGAAATTGCGGTAAAAAGGTGAAAACATTTTCTTTCCACTTTTTCATAGAAAGAGAATTGACCCCCCGGTTTCATACATTTATACAGTTAATGTGTGCTCCAGGGAGTTATAAACTTTTACTTTTATCGGTCACTGTAGGACGACATTTCGTTAATTTCTTAGTAGGTACATCATATTGCACTTCTTGGCCAGACAAATTGTTGACTCGAACGACTGTATGATTGTATGATGCTATATGTATCCGTTCTACCTGTTCGAATAAGTCGTTAAGAAGCAATTAGGACATTTTAACGCACCGTCAGTCAAATTATTACAATTTTGGTTTTCGTCATAGAAGTTACTGGTGTAATGTCGATATGAGAATGGTGGGAGTTCGAGATACCATAATGCTGAATGGGTGGTATGTTCACAGTATTTGTTAATGCGTTTACGATGTCTTTGTTTTTGAAAGGGGCAAACGAGTTTGCAAATGTATATTGGGCATATGCGTACATTGTTGTTTATTGAAAATTGTTAAGGTCGTTAAAGCATTGTAAGATTAAAATTTCATCCGCAGTACACAAAGGCTTTTGATCGATTTGTTTTTCATTTTTATCGGATGTTTGGAGTTCAAAAGTTCATAACCTCACACGCGCTTGTCAGTGCTTTTCGTTACCATTCGGACAAACGAATGATTGTTTACAAGCACACTTGAGAGGGGAGGTGTCGAATGAATCGTTGCAGTTGTAGTATATTTAGTTGTTCGATTGCGTCATTCGTCTGCAATTTATTTGTTTTAGACATGAGTCATTTTCAGTTTGTTTTTATCATTGAAACTTGTTTCTGAAAAGCTGACGCGCTGACGTTAGTTATATTATTTGCTATTGTACTTGAACAAAGCATAAATCTATATGGATGATGTGCATAGGGATGCTGTATCAATTGAAATGCTGACTTTTGCTGAATGGGCTTTGTGGAAAAGTACGTTTTTGTTCGACTATTGGGTTGGTAATTTATGGGACAGATTTACAAAACTGGCGGTGTGCTTAGTTTTTAATTTATGCGGTCATTGGTAGTGGCCTTTCTAACCGCTGTCAGCTTACCTTACCTAACTTAACCTTTCTAGACGTCAACTTTAAGCGTTGTATTGTATTCGATGTGCCAATACGAGCATGAAGTTATGTTGTGTTGAAAGGTTGCGTAATTGCTAGTGTTGAGTTAGATTGGACTATAATTTCTGCCAAGAAGTCAATTCTATTATGATGAATGGGGAAATGCGAGGTGTTTTTCGCTTGAATTGGGAAGCAGGCCCTGGTAATTTATGTATTGTTGTTTTGAGTGATCCTTGGCTCATTCAGTAATCTCAGTTTTATAGACTTTCATATTTAGACAGTAAAAATGAACTAAGTAAGGGACATGACTATGTAACTGTCATTAGAAAATGTGTGACCCGTATCTCTTGATCGGGAGAGGTGAACGCAGGATAAATAAATCAATTCGCACTCCATACAGTTCGCGATGCAACGACAATTCAATGGACGTCTAATTTGAAATGTTAAGGAACACTACAATGTCTTTTTGACTTGCTCCTTAATCTGTCATCTTTTGAACTTAAAAAAGAACCACTTAACAGCAGCTTCAAGCATCATGCATTCACTCCTTCACTTTTCACTCTTGTAGACTACTTAATCAACAGATATTTATTTGTTTTCTTCTCTTCCAGGAACACCATCTGCAAAGGGCGATATGCACTGGCCTGATTATCCCAACGCCAGAGGTGTTTACATGTGATCAGGATTTCTATGATCGAAGCTATCCTCCGAACTATAAAATGCCTCGACAGATGATCCATATGCAGCGTAAGTAAAACCGCCGCCTTATTTCATTGCAAAGGGTTGTAAATTTTGTTCTTAACACCAACAAAAATATACAGCACTCGGTCTAGAGCAGGACATACCTGACTACGACATGGACACTGCAGATGAAATGTGGGTGAATCAGCAGAGTCGGCGATTGGAACTGACACCAATCAAGTTCGAACAGATGATGGATCGTCTGGAGAAGAGTTCCGGTCAGACTGTGGTAACGCTGAATGAAGCTAAGGCACTGCTCAAGCAGGACGATGAAGTTAGCATAGCAGTTTACGATTACTGGTTAAATAAGCGTTTGAAAACTGTAAGATCGCTAAGAGTTCTTCTTTACTGTTTCGCTCAAAAAATGCTTAAATTCCAAATTTCGTAAACTACTTTATAGCAACATCCGTTGATTCTGTCAGTGAGAACGGAGAATCGACCTGGTACCTCGGCAAACAATCCGTACTTAGCGTTTCGTCGCCGCACTGAGAAGATGCAAACGCGAAAGAATCGCAAGAATGATGAGACATCCTATGAGAAGATGTTGAAGTTGAGGTACTTACGCGTAATGTTGTTGTTTGCATCATATAATCATATAATCATCTTTTGTGTATTGTTTTCGATAGGCGGGACTTGTGTCGAGCCACAACAGTATTGGAAATGGTGAAGCGACGAGAGAAAACCAAGCGAGAACAATTGCATTTATCCATTGAGATCTTTGAGAAGCGAGTACAGCTGCGCGACTTTAGCGGTAGTCTAGTGTCCGAGCTCAGTTCGACGATCAAGAATTCAAGGTATGGTCGAGCAGAAGCAAATGCTTCAGAGAATTGTGGTATTCATTTCCTTTCTTGGTTTATCCCCAACAAGCAGGCCAGCATTTGCACCATTGTATACAAATCAATACTCACACAATTCATCAGCTTTGTCCACGAATCCAGTTGGAAGTCTTTTGCCGGCAAACACCGCATCGACCAGTGGCGGTCATGGTTATTCTGCGACGTCACAGTACCTGAACTCTTCGAGTCTAGCAGTTGGTAAGTGATTTGTTACTCGTATGTCTAGTATGGTCATGCATAATGATGAGCGTTTTCTCACCAAGCAGAACCAGTCAGTGCTGGCAGCAGTGGTAGTCGTAAGGAAAAAAGACAATACAAGAAGCGGAAACACAAAATACCACGCGAAAAGCAGTATACTATAGTTCAAACTTCATCACCTGCGGCAATAGAATCGGCGATCGAAACCGAAGAAGAAGATCTCACTGGCAATCCGCTGGGTTCAGAAGGCGAAGATGATGGACAGTTTGCATTTAGACGCAATAAGAACTGCAATTACCACCGGGTAAGTATCTCTATTAGTTGGTTGCTCTGTGCAGTGCAGTTAGTTAACATGGCGATGTCATTTTTCTTTAGCCCCTTCTTGACAACTACGGAAATTGGCCATGGGAATCGAAGAACGATAATGGCTTTGGAGATAAGAAGTACAGGTACACCCTTACATCCATCAAACATCCGAGGTAAGTGTGATTGATTGATTGCAACTCTGATTTTAGGTTTCATTTTGCAGAACGTTTAGGCTCTCAGTTTATGTTGGTATAGATGGATCGGTTGAGGATATATCTCTTCGCAATGGTTGTGACAAAGAGAATTCGGAAATGCCAATAAAACTCATGTTAGAATATATAGGTACAAACCAGTTTGGCAAAAACTGACGAGATGTTGCTTTATTTCCTTCAACACACTAACAATTGAGAAACTGTGTCCATTTTAAAATTACCAGTGCCTGATATTTAGATACACATATCGGTATTGCTTGTAAGACTTGTTTATTTGGCATAAAAAGATCATTTCGTTAATCAGGAGTGCTTTCGTTCAGTCATGTGTGGTGGAAAATAATTTTTATAGCTTTTTAGTCTTATAGCTGGTGGGGCCACTGTTTCTTTATTTGCTGGATTTGATTCTCCCACTCATTTACGTTTGCCATTTACTTCAGTCTCACAGTCCCAATGCTTCCTGCTGTGCTTCTGAAGAGTCTGATGTTTTGCTGGCAGATTTAATTAAGGGACTGCGTTCATCGTACCGTGAAAGTGTTTAATTTGAGCTACAGCGTTAGCGAGTATTATATTTAAGAAGTGGGCCAGAAAAGTGACTGGAACACAGTGCTAAAGTTTATAAAGATTTGGTTGTAGTTGTATAGCCTCGAGCTATGAATTTGTCTACAATTTCGATTACACCTGTGGTCCGAGTGTACCATGGTCCCATTCAATGAGAGTTTGTCTCGAAAGTAAGGCCTCTAGATGATCAGATATCCAAACGAGCCCTTTTTTAAATACATATTGTGGGCAACAAATGTGATGATGAAGTTGTCCATCAACCTGAGCACTCATTCTCTTCTACATTAATTATCAATTTCGTAAGTCTCTTATCCATTACACAGATTGTCCAACTCTTTTCTTCACTTTTATAAGCCAAATGTGTATCTACGCTGTTCAACATCGATCTTATATAAGAACTTCCTACGGTGGCGGAATATTAACAACGTGGTGATAAGCATAAAACTTGAATTTTAATAGCCTTCAATAAACTGGAAGACGCAAACAGAATATGTATACTAACAAAATAGCAAAAGTCGTTGACCCGAAATTTTCGTAGAATTTTTGAAGCAAAATCCACTTGTAAAACTGCAAGTACATAAAACTCTTGTAAGATATTCTTAGATATTTGATTGTACATATTATGCAATTCGTGGAAATAAGTCCTGAATGGAATTTGGTTGTAAATTGGTCTTAACTAGCACTCACAAATTGGAGAGGAGCTGTTCAATATTGGAGTGGGCGAACGATATTATTAAAAAGAATAAATCGCGCGAGCTTGTTCAATTTAACTCGTGTAACACAAGGTAGTCCAATTCTCGCAGGTTTTGTTTGTAGATTTTTATCTTCCCATGAGCCGACCAATAAACAAAGGCTTATTTTTGGAAATGTATAGCTGCTTACGTCCATACAAATAGCATGAGATTGGAGAACATATTTCGTCGCATATTTTATTTTATTTACTGTAGTCGGTTACCGAAATTTGTACCCCCCAAGGCTGCTGAGTAGAGTTGGCTTTGGGAATTGGTGTTGATCTATCTTCTTCGAATACACTTGTTCCCTCTTATACACTGCTCGCTTTGTTATGTTTCCAATACTTTCAGAGCAAGGAACACGCCAAGTAAACGCGAGCTTAGTAAATAAGATCAGTTTACTTTATATTAAGTATAATGCGGGCGTAGTAAGAACTCTGTAGTCATCCTCCTTATAATAAATTCCAAGGCGCACGGCAAGCCCCACCACCTCGATGGTACCTTTGACGGTGTCGAAGCATCTCATTTGCAAAACATGCTAGCTTTGGTTGTCACTAGGGGCAGAATTTGGTGTGATGATCAATCAGCAATATTGAAATTAACGTTATTCTCAGTGCCAACTTCTTAAGTGTGCCGCATTTCCAGTAAACCAAAAGTTGACTCCAGTGATCATCGTTCTAGCAGAGAGGCGCCTGACTTTTACTACATATTTGTTTTTGAAAGAAACTGTATAATATGAGCTTCAGTGATGTACGTATAAGCAGCACTCACCATGTCCGCATCCGCAAAAAGCTGTGCTGCCAACTGCATTCTACATGGCTCTCCTGTTTGTTACTGTGCAACTGTAGGTTGTGTAGTACTTGTATATTATTTTTTATTTTCCACTTCTCAACTTAACGTTCTTCAATCGAATCCACAAACAAAAATGAATGCAATTGAATAACATTTTCAAATTCATTACAGACCGCGTTGCATAGGCTTTGCCAGACGTCGAATGGGACGTGGAGGACGAGTCATACTTGACCGAGCATCAACGAATATGGATGATTTTTGGTCTAAACTGGACTACACCATCATGGAAAGCAGTTCACAAAATCCCGCCGCAAATCCAGCCAACAAACATACATCAATGAAGTCAACACGAACCTGCCCAACAACAATAACAGCAACAGTAACACCAGTAAAGGTCGAGAGCGTCGACTACGAGGACGACGAAGATGAAAATGAAAACGTGTCTCGGGACTTGCTCTACGTGTCAGCATTCGTGAAATCGGTGCCAATAAAACGCCCCAAACGCAAATGGGATCACAATAGCTTTCATCCCAAACATAGAACATCAAATAACAATGAAAATAACCTTAGTATTAGCCACTTAAGTAATTGTCTACTAAACGAAGAACAGATCAAGCGCGAGAAGCTGAACGACGCCGATGACCCCTATACATTCAGATCGTGTCCAACAAATGTCGATCAGCAGCCGGCCACTTCATCGTCCATCTACCCAGACGTTGTTATGGACATCGTTAAGAAAGCCCAGGTGCTGGCGGCTGATTGTAAATTTAATCCTAACGACCGAAGTAGCAGTGCTAGTTTTAAATTTAGTTATAATAATTTAACCGAACAAAATTGCAATAGCATAAACACCATAAGAAACACTACAGCCAATGTAAACAGTTTTATGAACAGCAACGATGGCAATCCCAATGTGATAAGTGCTGAGCTCGTGAGGAAGCAGGAAATTAACGATTCGTCGGACCTTAATATTCTGGACGACGAGAATGTGAATCTGGCCCGTTTGAGTAGTTATATTAACGCTAACCGAAACATTGCAGCGAATCAGGGATCAACAGCGGGTTTTGTTAAGGAAGAGATTGACGACGGTGTTGGGTTGACGATCAACAACAATCAGTTGCCGAAGAGTCAATTCACGGAGGCGAAAGATGTTCTGCGCAACAGCGATTTAAATGATTGCTTTGCGCTGAGCGACAAACAGTTTCCATGTTTGCCGGCCTCTCGCAGTGCAACGCCGCCTACGAGTACACAGTTGGAGATCAGCAATGAAATTCTGAGTGAAATACGGCGCGATTGGTTGCATTTTCGACCGAAAACACCGCCACCATCGTTGGATGGTGATGAACCAACAGTTGCCGCGACGGATGGCATGGAATGTGGCGAGAAAAAGGCCCTTCCGCCAGCTGTCACGTTCTCGGTGCAGACGCCCATCTCGATCGAGATGCAGCGCTTGAGCCGGTGCGCGAGTCCGCCATCGTCGGCAATATTCCATGAAAATGGCATCAGTACTTCAGCGAATCTGTGGGAGAGCACCTCCGACGATGCGCTTTTTATAACGAATCCTTTCACATATGCGGACCTCGAGCCCGACATGCAGTTTTTGCCATCGGCGATCGCGGCGAATTATCTCAGTAAAACACCGAGCAATCATAATTTGGACAGTGGCAGCCCCCACTTGGGAATGGATCTGAATCTGAGCGGTGATAGTCTGAATGACATGAACTTCTCTCTCGGAGAGGACGACAACGAAAATATGTTGGACAATATTTTGCAAGAGTGCCAAATAGACGACCTCAAGACACTCAATCAGACGACAAACTTCTGGAATGGCATTCTCGACGACGGCGGCGCTGGCTTGCTCGACTGCATCGAGGAGAAGAAGCTGCCCAATGATACGAACAACGATATTGAGGTCGTAGATTGCGCGGGCACTGAAGTTCTGCTGGAAGATGGCAATGATGGTGTCAAGACGGAGATGAGCGACAAACTGAGTAACATCAAGCGCCGCATCGGCAGTTCGCAATTCTCCACAATAAATGGACTGAAGGACGAGAACTTCTTCAAAAAAGAAGAACTAAAAGAGAAACTTCCCGAGGTCAATAAGATTGAGCCGCCTGATGAGATTCTGGCTTCGCCACCGCCACCGCCACTTCCAGCATCATCTGTAGTCACAGCACAACCACCCGCCCAGCAGCAGCAGCAGCAGCAGCAACAACAACAGCAGCTGCAACAAACACAGGTATTGCAACAGCATGGACTGTTGCCGACATCTGAGTACGCAACAAACACATCCACCATTCACCAAGCACTGCGAGTAGTTCATCCACTTCAGCAGCAACAACAACAACAACAACTTCAACAGCAGCAGCTGCTGCTGCAGCAGACCTTGCAGCTACAGCAAAAGAACGTTGTAACACCGGTTGTTACACAGGGCACCGTCACGTCGCGGCCATCGCAACTAACGTCAATGGCAACGACCAATAACACGGCCATCTATGCCACACAAGATTCGAACGGAAACGGCACCATGCCGCAGAAGATCTACATCAAGCAAAGCAACTGCAATGTTGGTGGCGCCAATCAAGTTCCTAATAATCTTAATCAACAGAACGCAGTCATAACTTTGGCAAATGTGAAGTTGGATAACGATGTTCAATGTGATAATCTGGGCAATACTATGATTGCCAGTAATGGCCCAAATCATGGTGGTGCCGGGCTACTGGATGCAGGCGGTGGAGTAGGAAGTTCTAGCGGTAATGGCAATATGATTTCAACTGACCAGATGATTACACATCAGACGCCTATGATAGTGACGACTACAAAACCACAGCAACAGCAGCAGCAGACACAGCAAATTGTCTGGCGGCACGTTGGTCAGGGTGCAACGGGTATTCTGTCTACAGACGCATCGGCGAACAAGATCGTTTGGACCAGTCGACCGGCACAAAAGAAGCAGCTAAATGGGCCCGATGGTAAGTGCTTGTTTTAGTTTTATTTATTGTACGACTGTATCTGACTTGTTATGAATTTCACGACAACTTAAACCTCTTGCCAGAACTCTGTTATATATTATTTAACTCCGTAGAGGTCCAAAGACTAACCGACCGACTCAATTTAGATATCTTTCGACTGATCTTTTATGAACGCTTAACCTATCTTATTACATGTTCTGCAAAGACTGTCTAATTATGCCCCCGTTTACCATAACTATCGCAGCAACTAACGATGCATTCTCTCTTTTAGTGCTGGATAAACTGCTCCTTAGTCGGAAGCTGTCACAACGCAAGGTTCAAATCGCTCACCAACAACAGCAGCAACCGCAATATCAAGTCATAAAAACCGATGACGACAACAACAGCACAACAATGCTTGATGGAAGCAATCAATCACTCCAGAAGACAGTTCCAACGGGAAAAGTCATCAAAATGTCTTCGTATCCGGTAGTCGTCTCCGAATTAAGTGTCCAACAGCAGCAAAACTCAGCAGCAGTTGCGGCAAATCACAACTACAGCCTACAGCCCTCATCGCAGCCAATCACTATGATAAGTCAGCATTCCAGTGGCGGAGTTTCAGGATCCAGTGGCAATAAATTGATAATCAGTACATCGGTACCCTCCGGCAATGCCACGAGTACGAGTAATTTCGCGATTGCCACATCGTCTGGTGACATGCAGAATAAAATCCACTACAAGGAGATTCCGAACACGAATTTAAAGTTGAACTTTGTTTCGACGGGGTCAATACAACAAGGCAATATAGTAGTCGATTCAAAGAACACCATAACCGCCCAACAGCTCAATAATCAGCAGTTGAAAATAGCTCAGCAACAGCAGCAGCAACAACTTCAGCAACAGCAGCAACAACATCAGCAACAGCAGCAGCAGCATCAACAACAGCAGCAGCAGCAGCAGCAACAACAACAACAACAACAACATCAACAACAACAACAACAACAGCAACAACAACATCAGCAGCAGCAGCAATTGCAAAAACTCAAACGCGATCGCATTCTGAACATAATTGGCGGCGAAACGCCGGACAACAAACGGGTATTCTATACCAGTTTGCTGAACCTCAAGTCGCTGCATAAAAACAACTCGGGACAAATGCAAATGCAAATTTCACCTGGTATGACGACGCTTCTGAACAAACATCAACTGCAGCGTATCGGCAACAATCAGGCGATCTTCACCAATATGCGCACCGTTCCAATTGCCAATCAGGTGGTAAACACTCAAACCGGAGCCACTGTGTCGGCGGCTGGAACAACAACGGCAATGTTCACCACATCGGCATCGCCAAAGACCGTCAACGATATTTCTGTCAAGATGAACAGCAACTCGAACGACATTGCCACTACTTCTTCGTCCACAATGAATGCAGGTACAGTAGCGACATCTGCCACAGCCAACAACAATTCACTGTCGACGGGCATCAATCTCAACACAACCAATAGGTGAGAAAAGGGGAGATAACTAACGACTACTCACTGCGTAAGTCCTGCGCTAGCGGCGGGTGTATCCGCTAAACTACTCCAAAGAGGTTTAAAGCACTTGCTTATCGTTGTCGATGTTTGCGCGCTATTTTAAAACTGTTTGTCGGTCTTGATTATTCTACGCTTACTCCGTCTCTGGGGAACCGCGCTATCAGTTTTCAAATTGTGAATGTTCTGCCGCCCGAGAACACTCGGCATCAGCAGAGCACCAGCACAGCAACAGCATCTTCATCATCAGCAGCAGCAGCAGCAGCATCATCCGCAGCCAATATCCATCCATATTTCAGTTACAAAATTTCACATAAATATCACCGCCAGCATTTCCATTTACAAGGGAATACCTGAATTATACGAATAAAACTTTGTTCTGATTTCATTTAATTTCTCTAAGACTGTCGTTGATTCAGAAAAAAAAAAAAAACAAAACAAAAGCAAGAAAAAATCTTTTTAAACAAAATAAAATGATGTTATTTTATTGTAATTTAAAAGAGAATTTTTTTTTTATAGTTATACATAAAGGAAGAAACTAAACAAATGTCATAATGTTCTTAGTTTTTTATGTTAGTATTAATTTAATTTAAAACAAATTGCAAACAAAAAAAAAATATATAAACAAAAAAACCTTATTAAGATCTTATTTTCAAGATCGCCCCTTTGTAAATAGTAATATATATAAATATATACATAATAATATACATATAAAAGAAAAAAACCGAAAAAAAAATCAAGAAAAAAACCCAAGAAAAGAAACAAAATAAATGAATCATAATAATGAAAGTAATCCAAATTTGAATGTATTAATACTTAAAGAAAAGAAAAACACGAAAAGAATTGAAACTTTATCAAGATATTAACGAAAGAAAAAGAGAGAAATGGTTAGGTTGTTCGGGTCTAACATACTTCATAAACATAGTGCATTTCTAATAAATGTTCTTCACTTAAACTCTCGCTCGCTCTCTTTCTTTCTCTCTCTACTCTACTTGTAACAAATGAAATGAAAGAAATCTTAAACACGCGCAGGGTATTGATAAGTTTTGATTTGGGGAGAACAGTTTGTTTAATCGTCGTTCAAAAGCTTTGAAGTAAAACTCTACCTAACACATCACACTCCTTGCATGCTTTCTTATTTTCTACTACTTGTGTAAATATTCTGCGAATTGCATATGTTCCATGATCTAATCCTTTTTCCTTAAAATGTTCCTGAGATGGAAACATACTGAAGTGCAACCGACTTTTGATATCGATAGTTTAGTTGGATGTGCGTGAATATGAAATACGAACAACTCGGAAATACTTGTGTAAATTATATTACTTTGCTGTCGCAAGATTTGTGACCAATGAGGCAATATTCGTTCTTTAGAAGTCGGGGGCCGAGTTACCGCATTTGTGGACAAGTACCACTTGTACCAATAAACGAATTTGTACAAGTCAAAGTGCAGTTATATCGATTGCAAGAACGCATGCGTTTAAATAATTACTTCGATTTTTGATTAACTGAAATTCAGATATATATATTGGAGCAAATTTCGATGCAAGTTGTACCGGATTGCACAGAGAGAATGAAACATTTTGATCATATTTATTACAATATTAAGCCCGTCGGCTGATAATACTCATAGCGATTTAGGTTCTACTTAAAATCTTATGTGACAGATTATGAAATAGAAAAAGTAGCCCATAAGGTATAACTTAAATCGCTATGAGTAGAATCATCAAATGGGCCTAAGAGGCTCATAAAGCAGTAACGAATCTCTTTCTGCGTTCAATGTCTACAGGTAGTTATTGCAGCTGTGGGTCCCTACGTTATTCTTTTGCTATATTTAGTTGTATGCTAGCTAGAGGGATGTTTAAATTGTTTTTAAGGATCAGTGTACGTGCAACGAACTTATTGGATTTTGGCTTGACAATTACATACGTGATTAGCAAATATTTGTTGATATATTCCATTTTTTGATTGCTCCAACTTGTAGGTTGCCTTAACTGGTAACACAAATTTTACAAAATTGCGATATAATCGGTTGATAACTTTTAAGCCAATATGAACGGATTTCTGTATACTCATTGAACAAACGGCAGCGCCGAGAAAGCAGATTGTGTGACATTGCCTTTTAGTTTCTGTAAAATTCATTCGTAAAAATGCTTAGCTTTCTTAATCAGAAGCTCCATTATAAATATGAATTGCGAATCACAAGCTTTCCATAACTAGAATCTCGGGATCATCCATAACTCTCAACCTTCCGCCACCGACTCCAAGTTATGCTTAGTTACATGTATTCCATTGTTTCTTAAACAAATTTAATGTCGGTATGAATTCAGGTCTTTGTTGTGCAAAAAGTACTTATTTGTCTGCTCATGTGCAATTTAGAGCAGCATCTAGGCAACTTATTTGCTGTCTCGTTCCTTTCCACACCCCAACGTATCTTAAGTACTATGTGATTGATTGTTGTTCTTGGTGCATAAGTCCCTGACTTACTCAACTTGTATTTTCTATATGAAGTAATATCTAAGTGTAAAATATCACTTTAAAAAGTGGTCTTAAGCTACTTTCTGATCAGCGTATATTTTAGCTTGGTAGATCAAATACTACCTTTCAGATATAAACATTATATAAAGTTCCTGTCACAGTCATGTCCTGGTTTATCAAAAGGAGTGGCACACAACATAAGTCCCCTGGGGTGAGAAATGTTAAATATGCACGACTGCCCGGCTTTCGAATCGTCTTCTCATTTCGTCTCAGACGACCTTTGGCTGCCACGTTTTTCGTCAATACCCAAATGTGGTGTACGTTCTGTAGGTTTTCCAAACCTAAATAGGGTACAATGTGAACTTTAGTTAACTAGTCTCATTACGAAAAGCCAGTTTCTGAACCTTGGGATAACGAAAGGATGTACTATACTGGAACTGGTTTTAGTACAAATTCGAAAGAGTGCAGCTAGCCGCTTGAAGTGTCCCTATCTGTGACCTTAAAATTCCCCTGGATTCCCATGGATTCTCCACGATCAAAATATTGAGTAAACTGACTGCTTCTTACAAATTTTCCGCCCAAGTTCCGATAGAAATACTGAAATGCAGTTACAATGAACCCGCGCATATTGAATATGGCTCATTTTCCAATTAGTCATACGATTAGAATGCTACGTGCGCACGAATCATGTCAGTTACGTGGGTGTGCACAAACGCACAAAATGGTTGGGTTCCGTTTAGAAGAGAATAATGGCATTTAATATTTTGTGTATTTTTCCCACAATTCGTACTAGAAGAGGGAAGATTTCCCTTTTTCCCCTTTTATCAAATTTTTGGTTGAAATCCCCCACAAAAATGGGAATTTCGAAAACGAACTAGCAACACTGAAGTGAGGCAAATGGGCTCCGCAAGACGTAAAGTTACTGAAAAGGATGGAAACCTTTTTAGTTTGTTGGGGCACCATCGAAGGTAACGTCTTTTTCAACCGCGTTGCCTTCTGGAGTAAAGTTAAGATTCTCTCTCCCAAAACATTGATCTATAAATGCGACTCGTCTTGACTAGGGCTTTACCGTATTTGGTATATCTTCTTCGACACAAAGATCATACATAAATCCGTAGAAATCGCTTGAACTCTCTATTTCGTTCCGAAAGTCAATCCTATTCGAAATTGATAAGTTGTAATTCTTTGGGAATTCTAAATCGGAGTAGTAGTACAATTCGTTCAGCTTTCGCAATAGAGAGTACAAAACGTTCATTTTCATTACTTTCGAGACGAGATACAGAGTAGGGCCCCTGGTGTCCCTTTATTCATTTTCATTTTGCCAAGTTTCTAGTCAGTTACGTTTATACGTAGAAGAAGAACGATTTGGCGATTTCTGTATTACCTTTGGGGAGTTATAATTTTGAGACCCGATTTTGGTTTTAAGGATCAAATGATTGCAACATTCATTAATATCCCTATCGGCAATCTGTAAGTAAAATGTTCAGTTCGATAGTGGTAAAACATCAACGGCGTAGTTTTGGTATTTGAGATATTTTGTAAAACTGATAGTTCTACCGGATAACGATTTGTTAAGTAAATTTATACATCTAAAGATTTTCTAACTTGCCCGAAGATGCCTATCGCCGTTCTCACTTGTCGCATGCCCAGTGCATCCTTACACTGCCCCATAGCAGGTGGCTATTCGCCATTGTCCATTTGTCGTATCTCGTTGAAACTCCGTGCGCAGGTGTTTACAGAACCGTTGCCAGTTTGGTTTTTAGATTGTCAATATGGGTTATGTTTTTGAGGAGAACAAGGCAGAGCAACAATTTAAATCCGTTCCGAAACTCTTGAGTCAAAATTGACTGATTGCCGATTTTTCTTTCTAGAATAAGAGAGCGTCCAGAAACCACTACATTCAAAATAATGTAAATAACTTATTTCACATTCCGTTCTAGCACAAAGAACATGAATTTAATGTCCCAAATTTCGGCTTGAGGTTTCCAGCTATGGACACATAAGTTTGACTTAGCATTCATTAAGTAGGAACTGAATTCTAGACTGCAGTTGGCGTTACCGGGAAAAAAGAAAACTTTTGGTAAAAAGTGGACCGAAAATACTCTTTCGTTGTTGGGTATATTCAATACTGCCACTTCCGTCGTTGCACAGTTGTGCATTTAGGTTTCTCAAACTTTCCCTGGTTAAGATGTTCGCTAGATGTCGGTGGGCCAGAAAATCGATGGTAGTACGTATTTGCGTGTACGTATGTTAAGTGCAGTTTGTAGGTACTTATGTGGACACTTTCTAATATTTTTAAGTATAAGCTGATTGTCATATTTGTAACAATTAGGCTTTAGTAAGTGTCAAAAAATAACGACAACGCTTGAAATGGATCACCAATCCTCAAATGGAGTTACACTTGAATATGTCGTTAGTATAGAAGCAGTGGTAACGTGTATTCAACTTACAACTACTCGTATGTGACCTATAAATACTTTAAGAATTGGTGCTGTATCAGACAAGTGCTACCCATTTTATAAACCTGTCACTTGTCAATTTCAATGAAATACAGCCCTAGTCTGTTCCAAATCTACTTTAGCGTAAATTACTTTTGGGAAATTTACCAAAGTGACTGTGTCTATTCGCTCAATAATTCATAAACTGAAATTCGACATAATTATTTTCCCAACAGAAATTGTCAGGGGTTAACCCCAACTAGCGAGAATCGTTGTTACTCCTCGCTTCCCCGCTCAGTAACAAAATTGTTTATTTAAAAATTTTTGTTAAATGGGTGACCTCTAAATTAGTGAAAATATTGTTTATGGGATGTCTTGTGCCGTTTTCCATTGGGACCACCAGAAATCTCTTTCAGATCTCAGATTATATCCATGGCTATTAATGTAGGTATTTCGTTATTTTGGTTTTCACGAAACTGCAAATTTGGTTTGAAAGCAAAATTCTTAAAATTACGTCAAACTGCTGCGCAAAGTATATTAGTATTGTGACAGTATGCGTATGAAAAGTGACTTGGATCAAAAACAACGATTGACTTTTTGTCCGAACGGAAAACGACATTAGTTATGAGTTCACTTGATGAGTTGTCTCGCCAGACGTCTTGTTTTACGTAACGGTCGTTTTAAAATATGCACTTTGAAAAATTGAGCTTCTCCTATTCCTGACTGACTTCTGTATGTTTCACATCACAGCTCTTTTTCCGAATTCCCTTCTTTTCCCTAATGGGCCATCTTGTCCCTTACATACAAATTTATAACCATAAGCATAGATATAATAAACACTCATAACCTCCCATAAAAGCAAATGCCTACTTTCTGAACACGATTACCTTTTTGAACAAACCTTGTAAAGAGGGAAATGTTTCTAATGACATTCAAAATGACAACCGCTCAACAATTGAATATAAGTATGCATGCATGTATAAAAACATAAACAGTTTCAATCTCTTTTCTAAGTCCGTATAGTAACCTACCTAAATAATTGGATCGATATACTTTTAACTATACATAAATAAAAGTTTAACCCGGTTCACTCAATTTGAACCTTCTTGAGGATTGTACTATAATTGTGATTATAAAGTTATTAGTTTAAAAATAAAACAAAATTCTTATCAGGACAATAGCAAAACGATTATTTGTTATTATTTTTGTTCTTTTTTTTTTATGAAATACAAATTTGTTTTCTAGTTTTACGAAACTTTCTACAAAATTGTTATCGCTCATAAAGTTGGTATTGGTTCTGAGTGATTTTCTTTTGATTTTTGAATACAAGGGTTTTTGAATTTTGAAAGCTCAACCTTGTACCAGCAAGAGCGATACTTTTGACTAATCTACTTAAACAGATTTGGCACACACCGACAAAAGCAAAAAACACACAAAAGAATATTAGCAAGCATGAGCTAAACTTTACATACCTAAGTATATTTAACATAAATCTGTATAACGTATGTGTGTCTATAATTATTTATATAAAATGAACAACAAATCATGTAGTAGTTTTAGACTTCTAATTATTAAAATAAATTATTGTTTATCCGTGATTTAATGAGTAAACAATGAAAAATACGCTTATAGATAAATAAACTCCGAAATTGTAAGTAAATTATTCATAAGTTTTGTTAGAAAACAAAAGGAAGGCATAGTTCTTATTGATTTCCATTTAAAATAGTTTATTTGGTTTTGTTTTTAAACTCCTATTTTGACTATTATAAAAAAAAAAAAAATATAATAAAAATGAATATGAAAATATTAATGTAAAACAAAAATACTATAAATACTAACTAAACTTATAAGTACGTGTAAATCTGTAAACTACTATTTAAGTAAAATAAATAAACTTAAAACTTAGGTTCAAAGAGATATTTGGAATTTAAATGTAACATATAAATTAATATTAATGAAGAAACCGAAAAAAACAATATGAAACAAAAAATTATTATAATATATACATTATGGAAAACAAAAACAGAAACAACAAAAAAATTGTATTGTTATAAATTCAATAATAAAGAAAAACCTAAACTCATTTAAATGACAAAACAAAACAGAAAAACACTATTAATGCGATGCAACATTTTTTATAAACAATATTAAATTTTTTGAAGATTAAGAAAGAAAACGAAATGCTTTTAAGGTGTTTTTATTTTATTTGAAAATATTTTTAACTTTAGTTTGGTTTGTTGGCAATATTGTTGAGATATTTGGAATGGTTTTTCTTATGTTGTTGCTTTTTATATTTGGTTGTTGTTTTAATTTGGGCTGTGTTTGGTGGACGTGCATTTGATCAATGTTTTATGTTAACTTTGCCAGTGTAGATGAGGTGGTGCGCATGTGCAGTGACATAAGCTAAGGTATACTATTTCATGGTGTCTCGATGTCTATCCGTCTCATATTGACGATGATGCGCGTAAGGTAAGCTTGTTGATGTGGTGAATGCGAGAGGCTATGAGCGAGCAACCCATTTTGCCACGCAAACCAACCATTTCGTTTTATAAGGAAACATAAATATTGGGCCGCTCCATGTCACTTGGTGAACTTGAAGTGGTTGGTAACGTAAGTAGATGTAGTAAAATCGCCAAGATGTGTGCCCAATTACATATTATCCTGCGTATGAGTTGGTGCTGGACATTCGGAAGGAATACGGATGAGGGTCCTGTCGACCTGACCAAATTGAAGTAAGGGTAATCTAAAATAAATAAAAAAAAGTAGTTGGCGCCACAGAAACAATCCATTATATGACCCTCGACCAAGTAACGCGTAGGAGTTTGTGTTTTGGAAGGTTTTGAAACTGAGACCACACTTTCAATACTTCAGTAGGTATAGTCTAGCACACTAGCCAATGAGCTAAAGTGACATTTGGATACAAATATCCAAACTTAAATACAAAAAAAGTGCGGGCGTCACAAAACTACAATTTGGTGGTCATTTACTGTATTTGATGCAGCAACTTATTTGAATATTTTGGATGGATGAAAGTATTTCACGCCTTGAAAAATGAAATATTCCAAAGAGGCATATTTTTTCTCAAATAAACAGTGAACTCCTAAAAAGATGGTCGTCTCGTCGATGATGATGGGTGAATATCATTGCGGGTCTTAGGGCGGAAAAGTCCAATAAAATATTCGCACTACAGCGATCATGGAAAAAAGCGAGGACATCAACCGTCTATTCAATCGATTCTAGGTTGGCTTTTCATAGAGAGACGAGCTGCCAATTCAAGCAAACTCGTACGTTTGTACCAGGATGAGCACGGAAACTCTCGATCCTCCTTTCGATGTCTCAAAAAAGGGCTTTGACTGAATGTCAGACGCACTAACATGTGATTTCTTTAACAAACACACTCTTGATATCGTCAGTACTTCGAAAGTGTGTGCAAAACGCGGACGAGTAATGTGGTATTGTATTCGATTGGGCGCTCTCACAGCATTGGTTTTTTGCTCTCAGATCACTTTTCATGTTCGTTTGGTGCAAAAAAGCAATCTTTTTCTGATCGCAGAGCGCTTTTGTGAATCTGGATTTTTTCTTAGATTTGCTTCAGATTTTCCCATACAAGTGCGTTTGAGTTTGACAACTGGTGGAGTTTGTTGACGTTTTCATGAAGTTTTTCTAGTGAATCTATTTTCGTAAATTATTTATGTAAATACATATTTACAAATCAATCGGTACATAATTTTCGAATGTTTTAATATATTATTTAACCAGTGAATGGAAAACGCTTTGAAAAGTTTCGAAGGCTACACGTATTAGAATCGCACAAATATCAACACAAAAAAAGGAGCAAATGACGTTTTTATGTTCGATTAGACACACGAAATCTGATAGCGAATCTGAAGAAGCACATGATCGAATACCATACAAGTCAACTTTAAACAGCTTTTTGCGCATTTCAGAACAGCATAACAAAGAACGAAGGAAAATAAGAAACTAAGACCTGCGAAATTACTGCCATACCACAAAACTGAAAACAAAAAATTTAAGCTCGGGTGCTACACCCACTGCTGGTATGTTTACTATTGTACTTGAATGTCAGAATTCTGTGTTAACCTTTTGTCGTTTTAAATTGGGGGAGCAATATAGTTCCGCTGTCTACCGCATCCGTGAGCGAGCCATACGTCACTGAATTTTGTGGATTTTACAAGAAAAACAATAACAAATTCAGTCACGTATTACTCGATCACGGATGCGGTAATTCAACCCCAGATTTGACTTTCCTATCGGAATTTTTTTTCGAACGGATGCCTGGATAGGGGTGATTGAGTGAAGCTCCAACTACCGGCTTTGCGGATTTGTTCTGGCGATTCAATACGATTGACGTTTATCTCGGTATAAAGCTGTCCATCAATTCCTAGAACTGGATGTGCATTACAGTAATTATGACAGTAATTTGGGCACATTTAACTTGAACGCAAAAACTATCGATTGGTCGGTAATGACACTGTTCCTACGTCAACCACGTAAGCGAACTGTCAACTTGTTACTCTGTCACGAATTTCTTAACTAGATTCGTCGGGTACCCCTCCATAAACGTCAACTGAAAAAGCTGTTCATCAGGTCCATCCAATCAAATCTGAGACACAGCTGTCAGACTTACTAAACTAAATAGTAAAATATTCTAAATTGCAAATACTGTCAAGACCCTAGAGCATTCACTCAAAAGTCATCGGAACTCAGTAAAGTTTCACTGAAAATATTTATTTGATGGGTAAAACTCAGAAGTGACCTTACAATTTTTGCAAGCTTGCCCCAGGTTGAGATAGCAGCTTCCGTAATGCAGCCTTATATATATTTCGTTTAGGTACGGAAAAAAAAATAAAAATATTGATCGAACTACCTTCGAAAAGAAGTTCAAATGACTAACGGCGAATTTGGGGACCACAACGCATTCCAATCGTCGATCTATTACCTACATCCAACAACAATGTACGACAAACATTCGGATATCTTAACATGCCATCAGCGGGTTATTAAGTTGACAAGGCGCACTTCAAAAGTTAAATTCAATTAAAATTGAAAAATCACAGCTGAAAGGTTAGATTTCAAGGACTGTCAAACTCACTGACAGAAGTTTAGAAATCCACATTTACCCATATCAAAGTACACAACGAATTAACATCTTTCTACAACGGGCCAAGCACATGCTTGATGTACCTACTTATGCTAGCGTTTAGTCCACAGATAGGCCATCGAAACAAAAACTCTGGCGAATTAATTGAACAAACGTTACGATGCAGTTGACATCACCTATCATCGTGTCAATTTAATTCGAATTCGATTATTTCCAATGCACGGCATTGCACTGGCTGCGAGCCTGCGGCAGCGTTTCACGATGTGTCGCCATTGCGCTGCATGCATGAGCTGACGATGCCACTTCGAAAGGTGGTATGACATTAGCTGACATTTTGACATGACACAAAGCGACTCGGCCAAACATTCAAATCAATAGCTCGATTCGAGGCACAGCCAACTTGTAATTAGGAGTTATACACGAGTTAAGTTGACATCAATTACAAATGGCACGATGTGAAGAAAAGGGCTGAAGAAGGGAAGAAGGGCATGCCAAGTCAAGAAACATAAACGCGACCACTTGACCACAATCCTACATTCTCTTTCATTTGCAACGTTAACGAATGGACTGACATACGGCAACAGAGGACATACATGTATTATTTTGCTAATAGATGTGCATCATCAAATTGGATATTGATACTTGACAGCAGGTCTATAATTATGTATAAAGTCAGTTGCAAGAAAGACATATCGAGTGGAAATAGTTCGGAAAAATATGGATGATTTTCTGTCTCATGAAACTGAACGAATGGACATGGCCATTTCGAATGTGTGTATGGAGTTGAAATGATGCGTGACGTTTTGGCGTCGATGTGAGTATTGTCTTCGTTAGCAATGAAATAAGTCTTAAACATGAATATTAATAATATGAGCAAGAGCGAATTTGTTTGGAGTTCGCTTCGGCGGACATGATTGAGGGCTAGATTGCTGTGAATTGCTGTTAAGACTGATAAAGGGACAAGCTGTCGTCGGGTGAAAGTAACGGACATTTTTTTGGAGGATATTTTTTTCGATTATTTGCAGTTTTCATTATATTCGTGGAGAGTTGCGTCCAGCGCTTAGCCTTTGAAATGGAGGTTTAGTCTTTCATGTTGTCTCCAATCTGGGTGGAGCATTTCTGTCCAAATTACTATTTACATTGTGTATCCCTCACGTATTTTGGTGTTGGCTATTTACGATCTCTGATAGTTACCTTAGTAATGCAAATGCAACGAAGGCATCTCATTTCGGCAGCTTGATTTTCCCGATGTGATTGTTTTCGAGTTTCCATCGAACGTAACTAAATTCTGAAGATGATAAAAGTGTTCTTCCTGTTTCAATGAGACTTTGCTAACATGCATATGGTATTTAAAAAACGCTCTGAATAAGGACGACTTTATTCCTGCGTTCAATTTTACTTTCACCTTCAGATTTAAAACAAAAATGGCGATACAAGCTGGCGATGGCTTGCAAAAGTTCAGCCTTAAAGGACCGTTGGGTATTGATTTAACGTCATTTAGAAAAGTTGAGAAGCGGCCATATTGGCTAGATAGGATAAGTTAGGAAAGATATTCCCTTCCACTTTGCCTACCTCAAATGACCTAATTTTTCGTTTTTAGTATTTTTCCTTAAAGAGGAACCTCTCATTTTTATTTGTGATATAATTTTCTGTTGTAACACAAATCAAGCTGTCAGCAACTGTGCCCAAGGCAATCTTAGGCAATCCCGGGTGCCTTGGGCACACCAGAATCTAGGGCCCCACTACTAGAAAGTAAAAAAGGGAATAACAAAATCGTTTTTTTCTGACTCTTTAATTGCCATTTTTGAATTTCCTTAAAACACTAATTTTATTTCCTCTAATGGTTAGAGAGTCAAACATAAATTTATTTTGACATCTAGGGTTCTATTAAAATTAAATAAAATTATTTATCTAATTAAAAAAGTCAAAACCAACCATAATTTGTATAAAACTTAGTTTTTGGTCTTCAAATACTGGTCTTAGAAACCCCCGGGCCCGGCTTTTATAAAGGGCACGGAAACTCGAAAAGAAAAAAATACTTTATAGTTAATTTAGAATTTTTGTTATTTTGGAATGAAAATATGAAAGGCAGAGAAGTTTCTATTGACGTTGAAATTCAAAATCTTCAAAGTTTGATCTCCGATTTCACGTGGAAGAAAATCCAGACAGCGAATCAACGAAATTAAGCCAAGAAAAACGTTTTTGTGATATTTGATTTGATCATTTCTCGAATTTCTTTTCGGTTCGATGCGATGAAAAGTTTTAATATAACTTTGTCCTTTTCTGTCAATTTTTAACAATAGAGAAAACTGATATTCGTAATAAGGGAACAAGTTCCGTCGAAAAATACTACTCGCACTGTAAAGAAGAATAAATCCATCTGAAACATATAAATGGAGCCAACTTTGAAGCAGACCCCTCACTATTGACTTTCCTGAATGTAATTCTTTTGCAGAACTAGGATACGGTTTTATCAAATTTTTGTGATACTCTGCGTGTATTTGGATTTGTTTCGCATCATATCTGTCACTGTAGCTAGAGATGAATGTTCCCTCGGTTGCGGCGTTCGTCTGTCGAGTGTTCAAGGCAAAGGACACGCCGCTCCACTGTGGTCCAAAACGAATCTTTTCTTAGCAAGAAACAAGTGTTGAAGGAATTATTTCTGTTTTTTTTTTTAAAGGTTAATCCTAAACTATTAAAAGTGCACATTTTAAGAAAATCAAATCCCTGTTTTGGCGTATCAATAATTACCCCACGATCACTTTATTCTCTTCGTATATCCGCTTTCTTTTTTGTTTTGTTCACATAGTTTAACGACTTAAAACGATTTAATTGAAATGTAAAATAATGTACTTTGAGTAAAAAGTTATTAAATTGGGGATCATGTATCTATATAAGCTAGGCCTGACTCCGGAGATTGAAAGCAAATGGAGAAGCAACTCAAAGTGAATCGTGTAAATAAATAAAACTTTCAAAAAACTGACCGAAATCATTGATAAAATAGGTACACAGCACCCTATTGCCGGTATAAGCACTTAAGCAGCGCACGTGCCGGGTACAACGGGTCAAGTAGGTTTACTTTCTACTTTTCTGTCAGTTGTAAGCGTTGATAGTTGGCAGCAGTGATACCAGACTTTAGAAGCAGGTTATCCTAAGGTTAAAAAAAATCCCTTTTATCCCTCGCCAAAATTTAAAAAATCCCACGAGATATTAAATTACAATTAAACATGTATTTCATTAAATTCGGTCTTTTTTATTAACAAACATTATTCATCAACTATGCAAGTAAACGAAAATAAATACACATTAAGATGCGGTTGTATTTATTATAATAAAACAGAAATGCAAGGAACATAAAATTGCATTCGGCATTGAAATAAAAATAATATTTAACATAAAATAAATGTCTTATGAATTATTTGAAAATGACGCGTGTGTAAGAAGCTTTATCTTGGTTTCGGGTCTCATTTTTCTCGATTTTTCATGCAAAAATGACACAGAAATTTGCGAACAAATCAATTTAGCTGTATTTATGAATTGCAAATTGATACCTATTTGTTTGACTACAAAAGCACTGTAATTAATTAATGTAACATCTAATCAACAAAAAAAAACTGCATCCCAATTGATTTAAATTGCTAAATTTAAAATTACAACACTTTTCCCCCGAATTGAACACTTTTGCCGCGAACTGTCACACTTTATTCACAATCCACAAAAAACAGTCGCGATCCACAAACCCGCGAATGAAAAATTCGTTCGAACTTAACCCGCCCGATCTGGTATCACTGTTGGCTGCACTTTCTTTGGTGGAAATATGGAGAGATGAGAGAAATTTTCAGCGGGTATCAGCGCAGTGTTCTTCTATCGTGGGATTACTCCCTTTTAGTGGAAATTTCAATGTCCGAAAATGCTTCCGTGGGAAAAAGGAACAACTCTGCATAGAAATATTAGTTTTTTTGTATGACAAATTATCTACCTATCATTGGAATTAAATAAGCAATTTGAGTACGCTGAAAAAGGAAAGGGGAACATCGGAAAAATGAAAATAGAGTACTTTAAGTACTATTTTCTATTTTGGCTGCCACCCCATTTCGATTCATTGAAAATGAAAATGAAAATGAAAATGAAAATGAAAATGAATAGTAAAAATCTGTTTTCTTTTACTAGGAGACATCTTTTTTTTTAAGAAGGTAATCCAAAATTCATGTGAATTTAAAACATAAATAATCAAATCACTATACGTTGGCTTTATAGTATTTACTCATTTTGGATTAGCAAGTAAAACAAAAACAAGTCTGTACGCTTTAATAACAAGCGATAATCATAATAAATGAATTAAGAAATACAGACTTAGTTATTAAAATCTAATATTACTGGTAAATTTATTCAAAATATATATTAGAAAAACAATAAAGGTAATCTATAAAACACAGCGTCATATATGGCTGAACTTCACAGCTGATATTGAATTTGAAAAAAGGTTGCAGTTATAGTGGTACTCGATTTTTTTCTCAGATAATTTTTTTTTGCTCTCAGATGTTCGTTTGGTACAAAAAAGCAATCTTTTTCTGATTTTAGAGTACTTTTTCTCAGATTTGCTTCAGATTTACCAATACAAGTGCATTTGCGTTTGACAACTGGTGGAGTTTGATACATTTTCGGTGATGTTCCTATGTTCGGGATTTATTTGGAAGTATACTTCACGAGTTTTATTTTTAAAATATGCAAAATTGATTAAAATTCTTGCATTTCGTTTTTTCCCCATTTCAAGAACACTTTTCCCCATTTTCCACATCAAGTGAAAAATTCCCCAAAACGGGGAAAAATCTCCACATCTAGCATCGCTGGCGTATAATTGTTTTTGGTTTAAGAAAGATACCACACGTCACAGAGTGACCTTGAAATGTATAGTCATCTATTTTGCCTTTGATAAAGGATTGGTATTTTTTAATAGTCTACATGATGATTCGCCTTTACCGATGCATCATTGTCTGTAAGAGTAACACTTTCACCTCCTGTTGCCCAAAACTAAAGCAGGAATACTACATACAATGACGAAAGCCAGTCGTGTATAGACACTTTAAATATGCCTAACAAATTGCGGTCCAGTAATCCCTCCCGCACTTCAGTGCATCCCTTTTTATAGCATATTCTAGATAATCAGATGAAATATGTTAAAATCCGCTACGAATTACAATATACACTGATAAATTCCGCATTTCGTCGTCTAGATTTACATAATCCTTAACCGAAAACATTTCGATTACAATCAATCACGAGATTATGAATGAATCAATTTAAATTTATAACACTAATAGATACGAGCAAGTCGAATAATCAATTTCTTTTTGTATCCAAAGATACCTTATTTATCCACCCGGCATTCATTAGGTTAACATATCTCAAAAATTAAGTCCACCAACTGTATGGGGCGCTGGAAAATTTCTTTACAATGCCCGCCAGCGCAGCGTACACCGTCCAATAAACGCATACGGCAAATAAAATGGCCAATTAAGAATTGCAGCTCGGAAAGAACGTAGGTACTATTATTTAATTTAGTCATACCATAAATTATGTACATCCCATTGGCGAGCATTTGGTTCGAAGAGGTTGGCTGGTACTGATGGTGTAGGTAAGTCGTCTTGCTTTGCTGCGGCATGGCAGTCAGAATGCCGATTCATAACCATAACCACAAGTTGATTTGTTTTCGTTTCGTTTGAGCAACATACATAAATCCAGCGATTGCCCAACTGCATCTGTATCTGGGTGCACAATGCACATGCGGATGACCAGTGTTATAGGTGAGTCGGGGGAGCCCCCATACTCGTAAATGTACCAAGTTATTCTTTATTGATTTGGAACAAGGTATCAAATAAATAAATGCTGCGATTTCGTACGCGGATAAGTGTATAAGCTCAATGGAGATGACCTCAGTTTTCGCAAATTGCAAGTTGCGAGCTTGAGCAAGGAAAACATCGCCCAAAGCACTGAGCGAGTTACCACAAATGAAAGGTAACTGCCGACTAAATTTGTTTCTCTGTCAACACAATTGATGTCTACCTACTTCAAATGAAATGGTAAATCTTAGGTTACGCAATTGACTTATGGGTTATGTATGGTTCAAGACAGACCACTGCTCTCACTTTCGGTTTCGATTGATCTCAATTGATTTCAGGTCGCTTTCGCATCAGTGACTAATGACTTGGAAACACAACTGTTGTTAAACACTAATTAGTTTCCTATCTTTGCAACAGCCAATTGCTGACTCTTAAACGACAGTCAAAAATGGCTGTAATAATTATACTGCGACATTACTGAAGCCGATTAAAATTTGTTGTTTGCAACTTTCGGATTTAACAATTTTTTAAAAGAAAGTCTAAATTAACAAAATATTATTTCACAGAAAGCGAATTCGTAAACTGCCAATCTAAGTCTAAAAGCAGCTTTATAGTGACCCACTTCAATACACAAACATTTCATAGGTACATCAGGAAGGGGCAGAAATAAAAAGAAGAATTTTAAACTTGAATAGCTTTCTATTGGGATATTGAATCTTGGCTTTTATTTTTTATGGTGTGATACCATAACTACTTTTTGCAAGTGTGTACAATTGCTTGCATCCGCAAATGACAGTGACGCCATTGACAGAATTCAGCGAGCTGTCGCTGGCGAGCTTGCAATGGAACAGCAAGAACAAAGGCGTTAAGCCGTGCCCCATGAATAGGGGAAACCAAATTTATGCTGTCAACAAGCAAATGGGACCGCAACTTACTTCAAGTAGGTACGCAACTGAAGGCAAAGACCGCGCTAACTGGAGAGGTGCATTGGCTGAAACTCAGGATTACACCTAACACCTAAGAAAATGATAATACGACTGTGATCACAAATCAACAAGCAAGGCGTTATGGCAGATCATACGCCGTCGTATACCCTATTCACACCGAGCCGAAAACCGGCTTTTCGCGAAAACACTCGAAAACTTCATCGAAAACAGCAGTTTTCCCATATATATTTCAAAACGAGTTGTTTAAACACCACGAAAACGACTTCCAATCGTTGGGTTTTTGAAACAAACACACCTCATGAAATATTCAGCAGAACAGCTGACCAAACAAATGTCACAACTCAGAACTTGAAGTTATTTTCCACACTTAATTGATGGGCTAATTTTATTTTTAAATGCTCTGAATTAATTTTATTTGTTAATTAATGCGATCGAAATTCGTAACCAAAATAGTTTACACAGAAGTTTCAAGACTAGTGTCTCACAGCTGATAGAAATGTCAAACGAAAACTAGTTCGTATTGGGTGGGAATGCATTAACTAGTTTTCGACGAAAACAAGGTTTTCGGCTCGGTGTGAAAAGGGCATTAGAGGATGAAAGTAGAATATCACTGAGGGACATCTTATGGTACGCAAATGAACGAGTCTGACCTATTTTCTGAAATGCCCAATCCAGTTCAGCAGGGTAGTGCAAAAGCAGTTTCCGACTCTGGATGGGAGCAAAATATTTTTAAAGGTTGGATGGAAAACTAAGATGCTGCTGTACCAAATAGGGTCTTGCGGGCCAGCTATCTGTTTATTTTAGTCGTATTGCTCTGCAAGATGCAATGGTGAACAGTGTTGTGAATAAGAAGGTAGAGTCCAATTCCAGGCTTACATATCTACTTGAGGCGAACCTCTGCTTACCGACTTGTTTAAAACACTGCCACTTATAGCTTTGCCTTAATGATTCCTTTTTCTAGCACTTTGGTACACACTGGCGCAAATGTTGCTTTGACTGAGGCTAAATTCCCTCTAGAATATGTTTTTAATGTTTATAAGAAATAAGCCTAGCTCCGACCAAATTCCGTGCTAAGCGCTGGTACGCAGATCAAATTTTTCATGCAAATTTTCATCTGCGAAATGTCAAAATTAACTTTCCACGTGCTAATTTTACTAGACAGTTCGCAGTTCGAGTGGAAAATAGCGCTTCCAAAACTCAGTTGTAGGTGGCGATAATAAAACCTCTCCACAGCTTTTTCACTTGGTTGTTATTGTCCGTCACATTAATTTTTTGACATTTCAGCGTAGAAAATGATTTGTAGGAAGCGGCTTCGAATTTTTTTTTTCGAATTTCGAATAAGTACGATTATGTTAGGTGTACACAAATTTGGATGAATGACCTTTTTTGTAAGCAAGGTGCCTCAATAACAGCTTTTGCTCAAACAAAGTCAGCAGATGTATTCACGGATCTTTGAAAATATGTATAATTTCCATGCGCACTGTTATTTTTTTTAAATTTGACGGCTGTCCTTATTGTATTACAAATCAGACATTATTGGCCAAATTGAAAACTATTAAAATTGTCATCAACAAAATAAAAAACATTTTGTTTTTTTTGTGTTTGGAGGATCACTGCAAGGGAAAACCATCGAAAGGCATTCCAGAGGTAGTGTACGCCAGAGATGCTTTGGCAATAGGGAGGGACTTTAAACCGATCTAAAACACCTCCCGAGGGCACTGACTTTTGTCATACCGAATGGGATGGCACCCAGCTGTTCGATTATTCGGCAGTTTATTTATGAGTTATTAGAAAAATCGTAAACGTAAAATCCCTCGCTTGTGGAATTTCTGAACTTTTTTGCTGGAACATATTAAGGAATTTCTTTGACTTAGTTAATTTTTATAGATCAAGAGGTTTCATCCGCCTAAATATCCTGATAACATTGGGCCTTACTAATAATTATTTTTAATCTTCACACTAAATATTTTGTAGGTGGTTTGTATGCAAAATTTTGCCATTGTGGGTTCGTTAAATGTAACCTGGACACTTAATATGATTACCTATTAGTATCGCGCAATGTCTGCATATTAATTCGGTTATTTCTAAGCTAACGTGGATGAGAAGCTTACTCCTGTGCATTTAAGCAACTTGTTCAGCTTCTTTCTCAACTATTTCATTATTTAAAGCTCTATGTTGGTTCTAGGTTGGTAGATACTTTGTAAAATACTTTGATCTTAATTTTTTAGAAACTCGTTTGTCGTGATCATGCTCACAATAGTTGCTGGCTTCAGAATTTGGTTGTATAGAAATCACTTATTGCTGGGCAAGGATGAATACCTTCCAATAAGTCAATACATTTGACTGTATCACATTCTTCACAAAAAGTGAAGTTTCTAATTTGTTTCTCCAGCTGTTTTCTTGTTTGGTAGAGTAAAAGTGTGAGAGTTGAATATTGAAGTATTTTTTTTTTTTTGTTCAGTGAAACAGTGAAAATTTCACTTCACTCGAGCAGCGTATCAGCCCCTTAAGTTTGGATACTTACACAGCAAAAGTTCACACAGCCCTGCTTATGAAATTTTAAATAAACTTAGCTACTATATATTTTTTTTAATTCTCGTAGAACTATTAAATAAAAACACACGCAATAAGTGACTCCACGAGCAATGTGTTCGCGGCCGAATAAAAATAAAACACCTTTCTTTTATTTTTTTATTTAGTAAAGATCAAACTATGACTGAACTTTTAAATTCTAAATTTTCCTAAGGAAACTTACTAACCGTAAAATAAAAACGCATGATAATAGAAGGAAACAGAATGCAAACAGTTGCATAATAAATTGTACCAACAACAACTAAGAAGCGGGAGAGCAATCGCAGTACATGGCTAAAGCGGTAACGGTGAAATCTGTAAAGCCAGAATTCCTTATTAAGGTGATCCGGAGGCACGTTGCAAGGGCGATGGCCAGTGATAATAACCTGATCTCAGGGGCTTACTACCCCAATTTAATGTACCACGAAAGTACGCTTCGGTCTGGCTTTATCCCGCCTGAGGCATTTCTCCATGTGGATATGAAAGGGTTAGTCCAGGAAAAAGATGGTGTGCCGGTATTGTACCACAGCCACCGCGGCGCGAGGGATAAGCGGCTCATCCACGACGGGTACGCCGCCAATGCTCAGGAGCTCCTCCGTTTTAGTACCGCAATTGCGGAACGGGACAGGGTCGATACGGTCAAGCAGTTCACCGAATTTTGGTGGCTTGAGGAACAGGTGAGGGTGGATACGCTCTCCCGGGCCGGTGCGCTACTTACGTAGTATCCTCCTTAGTTTTAAGCTAGATTAAGTTTGTAGGTTTAGGCTTAGTGTAGGGGGTCTCTGGGAGGTGCCGGAGGACGCGATCAGGATGGTGACCAATCGATGAGATTGCTCACCACCCTGATTATAGGTAATTTAGCTTAAGTAGCTTAGGTAGTTTTAAGTAGTTGTAAGTAAAAAAAATAATAAAAGAATTCAAGTTTTATAAAGTTTCTTGGAAATAAAAAACAAACAAAAATAAATATTGATAGATTTAAGGCCTAAAGGCAATAATTTTAAGGATATAGTTAAGTTTAGAGTGCTCGCTAAGAGCCAGTAAGCTAGAATTAATACAAATGTTAGCTTTAATTTAGATTTAATCGTTTTTGTCTAGGATGTAAGTTTAATGATAGTATTAATAAAAATGAATTTAAAAATGTAAAAAAAATAAAAAAAAAAAAAAAAAAAATTAATTTTTTAATACCTCCGCAGTATTACAGGTCTATGCAATACAAGAAAAATTAGTTTTCAATATTTCCAATTATTAAACTTTTTCTGTAATATTTTTACATTCGAATTAAATAATTTGTTAATTAAAATGCTCATATAAATACGAATTTTCTGAACTTTAATCGCGTTGTATTAAAATCCAGTATTTTTGTTCTAAAATCGAATCCGGTTTACATTAAAATAATATTTCAATCAAGAATTTATTACAATTAACTAATAGTTGACCTGAAATATAAGATCTACTCTGATTACATTTAATACGAACTTAGTCAAGCCATAAACTTCAATACATTTGTATTTGGTTTTAATACAGGATCTGATTAGATTTAAATATATCGGTATTTTTTTTGAACCCAAATATATTATTTGGTCGCTTGGTTAATAATTTAGAGTTAGTTTGCGCGTCCCACTCAATGGAGTGAATGATTTGGATAAAGTCTTTGCAATGAAAAAATGTTTGAAAAACACAAACAAGTGAAAGTCATGATTAAAAAGGAAGTTACATTGATACCCAATGAGAATATAATGCCTACAACTAAGTAACTTTAATTTCAAAATATTCTTGTAAGAGGTTTTAATAATAATAATGTCTTAAAGTTGTGAAGGGCAAGAGATGTTCCTAGTGGATTTACTTTTGAAGATGAGGTCGATCTAGAGATTCCAGTTCATTGCCTCAGAAATATACTAGCTATTACTAGGCCTAGAAAAATATACCTACTAAAAGAAGCACTAGGAGTATTTTCAAAGGGAATAAAAGGCCACAGAAATTTGCCTACGCTCGACAATTTTGTATACCTATGTATTGTAATGTTTAAACCCAATCAAATTTGTATTAAAAGAAAATGTTTTCGGTGTTGAAATGTATCCCATAGATATTTAAATCAAATCTAAAGAGTATTCAAATTTAATAAGATTGTATTATATTTTAATAATCTATGGGCTTATAAAAAGCAAAAGAAATATAATTTTATATTTTAATCTGCAGTTTATTTAATTCAAATAAATGTGTATTAGGATTCGTTAATTGTTTAACATAAATAGGGGTTTAGGTAGGTAGGGGTTTCATTTAAATACTTTTGCATTGAAACCCATCAACATCTATATTAAAATTTAATATTTCAGACACATTTTGTAATAGCAGACATTACTTAAAATTAATAAATCTTTTATTGGTTGTATAATTTGAATGTATGCAAAATATCAAATTTTAAAAAATGTTAAATTTAACGCCAGGATTTTTAACCGTGTAGAGATGGAAAATTCTGGATTCATATGTTGTCAAGTGTAGTTTGCGGTATTTATACTAGTACTACAAAGTTGATGATATGTGGATTGCTGATCATATACATGACTCGTGGACGTTTCCCTAGCTCCTTAGAGCTGGCATTACTCAACCATATTTAACTAAAAAAATCGTATTCACACTTTTCTGTTAACTAAATAGGCTAAAACATGGAACGTCCCTTACGAAATTGCTTTTGAAAATTCAACTGTCGAGTTTGTTCCTTTCGATCATACCTACACCCCATAATCACTTGAGTTTTCGAACAAATGGTAGGTAGATTGAAAGTGAAAAGTGGTCAAACCTATCTGAAAATCCTATAGATTTTCAATCAAATACAAGCAATTCAAATATAATTCATAATAAGTAGTTAATCATAACTCATAATGGGGACATTGAAGTGTCTATAATTTAGCAGGTCTGACAGCTGTCTGAGTTGATGTTTATCAGTTTCGACTGATCTAGATCGATCAGATGAACGGCTTTTCTAGTTGACGTTTATGGATGGGTAGCTGATGAATTTAGTCAAGAATTTTCGTGACTGAATAGATACTAAGTTGACAGTTCCTACATGTGGCTGAAGTGGGAAACGTGACGTTACCGACCAATCTAGTTTTTTCGTCCAAGGCACATCAAATCCAAACCAATCTAGGCGACTTAGGTTAGGTTGAGTAGGGCTTTAAGATCACTAAAGACCATAGCGAACCCGCATCGATATCCCCAGGGAACCATTACGGTTAAAACCTAAACCAATTTTTCCAAAATCTCAGTTTCCCTAAAGAATTAAAGTATGGTTTCAATTTCGTTTGACAAACCAACCTCGTCAAAGTTAATAAAGAAGTAGGTACCTACCTGCTTTCCTCTACTTCGAGAAATTTCTTGACAACCACAGAGAAGTTGCGGGATATAGGTATCCCACGTGACTTGTAGGTCCTCACAGTGCCTGCATATCCGTATTACTATAAACTCCTATTCCTATTGATTAAGTCGCTATGCTTTCTTTGATTTAAAACGGGCCATAGTGTCTTTGAAACTCTGTTCCCTTCCAGTTGTGACCATCTGTATATGCTATAGATTTAGGAATAGGTATCTACCTAATGTGGGTTCCGAAATGCCTATTCAGGTACCAAAACACAGAAAAATCGCTTGTTTAAAGGCAACCGACTTTCGATTAAAAACTACCAAGTGATACTGTTAATATAGCTCCTACAGAGTTAGTGGATTATAAATAACCGAGTCAACTTGTTTAACGAAACTCGGTTAAAAATAACCTTTTAACAATTTTTCTAGGTTGCAAATACAATTTTACAAATTTTTAGCAGTAGGTATTTTACCTATTTATATCGGTAGTACCTATATTTAACAACGAATACTCGGTGTTTTTCAACAGAGACTTGGTTAATTTTAGCCCCACTTGTTTTGACCGAGCAAAAATCGCACTCAGAGTCAATTTTTGAGCGTGTACCTATGTACTTAGTTCCTAGTAAAGTGTTTTACCTACGACTAGGAAGGGATGTTAATGACTTATCATTTCAGCTTTTGGCAGTTGCGGAAACTGTAGAAAAATAAGTGCTGCCAAATTGGGATCAATTGGTGTTTTTATGAGCAATTGCTTAGTCCATTTATATTACGAAAACAATTAGGTAACTACAAATAAATTAACAGTTAAAGTGTAGGTACTATTTTACTAAAAAACCTGCCTAATACAGAACTTTTCCTACAAGTCACGTGGGATACCTATATCCGTCAAACATAGGAAAAGAAAAGCCAATCGATAATCAATTCAATTGATATACCAACACAATTAACTTCTTCCAACCAAACTGTCGATGCCTATAGGTGCTCGATTACGTTTCCAATTCTCTAACTCAATGCATACCTACCTACCTACCGACAACCAACACACAGCATGCTGAAGCTGAAGCTATCTACCTATAGATACCTACACTCTGAGTGTATATTCCATTAACGTACACACAACGCACCGACCTCTGATCACTCCGACGCCGACGTCCGACCCATCTAAAATGCCAGAAACGCTTTATTTGCTCTGCAGGCCAAAATGCCATTTCATTCCGCACTTAATTAACCTGTTCTCAATTTTCAACTCAAATCTAACAGAGAATTCAAAAATCTATTACCAATAAGTTGTCGACAAAGAACGTGCAGACTGATTTAACAATTCAATACAAAAACAAAGTTGTAGAAGCGCAACGCAAAGTGCAACCCTTGCAATAATGTGTGTGCATCATTCGCATCGCATCACATTATTTGTATGTTCAAACAAAAACACTCGACACGCACCATGCCTGCCGGAGATGGAGAACGGGGAATATTTTTATGAACCCTCCCCTTAATCCTCATAAATTCCAGCTTGTATGTGTCGACTCGAACAGAATGCCCTGGCAGCAGGCACACCAACACCGGCACAGAATAAGAAAATATTAAGCCAACTGGAAGTATCCATCTAATTAACATTTACCAGTCCCCAGCAGAGAGAAAGAGAGGGGGACAGCTAACCAAACAAAAAAGGAGACCAACAACACACTCGCATTCCGAATAGACAGGGATAGAAGTAGAATATAAAGTCTAATTGGAATATCCAACGCACACACTGGCAAGAAACCAGTTCTCTCTATATAAACGCGTAAGTCAAGTCCATCCCCATGGCGTTTGTGTGTAGCACGCCCCCTGTAATCCAACATAGCCAGTCACTTGAAGCGGGGAAGCTGCCAGACGACTTACCAGAAATCGTTTTATTTACTCGTTTGCACCGCCTACCTTCGTTTGTTTGCGTTCAGCTAAAACAATTTCAGTTAAACGACGCGGTTTGACAGCGAATGACGCGGCGAATATAGGCTTCTACTCGTTCATTTTGAAAACTATGTAAGGGACGTCGCCTGCGAATAAAATAAAATTTCAAAACCAAAACCACAAAGAGAAAAACGAAATTTCCTTGGAACTAGTGTCGAATATCCGAGATAAAGTGATTTGTGCGTGTCGTTAGGCCGATATTTTTGACACACTGACACGAACTATGACATTTGAGTGCCGTCGGCAAGTTGGTTTAGTTTGGTGTTAACGGATTCCGATGCGGTTGAGCGTGTTCGTCGTCGATAAATGACAACGTTAGCAACGTCACGTCTTTTGTTGCCACCGCCGCCGCAATTACTGCCCATATTGTCAGCCGCCGCGTCGGCTCACAAAATGCATCCTGATAAGTTGTTGATGCACGCGCACGGAGTGACAAGTCCTCGGCTATGTCCCACGGGACAGTTGGTCAAGGCAGCGCCATCCTCAGCCGATAGCTCGGTGGAGTATCCGCCGCCGTCGACGACGGACGATGACATGACGGGCGACATGAACGACGAGGTGGCCAGTGTGTGTGACAGTGAAGATAGTGAACTGTCAGTTGGACAGGAGGACTGTGATAGAAGTAATAATTTGCTAGCGTCCGCTGACAGTGAAAGTGTTGGCCCAGTGTCGCGACCAACGTCCGCTGACGAAAATCCGCCTAGAAGCACGCCGGTAGCGGAAGAGTTGGCGGATCCCTTTTCAATGTCCGCCCTTCGAATACCTGCTGTGCCAATTGTTCGCCCCAGTCCGACGCGCTTTCAAGAGGAGTTCCTGCGTAAATCGCACATCTACGCCGAAGAGCTGATGAAACAACAAATGCAGTTCATGGCCGCAGCGCGTGCCAGTGCGTTTTCGCTGCGGCACTCCACGGAACAGGCAGCGGCGGCTGCAGAAAATATTCACAATTTTTCCGGCATCCATTCGCACCTGTCAGCCATAACGAAAATGACACAAATGTCACAGATGGCACAGAATGGCGGCGAATCGGCTCTCAGTAAACTGACCGCGTTTGGTTTGGTCGCTCAGTCAGCGAACTCATCAGCGTCTAGCTTGAATCAACTGCAACAGCAGATGCAGGCACATCTGCCGTTCATGAATAATAATATTCATGAGCCCAGCTTAAAGTTTAGCATAGACAACATTTTGAAGGCTGATTTCGGACGGCGGATAACCGATCCGCTGATCAAACTTGGCAGCGGAGGAGCCAGCGGAAGCTCGCGGGGGAGAAACAGCAAGAGGGCGGACAAGAGTACAGCAAGTAGTGCCAAAGTGATCGGCGGTAGTGCGACGGTAACGACAGGAGCGCCGATTGATCTGACCAGCGTTTGCAGTGGTGTGGCGCCGTCATCGACGACGACATTACCTATAAATCACTGTTCGAACAGCAACGATTCGACTAGCACAGTGTTTAGTAGTAACTACAGTACTCCGGTTAAGTCGCCAACTAGTGCGTCGAGTGCGAACACGACTGCGGCATCACCATCGGAAGCGGCTGGAGCTGACAACTCAACGGAACCCTGTGGAAGCGGAAGTGGCAATGCCAGCACTAGTTCCGGCAGCGGCAGTGGCGGCTCAAATGGACCGATAGTTTGGCCAGCATGGGTGTACTGCACTCGCTACAGCGATCGACCCAGTTCAGGTTAGTTAACAATTAAATGTCAAAAAATACATAGGAATAACCTCGGTAGCTGTCATTGTTCTTGCTACATCGTAGGTGCGTAGGTGTGTGAAACAAGCATTCTGCGACTTTATACAATTGACAAGACAAGACTGTTTGCCAACTTGTTACCTAGCAAATGTCAATACTTTGACGTGAGCTGCATATGATTTCTACAGTGTTTATTAATGCTCATAGTGTAATTCGGGTAAATCTGAATTCGACAAATTAAATTGAATGCTGAGCGTCATTGTGACGTTTAGTCGATCTGTGATTTCACATAGTTGAATGTTTAGTGACCTTTAAAACGTCTTAAACTTCTTGCATCCGATTTAATATTTCATTTCCTCAATTAGCCAACAACTCCTTTATAACAAATTATAAATTTAAATGAATTATTATTATCTGCCGTCGGGTGGATTTTTGACAGCTGCGATTTTAACAAGTATGACGCCATCGTGAGGGTAATAAATAACCATGCCATCTGTTGTTAAAATATTGTCTATAAGACAGCTAAACTTAGATCTTATCAAAAATATCTGCTATTCTGTATCAGTGTCGATACATCTATGTGTGATCCTCCAGCGCTGTCAACTTGTTGTACAATAATTGTAAGGAAATTTAATGATATGGCATAAAACACTTATGATAGATAGGTTTGAAAGGAACTCAATAAATAATTCCCCAAACACCAGTTTTTTCAATCACTTAAAATCGGTTTTTTCACAACATCAACCGTGACTAGTTTTTATGTATACGTATATCCAGTTACGCATAAATAGATAGCTACTGTCAGTCGATTTAGTCACCTTTGACATTTATCTAGTTAGGTGAGTGTTGTGTTCAAATTAAAACTAAAACTACCTATTTTCTGAATTATGTGTGTTCTTATTCCTTTTAGACAAAATTCCCGATATTATTAGCTTTTTTTTTTTTTGGACAAATAAGGTTGCCATTTTTTGATTAGATTTTCTTTAAAAACTTCATATATTGTCAACAATTTTGTCCGCACCTGAATATAAATCCCAAATCAATGAGTTATATATTGACGTTTAGTTTTGACAAGCACCTTGTTGTAGAAGCAAGTTAAGAAAAGGGTTTTGGTAATTTATTTCTGATATGAATTGACAAGTATTTTAGTAAGCAATCACAATATTAAGAACTGACAGATTTTTGACGGTATGACGCCATTTCTTGGTCGAATAATTATGTAGGTACTGAAGGAGTTAAACGCACTTGTTTCTGACCTTCAAATGTAATTTATTTTGTTCACTTTCTTCTGACAGTAAAAATCATCGATTGACAGATAGATAGGTATATAACATGAAATAAGTCTCGTTTTTAATTATTCTCAATTGATGAGGCGACAACTAAAATAAAGATAATACTACTTAATATAGTAATTACCAGTTGAAAGCAATGAATTTGTTACGTCGCTGTCTTACAAAATCAATCTATAGTCTACTTTGACATTTTACAATCGAACATTCCTCATTAGGACACAGAAAAAAAAAACGAATCGGTAATAAATCGTTGTTATTGTCAGGAGCATGTGAAACTTAATTAATAAGCTTGTTTGTAAAGTCTGCAAAATTAATATACCTAATGCGATTATGATGTTCAGTTGTTATCAAATGCGAGAATGACAGGACATTGTATAGTCTTTGATAGGAGCGTAACCAATCAGATTAAAATTGCAATTCTTCCTTTCGCCTAGTCGGGCTAATGGGTTTTGCTATGCTATACTATAAAAAATGGAAGGCAAACAAACAAAACAAATTGGCCACTATTACTAATAATTGCTAAAATGTTCATCTAACTGTCAAAGTACCAGAACCAGTGAATTAAACAAATTGCACTGTCAGTGCTTGGGAATTTATTTTAAGGTATTTATTTTAAAGGATTTTTTTTCAAGCACGGGTCGATATTGAAATGGAATAGAACAAGCTTTTCTTAATTTGAAGACTTTATTTGTTTATTTGAAAGGTTCGTGTATGCCATTTTGATCGTAGGTACGGAATAGGTAAAGGTAACATCGTTCAAATGTCCGCCGCGGGATCTTACGGCGGTGCGGATCCGAGCAGTAGTCACATTTTGCCGTCGATTAAACTTAAAGGCTTGTATTTTGAATGACAACATTTTGCTTTATAATAAATATTGAAATTTATGTCAAGATCTCATTCTTTTTTGTTACTCAGTGAGAAGTATCAGTTGCTCAGTATTTTCGCTCAAATGCCGTGAAACGCAGCCGTCCAAGGTTTATTGGGGTTAGTAAAATTACCTATAAATAAGTCACTAGAATTGCAAAACTGGTTTAGGGGTTAGTCCCTGATGATTAATAGCCCATGGCTTCAGATCGAGTGTTACGGATGGTCTTGCTTACTACACCCGCAGCCGCAACCCCTATAGGTAAGTACCTAATCAGACGCGGTGATTGGCAATGAATGAATGAATCTATTTCTATTGGAAGTGGGTTTGCCGTCGAAATTTATGTTGTGGGTGGGGCTGTACGTTTTGGTTATACCTTTAAAACGTTATGTGGGCGGTGTGCATCAATGCGATTGTGGACTTATAACGACTGAACATTGAATTCGCTTAGATTGTTCGCAATTATGGCGAAAACGATTTTAGTCCGTCTATAAGTAGTTGAGATTTGAGCCATTAGATGGGCAACTATTTCAAACCCATTGCGCTGATGGTTTTAAGGTATGATTAGATTGCTTTGACAAATGTCAACCGTATGTCAACCGCCTTGAACACATCACTTAATGGTTAATGCACTGCGACAAAACGACCAAAAATATGTTTCTGTCAAAGTTTTCGCTGGCCACTACCTATACCAACCATAGTTTAACATCGGTACAAAGATACGAACATTGATTTATTAATCATTCTTCTATATAAATTCATTCGCCTTGCATTTTACGTTTATTTTTGACTTCACATGAGTTATAAACTCTGAAACTGCAAACTTTGTCCGTAGAAGGTGACTCACCTGTCGTATAAGTAAATATATCGCCTTTACCACCCCCTTTAGTTCTATTCAAGACGAATCTATTCAATCTATAACTATCCGCCCTGCCCATTAAATAAATTCTGAGAGGAATTTGCAATCTTTCGAAGGTATAGGTATGTCGTCTTCGAAAAATCACAGCTGACAGTTTTACACAAAACAATTGAATTCTTAGGAAAACAAACTATTATTGTTAATGCATGAAGTGGTTAAACAATGAAGCCAATTGAGTTGTGGCCATTTGTCCACAATTTGCCTATAGTATAGCTAACGTGTAGGTTTTTGACGTAAACTTGTCTACAATTTGCAATCCCTTGAACGTGACAAACAAGTGAGTTCAGCGAGTGAATTGTTTTCGTTTCGTTGAGTAGGTAGCTCATTTGTGGCGCTCGTCTGAAATAAATTTCTCATGCACAAAGCATTTCTACGAAAATTCGAAGTCTAATAGTAATCAAAACTAAACAGCATTCGCATTTGTTAAGGGAAATATTCCACGAACCTTATTAGCAACACATAACAAGCAGGTAAATATACATTTAGAGCAGAGCTGTAATTATACGAACCTTGTTTCCGATCTCGAAGTTAGTATCGAATTTTATTGTAAGTTGCGTGGCATTGTGCTATTCCCTTACAGTAGAAGCTTAATTTGCATGTTGTTAGTTACTCTACTGGTTTATTTCGAATTTAATTAAGTGTCGTTGACTCACCCCTACCCCCCCGGGTGTAATAATGTGATTTAGAAAACAAATACCTAAACCATCAGTGATATAAAGGTACATACGTACTCTAATGGTAATTGCTTACAACTTAATTTAATTTGACGCTTGATTATGTTTTTATTTACAATACATGTTCGTTGAATACAAATGGGAGCAGAGCTGACATTCGACTATTACTTTATTCAATTGTCTGTCATTTCACTTGTGCTTTGTGTTTGTGTGCATTTTTTCGATTGCCTGGACGTTATTTTTAAAACCGCCGACTGGTGTACAATTTAGGGGCTTGTTATAGGTACCTGCATAATACTTACATGCGCGGCTAAGTAGGTATTTGTTTCTTTTCTCCAAAGTAACAAGGCACAGCCATATTGAAAATGAGTTCAAAATGATCGTAGAATATGCATTGGGGTATAAACGATTTAGCGCAGTTTGTCAGCAGCATTCTTTCCGAAGCAGATTTGGGTAGTTGCATGAGTTAGGTATAAACTTCCGCACCGTAGGTACAACGTTTCTTTTTGGCGGATGTTCCAAATGTTGTTCAATAGCTTTCCATTTTTACTTTGTGAAATTCGGAACATAAAAGTAAATATGCATATTACGAGCATAACTGTGAAAATAGCTTTGTACTTTATGAGTGGCGTTTAATAAATTGGGCGTGCCACGTTATTCGAAATTGAGTATAAACGGTTTTATATTTTTTTCTGCACCTACAGCAAAAGATGTGGGTGGGATGGAATACGGGGCGTGTTTCAGAAGGGATTTAAAGCTCTTTACATTGGGACTTATGACAGTAGTAGCTGCACATTTTTTCTGTTTTAATCTCCAAGAAATCTCTTATCTAATGATTAGTAGCGTCCACATTAAAGTGTAAAAGAGGTACCTATTGGTTTTGCACAGAGCGGACTAAGACTCACAAAAGTTAGACACTTTAGAAGAACATTAAACAACTTTTCGCTATAGATCAAAGGGTCTTTCGCACTCCTCGGCAGCCATTTATTAGCTGCTGGAAATAATGCTTAAGCACTTTTACTATTCCCCACGTTTGGATGGTTCCAGTAGTCAAGGCCTTAACTTTTTTTTTTTTAAGTTTGATTGGTCCTTAAAAATCCATTCTTCAAGTATTTAATAAAGTATTTGGTTCTTCTGAATGTTTGAAGTTTGTAGATTGGAAAATACTAAGTTTATTAAGTATATGAGCTACCTAATTCAAACTATTTAGAAAATAAGTGAAAAGTGCGCATAGGATAATCATACAAATAATGTCTTATAAGGTCAGCCCCCCTCTTAATTATTTAACAAAATACATTTTTAACATTTTAAGTTAAGAAACAAGATGAATAAAGTGTCAATATCGTAATAATAATCATAAAATACACAGGCCTTCAGTATATTCGTAATTTTATCACTTTTACAAATTCACTTCCACTATTTTTTTTGTTTGTTGGTAAACCACTCGTATCCTGCACTTCTGAAAAATGTACGCAGACCTATATTTTTTACGCACGAAGTAGCACCTGGATTGTGTCAATTTTGTTCCACACAGAGAGAAGAACTGTTAGCCAAGATAGTAATATTTTTTGTTTGGATGTAAGATTAAGGTATTTACTATAGCGCTGTACTTTGTATGTCAGAGGCTGACTTCTGGAGGGGGCTGAACTTAGGAGCCAACACCCTATCTTCTAATGTTTAAAATGTTCGTGCTTGCCTGTTTTGAAGCGAATGGTCTATTGAGAGGGATTCTGTTAAAACCTTCAGGTCTTGGTTTGAAAGCGAGAATTTCTGAAAGACGGCGTTTGCCTTTTTTTGTTTTTATGCAGGACCTTCCTCGCTTCGCTTGTTTTACAATGCACCTTTCGGTAACCCTTTTTCGGGTTACCTAACGCATCACACTTTCTTTCCTTACTCTCTAGAATGGCTAACCTACAAATGTTGTTTTCAAATTCGTCCACTCTCTGTTGGCGTTTCTATGAATGCATATTTCGGAGAGTTATTGACTCAGAAGCTCTTGGTAGACGACTGGATTTCATTCCTGGGGACTGTGCGCAAAAAATTTCGGACATGCCTCGGAGTCTCCTTTGGCAGGCTTTGCTACACCATCCAAGCCATCATAAATGTCGACCTTATGATAGGGTCATTAGTCTTTTCGGTAGACGGTGTGATCTCTCTTTACACCACTTAGGTCTCTGTGGCCCCCGAATTAACTATAGTCTCGTTCCTCCCCCTCCTTATGGTGACTCGCCGATGAAATTGGGTCATTGGAAAGTTTTTAAATGCAGTTCTTATATATTGACTTTGGCCTCTTCCTTAACGCGACCTCTATCTATCGGAGACCCTACAAAGTTATGCAATGACCTCTTGTCAAACTATACGAGTTTGTAGGTCCCTGAAAACTCGGCTACTCTATCGAACGCAAAATACGTTGCCCTGAAGTCTGTCAGTATTTTACATTGAAAAATAAGATATGAACGAAGTATGAAGGTATAAAACTATTTTTTGTTTATTGTTAAAAATGAGCGACCTCAATTCTACCAAATTTATTTGCATTTACCATTGTCACTATAAACAAGTGAATGACAGCATGCGAAATGACAGCACAACTCAGCACTGAATTCTTGCCCCGACAAATTAACTGGGGTCAGTTCAGGGCACAACTACGGCGCCCTTGAAGTAATGTCAAACACAGGTCTTCAGTACTAGGGCGAGTTCAGTGCTATATCGAACACATTAGGGTTAAACCAGTGCGCACTAGGGCCCACGTCAAACAAACCTATTGACTGCTAGATTATACCTGTCCCCTGCAATTGGCTCCAATTTGAATCTCTTTTCTTCACTTGTTTCTCTGAGATCACCCAGTGGTGGGTGGTGGATTGATCTACTGAGGATTAATATCTATCCACATCTTGCCCCTACTCTGTATCTCGTTTCGAAAGTAACGAATGAAATAAGAGGTGTTATTGTGAATGACCCGCTATTTCGGTAGCTGTCACTTTTGAAGCTTTTATTCTTTGACATTTGACAAGTAGAAACTATGCCATTACTAAAAATGGAACGATACACGCTTCAACAACGCATTGAAATTATAAAAAAAACTCACTACAAAAATGGTGAAAATCTTGCAGTGACGCAAAACTAAAGCAAATGTTGGTCGTCGTGAAACACCTTGTCGGACAGCAATACAGAAATTGGTGGAAAAATTCGAGCTGTTGGGACAAGTTAGTTATGTGAAGAATAAAACCCGTGCACGTCGCTCAAGAACAACTGAGAATATTGCTGTTATAGCCCAAAGTGTTGAAGAAAACCCAGGTTTGTCCATTCCTCGTTGTTCTTTGGAATTGGGCATTCCACAAACGTCATTACACCGTATTTTGCATAAAGACTTGGGTCTTAAGGCTTATAAAGTTCAGTTAACACAAGAACTCAAGCCGGCCGATTATCAGCAACGAAAGCATTGATCTCTTACGGGAAAAGTTTCCGGACCGTGTTATCTCTCGAAGACGTGATCACAATTGGCCACCGAGATCTTGTGATTTACGCCTTGCGACTTCTTCCTTTGGGGCCACGTGAAAGACAAGGTCCACGCCAATAGCCCAGCGTCGATTCAAGACCTCAAAGATAAAATTCGTGAGGCTATCGAGGACATAGGGCAGCCACTTTGCGATTTGGTTATGGAAAATTTCTGGAAAAGGATATGGTCCTGTATGCGTGCTCGTGGTTGATGTTGTTTTTCATTATTAACGGCATACCTTCCTCTTTATTATGAAATAAACATCCGATCATTTATCTCAAAAAATGGCATTTTTCTTTGAATACCAAAATAACACCTCTTATTGGAAAACGCTTTACTACTCCGATTTAGAATTATTCCGAAAGCATTACAGATTACCAGCTGAAAAGCAATTTGGAATAGGATTGACTTTCGGAACGAAATAGAGAGTAGGGCCACAGGAAGGCATCAGATATCTGTATATTTTGCTACTTAAGGTCCTTGAGCTCCTCTTGGCAGCGGTGAACGAGTTTTGACATAAAAACAGTGTAGCGCCGAAACAGCTTCAAGGCAGATTTATTGAGCGAGGAGTCGCTAGAAAAACGATTCCGACTGTCCCAGGCACGTGGATTTTCAGTCAAAATATACCGCCTATAGTTTCGCATTGATTTTTCTTTCAATGAGCATATATTTGTTAACACTTTGGTGGGAAGTTGCTCAAGGTTGGGTTATTGTAACTGCAGCCTAAACCACTGGACGGATTCGCAACAAACTTCATGTCTGCTTACTTTTGGTCTCCACCCTAAATTACAATATTTTGTAATTTAGCGCAAAATTTACAATACTTTCTATATAACTTTTACAACATTGAGTAGCAAGTTACATGCAACTCAGTTGTATACATTTTTGTTTAAAAGAAAGTTAAAATCGAGAAGTCTCTCTGAGTCTCGTCATTCCGATTGAAGTTCTCTACCTATTGATTGACGGCAACATAAGCACAAATGCAAATATAAACAATTTCCCATATCGATTGAACCTCCATAAAACCACATCAGGATCTATATGTATGTGAATGGTAATGGCGTAATAAAGCCATAACAATTCCTGGTGTATTGCAAAAGATATACCAACATGACATATGTACATATTACACGGCGTCACTAAAAATCCTTTCATGCATTTCATCCATCTTCTGGTTGAACTTGACTTACCTATCTGCGAAAAATGATTGCGGCTGTAAGACTATACACATAATGACTTTTTGGAACTGTTTTACTTTCTCCAGCAGTGAACCCCTAAGTTTCCTTCCCCCTTTTTACACGACTGGTTCCTGTGTATGGTGTAGCAGATTGTCAACAACCCCGCATATTATATGTGAGAGCCCACATAACAACCTCAACTCGGGTTTGTTACGATCCCTGCGGTACGTAAAGCTATTAGGCACTTAATTTACTGACTTCCAACTGTACAAGCCGAAAAAGTCCAAGTATTCTAAGAATGTATGTTAAATAGACAACGGCCAGGACGGAAGTGTAGCCCATAGATATTGCAGACACTTTCGCGCGGTTTTCAGCCATCAGGACATAGTTGTGTCCCTATAATGGTTATGTGGTTGAGATTTATGGCCATTTTTTGAAGTTTTAAATTTGTTTTTGATTTTTGCCTGTTTACGCTGTTGCGAGGAAGACATCTGCATAATTGGTGGGTGCTGCAGGAAGGATGCTGAAGTGTCAAAGAATAAATGGTGGAGCGACTCTTGACAGCTGTAAATATGAAAAAATATTCATGCACATTTTTAAGTGCTCACCAATTGTACATAAGGTTAATGAATAGAGCTTTAGGTGCCTGATTGGAATTGGACTGTAAGTGTTCGAGTTTTGAGCCTTTGCGAATGCATTTCAGGGACAGCAACTTGTCCCCTTGGTAGAAAGATCTCATTGTGGGTTTGAAAAGGTGGGATTTCATTCAGTTCTTCGGAACATAGCTGTCCGCAATCTGACAACTGGTGAGTGTGGAAATTAATTAAGTTGAACTCATTGTAGGAGTTTAATTTATATATTTATTTGGCTTATTAACTTTTAAGTCACAGTTTGAAGAAAATCTGTTTATTTTATACACATGTTACTTTTTCTTCAGTATTTGTTAAGTTAAAATCAATCACATGATTGAATATGGTAAAATGCTTCGTCAGGTTATTGATGGGTCCATTTCTTGCATGGTCACATGGATGCGTCCTATATTTGCAGCTAATTCGAAGTTTATTCGAAAATGGGACCATTTTTCACACTAGAGTAAACTGAGATTCGAAATGCGGCCCAAAGAGTCGTTGAAAAATACCATTCACACGTATATGAAGACTTGAAAACGGAGTTAATCAATCTGAAACACATCTATGAAGCCGACTTTGAAGCAGACCTCTCTCTCATTGTTGAGTTTCCTGAATACAGTTTATTTTTTTCACAGGAATGGGATACGATTTTCCCAATTATTTGTGTTGCTCTGCGTGTATTTCGCGCCATATCTGTCACTGTATAGTGCGGAAGACGACTTTCGGGGTACCAATGGTAAATCACTTAAAGCGAATAGAGAAAATTGCCTTTAAATGCTTTCAATCCTTGAAATTCCTGATACTTAGCTCTGACAGGACTACAATACTTCAAAACAGAATGGACTTGAGAACATTAGGTATAGAAGTGGGTCATATATTGGTCCTTAAATTCCTTAGAAAAACGTTTTACAAGTCCCAATCAGGTTCTTGACTTACTGTCAATGGAATCCAATGAGAGGTTCAAGTTGAGCTTCTTGTGAAAGATGCCTCAAAGATTATTAAACTGATCCACACGTTCAATAACTTTTTGATAAAATAAATCGGTGTAGCTGGATTTTGACGTCGTGTGAAGGACACACATTTATATTTCTTCAGTTAAAGCTCCACTTAGACAGCTGTGATTCATTTCATATCAAACTAATTCTTACATCTATAAAGCCTATACTTAAGTAAGTTAGAAGGAAGTATAAGTCCTTCTTTGACCGCAAGACAGTTCATTGCTTCTATAACGCCTACGGTCAAAAATTTATACAGAAGCTTTTTGGAAGCCTTGAGGGACACCAGGATAGACGGTGATGTTATTCTGACAAAGAACCTTTTAGTTTCATATTTTAAGTATATGAACAGATATATAATCATTTTTAAATAAATACTTTGTAGGTCCCAATATTCAGTTTTGTTTATGAAAAATTTTGCCTGGACACTAAAAATGATTATAAGTATCGCGGAGAATATGCCCAATCTCCCGGTCTAACCTGTGATTTGTAGGGAAACTGGTTGAGTTCAGTCACTTAAATATTAACCCTGTCAGAACTTTATGCGTCTAGGCAGCTTTGGGTCTTGGATTCCATCGCAGAGGGTCAACAGAGTAGAGGAAGATCACAAATAGAAAATTACCTCAAACAACTTGGAGTGCGTAGCTATAGCGGCAGTTGACTAAAGCTAAGTTAACTAAGAAAGCCTGTTTGATGAGGCCTTCTGAGAATCGCAGTTCAACCCTCAATTCAATAAGGATACATCAAGCTCCCAATTGGAAACTCGTTGAAACCCTTTTCCTGCCTTAAATCACATCTTTATGGCACAGCAATTCAAATTAAAGCCCAATACAAATAGCTAGCCTACACTCCATGTTTTTATTTTAATTAAGATTATCATCCGAAAGTCATTGCCGGAAAAGTGCAGATAATAACAATAATAAACGCGCTAGCAAACCACCGCATCGTCGTAAACATGAGACCACCCAGGAGGACCATTGACTCGGATCTTGCATGTGGATCTTATTGCACAGTTAATGAGCAAACTTTATAGTCAGGGCGTTGCATAGGTATATAGATAAATTGTTAGGTGGGTAGAGGTATACCTAGACCTACGTGGGATTTCACGACAATCGACATGTAACCACACAATGCATTCGCTGCTAATAATGTTGTTTGCGATACTTTACACAGATCATAGATATCAGATAGGAAGTGGAACAAATCTGCTTCGTGGTTATTTCAATAACATGATCGCTAAGGCATAAGTTTTTGCTTGTTTTTTGTAGGTATGCCAATCAAGAGGGAATAATTATGGCAATTAATTAGAGAGGGTGATGTGTCGGCCGAGAGTAGACGCCCCTCTAAGAGGAGTATACAAATTAAACGTAAGCCTCCGTCGACTGTCAGATTGTCTTCGAATTGAATTCTGCAAACAGTGAAAGTAACACAATGGCACAGTGAAAATTGCGTATCTTTTTTGCGCACAATTTGAAACTTTATCGAGTGTTGAGAGCACCCTCTCTTTATAGTTCCCACGAAGCGTAGTCCCTTTTTTTTCTATCTAGTTTTGCGTAAAATCTAGTTTTTAGAAGTAAAGTTTGTAATGGACAGAAAGTCACGTCAAATTAACGTATAAAAATCGCAGTTTCTTAACATTAGGTTCATTCGCGTACGCGGTTTAAATCGCACGCAATCGCACAAAGTCTATAGGTAAACGTTCTCATCGAAAATGACAGAAAAAGAGAAAACTAGCAAAATAACGAGTAACGAGTAGTTCCTCTCTTGGCTCGAAACAGCTCAGAGAATCTCAACCGGCAAGTTCTGATAAATATGTCAAATGCAAAAAATTGTCAAGAAATAAATTCAAAATCTGTCTTAAAACTCAATTGCAAGGAAAAAGAAAATCTGTGAAAATGAAAAAAAAATCAGTGGTGGTCATGTGTTCTCCTAGAACGTTTCATATGTTGCAAAAAGGGATGTTACATATTTATTTGTGATTATGGATTAGATGCCAAAGATAAAAGTGGCTTAAAGTAGCTCGAGGTCTATCCACGTACTTTGGGGTATTTTTTCAGCTCTCTGAGAGAGTTTTGCTCAATTTTTCATGTTTGACAGATTGGCTGCGTTCCACTGGCCGCTAGATGACCAGAGGCACGAAAAACTCAATATAAAAAAAATTGGCATTTCACCATTTGCGCTAGATGTCTAGCATTTTTTGTGAAATATCCCTTTCATGGAAATTTCTCAATCTATCAATTTCTCAATACCCGCTGGATTGAGAAAAAAAAGCACGACCTGTCAAAGGAAATCGTTCAAACGTTTACAAAATAAAAAAAAAAAATACGAAACCGAGCAAGTGATAATAGTGATAAAATTGGTTTTCAACATATTGTATCATTTCTTTAATTGTAGTGTAAAAATAATTATGGGAATAAGAGTGTCAAATGTCATTTTTCCGCTGGCGCTATCGTTCTAGCGCGGACGTTCCTTCATCTGGGATATTTTGTGCTCGATGTCTAGCGGGCAGTGGAACCCGCCCATTGTTAGTGCTTGGCTCGGAAAAATACGCGTACTAGAAAATGTTGACAAAATACAATTTACGTGAACTTTTTTTAATGGACTTCCAGTGTGATGATAATCATGATGAAATGTATTCGTTTCGATGAAATTTTAGCAGACATTTTTAGTTTAATTGGTTCTTTGTCAGTTTCCTAAAATTATCATAGTTTTGCTAATTTCTCCCATCTTCCCACTGAAGGTTTTGCGGACACGGAAATTCCCTAAAAAAGGGATAGATCCCAAGAAACAAGCCAGCGCTCTCATATTCTGAGGACTGTTTTCCTCTTCTTCTTTTTTTTTTTCATCATAAATTAGTTTTCCCCTAAATTACAAAAAAAATCAACCTTTTCTCCCCTAAGTGAAACTTGCACTTGTGTTCATATGAAAAACTTAAAAAACTGTAACTGTTTTTAGCAAGCTTAAAATAAGCATATCACATAAAAATATATACAATTATTATGCAGTAATTTCCTTTTCTCCTAGGCATAATGTAAAAACGAGTGAATGCATTCAGATGCACAAAAAGTCTCAATAAGACGTTGGATGGGTAGTTTTCTTTAATTTTTTATATGAACAATTCATTCCCTGGAATTTGATCGTAATGAAAATGCGTTTGAATTTTATTTTTAAACATTTTACGTTGCACAGAGATTTTTTTACTATGTATTTCCCTTTTTTGATCTTGTCCCTCTTTTTCCCCTTTTACATTCAAAAAGCGCCAAAAAAGGTGCTTTTCCCCTCAATGTGGGAACACTTGATACAATACCATTGGAGTTGTTTTTGCCTGTCTTAAGGAATTAAATAAAATTAAAATTACATTCTCATAATTTGGGACAAAATTCGTAAAACGTACCTACATTCAGTGTTCCCAGATGAAAAATTTGAAAATCTTGTTTTTCCGAAATAAAAATTTTTTTCTCAAGATTTTTTCAGAATACAAAAAGAAGGAAATATAAAACACAATTTTGAAGTGCTTTAAATAAAACTTATATTTATTTATTAGACAAAATTGAAGTAGGTAAATTATAAACTTACAATAAATATCGATAAAAAATGATTGCTCATAAATTAATGTTATTGCTTTTTGGAATTTGAAACATATTTATTTATGACTTAGAATTAAGGTCATAGCAATGCGCTTCATTAAAGCTCAACAAATCCTCTATAAAGATTAAAATTTCAACTGTTTCAGTTAATCAAACGATTACGGATTTTTGTTTTATTTAAATTTACAGCAGAAAATATTTTTTCGTCATTCGCAAAAGAATGTAGAATCGATAAAATATTGAAAATCAGATCTTTTGCGATTGAATATGCGAAGTTGCTGCCAGCTGTTGTTACTTCCGAAAAATCTTTCCACAAAATATATGTTTCCTACATCAGTTTTTTCATCAAATCATTTCCCTAATTTTGAGCTGATGGAAACGTTAGTATAAGAAGTTCTGTTCGATTCACATTCTACGTAAAATGGAATTAATAGAAAACGTTTTTCTTAAATTTCTTTTAATCTGTTACATAGAAAATTATTGATACCAAAAATCTTGAAATTTGATGAATTTGAGGTAAAAAGTCTTGCACATATTTAGAGCTCAAAAATCTTGCTTGAAAAAAAAGATATATCTTGTAATCTGGCATCAGAAATATAAATCTTGATTAGAAAAATTTTGTTCATCTCAGGGCCCTGTCCGCAATGGAATTAAGATTTCACTATAATAGAGTTCGCCCAGTGGAGGAAATTCTACCAATAAAGGGACCTGGCTCACACAAAACATATTGGAAAAGAAATTGCAAACAGCATTGAATCTCTTCGCAATGTAATCAACAAAAAATAAAGTGCTCGACTGGGTCGAACGTAACTTTCTCTACGTCATCAAAAGTTTGGTCGTTTGTTTTCGGGTTTTATTAGGTAGGTAGGTAAAAATCACAAGATATGGGAAAAGTGTTAAAAAAAATTGTTTGGTTTTTAAAGTTTTATTCAAATCAAAAATGAGGTTTTCGAGATATGAGCAGTTTCTAAAATTATCGTTTTCGCTCGTTCGAATTGAAAATTAAGGATGCAATAAAAAATCGTTGTTCCCGTTTTCATGTGGGTACAACTATAGAAAACAAGATTTTCCAAATTGTTATTATTATTTTTTTTTATTTTTTCAAAAATCCATCGTACGATAAAAAATAAGAGAAGAGCTGTGTTTTCTATCAGGTAAGAGATGAATATGTTACTTTTAGAAGGTATTTTTGTTCAAAGAGTATAGACCGTTTTCGAGATATGTCCAATTTTCAAAAGTCCCGTTAGTCGATTTTTCAGCCAAAAACTGGGTATGCAGTCATGTTAACCTCACCTTCTTAAGCTTAAACATCAATTTTGGTTGAAAAAGTTATGGCCCTTTTCATGTAAACTGCTGGAAACCACACTTGAAAAAAAAATTCTTCAAGAAAAAATCCCTTGTGCGATAATTTTGAGAAGAACTTAAAAACCTCAAGAACGACTGTCTTGTTAAAATCATTCGGACCGTCTTGGAAATAAGTCCCATTTTAAAAAGAGCCGTTATTCGATTTTTTTTTTGCGAACAACTTATGTTAACTCTACCTTCCTACATAAGCTCAGACATCAATTTTGACTGGAATCGTTGGAGCCGTTTTCGAAAGAAAAAACAAACCTTTTTAAAACCGTTTTATGGTAAGTACTGCCCTATAGGCTGTAGACCTCAGGATCCCACTTTTTTGAGTTCCTCTATCATCGTAATGAAAGAATTGATTTAAATCTGGATTTAGAAATTTTGTACGAATAGGTACAATATCTGTTGTGTTTAAGGCAGTGAAAGTGGTTCTTAACTATTTTCCATTGGCTTTTTATTATATAAGATAGCATACTTGTTGTAACCGAATGACAGTCAGGAACTTTGTTGCTTGAACATCAGCATCTAAAAACGAACCTGACCGTCTTTCTGTTGTTCCTAATGTTCCAAATCCAACTTCCTTGAGTGCCAAGAAGTGGCTTTTGTAATATATTGGTTGGTGCTACGCTCTTTTGATAAATTTCGATCAAACTTCACAGAAACACTCTCGGGAAAATACCAAGGATTCCCTGCTAATTTTGGCTTTCGGCTTAGTATTAATGTCAATGGATTGAATAGCTTAGAAGCTTATTCTTGATTTCAACCTCGTTGAGGCAAGACTCACTGGAGAGAGAATAAAATTGCATTATACAAAACTTAAAATCATCTTTTTGTCTTCCTTGGGCAACAAATCGGGAGCAACCAGCAGGGGACACTATTCGCCCCAACATTTGGTCATTGGAGTGAAAAGTTTAGAAGCTGATATGCTGCAGTGCCATCTGGCAGTGAGTAACAATAAAGTGGATAGAAGAAATGCCTTCGATACAAGATACATAGGTATACATGTCGTTTCTAAGGTTAAACCGGTTAAAAGGTGTCGAAGTTGATATGTTGCAGCGCAATCTGGTGGTGAGTTAAAACAAAGTGGATAGTAAAGGGTGTTTTTTTTAGAGGTACCTATAGAACTTTAAGTTGGCAACACTATTTGAACTGGCGGCCATTTTGTCAGCTGTCAAGTGATTTATTTTTAGTTTGGCTTGGCATTTCAACATGAATAGACTGACGCCTGAACAACGCTTCCAAATTGTGCAAATTTATTTTGAAAATCATGTTTCTGTTCGAAAAACGTATTTGTTTAGCGATGATGCTCACTTTTGGATATGTCGATAAACAAAAGTGCCGTATTTGGAGTGATGATAACCCTCAAGTGTATATTGAGAAACCGTCACATCTACAAAAACTGACTGTTTGGTGTGCTTTATGGGTGGGTGAGATAATTGGTCCGTACTTCCTTAAAAACGGTGCTGGCCAGAACGTTGCAGTCAATGGTGACCGCTAAAATGCCATGATTACTGACTTTTTCGTTCATCAATTGAACAACAATGATGTGCAGGAGCTGTGGTTTCAACAAGACGGCGCAACAAGTCACACAGCTCGTGTCACAATTGATTTATTGAAGGAAACGTTTGGTAACCGCGTAGTTTCACGTAGCGGACCCGTGAATTTTCCTCCAAGATCGTGCGATTTAACGCCGTTTGACTATTTTCTGTGGGGATATGTGAAGTCGCTAGTCCACGCCGATAGGCCCGAAACGATTGACCACTTGGAGGACAACATTCGCCGCTTTATTGCCGGTATACGGCCAAAAATGTTGGAAAAAGTCATCGAAAATCGGACATTCAGATTGGACTACGTCCGAGCCAGCCGTGGCGGTCATATGCCAGAAATCATATTTAAATTATAATGCCAGAAGATTATCTTTCGAATAAAGTAAATTTCATGTCAATTTAAAAAAATCATCTTTGTTTTAGTCCATTTCAAAGTTGTATACCTCTAAAAAAAACACATTATATGAGAACTTCTCCATGGAAAAATACCCTTCAAGCCATTCCCTGAACCTTGGTTGATGTTTTCTGTATAGTAAGCTATCAGCCTATGTCGCGTATGGCTGATTAGAGGTCTAAGCATTACCTTGATAATGACCACTGTGCCATCTTGACATAGACCGCAAGTTCTGACGACCATCAGCCAACTGCCCGATGAGTCTCTCATGCCACTTTCAATGGCGGGCTCGACGCGTACTTTAAGTCTACTCCCTCAGCTTTTTTAACCTCAATTGGTACCTTTGATTGTGCTCAAATCACTGTAGAACACACGGTCTAAGTTGCAGAAAGAAAGTCATAATCATAGTCGCCGTCAACCGTCTGAAGCCATATCTACGAACTAAATCGCAATCTCCAATCTGAAACCGCGGCCTTTTGTGCAATTTTATGAAACTTTTGCCAAAGCGGCTGCACCTACAATTAGCCATTCCTTTCACCTAATTGCAAATTCATTTGTATGGTCGGTCTTCTAAAAGGTGCGAAAATAAGCCAACAACTCGTCACACCCCCCAACAGCCCCCAACAAGTCCGCGACAAATCGCCCAACGGAGGACTCAATCCGTCCATTTGCCTCTATATTCACTTGGCGCGCAATAACACGGATTCCATACGTCAAGTGCCTCCGCAAGGAAACACATAAATGGTCGCTGTATACAACCACTGTACGCGACATTTATCGTAATCGACATACTAAAGTGACAAAAAATTAATTTCACCATCTGCGGATAGCCCGGCCGACCATATGCAGCCGTAATCAGTTGCAGCCTCATTTAAAGGCATTCACTCGCCGGAGTCCAATAATAAACTGACACGATTTCTTACAGTCCCAGTCGAAGTAGGCATACAGGCAGACAGAAATTCCTCGCGACCAAGTCCACTATCACTTTCCATTGCAACCAGCAAGAGTCAATTGATTTGGTGGCCCCTAAGGAGAAATCGAATAGCCCCATCATCCGGCGGCGGCGGCAGCGGTAGCACTCCATTTTGCGGTAACAAGCGTTTACGTGTATTATATATCCTATCAGAGCGCTGCTACTGCTGCTGCTGAGTGCTGAGTGCTGCTGCGTGTATCGGCGAGCGACTCTACTTGAGCTGCCAACTTCATTTGGCTTCAGTGGCCATTCGGTGGTGTACAACTGTTGTTAGACCATAAAGATCGAATTCGCGTACACTGCTTATTTGAGTCCGGCGGTGCGGGCTTTGCCATAAACAGCTGAAACCTCGCGCATGACATGGTCCGACATGGTCTTGCACTGCTCCGACGACGAGGCGACGTTGGTCTCGTCCCGGGCTTAATCTGGCCGGCCAAATCATTCCACGGTCGCGTTCGTTGCGATCTACGAAAGCTAACAACTCTATTGGCATCAATTGCGCGGTCCCGAAATAATGGTTCACCGTTGGATTTTCGCCGAAATTCAGCTTGTGAGTTTTTGCGGCCGCCACGCACACTGACACACGTGCAAACATGCACAGAGAGATCGTTGACGCTGTCTCGACGATTTACGAACACTGATTGCTTAATGCTGCCAAATAGCTGCTGCTTGTAATCAGTTTGTTTATAACGTAATTATAACTGTGACCAGGATAGGAAAAGAAAAATGGCCGGCACCGGTGGCCATTTGCTCAATGAGTGTCATTAGGAGTGCTGCCGCTGCTGGAGGTGTTTTTTCGGGTGCCTTTTGCGAGGTCATCCTGTGGAGTTATTCCCAACCGGCGCAAATTGTATAATGAGAACGAGTTTCGTTCACAAAGTTGCTTAGCTCGCAATCGAATTTGATTAGCTATAAACTTGCATGTGTTGCCACAAGGAGGCTGCAGACGTTTGGAATTCGAACAATTTGTAATAGAGCTGTCTGCGATCTTATGTCAGACAGCTTTTATATAAATAGAAAGATATGGCAAGGACAATTTGGCGCTGAGAAGATTCAGTCTCTTAGCTGGTTGTTCCTCGATTTGGAAGAGAGCTGCCCTTGCTTCTTATCGAGGGTACATCAACCCAAAACGTGTATATGAAGTGTTTTCCAACAAGGACTGGTCGATGTTCAGACGGAATGGATCAAGCTGTTTGTGAGGTATTAACAAGTTTCGATCTTTATTTGAAAGGACCACGAATGCCGCTTTTTATGGAATATAAAGTCGTTGACATATTCGCAACAACTATTCACGGTGCCACGGATCCGAGTGGTCCAGTTTTTAAGGTTGTGTCCGCACCAAACAGTATAACCTTTTGTGGATTCATTGCGGGCTTTGACGCTTGTCAATTTCGCTTGTTAACATAGCATACCAACTGGGCAACTTTCTTATCAGAAGTAGCGAAACACGACCGTAGATTGAATCTGCAAGAAACAGAGACGCCAGAGGAAATCTAGGCAACATCAACAATGCTTAACGAAATTCTAAGCAAGGCATTCGTAAAAGCCTGCCCCCTACGGAGAACAAGGAATAGGAAATTGCCACCATGGTGGACGAAGGACCTCGCTGAAATTAGAAGCAGAACTAGAGCATTTTTTAATTTAGCTAAAGCTATCATGCGATTTCTTCAATCTCGTACTGGAACAGATAGTGCGCAGGGCAGGTGTCAACACGGAAGGCACTATCTTCAACAGGTCCGTTCAGCTGCTGGGATACGCTGACGATATTAACATCATCGGTCGGTCACAGCGCTCCGTGCTAGAAGCTTTCACGGCGGTTGAAGAAAAGGCGAAATCTGTTGGCCTTGAAGTAAATGAGGACAAGACTAAGTACTGTCTAAGTACTGACTAACAACTGTCAGGACAAAACGTCACTATTGATAGCAACAATTTCGAGGTAGTTAAGGAGTTCACCTACCTCGGAAAAAAAAACATGAACTCCACGAATGACATCCTAGTGGAGATCCTGCTGCTACTTCGGTTTGGCAAAACAATTGGGCTCAAAACTCCTAACTCGACGGACGAAATGTGTGCTCTACAAAACCCTTATCCTGCCAGTTTTGCTTTATGGCGCCGAGTGCTGGACGATAAGCAGGAAGGGAGAGCTAATACTGGGCTCCTTCGAAAGAAAAATTTGAGGAGGGCGAACGGAGGAGAACATACAACCGCGAACTCTATAAGCTGTATCAAAATGTGGATGTAGTCCAAAAAGTCAAAATACGTCGACTACATTGGCTCGGCCACATCGAGCGAATGGACAATAATGCTCCAGCTAAGAGGATCTTCGAATCCCAGCCCCCAGGTTCGAGAAGAAAAGGAAGACCGAACCTCCGTTTCAAAGACCAAGCCATCGCGGATGCCAGAGCGCTTGGTCTGGACAACTGGAAGCAGCGTGCCCGGGATCGTAGAGGATGGAAGGCTGCAGTGTTTCAGGCAGGGACTCCGTTAAGTAAGTAAGTAAAGCCACTAATTCCCAGAATGACTGGGACGCTTATAAAGTCGGCCAGAGAAATTTCAAAAGGGCCATAACTAGTGCTAACAGCGCAACATGGCGTACGTTCTGTAGTTATATTGAATCCACTACAGAATCAGCCAGACTTGGGAAAATCCTGCGGTCCCAGGTTATCTCAATAATGGAGTGGGGACTCGATCTAGCGAAGAGACTCTCAGTCTGTTACTACGGACTCATTTTCCGGGTTGTACCACTTGCCAGACCAACCAGAGATAACAACGTACTAACGACAGTTCCAGGAGAACTCGTAACTGAAGAAAAACTAATCTGGGCAATTGACACATTCTCCCCGTTCAAATCCCCTGGATGCGACGGGATTTTTCCAATCGTGCTCCAGAAATCTAGGACCACCATCACACCGGTTCTTTATTTGCAGTCTAGAATGCGGCTATCTTCCTAAAGCCTGGCGAGAGGTCAAAGTTGTCTTCATTCCGAAGGCAGAGAAGTCCAGCCACAATACTGCCAAGGACGTCAGGCCTATAAGTCTGACATAGTTCATTCTTAAAACCTATGAAAAACTTTTAAACGTCTTTATACGTGACCGGCTGGATGACAATGTGATATCCACGGCTCAACCAGCTTATACAAAAGGCAAAGGGGTGGAAACTGCATTGCATGGGGTCGTAAGCACTATGGAGAAGTCATTAAATGACAAAGAACACACACTAGCCGTGTTTCTGGACATTGAAGGAGCCTTCAGTAACGTTAAGATTTGCACAGTGAAGGGAGCACTTCACAACTCAAATGTTGATCAATCCCTCACAAAGGTAATCGTGAGCTTACTCGGCGAAAGGAATATCAACGCGAAACTAGGTGACACTGACTTAAGAGTAACTGCTTCGAGAGGCACTCCACAAGGAGGAGTCATCTCCCCTTTACACTGGGTCCTTGTCATTAATGAAGTACTTGGAGTTAAGGTAACTGTGTATGCAGATATTCTTACTAAAGGAAAGTTTCTACCGACCATAAGCGACCTGTTAGGAAACTCACTAAGGGAGTTAAGTACGTGGACAAAACAGTGCGGCCTTGGGGTCAATCCGCAGAAGACCGTACTTGTCTTGTTCACGAATAAAAGAATAACACCGCAATTCGAGCCACCAACTCTGGAGGGAATACCCCTAAGGGTAGCAGAAAGTGCGATACATTTGGGAATTATCCTCGATAGGAAACTTAATTGGAAGTCGAATGTCAATGGAAGAGTCAAGAAAGCAGCGAATGCCTTCTACGCACGCAACCGCGTCTTTGGTAGGAGTTGGGGACCAAACCCCAAAATGATCCTCTGGATGTACACAGCGATCGTGCGACCAATACTGACATATGGCAGTGTAGTCTGGTGGCAAGCCGCCAGCAAAGCGACCAATCTTTTTAAGTCGATGACTTAAAACAAAGAATAGCATGTATAGGGACAACCAGCGCTAGGAGAACCACACCTACAGCTGGACTAGAGGCAATTCTTAATCTGACACTTCTAGACCTATAAACGGAGGAATCTGCTGCCAAAAGTGCCTTAAGGATCAGCCAAACTAACACTTGGAACCCTTGCAATTTTGGGCATGCACGGATATAAGATAAATACGTAGGGAACGGTGCCAATTCTGACTATATGTCTCCCCGTTTTGACTTTGACAGACCATTCACCTGCTCCTTACCGAGTAGGGAAGAATGGAACACAAATGAACCCACAAAAAGAAAATCAGTAACCATCTCTGAGGAATTAAATAACCACTGCTCCATCAGGCTTCCTGATAGCAGTAGTGTCTTCCAAGCGGAGGTTCCGGCTATCGCTGAAGCGGCCCGTAAGGCGTCAATATCAATCGTAGCGATATTAGCATCTTCATTGACAGTCAGGCAGCTATAAAAGCAGTTTCTGCTAACGAAATGAAATCCAAACTAGTTCACTGCTCGCAGCACAGAACGAATCTCTGCTGGGTCCCTGGACACAGAGACAGAACCGGCAATGAGAGGGCGGATGAACTGGCTAATGGATCTTGATAGAGCACTTCAATCGATCAAGCCACCACTTTGTAATCTCAGAGAGCGAGTGGAGAACAAAATGCGAATGAAAACCAACAACAGGTGGAAAGAACTCACGACCTGTGAAATCTCACGGAAGCTTTGGCCAGAATATAACAGAGGTCGGACCAACAAACTTCTACAGTTTGGTAGATCATCGCTATCTAAGTTAGTGGGAGCTCCGACTGGACATAACTTCCTACGAAGCCACTTAATGAAACTAAATCTCAAAGATGACGACATATGTTGAGGCTGCGAGGACGAGGAGGTCCACGAGGACACACCTCACTTCCTTTGTCATTGCCCGAGTCTCTGTCACTTGAGGAACAGAACACTTGGAAGTTATTACTTCCATGACGAACATGAACTTTCTGATGTCTCTCTGTCTGATCTTTTCAGGTTTCTGAGGACATCGGGATGGCTAGACAGCGTCCAGAGGAGGATGGAGCCCACCAACTAGCACCAATGGTGAACCGCAAAAAAGGGCATCACAATGGGTCCACAAGGAACTAAGTGAGGTATTGTTTACCTAACCTAACCTAAGGTCGTTAGCTCTGAACTCCTGGCCCTGTTGGATCTTGTAAGGGGGTAGACCCAAGTCGCGAGACCAAATTCGTCAAGTTGATGTCTGCGAAAGGCTCTGACTTTTTGGGCACGGCCGCTGACCTCACTTTGTCGGGCAATTCCCCAAAGAACTTTTTGCTTAAGAAATCGATCACTCAGGTTCGCCCGGTTACCCCGCTCAAAGTTCTCCACGAGTACCTTTCGAAACGCACAAAATCAGAACAACTGTCTCAAATGTATTCCACGAGTGTCTATGCCCAAGTGCATTTCTAAATTTAGAAGGCAGTGCGGCCGGCACAATATGGCGCTTACATAACAAAAGATTCCCCATACACACAAACACACAGAGGGGCTAAGAGCGTACCACTCACATCACAATTTTTATTGACTCTTGCACTTGCGCCAGCCCCGTCAAGTGTGCACCTCGCCTTGGTGCCACATCCCTGCCCCCCTCCCAAACGGCACGATCATCTCTCACTCACTCGCAGTAGACCTGGCCGTCCCGCGCGATCATTCATTTCAATGGAATTACAACTACTTAAGTGTGGTGTGCGCGCATGAGTCCTATGCCTGCGTTGTCTCGGCGGCGTCGGCGCGGCACAATCCGGGTCCACCTCGTCATATATACGGAATCGCTGACGTTGGCTCAAAGTGGATCATCGCGATGATGAGCACAGTCATCATCATCGTTAGAGAGGAACCATTCCCGTTTCAAAAGAAGTGAAAACTTCGCGCCCAAGGTCTTCGCACAAACAGAAAATTCCAAAAACTAGTAAAAAAAAATGTTAAATAAAAATTCTAAGAAATTCCCACTCCAAAACTGAGCTGCGCACAAATGAACCCAACTCTGTCAGTTGAGCTATATACACGCACCAGCTGCCAGACCCTGCCCGCCAAGCGCTGTGTATGTTTTTGTGGTGAAAATTGAAATGTTGACATGGCAACAGGTTATGATCAATCAATTACAGGTAGACTCGGTCTTCGATGTACCAAATCGCGCGCACAAATATACACTCGAGTGTACAGCGAGAGTACGCACTCTGTGCAACTTGAGCAGTGTAGAGTTGCTACGATGTGGAGCTACCATCATAGTTCTGTCAGCGCACACCACCGCCGGTTGGGTCTTGGGTTACACCACCTTCGGGAGATTGACTGCGTTGTATGACAGAAGCTCTGGCCAAGCTGCTATCTCTATATACACGAGAGGGGATTGATGCTTGAAGCAACAAAGTCCTTTTCCCACAGCACCAGATTGGATGGTTGGGTGGAACAAGCCGCAACTCTGGACTCGAGTTTGCGGCTTTCCAACATGTCAAGTATTCTGTTTCATTAAGTGATTAACCATACGATCAATCGCTATTTGTTTTAAGAGTGTCTTTGCTGTCGTGCGATTTTGTATGCTTTATGTTTTATCTGCTGCCCCCTCTCACATACTAACCGCAGGCAAAACAAATGGCAAAGATGTCAACTACAATGTAATGACTTTCTGAGAAGGAAATGTGAATCACAGCCTCTGGTGGCTGTTTGCGTCATATTCATATATGAAATGCAACAGCAGTGTGGTGGCGAGGTGGATGTCGAAAGTTGGAAAGTGGAGGCGGAACTTGGTTAAGTGGGGCACCTAAAAATATATCATGGGGATTTAGTTTGACAGTCTGTTGGTCTATTTGTGAAATCAAACTTCCAATAATGCAGTAAAATGCATCAACCTGCTGGAAGATATGTCACTCTTGACTGTTTGTACGAAACTTCCGTGAAGATTTGGCTAAGGTTCGAGCTCGAGGTTTTTCTGCCCGATTGCCCGTTTATAGCTCGATAGGCGTTTATCCGATTTATACGATTTTTGCACAGTTACTACAATTCCTGCCGAGGTTTTACCATATGTTTGGGGTAGGGGGGAATACGGACTTCTGCAGGACTAATAAAAGTGGAAAATACTACCCAAATTTGGCATTTTCAGCCAATGTTTGGTATAAAGTCATTAAACTTAACTGAAATAAAATAAAATTCATGTCACAAACGGCGCCGATTTGTTAGTTATCGAAAAATGTTTATTTCGATAGGATAACTCTTAAGGCCCGAAAGCCCCATCAATGGCAGTAAACGACCAACCGCAGCTATTCAGCCTTTAGGACATCTAGGTCCAAGCATCAAGCTCATCTGCAAATTTTATAAACAGCAAATTAATCAAAGTTTCGTAAGGCCTGGGTAAATCCTTACAAGATGCTTTCAAAATGCAACATATGTTGTATTTACAGGGTGGGCCAAAAGAAGTCATGCGATGTTGTTTGGCTATAATTTTTTTTTCTAAAAGAAAAACTTCGATTCTGTGTATTTGAACCTTTAGAATTTTATTGGAGATGAATGGGCGCCGTCACAATTGTTTGCCATATGGGCTCGTTTTTTGGCATTTTTCATCACTTCGGCGAGAACTTCGGGCGACAGATTCTCGCACTCGTGTCGAATGTTGTCCTTGAGGGCTTCTAGGGTCTCGGGCTTCTTCACATAAACACTGAATTTCAAAACACCCCACAAAAAAAAGTCTGGAACGGCTAAATCGGGCGATCTTGCGGGCCAGTGCAAATCGCCAAAACGAGAGATGAGGCGAACTGGTAATGCTGCCTTCAGCATATCGGTTGTGGCTCGCGCAGTGTATGCCATAGCTCCATCCTGTTGGAACCACATGTCCTTCAGGCCTAATTCGTCCAATTGCGGCAGAAGAACTCGGTTAACATGACCCTATAGCGCGCACCGTCCACTGGGTGTAATGGCTCCTCGTGCATTACTCTTGGATTTTCGGTGCCCCAGAAGCGATAGTTTTGCTTGTTCACGTACCCGCTGAGGTGGAAATGAGCCTCATCGCTCATTATGATTTTGGTCGAAAAATCGTCCACTTCGTCCTCGAGATTGAGGATGGCTTCGGCGTAGGTTACTAGCGTTTAGCGGTCGACAGTCAGCAGCTGATGCATGGACTGGACTTTGAACGAGAACATGCGCAAGTCTTTGACCAAAATTCGCCTTAGGGACGAGCGGCTGCCATTTGCAAAACTAAGAGCATCTTCCAATAGGCTGATACCTTTTGGCCCACCTTGTGTTTGCTGCACCCTTCTGCATCAGTGTTGCCAGGTGCTTTTAGTGAAATTCCCCCTTTTTCCCCATTATTCGTGGTGTCATTCCCCATGGATTCCCCACAATCAAAATATTTACCAGCGTTGCCGCTGACAAATTTCAAAAAGGGGACCAAAAAGTGGCCCCAGCCGAAAAAAGGTGCTTCCACATAAAATACAAATATAGTTATCGTTTTTCGGCTAGGGCCCCTTTATAGAGGCACCAAAGACATAAATTTTTAACAAAAAAAAAACGAATTTATTCATCACAAGCCACTTCTTTTCATATGTTTGCATTCTTTTTCGTTCAATAAAGAATAAAATCTTACTTAAACTGCAAAAGGGGACATTTTGATCGTTTTTCAACAAAGTGGGGGCCGAAAGGGTCCTGAGGCTCAAAAAAGGGGCCAAACGGCAACGCTGCTTCTTGCCCCCAAGTTCCAAAACAAAACTGAAATGCACTTAGAATGAACCTGTGCATATTGATTATGGCTCTTTTTCCAATCATTTTGGAGTTTAGTCATTTTTCAACACAAGAGGTAGTTTGTTGTAAAATATAGAAATATTATTGGTTTGCGTTGTCTTGGCGAATCTTTTAACCAGCTAATTGTTTTTGTGACGGCGTTCAGTCGAGTAAATTCTCATTTATATACATTTTTTTTATATTTCAACATTTTTTTTTAAGAAAGCGATGTTTAAGTTTGGTGACAAATGTGAGAGATTTCTCTTTGTCTCGGAGCATTGATCCAAAGCCAAAATATTTGAACCAAATTACCGAATTGTTTACTTCAGCACAACCCTGATTCCATTTAAAAGGGGATATTGCAGTTCAGTATTGACATTTAATATTTTTTTTTGTATTTTCTCCACATTTCGTTCTAGAAGAGGGAAGATCGCGTTTTTCCCCTTTCATCAAATTTTTGAATGAAATCCCCCCACAAAAAATGGGAACTCAATCGGAAAACTAAACATGTTCGTATTTCAAATTCGAAATTCCTACTTTTAAGTCGTACATAAAACATGATAAAAAAAAGACAAAAAGTTGGAGATTTTTTTTTGGCAAAAATAGCCAAATCTGGTGGGTTTTCAGATTTATCTAGGGGGAAATATTTTGACCGTCTGGCAACGCTGTTCAGTGCAACCAAAACCAATGCATTGAGAATTTTTATGAAAAATGGTCATCAAGAGTCATCTCTTCACCGCTCTTAAAATTATATTCATCAGTGTGCAACGAGAGTTTATTTGACTTGCCCTGCACCGGAGAAGTATGCCCGGTTTACTTATGCGTAGCTATTTGCTATTTCGAAGGCAACAAATGATTCGTCACGTTCTACGTAGAGGAAAAGTTATCAGAGGAGTTTTAAATCCAAAGTGGGGGACAAGGATACCTCTGATCACCACTAAAGTCTACAGGTCCTACTGTCACCATTTTCAATTCCAATACCCAAAAGCAAGACTCACTTAAGGACAAATGTATTCTTTCCCTCTTACCCACTTCTATAAACAATGCACACATTTGTCAAAGTTTCAGCAAAGCCCTGAGTTGTCTGCGAATAAAGTACATCGAACCCCATTCAGGCAAACCGTTAGTGGCTATGGTTTCCTTCTTCACCAGCACACAATCGTTCCAATCGTTCGCTACACTTCACATACTGAGAAGAAGTATAGTTCATTCAACACACAAATGCAATTTCACAGAAAACTATCTAAATACATACTCAAACTCACTTTACGTGCAATCTCACAAATTTCATTCATGCGTTTGATTTGCGTCCCATGCATGCGCGGTGTGTCAAAATTCGTTCGGGTGTAATTTTCGTGAAAGCCATCAAAACACTTTGCACGTTTTCTCACCTCCAACTGAACACGTCCGACATCAAATTGATGAATGAAGTTATTTCGGTAATCTGACGCGAGTTTAAACGCTTTCATAAGCGCTGAGCCTGCTGGCTATACTGGTGCGCTGATGGTGGACCGCATAATCTGGTTGACAAAAGGCTCCAGTGACTGATTGAATATGCAAAACACTTGAGCGAAATTAACGCGAATCGGATAAAGTGCAACGATTTGTGACAAGATAACGAATCGGTCAACTGTGGTTTGCTGTGTGTGTGTGTTCTTTTGTCTGTAGAGTCGAGCATAGAGAACGAATACAGACATTAGTTTGTGAAATTAACTCGCCAAACAAATATTATGTCCAGCGAGTTGTGTAGTCACGTTTGCGCTGCATGCGATTTAACCAGTAATGACTACTGCTACCACCTCAGAGTTGTGAACGGTCATACACACAACAACACAACTCACTGACCTCCGTTTTGCTAATGACGGCAGTAAGTCAGTTGGTGAGATTTAAGTAACGATTGGGATTTGCATTTGAATAATGATTTTTCCTTATTACCCTGTTTTACATTGCACTGTAACATAATTGGCAACAAGAAATAGCAGTTAATTAAGAATGAAGAGCCTGGCTGTCACTTTTGTCCACACACGAAAAATCAACGAATCGAGTTCGACGCACGAGTGGGTTAAATTCATAATAATTGGTCCCTCGAGTAGATGTGATTTTTCCCCACAGTTTTAAAAATTGTATTTATTTACTGACTTACTTTGCATTCATTTCTGCATAAATTTCATATGAATTGTATTCCCTTGCGTACAGCTCTACTACATTTTATGTTTCACATTCCCAAATAATGAAAAATAGAAAAAGAAACAAATTTCACCATAGTTTTCAATGATTCAATTCTTTATTTCATTCAATAAATATGAAATTTATACAAAACAAAGCTTCACTTCTGTAGATCACATTTTTTAGTACTAGATTGATTATTTGCTCGTTTAGCAAGCATTATCATTTTGTTCATTGAATTTTGGTTTTATTAATGTTAACTTTATTGCTTTAGGAATTTAAATAAATACAGAATAAATAATGAGCGACGTTTAAAATAGAGAACATTTATATATTTTTGTTTAGGGGAGAGAGCTGGGCTAGAGGTTACTATTTTGCAAATGAGTGAGCCAAACATATTTGAAAACAAACAGCTACAAATTTGACCTAAAAATGCAATAAAGTCGGCTCAGAAGATGTCAAAATATATTCCTTTTTTTTTAAAGAGGGCTTGTTACAACTTATCCCTGCGACGGGGTAAGTTGTAAAAATGATTAAAAACACTTGTATGATCTGTTTGTGAGATTCTTTTTAGCAAAAACGCCATAAAAAGAACAAAATCACATTTCACTTGGTGAAAAAACTAAAAAAAAAAAAAATATTTTCCTTCAAATGCTTTCTGATTTATCTTGGCGACCTTTCTGGCTATGCTTTTATTTTATTCCTCAAGAAATGCTCATTCCTCGCGAGTATCGAATAACTGATATGTTGCATCCAGAGAGGTGACGGATGACGCTATTAAATACGGAACTGCATCGTTTGAGAGTTTCACGTCACCGTGTCCTGATGGAATTTATCCTTGGGATTTATCGAGGATTGGTGCGCAAGAAATGGGCTTTCAGTGAATCCTCTCAAAACTACGGTTGCTCTTTTCACGAGAAGGAGGAATGTCACTGGTCCGACTATCCCGATCTCCGATGAAGTCAAATATCTGGGAGTAATCCTAGAGAGAAAGCTTCTTTGGTCCAAACATGTTGAATCGAAAACCGATAAAGCGGTGTCAACCTTCTGGCAGTGAAAAGGCGCTTTTGGCAAGACATGGGGCTTATCTCCTAAAAGGGTCCTTTGGAACTAAACGGCAATGGTAAGACCACTTCTCTCATATGTATCGGTTGTATGGTGGAACAGGCTTTCGCGGAAATGTGTAACTGCCGCTTTTGCCAATCTTCAAAGAACGGTCTGTCTTTTGGATGCACAGGGATCTGCGCTAGCACTCCGGGCTCTAGATGATGTGATGAACCTCCCCCCTCTTGATATTTTTCTCATGGGGTGTATGCTGAAAACCATCCCTCGGTTAAAGAGACGCGGCTTTTGGTACCACGCGCATTGGGATTTTGAAGGACTTGTGGGAGAACTAGTTTGACCCCAGTCTTATGGATATGCCGTCTGACGCAATGACACCAGAAATCCTACTGCGACAAACTACCACGTCAACTTTCCTCAGAGAACGGAATGGCTTCGGCTAGACTCTGAGCCAGGGAAAGAATGCCATCGTGTATTCTGTAAGACTACACTATCCCTTAGGTAACCATGCGCCTGTCTTCCAAGCGGAGATTTTCGCTATCCTTATGGCTATGCGCTATATTGTGACAAATAGGTGAAGGGCGAAGCATATGTGCTTGCAGTGACAGCCAAGCTGCATTAAAAGCGCTGCTTAACCCTCTCACCTCGTCTAAGTTAGTGCTCGAACTCAAGCTTTCTCTGAACTTGGTCGGAAGGCTAAGCACAGTGAATCTTGTTTGGGTCTCAGGTCACACTGGTATCGAGGGAAATGAGATCGCTCATGAGCTCGCCAGGCTGGGTTCAGAAGAAGCTTTTACAGGACCTGAACCTGCGTTGGGTCTGCCTGCATCTGCGGTTAGGTCATCCGTTTCTCGTAAGCACGAGTATTGGTGGCGTGACTGTAAAAAGTCCGCGTCTTTCCTTATGTCTCTCAGTAGAATCGACTGCAGACTGCTTGTGGGCGTCCTTTCGGGCCACCAAGCTTTTGCCAAACACTTGAATGTATTGGGCTTGGGCGACACCACCATCTGTCCTGCTTGTGGTGAGGACGACGATACAGCGGAATACTTCCTTTGTTGCTGTCCTGCCTTTGCTCGCATCAGGTGGCAGATCTTTGGGGCTGATGTGGTGAGTGTCGGACATCTAAGCTCTTCATCTCATCTTTCTTCGAAAGACGGGAAAACTAAGTAAAATAATGTAAGGTGTCTGTTTGGCAGTACAATGAACCAGTAGTTGTGTCTCCGACAAAAAAAAAAACGGTTAAAATGGCTGAATTTCGTACTCCCCCCGAAACCGGTCTCTTTTTTTTCGGAATTGTAGAATCCGCACAAAGCTCATATTTCACCAAAACATAAACGCAAAGCTACAAAACGACTTCTGATTCGCCTTAGAGATGGAAGGGCACTTCGACCTTACGAGATCTTTTGTGCCATAACCTCTTCAGACTCAGACGAATAAAAGAAGCGAAATGATAGAATTTAGATTTAGATAGAGATTTGCATTTACAAATCTCTGACGAATCTCCAGCCCCTTGATACAATTTTATATTGGGCTACAAGACTATTCAGGGGTAAGTTGTAAGAACAAACAGACCTAGCTCATGTTGGGAAGAACCGCATCTGACTATCAGGCTTAGAAATGCATATATTCAAAAATAATCATCATTTATTACGGCACTAAAGGCTTTGCTTAACCCAATAACCACCATTGAAAACTGGTCTAAGAGCTTATGGAACTTAGTAAATGTTTTTGCGGCACTTTTCGGCGACTAACTTGCCAGACAAGGTTGAGGAAATTTTTTCGAAGGCCCCAATCTAGCCTGGAATTGCCAATGTCGGCATTTAGTATAGATTTTTTGGCGAGTGGGTGCCTCTCCAGGTATGCCGGGTCTTTGGTTCTAACGTTGGAAATGCCGATTTAATAAATTAGGTATTCATCACTAAAGACCAATCTAAAGATTCTTTGGCAAATAAAGTAAAAAGAGTAAAAGGCATTTATGCCTGGGAAGTATCAGTAGTTTGTGTCTAAGTAATAGAGATTGTTAGGAGGAATTTCATCATCTGTCATCTTTCGACAACCTCAATCTCAACTGGGTAAGAGCGGCCTGCGAGAGAGAATTTTTTGACTCTTCTTGATGGCTGCCAATCAGTGTTGACACCCCCCAGATTTCGATATTTTTTTGTCCAAAAAAACCCAACTTTTTGTCATTAGCTTTCGCAAATTTGATGAAATTTTTGTTTATAAAATTAAGCGCCGAAGTTGGTGCTTAAAACCGGAAAAATATTTAAGGAACTACTACAAAGTAGTATAACTTATTTGTAGTGAAAGTGGCATTACCTTCATTTTTAAGAGACTTGTTTTGTGAACGAATATAGTCAAGAGATATTTAAACAAATAATTTTCACTGGCAAATATAGCTTGGGGGAATCAATCGATTTTTAAATAACTTCATTCTGTCCTAAATATTTCATCCTGTCTTCATTTGGTAGTGGACAGATCAGAACGACGAATCTCGACGCTACCTCATTCTTAAGTTTAAGTGAGCCAGCGTTTCCAATGTTCAAAAAGTGCCTGTAAATTACATTTTTCTGCGGAACCATTTTTTAAGGTTACCAAAAAGGATATACGCATTTGTTAAATAGAATAAAAAAATACAGATTCCCTTCCGTCGCTCTAAAAATCCGTTAAATCTGGGGTAAAACCCTCAAACTGGCAACCCTACTGCAATTTTCATGCAACAATTTTAAAACAAAGTGAAGGGGTCCCATGTTCGGTCCTCGAATAAACAAAAATAAGGTATTTTTTCCACTGCTTCACCTCTCGCGAGCGTCTGACAAACAACTGCGAGTATAACTTTCACGAAAACGCTTCCCAATTAGGTCGTTTGGACTCTGCGTAAAGTTGTAGATCCCTTCCATTGGTCCCAAAAAAGAAAAACACAAAAAAAAGCGAATAATTGTGAGAAGCAACTATTTATTTTAATTTTCAAATAAAATTGTCGACCATAGAACCCAAGCTTCTGTCAGCCAATCCTTGGTATGAGCTATTTATTTAAGCAAAAATGGAAATGAAAATGAAAAGCTGTATAACGAAGACAGTTGAAAAGATAACTTTTGTCGGTCCCTACTAATTTTGTAAGTGCTTTTTGACAATAGACTACGATCCCTTAAACACTAAAATTCGCAGAAATAGACTGTCAGCTGTCAAATTGGTTTACACTGCAAAAGTGTTGTCAATTCGAAAAACAAATCCGTTTGGTAGTGTGCCAACATCCCTAGAACCGAATAAAAGGACACAAATAACATCCACCTGTCCTGTCCAGTTGCGCTCGGTCTTCTTAAGCAAACTACTTACGCATATTCCCACGATACAAACATAGCTGACCCCAACTAATATCCGAAAAACTCCTTTCCAACCGTATACCTAACCATACCCAGCTAAGTACACAACACAAACAAAATCAACCGCAAATATCCCCGAATCCGCAAAAAGGATTGTAAACGACAACCACAAAACTCATTGAAACCGGTCATGAGGTCAACTTCAATCGAAGGAATGCAAACGAATGCCATGCAATAAATTGTCATGTAGTTGATCCATCATCATCATCAGCAAGATGGTCACTTAATGGAGCCGGCCCAGTAATACGACTCGGCCTTCAGCCATCTGCGCAACCATCTCAAATGTCCATCCGTCGCACACACGCAAACTCAATTAAACTACATCATACTGCGACTGCGACAGCCCCACTCGGCTGCAGTGCAATCTCAAAAAATTGATCGCAATAAAATAATAATCCCCCAAGAAGCATAAATCTTGCGTCAAAACGGAGAACGCGCACAACCGTCATGCAATTGCCAGACTATACTACACCCAGTGACATCAACAAGGACATGGACATGGACTGGACAGCGCTCTCGTATCTGGGGAGTGTATTTGCTTATATTCAAATGGTCGAAATTCCCGGGGAGCCGTCCATGATTGATGAAGGGCGCAAAGTACCTTTGTTTATGCGAGCGGTTGGACAAAAATCTGGGTAATCGAATCAAAATATTTAATAAATATGATTGCTGCTGTGTTCCGTCCGGCGAACAGATGTTTCGAGTATGCTCCGCACTGCACTGACGTGTGTATTTTTTTCTTCTCTTGTTTGCTCTCGTTTTTGGTACAAACATTTTAATTGAACAGTCAATTTCCTTTGTTGTGAGCGAGGTCGATTTGCATTTTAGATTTGTAACCGAAGGTGCCGCCCGCCTCTCTTGACCGAGTCCTTGCTCTTTGTGTTGCTTCTGACGCATTAAGTGGTCATCTCGATACGATGTCCGGGTGTAGGCTTATGACAGGAAGAACTACGAAAAGTTGACGAGACTGCGGTCGAACTTTGCCTACAACAGATGGCTGATGCGGACTGTGACAGCGACAGATCAGGTAAATTGTAAACAAACTGTTATTGCGCAAAAATGGGGGGTTTGCGGTCAGCGCTTGTAAAGGCGAGGGGATTACTTCTGTATGAAAATCCTTTACATTGTAGAATTTTTTCATTCTTTTGGTGTGGCCAAAAGGAAAGCGATAACAGTGTGGGGGGATATTGTAGAACGATTTGCATCCTTATTTATATATTTGGTACGGTTTTGTGTCCGCACAGCGTGGCCTTGTTGTTGTGATCGGGGCGTGGGTTCGAGTGGGGGTCGCCAAAAATGCGTACGTGCTTGCACTGCTGATATAATGTCGCTCGCGTAATGGACCTGCGTCACATTGAGCTTATGTTTCCAAGCTAGACCATGCATTTGTTGGCGGAGTATTTCCGCGGTCTTCCACGAGATGGAGCTGCCAACTGACGTCCAGATCCAGCGAGTCAAGATAAGAAGATTGTTGGGGCGAAGTCACTGTACCTTACCGACGAATCAATGGAGACGCTTTGGAAGCTGAATTAATAAATAAATCATTGGCTCAACAGGTCCGTAGGGACCCTAGGCCTAGCTTTTCACCTTGAGTTTTTCAGTTTTGGGACGAATGGAAGGGATCTACCATTTTATGCCGCGTCAAAACGGCAAATGGTGAAGCTCTTTCGCTAGAGGTGGCTCAGTGGAAGAAACCTAAGATGTAAATTGTTTTTACTCTGACTTTGGAAACAGAATTTATTCGACAAAATGTTGCTACACTTTGAAAAAACAAAAAAAAAAAGCTAGCTGCCATATTCCGAAGTGCGCCTTGGTCTCTGTCTTTAATTATAGCGCGCTCTGTGGCTTTGTACCTAAAGATGGATTTTTCAAATCGGTTGAGGTCGCCTTTCACTTGTCTCCATTACATAAGGTTAAGTCCTTCTCAGATGGCGCTTCACGTTTGAAACGAAGACATGGTCAAAGCAATAGTTCCCATTTGGTCTACTATCTAAGAAGACTTATTTGCACTTTTCTCAGGTCGAGGCATAGCTCGTCAGCATTGTCAAAACCGCCGAAGGCTTTAAAGGGGATAATCTCGTAGGCATGTTGCATCTCTAAGAAAGGTTAACCTCGATGAAACAAACCTATGACCGATCTAACAATGTCATCAGTGCGAAGATTGGACTGATGGGCTGACAATATTTGTTGGTTGGAATAGACGGCTTTGGTAATCTTTGAAATGAAAGGGTGTTTCGCTATGGGGTCGACAAATAAGCTACTGCCCAGCCAGCCAGCATCCGATTCGAAGGTGGAAGCATTCACTCAACATCTTGACGGATTTGTTTGCGGGATTCATTGTAGGGAACCACCATGTGACTTGTAGCTGTCAAATGATGGATGCAAATGCTTTTTCAGATGCCACGCGTAATGTAGCATACCAGTCACGCCGAAATACTCCTTGCAAGTCAGATAACAAATTAAGTGCCTAGCATCAGTAGCTTGGGAAGTTGTGGCTTGGGTGCTCGCAAGGTACCATCGTTTAACTTTTGATTTAAAAAGGTTTCAGTGGCTTATCCGTTTTCAAGTCGCTTACCATCATAGTGACTCGATCTTTGCCCCAATAACATATGCATTTCGACTTCTGAATTAGTAGCAGGGGGTTGTTCCTTTGATTCAATTTGTGAAGGTTTCAATAGATACTCCTTCAAATTTATACCGAAATCTTTGTAGTACCTTTACAAAGTCTAGATAAGTCAGGGTTCCACCTAGAAACTTGATATTCCATGCGGTTTTGCTCATGCCAGTTTAATAGAAACTTCTGATAAATATTCTTGTGCTTATCCATGTACAGGTCGTGGGCCATGGAACCGCCATGCTCCATCTTCCGTCTTGTTCTGAGCGTAGAAGGAGCTGAACAGATCCGAAATCTTCTGAAAAGAAAGTCTTCACTTTTGAGAAGTAAGTAGTGAGAAGACGTGTGCCTGAGATTGAATTTATCTTTTACTTATACAATTTTTTTGGGGGTTGGGGTCAAAATTCATCCATTTTCACAAAATTCAGCTTTTCTAAATTCTGCAAACAATAAAAGTAGGTTTGGTAAATGTGAAAAAGCTCGCGCTTTTGAAATTTGTAAAGCAGAGAACATTTTATTTTTCCTTTCTTCACTTGTAAATTTTTCAAATTGTTTTTTTTTTTTTTTAATTTTAATTTCTTTAAATTTTTAACTTCTCTTATCATAATTCTGACTTTTTTTCTTAATTTAACTTCCCATTTCTTAATAGATATAGTTTTCTTTTCTATTTTCAATATTTAATTGAATTTTTATTGCTTCTTTTAGTTTTTTTTTTAATACATATAAAATTAATTTAAAATTGTTTTTAAATATATTTTTTTTTTTACATTTGTTAGTTGGAAAAAGGCAGAATATGCTGAATTTTAATGCTCTAAATTTGAAAAGCAGAACTGAAAAGCTGAATTTTTGTGTGAAAAGGCAAAATTTTGGAAAGCCGCATTTTGGCCCACTCCCAAATTTTCGTTTGTTTTGCTCTAACTTTACTTTATTCTGTATAACGCCGCCAGACATGAGCTCACGTCAAGCTTTCTCTCTAAAACTGAGAGATTTTGGATTGAACTGGGCATTAACCAAGATACCTCTTCGGCCAGCTTGCAGTTCACGCTTCCAATGAAGAACGCCGGCCGGCTTGGGTATAGTTTTTCTAAATTGTTTAGTCCATTCGGAGTATGAACGAGATGTCTTCCGGTTGGATGTGTACTAAGGACCATCTGTTATCACGTCCATTAATACACAAACAGACGAAAGCTGATTAAGAGTATAACTTAGTCTATTAGGTACGAGAACTTGAAGGGCTTTTCTAAAATTGTGATCCACGACTCATAGCTTCATCCGCACGTTTATTACAAATCTTCACAGGCTTATGCTAATAGTATCTCTAAATACACTTTGCTCCTTTCATCAATTCAGGAGCGAGGTAAATTTAAATACCACGCATGCCGTTTGTTTGTCTGTCCATTTTTGGAAGCCCTATAATTATATATTTTACAGCCGCACAGTTTAGCTAAAAATAGTTGCACAACACAACGTCTAACGATATAGTTTTAGATTAATTATAGTTTGCCGATCTTTGGAATGGTAATAGATCCTGCAAAACAAACTGAGCAAGCGAGTTACTGCATGGTTGCTGGAACCTACCATTAGTCTGTCAACCTATATCTTAATTTTCAAGAACTCGTGAAATATACCTTCCTAATTTGCTAAACACATATTTGGTTTATAGCGCAAGTTACTAATTTCTGTACTGTTATTCTTTTCAGGTAATTGACAGATTTTGATGATCTCTACCTGCAATTAACTCATAGCTGCGAGCTTAATGGATTTGTAAGTCGCGTGATTAATTGTTTAAACTAATCGTCTCAATGTGTAATATTTGTCTTGCTGGTGTAATGGTATGTTAAGACCTGCTTACGCACGAGCAAATTGTTTACAAACTTAATGAGGACTAAAGTGCTTCTGGGTTATAATGGTCTGTAACTTTGTGGCGACCGATCAGGAAAGTGCATTTTTATTTTGCTGTTTGATGTTGGTCCTCATTAATTCGAAAGACGCAAATGTCTTCTGCATCTATTACTCTCTATGTATACAGTCTGTCAAATTCAAATTCAAACGCACACCACACAGGAAGTGTTTTTCCAACAGTCGCAGTCGTCTATACATCTGTGAAATTCAGAACTCGCCAATATGAACCAATTAACTTTTCACAAACATTTCACCAGCACTAATGGAAAATTTCTTTGAAGCACATGCTCCACGCAAAGCGTACCGATTCGATTTGTTTACATAATAATTGCCCCAACTAATGAATCACATTGCAGTCACAGAAAGAGAGAGAGAGAGTGATATTTAGGTAAAAAATAAAGCGTCACGTCAGTTTCGGAATTTCTTCATTTAAGAAAAAGTAAAAACGAAATATAAATATCTTCAAGAGATCAGGTCAGGTCGGTGTCCTGATTTTGAGTACATATTTAAATTAACTGTCACAACTATCAGTTGGACATTTTACCTGCTTAACGCAAGAAGCGGAAGGCATGATTTTAAAAATGGAAAGTCTACTGAAATAAACATCGTTAAGTAATCCACTTGAAATTAAACAAAGAGAGGACCGATAAAACTTTGAAAGCAACAACACAATGCATTATTGTTGTCCACATCTCTGTTGCACTGTTGGCACAGTTCTCACCACTCAGGTGATCCAGGCATCAATTCAAAACAATTTCCTACCTGAGGTCATTTCGAGAGCAAGTCCTGATGCGATGCAACTGTTTGGGGCTTTCTTGAAGCACTGCCAGCCAAGTGCCCAGAACTTCTTCGCTTGTCATTTTTACTCCGAACCACAAGAGAGTCTTTGGGTAGGTTTGGTCTATGTGGCTCGTTTAACGACGTCTTTTAAACTGTTTGCACCATTTTGCTCTTTTAGTGCTGGGCAGTGTTTTAATTGTTAGCACCCGAAATTTGTTTTTAGTTCTATACGCAGACAAATGCGACAATACTTCCAATAAAGCTTTTTCCTGCCAGTCTGGAAATGGAAAAGTTACGCATTTTTTGATCTCTTGCTTAGCGACTTCTATGTGCGCAATCGATGCAATATTAGTTTCGTAAAACGCCTTCCTACACATTACCATTTGCATAAGCAGACATTTTATTCTAAGCGCACACGAGCGTGTTTTTTTCTTACACATACACACTTGCAAAATTCTAACAGCAGTCGGGCAATTTATAAAACTGTGTAAATGCATATATGAGCACACATTCCGCACATATGTTGTGCGCTATAAAAAAATTAATCGGTTTAAGCACACAGTTCGCACATATTTAGTGCGCTAAAAAATTAAATACATATTATAAAGGCACACATAGACATGAGCACACATTCCGTACGTATGTAGGGCGCTATAAGAAATTAAATGGTGTAAAGGCACACATCTATATATGTATATGTTGTGCGCTATAAAAGATGAAATGCATTGTACTTACATTTTCTTGCTTTGAAATGCAATTCATGATTGCAAACGTTTTTTTCGAAGATGTGCGTAATGAATTAGAACAATACAGTCCACGCACAAAAAAATGCGTGTTTTTCTTAATTTACTTACTGATCGACATGCTTAGTTCTATGTTTTGAAACCTCTATATCCATTAAACTGAATACGGACATGTACGGGCATAAGCGCACAAGCCGCTTTTAGTGTTGTGCGCGATAAAAAATAAAACGTATTCAAATTTTCTTAATTTAGCAATAAGACATCAATTTTCAGTTCAAACGATTCATTTAGGTGGTGATACACATCATGTAGTTATGTGTTCGTAGATGATTTTGAAGTAACGCACAGAATTGTGCGCTGTTTTATTTAATGCACGTTTCATCAATATTTATAAAACTAAAACATAACCATGTAGTGGTTGGGCTTGTGTCCGCATTTTGCCACATCTAAGCTTCAAAACTTTATAAAGACATAGATATGTATGGGCACAGGTATAGTGTGCGATACAAAAACAAACTCAATTTCAACTTTCTTAGTCGAAGCAACCATCAATTCATTATTAAAACCCATTTTTTTAAACACACATTCATTGCGCACATTCGTGTGCGTTTACATATTACCATGCCAGTGTATGAAAATGATTCGGCAAATATACTTGCGATAGAAATACAGCTAAATCTCTAGACTTCAACTTGATTCCACTTCACTTCCCCCTAAAAATGTCACTCTTGATGCATTACATCAAATGCCAACGGTAATAGCTGATAGACTTGTACCCTCCTGACACTTAATTTAAACTGAAAGGCCCTTGACGAACAACACCCAAAGTATCATGCCAAATCGTGGATTTGCCACTAAAGTAGACTCTGACGACATTACACATCTTAACATGTACCATCTATCAACTGACTACCGACAAACATTGTCTTTGGCCAAGGAAAAAAAAAAAAAAAAACAAACACACACTGCCTGCGAGTATAGGGAAGAAAATGCTTGCATCTACGCGCGCGTTCGGAAGACCAACCTCAGCGTTTTTGTTATTTTTTTTTTGTTACCCTTCTCCACTAATTAACTCATTAACATTTGGTTCCCGCATCTAAAGAAGTTGTTTGTCGCAGTCGTATCTTGTCGGTCGAAGTTGATTTTGTTGTTGTGTATATGTGCCCCCAGTGGCAGTGGTCGGATTTTTTTTTGTTGCCTCATTACCACTACTGCGGCTGCTAGTGGAACATGATGTTAGCGCAGCCGCCTGTCCGTCCGTCCATCCGACCCTCGCGGGTTCTTTGGGTGTTCTTCCCTCAATGTGTGGATCAGAAAAATGACAAGAAACATCACTCTCGGTTTTTGTGCTCTCTGAGCTCCATATGTGTGTTTTGGCGTGGAAGTGGAACGTACATAGATGGCTGCAGATGATAGAGAATCCAGTGCATAGCAAGGCGCAATGTGTCTATGCCGCGCTTTATAAAATTGAATAAGAAAAACTTAAAGGAAAGCGAACTCGTTTAATCGGAGTCGCCGATGGTCTTCAACCGGAAAATGCCAATCACAGCGGAACTGCGTTTGAAAATCTCAGAATACGAAGAAGAATGGAATCAGCCAGAAAAATTGTAACACTCTACTCGAGTTAATATACGGGAGCATGCAACCGGGTGACGGAGTGATAATTTGTGGGCGGCACCAAAGACTAAGTATGGTGCGGGTGGTTGCATGCAAAACGGGTGCGAGTACATGGTTTATACCGGTGGTCTAAAGATTCAAACAATAAGGGTTAGTATAATTAAAGATAGGATGATCCGCATTCGGGGGGCACTGGTTTACGTACAAAGTTAGTACCAAATGTGGCCATTTGAAAATATGTTGGTCGGTCAAGGACATGCATTGCTTCGTGCTTTGAAGACGGACTCTTTTTGGAAAACCTGTATAATAATACATTCTCTCCGTCTTTGGTGAGAGTATCATAGACCACCCTTAGATACGTTCCTTGATGCTGAAATTGGTTTGTCTACACGTGAGAGGAGGTGTTAATCCTCAATATATAGCAGGAGCCCTCACGAACCATTATTACTAGCTCCTGTACGTACATATCTTTCAAGCGCACACTGTTTCGGCTAAGCGTACATTAATTTTCTCACTTACATATCACATTGTACGGTTGTATTCGTATTCATTGAGAGCTTCCATATGGAATCTATCAAACGCACAGGCTATTTTTCAAACGCACATGATATTTTTCAAAAGCACATGATATTTTACAAATGCAAATAATACGAACATTATATTGTATAAACGCAAATGGTATATCCAAAACGCACAGCGCAGGACAGCAAAGAAGACTTTTCTTCCCCTATACTAGGCACAACTCACTCAACTCGCAGAAAACTATATCTAGGGGAACTATTCGTCGGCAATCTCGGCGAAATCGCTAATTTAATCATCAGTTAGCTTCTGAGGTCTGTTATTTCAATTACGATTTTTGAGATCATTTTATCCAAACGCACATGTTCTTTTGCAGAGACTTTTCACATCCTGACGTTGCATGTGTACTTTTTGCGAGTTTTCACAAACCAATATTATATCGTTCTAACGTCCATGATATCCCCAAAGCGAAAATGGTATCTATATCTTAAAGTCCCTACGCACAAGATATCTTGCACATGAAATCGTGTAAGCGCACATGAATTTACTCAGGCGCGTGTAACATTCTAAGGTCTTATTTGTAAGTATTTGAGAGTATTTTAATGATATCTTCCTGACGCACATGATACCTTTCAAACGCACATGCTATTTTGCAAACGCACATAAGATCGTCTAGAATCACAGACACCGTTCCGATTCTAAAACAAAATTCCAGTACGTAGGGTTTGTGGGAGTTTTTTTTTTTTTTTTTGAAAGGCCAAAAAAACGTCTTTAACTTCGATGATCTCTGTGTAACTTAAAGACATTTAAAATGAGTCAACGCATCGAAGAGCCGCCAACCTATACCACGCCAAATAACAGACTACATTGACATCTAAATCTCGCCAAAAATTTACCCGAAGGAAGTTCTAAAAACCGAGGCCTACTTCCATTCACACCAAAACCACACGAAGTGTGTCTGTCATAAAATTCCAGCCACAAGTGTGATGCCCAGAACAAACAAACTGACAGTTTTCTCTCCAATCCATCCGCAGAAAACGATTCGCCACCCGCATCGCAGCGAATCGCTTCGCTAACTCGCAGAAAAGCGCATTAAAAACTCCACCGCGCACATATCTGCATGATGTACAGATGCCAATGCCACCCTCACGCCATGCTGAACTTCCAAAACTCATAAATCATCGGAACGTTGTAGGCCGCCGCTTCACATTGTCATTAGGAAGGAAGTACGCCAAAGTGATTTCGCCACAGATATGTTGTGCTGTCAGTTTTAACATTTACTGCACTCTTTTTTTTATTGATGGAGATTCATGCAGTTCAAGAATTTGAAACCTTTCTCCTTGATTCCACGACGACAACAATACACAATGACGAGACGACCCAAAGCGAACTGGACAAGGGTATACGATTACACACAACAACAAAAGCAGCCTCCGCGCATTCTTATACGTACGGATATAGGCGCCACGATGGCTTAATTAAGTCATCAACTAGGACAAGGCTAATTGGAGATTCTGTGTGTGCGATCATCAACATCCACATCACCACGATCATCATCATCATCATCATCATCTGAAGCAGCAGCAGCTGAAAAATCGAGGACCCAGCAACGTCTTGCATTGCGTTGCGGTGGAGGCTATCTTCTGTTCGCTGACCAGACCAGCGACTTTTACACGATCACCAGGATCGATTAATTAAACGGTCATTATGATAATGTCATGTTAGGCAAATGTCATTCGGCCCTAAGACAAATGTGCGCCTTCTTTATGCACTCAGCCCTCTGGATGGGTCGGAGAATGAGTATCCACTACCAAATGTCACACAGGCAATTGGAGGCAGACAAAAATAAAAAAATAAATACACTGAGCCCCGAGTGTCTACGGCAAAAATCTGTATCTTAGCGGGCGCTCTCTCGCACTCGCCTTGAAAATTCGCGTTGGGTGGTCCACTGTGAGAATGTGTGGTCTTTATTAATAACAAAAACAAAAACGAAAAAAAAAAAAAAAAAATACTTAAACTCCCCGAAGACTGTGAGATAAAAGATTCTTCTCTCTGTGACTCTTAGATACTTTTCCATTTCGTCGTTTTCCCATCCATTCGGCGCGCGTTTTGAGGTTGTAAATGGCTCGCTTTGAATCAATCAAAGTATCTCTGCTTATTGCGTGCATATATTAGAGAGGCCGATGCAGATTTCCTCGTCTCTAACATGATGCGCTTTGATGAGGTACGCGTGATAGCCTCATAAAGGCATTAGCGTCTGGTTTTTATGTGCCTCTGCGAAATTCATCGACGGCGGCGCGGCTTCTTCCTTAATTTCGTTCGATTCTGTTTGTTTAATTTTAACCTTAATTAGTTCACTAATGAACTCATCAACAACATTTTGCCTTTCGGCGGGGAAACAGCCCCATATGGAGGTGGGGTGAGTGTGTGTTGGAGAAACTTGTTTTTTTTTCGTCTCTCCTTTTTTTTTTTTAGCGAAAAATGCCGACCACATTGTGACTCATGTCGCATGCCAGTGCTTAGTCGTTCCCTCTGTCATCACAAGACGTTCGAGTTCGGGTCCAAAATGTAATCTTCGCGGTTTTTTTGTTTCTTTCATTTTGCGGGTTTCTCTTGCGCGATTGAGTCTTCGGTGTGTGTCAAGTTTGTGTAAGTTTGAATGACACTTGATGAAGAGGTGGCGAAAATTCCAAGGCGCTTTCTCAAACGGAGTCAAATGGGATCGGACGTAGGTACCAGCGCCTAATAAGGTTCAGTTTGGTCGGGCATGGGTGGCTACATTAGAGCGGGGCTTCAATTGTTCAAAGACTGAGGACTGGCGGTGGTTGTGGGATAAATTGATAGCTCTCGCAACACTTGAATGGATCGTTGTCTGATGTGCGCTCGAGCATGGATTAAACAGGGAACTTCACAAGTCGGGGTGAAGTCAGTGAATTTAAAGTCGGCTTCACCAACATTTATCAACATTTATCAACAGTACGGGAACTCACCAAGAACATATCTAAGATACCTTTAGCTTGTTGGGCAAACCAATTCTGTGACTTCTGTGCCCAAATTCTTAGCCTTACCAGGGAAGGTGAGACCATTCACTATCAGGAGTAGCCACATAGTTTGCCATCATGATGTATTCCAAATTGATTTAGAAGGTGGTCAGGGTGACTGTCTACAAGCCGCAGATGGGAGCTTAGGCACTCTTTGATACCACCTTTTGATATAGCTCAGTTGGTACTATAAATAGAGCTACGGAGGTAGTTTGGGCCTGTGGTTACCATTTTTGTGGGAGTATCAGAAGAAAAGGCTCCGATGTGGTAGCGCACACCATATGTGCGCTTAAGAAAATGAGTGCGCTTTTGTGTTTCTGTGGGTAGATTATCGTATATTTTACTCTCACTGAGTTTTTGCACCAAAAATAACATTGTAATTTAGGGTAAAATTGTAAACAACTGCAGATTCATGAGAAAAGTCCCTTTTTCTCCAACAATATGTTTATTTTCCTCTAGCCTAGTATTGGCGCATTGTTCAGAGTGTGCCGAAACTTATGTTTTATTGAGCTCTTTTTTCAAATATTTAAATACTTATTTTCACAACTGATTCTAATCTTCCTAAAATAAATGTGCGTAAAAAATGATGTTTATTGTTTTAGAGAAGAAATTGAATCCGGCTTCCTTATCAAAAGCAAATTCGACAACGTTGGTGCGCTTTTGTGAATGAAATGAAAGCGCACACGAAATGTGCGCTTAGGGAAATGAGTGCGCTTGGGTGCTTCTGTAAGTTAATTATCATATATTCGATCCTTCTTGAACCTCCCCACCCACGGTATCGATAGAACAAAGTGAAAAAAGCTGTGCAGCAGCAGATTCATAAGCAGAGTTCACATTTCTTGATTTTTTCTTCTTTCTTATGGCGCAAAAATCCTATTATAGTTGAACTAAAAATAATATTAGATAAATATTTCTGTTCTTTTAAGCTTGTTATAATAAATTCTGAAGACGAATCACTCATATTTTGTTGCTTCTGCGCAACTTCTTCCTTTCTAAGGTATAGGACGGGTGCTAACTTAATTCAGTAATCGGTCACTGCGTATCCTGGCAGAGCACATGGTCAATCTGACAAAGTCACCATGTGCGCAGAGCACTGTACTCATCCACATCAGATCAAACCAGCCTCCACCCATTAAATTCGATTTCAACCAACCGGATGCATCTCTCATCATCATAAACTAAGAAATAATATTGTAGAACATAACCACAGCTATTCGGATCGGTTTCAATCAATGTTCATTGCTAAACGTCAAAAGCTGCACTTTCCAACCAGAAATGCGAGGAAACTTCAACTAAAACGTCAAATCATCTCCACCATCGAGCTGTCATATCGATTTGTCAGAGAGATGTTGCATTTTCTGAACGCGCGTCCCCAAGGTAAATGATATCTTCATATAGATAACACAATCGAAATTCCTTCGCTCAACTATATGGATGCTTGTGTATAATGACTTACCGCTGAACCTCGCGCATCCTTTAGAAGAGCGACTTCGATTCGATTTGCGTCTTCAGACTTGTACCGCTGCTGCCCCCGATAAAAATGCGGTTGCACTGAGTTGACCACAAACGTCTCACAATTCCCAACATTCGAAAGGTTGAAAGAGTAGCACAACAACTCTCCTCTGCCGGCACAGCGCGGTGATATGATATTGATGATGTTGCTGATATAGCTTCTGGTCGCGCATATATATATGCTCTCCTCACACTCAGCCAATCCACATTCTGGATCTGTCGCATTGAAGAGCGCTGCGAAGCGAGAGTGATTGACAAAATGCTAGTTTCACCGCGCGTATACTATCGTGTACGATCCGTGCGTTCAATTATTGAGACCGCTCCATCGCCATCATCATCATAACCTATCCGTCGGGGTGCGGTTATCCGATACTGCCTCGCATAGTTGTTGCTGGATCGTGCGTATAGTTATTTGCTTTTGTGGTCGGCTTACAACATATTACAACGTGCGACTTATACTGCAACATTGTTGCAAATTGCTTGCACACTTCGGGCCCGTTGAAGTGTTATTAAGCCGTTGTTGGTGGTTGGTTAGTTTTATGCATTTCCATGCCCATGTTGGTCGTCGGTCGTCGGTCGTCGGTCGTCGGTCGTTCAGCGTCAGGGTACACTGATTGAGTGCGAATGTTATCTGTCACATTGGATTGAAGTTTTGTGAATTGTATCGCAGCAGCCAGCAACGCTCTGTGTGCGAATTTCAGATTTGCGGTGATGCAAAGATCGGGTGGCACCTCTCAGTCCCGCTGTTCTGCAAAATCATATGCCGCGGTACATTGTACGAAAGTCGGAGAGGTTTGTCATGTCGCAGCTTGGGGTTTTTGTGGCGGGCGGTAAAAAGTTGACGAATGGTCATGGTGACACCGATGCGTATACGTAGGGGCGATAAAGATGTTTCTTGTGGCATCGCAGTGACGGCTTCAAGAATTAAGAAATTCAATATTGGCATATAGGATGGAGGATTTGCACAAGCTGACCCTGGTGGTTTTGATTGTGCCTATCGTTTTCTTTTAAATGGACTGCTTTCACTGAGCAAGGAATATGGAAGATTCTGGTTTTCTTTTTCACATATTATGTTTGCTATGTTTCTACAGCTGTCAACGAGCATAATTCGGCCATAGTTCGTTTAGTCGTTTCTTGGACAACAAGGGGCCATGAGCAAAAGTATCCGCAGTCTTAAATGTTTGCTGCACAAGTCTTCGCATTGGGCGCCAGTTGAAAGACATACCTACATTTTGTAGTGTATGCATGGTCTTTTGACTCTCTGTAGACACACCAGAGAAATGGGAAACAGGGCTACTGTTTTGTTATACAGAGTTTAGTTTTCTAAGCTATTTGATGTTGCATATAAGTAAGTCATTTAAGTGATTCTGACATATACAGAACTGAATTCAAATAACACATTTAAATATCTTAACAGCGTCTGTATTATGGACGATAGTTTCCGTCTCGCACATTGGTTTGTCTCACAATATCGTCAAAAAAGGACCAACAAAACGGCTCTTGGACAAAGTTCTTCACTCCAAAAACGATGGCCGATAGTTATTTAACCTTTTTTTTTTATCAATGACTTCTAGTAAGTGCAGGGAAATACCCACTTTGATGTGGAATTTGAGCTACTAATAAGTTCGTTCTAATAAATGTGCGTAACAAATAGTAGCATTTTTATTATTTAACAAAGAAAATTGAAGCGAGATGCTTGAACAAAACCTTAGACCGAAAGGCAAGTGCATTTTCATGAGCAAATTGGTAGCGCACACTGAATGTGCGCTTTAGAAAATTAGTGCATTTTGTGATTCCTTGTGTATATGATTGTGTGCTTCATTATCTCTGCTTTTTTTCAAACGCAGAACAGCTGGAAGATATAAACTGTCTATTCCGTGCAGAAGAGTCGATTTTTTTTAAAGTCTTGTGCTCATTTGCACAAAAATTTAACTGACACAACGCACACAAACTTCACTTCTTTGAAGATGCATTTGTGATTGCCAAATATGCATTTCCATAAGCAACTACACTCTCATTTATAGTGGCCTATGTCTTTCTCTTGTAAACTGAATACTACTCAAACGTATGTGCTGTAAAACGTTTGCGCTGTAGTCGAAGCAACAAATAAAGTTAGTGTACAGGTTTCTTAAAATATTTTTGTTGTCTTGTGTGCGTTAAGAGTTTGTGTGTGCATAATAGTGTGCGCATTCAAATACTGGGTAATTCGCACTTGAAACAAGTGCTCTTTGGAATATATATTGCAATTTATTAAGTAGTTGATCTTATTCGGCAGTTCATACGTAGTACTAAAGGCGCACATGAGTTCCATACCAACCTTCCATTGCATAATACGTTCGCCCCCTCAATTCATTTTTCCCTCTTACCGAATTCAACAATTTCACAATCCATTTGGGACGGTATTATCTAGATGCTCCTACCACCTTTTGTCCACGCCAGTTTGCAACATGCGCTTCATTAGAAAAGATAATTAAAATGTTCCAAAGAATTATTGTCACTCCACTCAACGTCGACGTACAGTCAACACGGCTTTTCTCGGTTGTAAAGACTCTTCCCACGACACTGATAAGAGCAGGCTACGATCTCTCTCCACCGGGTGGATCACAATTATACCTAACATCAGTCCCTGGGGTAATCTCCTTCTTCAGTAGATGGATACACACGAAGAGCTAACCAAGCGCACAGGCATCCATTATATTTCCCCCAGTGCCAGCACACCCAAATAGAGTCATCCCAAGAACTGAACTAAGAATAAGGAGGCATACGTATAGGAATAAGAACAACAACAAAAAACTACTCCAATCCCTTCGTACATGCATCTACTAAAACCAAAACCTTCGCATGCGCAAGTCAAAGTCGGGACCGCACACATTTAAATGCGACGCGGGGGGCCCAATTAAGCACATATCCCCGCGCACACTCAGTCGCAGGCAGATAATAAACTTTCAGCCGCCAACACACACATCTATCTATTTAGTCATCCATCCGTCCGTTTGTTCGTCCATCCGGCAAAAGTATTGGAAGATGCAGCAGCACTGATCCGATCTATCTGTCATTTACAAGTTCGCACAGATATAAACCACGCAGAGATACGAGTGCACAGTACACGCAATGAAATTATCTCATTTGCGATTTATTCCACTGACAAGAGTAACGATCAATCACTTATATTTCATCGGGGCGCAAATGACTACGTGAGGTGGGGTCTTGCGCGCGCCCACTCTGCGCTAGCTGAATGAATTCCAGTCATCGAACTGAGACCGCGATCAGAGTCACTCACTAATATGATACTTGCATGTCATTTATATCACCAGCTTATTTGCGTATGTCAAAGCGAACAAAACGAATCGCTTAGCGCGCAGACAGGCGTGCGCGCGCACATTTGAATCGCTGATGATGATGATGATGATCAGCTGCAGCAGTAGCGCGCGGGGTACACCACCAATCGATCGTTTGATTCGAGTAACAATATTGCAGTTGTCGATTGAAGTGGTTAGATACATAAATTGCTCTGTAGTAGGGACAGGGGCGGTTGGGGGTTGGCAGCATTTTGATCTCTTCGACTTTGCGAATTGAAATGTTTGAGGCGTTTTCTTTGGACAAGCAACGCTATGTGTGTACCATAGTGTATGTCTTCCTGATGTGCTGTCAGTTGGACCTGTCATATTGCGATAGATATTGGCGTGGCACTTTGATCACCGATCATGCGTTTAAGAATGCATGGGGTTTGTTTGGAATAAAACAATAACAGACAATTGGGTGTCAATAACAAGGAATGTGGATGGGTGGGTTTTTCGAAAGTTATTTGCGGTAGCTATGCATCCATTCGGTACAGTCACGAATCGCACATAATTGTGCGCAACGAATCGCCTTGCTATAGGTGTTGATCTGATTTGTGAGAAAAATGTATTAGGCGGTGTTTAGAGCAACAGAGTAAATACGTCATAAAATTCAGTTGCTTTCTTTCGAGAGGGAAAATTCTTTCCGCACATGTTGCAACTGGATTTAGTAATGTTTTACATCGATGACAAGCTGTGATTTTGACTACGTATACGGACTACAATGGATCACAGTTAAACTCCCATCTCATTCAAAGACAATGTGCGGAAACTAAATGCTGAGCAAAGCGCACACCTTGTGCCACTAAGGACAAGTCATTGCAATAAAAGGATGTATTGTGAAAAAGAGGAAACATTCACAAAATCTAGTGGATAATCATCGTAAGCCGTCAGGAAACTGCCTAAGACCGAGTTTTTAAACCAAAAACGTAAACCGCACAAGTGTGCTATTAATCCCATAAGGAATAAATATCTGTACAACGTGCGACTGACAAGCGATTGCTGCAAAAGTGCTTTGCCTAAAAGTTTCAAATATGGAGCCAGAAGTTACACTTTTGGGTTGATAAACGCAAAAGTGTGTGAGAGATGTGCGCACAGTTTATAGCCCGGTTAAATGTCTTGCTGTGTAAAGTAATTGAACCATAAATATGTGTGCGAATAGTATGAAATGTACTCCGTATCCTCTTAAGAGGGAAACACGATTTTGACTTTTCAGCGAACACTGGTGCATGGTCTGTAAATGTGCGTCATCGCTTAAATTACAATTTTTAACTCTTGATTGATTTTTAAAATTGTTTAAATGAAAATTCGGCCATTTTCCTTTTCACTAACTCGGAAACTCCGCGCTGAGATATATATTTTCGTCCCCTCATTGCAACTAATTATATATTCGGGATATGATCCCAATGATCTGCTGCGTTCCATATTTAGTTGAAATTCTATGGTATATTTGAAAAGTTTGAATTCATGCAAAAGCAATTAATACTTCATTTCTCTATATTACTCGAATCTATTAGTAATTGTATATGCGCACATAAGTGTGCGCTACGAAATTTGTATAGGCTGACTAACAAAGTGATTTTGACTGAAAAAACTGTTGCGCACACAAGTGTGCGTTTAGGAATTTGCGCAGTCATCAAACTATCTTGAACTATTTTAGTTGACTTTTTATATTCAAACTCCCTCGAATCTTTCAAAACATCTTTCCATACACATTTCATAAAAAGTCCATGACCCGCTCTAAATTACCGCATGACGATCGCATTCCCACCCATTATTATTCTTTGTGTAAACACACGTCCGCTGCACCCAAATTGAAAACAATCAGTCACTGGGTCATAAACAAGCCCATCGCTCCGCAGACTTCTGGTCCCACAATCTATATACCCCAGTGAGAAATAGCTCTGCGCACCACACACTTCGTGGTCCTGTCCTTCAACGTCACTCATACAGTGTGTGTTGTTTTGTTTGTTTGTTTTCCGCATCGTAACCATATATATTTAGTTATGATAATCCCTTAAAACGATCACAGGTGGTCCGGCACGAACCCGATGATCGGCCTCTCCCCACAATGGACACACACCGCCAGAACTATTACGGGTTAATTAACCTCAACATAAATTAATTAACTTTGCCAATACGTACTCTTTTGCAGATTGATCCGCGACGGCCGGCGATCACTTAGGCTTCCCGCGTGCGTTCCATAAAGAATTGATTTCAAATAAATTTTTGGAGGCATAGTGTGAACGTTCATTTATTCAACCAAAAGGAACACACACGTCGTCGCGTCGCCGACGTTGTTTCGTCTTCGTCTCCCATATGAAAGGTAAAAGGTTGACTTGGCAGATATGTATCCAAATCCAAATACGCAGATGGATTTTGTTTTCGCTTTTTGCATATTGTCTTCGGCCATCCGGAGAGATCAAAAATATTGTCTGGCCTCTAGGTTCAGTCGTCTTTCTCTATACCACACAAATCATCAGAGAGCACAATTCTTCACGAGATACCGTATACCGTATACACCGGATCGCCGGGGTGGTCTTGCGCTCTGGGCCATGGCGCAGCGCGGCAGTCAATGGATTTCTGTTGTTTTTTTTTTTTTCTGTTCGTATTTTTGTTTTTGATTTGATGCGAGGGCAGGAGATATAAAACTGTTTGATGTGTTCATTAGAGTCAACAGAATGGATTTTACGATCATTTAATTTGGATAAGCGTGATATCGGCAGGTATATATAGAGATGTGTAGATACCTACATTTGGATTGGAACGCAAGGGCCTCCAAAATTGAGTCATAGTAAAAGTTGTGTTCTTTTTTTTTTTATCTATTTATGAGATGGGCTTTGGATAATAATTAGTGGAATGATTGGGGGAATATCTTTTTAAAGAGATCCATTGTTGGGGACCATATGCAATCTACGGATTGAGTATATCTTTTGTTGTACAACAGGAATAGGGAAATTACGACTGTCTGTTTGCAACTGGTTAGATAAGATAGGTGTAGGTTTTTTTTTGTCGATGGTTCGTTGTCGGGTATTTTATGGGGCAATGGGTAATCTTGAATATTATCATGCTCAAGGTGATGTGCGGAAGGTTCTACAGTCGCATTAAGTGGAACAGCGCTTTATGGTATCAAAGGGTTACTGGGATGAAGAAGAAGTTGTACCTACTGTTTGCAAGGTAATGGCGGTCGACATATTGGTGTTTCAGGCTATGGCTAGGTTAGTGTCGTCTTGGGGCACCCCAAGAGAGTGATCCCAATGCAAATCATACGAATTGAGGATACTGCAGGAAAAATGCTCACTATTCGAAGGCAAGGTTTTTTTTTGCCAACACGTTTAACCACAGGCTGTCTTGAAGTCGACTAAGCACCCTTCAAGCCAAGCATCCCTCGTCGTTTGCTGGGTTAGGGATTTATTCAAAGGGGTTAACTCCCCTTCCATGTTCCTTTATCCGGGCTTCGCACCGACAAGTTACTCATGTAACCAAGAGGAGTTTATCGTCCTTTGGTTGCGGGAGTCATCTGGAGAAAAGCTCGATAGTCTTTGCTCTTACGCAGCCCCTACAACTCGGCAAGTCCGACGCTCATGAAAGGGGATTGGGTGACCTACTGTTGTAAAATATATCGCACAAGTGCGTTTTACAGCCCATTAATGTGCCGCTTAACAAAAAAATGCTGAGAAAGCATGTTGCAATAATTTCCTAGTACAGAGCACAATAACGCACATTTGCATTGATAAACGCACATGTGCGTTTCAGCTCAGCCGAATTTATCGTTTTCTTGCAACATTTTTTTGCTTTTTACTAGTTCCTGGCAAAAGAAGATGCTATTTGTGAATGGGTCGTAGCATTTTTAGTTTCTATGCGATACAAAGTGAATGAGTCGTAGCATTTTTAGTTTCTGTGCGATACAAAGTAGTTCAATCAAACAATAAAATGTTAAGAAATGACTTTACTTCAGGTTCAATACAATTTTTTTCGAAATCGCTCACTCAGATTGCTAAACGCACATGTGCGCTTGTACTTCTGCAACGAATAAACAGTAAAACAACTTGCGCAACTTTTCTCTTGCAGCTAATATTTGGATTGCCAAACGGAACTCATTTGACAGCAGAATGCTTGAATTTTAAGTGTTCAGCCGATTTTTTTTTGTTTTCTAGTAAAATTTGTTGGCTTTCTACCTAGTTCTAGGCAAAAGAAGATGCTATTTGTACATAGTTTACAGCATTTTTATTTTCTGTGCGTTACAAAGTTGTTCAATTTAACAATAAAATGTCAAATGACTTTACTTCCTTCAAGTTCCATGCAAATTTTGAGAAATCGTACATTTTAATTGCTAAACGCACATGTGCGCTTGTACTCCTGCAACGAATAAACAGTAAAAAAAACTTGTGCTCAGCCTTTTTTCTTTCGTTCCAAGGCCGTGCTTGGCTAGAAATATCTTTTTGACAGAATTCGGTAAGATTAGATGTATATTTTGTGTGCGCACAGTTTACGAACAAAGTAAGTGGCTACCAAACCATGGTGGAAAATATGCCATAAAATGATTTGACTGCTGTAGAAGAAAAAACAGATTTGAATTCCTAAACGCACATTTTGCACCATCTAATGGTGTGCGTTACCGCTTAAATTCCAATTGCTGCCTTTTTCGTGATGTTTTGATTCTAATTTGTTTTTCTAAGTGCACACTAATAATAATGTACAGAAAGTGTAACGCTTTGTAACGTAGTTCAACACGTTCAGTTTGTAGTGAAATAACTCTGGCTTGAACAAAACATGCAAGGCGATTGTTCTCTCCAAGTAGTGACTGTGAAGACGGCAAACCAGTCGAGTTGTACGGTCTTAATAATTTCGCGGAACAGGTTATTTACCGGGTTAACGTTTGCCAAGTCTGCAGATTTTATAGCTGATTTCAAATGCTTCGACCGGATTCTCGCTTACAAAGTTTCAGCTTCGAACTGCTTTTCTTGGCATCCAACATTTTGACACCATTGCCATATCCAAACATGAATGCACTGAATAATTAGTTCCATGAATTGAATGTGGTGTCCCTGTAAAAACCTTGCCCATCCTCTGTGATACATCGACTTGCATTCATTAAAAAAAATAAAGACCAAGCTCACCTGTTACATCTTGTGGTCCACGTCCAGTATACAACGCAGCTGAGCCACTAACCGCACTCACATCACGTACAAATTGGTTCATCGGAACCTGTCAACGCTCAACGTTTCAATCCGAACCGCTGCGCTTGCGCCCTTTTCCAATCTCATCGTGAAAAACTCTAAATAACTCAATCGAACAATCGGCTTACTGCACGCCGCTGGAACACTCACCCTACTCCAACATTGTAACATGTAACCGACTGTATATTCCGAGGAAGTCCATAAATACCTCAAAACGTAAGGTATTCCAATTGGGTGCAGAAATTTCCCCCATTCGATTGGTGGCGCCTATACCCATTTATATAATGGGTCCATTTGTGCTGCTGCACCGGACGAAGGTCCAAAACGTCCAAGAAATTAGGTCGAATGATTGGCATCGTTGTGGGACCAGTCTTTTCTCTGACCATCGAAATCGTATAGACAAGAATTTTAGAAATCCACGAGGTCCGCGTGCCGACTATACGTCGACCCTGTGATAAGTTAATTAAATCGATATGATGACGGTGCAGGTCGGTCGATGATACACGATACACCCATGGCTGCAGCGAAAGAGAAAAAAAAAAAAAAAAAAAAAACAGAAAACAGAAACAAAACGTGTCGTTGTTAATCTCTGCGAGACGAGACGAATAGAAAATCCGAACCGAAATGGATGTCGATTTGCATTTTTAATGATTTGTTAAAGTCGCTTTTACATCGAAACGCCTCTATTAGCCGCCGCGCTCGGAAGCATATGAATTTTTCCCAGACTGCGGTAGGTCGATGGAATAGTTTTATGGGCCTAATTTCGGGCGAACATGCTTTGCATTTGTCATCTAGATGTGGGTGGCCCTATAGACCAGAGACGCACTGTCTTTAGCTGGGACTCTATTAGCTGTAAATGTTGGATAAAGTGCTTGTCAATGGCATTCCTTCTATCCGAGGGAAGCATGTCTCGGATTTTGATTATGGGTTGTAATGCAGTCTATTGCCTTTATAATGATGGTCGGGGTTTAGTGATCTTGTAGGGTTCGAAATGCTCCACAGCCAGTGATCATTAGTAGGACTCATACCCACTCACCTGGGATTGACGAGGCAGTGTCAATCTTTTTAGAATCACGACCAACTTGAGCTTATAAGACAACTTAGCGACCCTCTTTGATATTGAAGTAAGAAAAATTGGCAAAACTTGCACTCCAAAAAATCATGTAAGATGTAACGATGGGTGTCTAGTCAAAAGTGGATTTAGTTGGCTTCCTACAATTTTAAATTTTCACATAACGACAATTATATTGAGCATTTCTCTGTTGCGCCTCAAGCTTAGAATGCCGCTCGAGCTAAATTTTAGCTCCCATACAAAATGTTCTCCAAAATTTAGCTGAGCTCAGCATTTAAGCGAGCCCGTTTGGCCAAGTGGTATGCAGCTCGAGCTAAATAATCAAATTTTCGATTCAGAATGTGCTTCCTGTATATCTCAAAATTTAGCGTGGCCATTGGTCGGCACATTTTCTCAAGCTCGATACATATTGACAAATCGTTGTGTTTTTGTGTTGCGGAAAGTAAGCAAGGACGAACTTTATTTATTACGAGGTAGATGAGGAGTACCTAGAATCTGAAATGATTTAAATAAGAGAGAATTGCATTTTTCGGAGGATTTAAAAAAAAACAAAACTGTTTTTGTCTGTGTGACACTTATCCACAGCGTAGGGGGGAAGCGGGAGACTTGAGCCACTTGTCGTAATACCGTTCATACAAATTTTTTTAATCAATCGCAGTCACCTGTTAAACACATTTTTTTATAGCTTCATTCATCTATTTTAAGAAAAGTCTCAAATTTATAATAAACGGAAAAAATTTTTGCCGAATGCCAAATTTTTCAAAACAGATTTTCGGCTCAACCCTTCGGGTAGACTTGAACATATAGTCAAATTCTACGAGTAAAACAATAAAGCAAACAATTTATCCACTCCCAATATAAGTAGAATTAATTTTTATTGTTTTTGTGGTTTGAAAACAAAAAAAAAAAAAAATTAGAAACATAACGTTTTACTGCACGTAGTTACTAAAGTAGTTACTTCAGTTTCTTAGCATAAAGAAGGTAAAAAACGTAAACAATAACTTAGCTTCGGAAGCACAACAAAAATAAATAAAAAACTTAATTTAATATTAATAACGATATGACTTAGGCATCAAGCTACGTACTATCAACTCTCCCTTCCAGAAACTGGCCTCAAATCTCCCGCTCACATTTTTTAACAGATTTATGTTTATCATTTTTATTATATACAAGCCAGAATGGTTTTATGCTAATACTTACAATGTAGAGTATCAATATTATTATTTATATACTTACCGCGTTACAGATAAGTTTTATAGAGAAAAAAAAAAATGGAATTTAAGTAAATGATTGGGAGTGGCTCAAGTCTCCCATAAGATCAAGTGTCCCGCTTTCCCCCTACTCTATGCCAAAATTTAGCTATGATTGTGAAAAAACCTGTTTTTGCCCATTCGATTCAAGTTACCATTATATTCATCATTTCCCTCCAAAATATGGTGCTTGAATCGTCTCCATCCATTCAGAAGACTGTTTAAGAAGTTTCAGCTACTCAAACGTTGAATGTTGGTGCTTGGCTTGGGTATATCCGTAGTATGATTATGGGCCTAGAGAAATAATACAATTTTGTCATATAAGCTACTTTCTCGACGAATCTGAATCCGACAATAAGCGAAGGTGGATACGTAACCCTTTTCTTGATTTATCCGTACATTCAGCTGACCTTAACATGCAAGAGAAGGAAAAACTGATTGAGCTTCCTGGGGACGGAATGCTTAAGATGGAGTTTCAATGGCAGAGGATAGACATTTTCTCGATTAGAATAAGGAACGAGTAGCCACAGTTTGCAAGAGAAGCATCAGGTTGTTGGTGCCGTTTGCTACATCCTACCTGTGTGAGCTTACGTCTTCTTCAATTGTAAACATAAAGAGGAAGGCCAGAGACAGAGTGGAACTGGAAGACGATTTAATTGTAAGTCTCAGCATACCTATCAACCAGGGGGCAGATTCCGTATATCAAGAATCGTCTGAGCGATATCGTTTTCGAAACTTTAATCACCATTAGAAGTAGAATTCTACTCGAATTTCTTTGAATATCGTCAGCTTTCATTGCATTTGTGGGAAATGAACTGGATTAAGCTCTCGAACTTTTAATTTTAGCACTTAGTTGCTAGTTTTAGGGCTCTGTCGTTTCGACGATAATCGTCTAAGAAGTTACGGAATTAGTTCCCAGGTAAATCAATCTACAGAGTCAGCACTCAATTGCTGAATTGAATCCTCCATTATTAGTAAGCAAATCTGTCACGTCGCTTTCCTTGATATTGAAGGAGTTTTCAACTACATGTTCTTAGAGTCCACCAACAGGGGCCTGAACAATATGAATCTATCTCCTATCATAGGAAGATGGATAATGTCCATTCGCCTTTTCTGTTGTTCAGAGATGGTGTAATAAAGAAGGCCTTTCCGTGAATCCAAAGAAGACAACTAAAGTCCCCTTTACAAAACGGAGGAAACTAGATCTCCTGCTTCGGCCTACCATGTTTGGCGAAATCATTGAGTTCTCTCAGGAAGCCAAATACCTGGGAATCATCCTTAACTATCATGGAACCAGCAGATTGAACGCACCGTAAACAGAACCACAAGATCTTTATGGATTTGTCGTCGAGTCTGCGGTAAGAACTGGGGCCTTAGACCTCGGATTTTATACTTTATTCGCTCGTCGTAAGACCATCGGTTACCTATGCTTCCGTGGTTTGGTGGACGAGGACTAACGAAGTCATCGCTGTCAAATAGCTAGAACGAGTTCAACGTATAGCCGGAAACTGCATGACGGAATGTTTACACTCAACCGCGATTATGACACTCAATGTCATCCTAGGTCAAACTCCTCTTCAAATATATATTTTAATGGAGGCTACAATAAGTATTCACCGTTTGTTCCATTCGAACAACCTTGACCCCTACTCGCCTATCAGGGAAGTAATCTATCTTTACTCGACACCTTGGGGCCTTCGAGCCCATTCAGCATGCCTCTTGATGACATGCTATCGAAATACGGCTTCCATAAAAAAATCTCCATAATCCTCCACCGTAGGGAAGACTGGGAAAAATATAAACCCAATCCACCACGACTTGACATCGTCTGGTACACAGACGGTTCTAAGATGGAGTCAGGGACTAGCTCTGGAATCTACAGTGAGGCGCCCCAGGTGAACTTGTCAGTCAGCCTTGGGAAAAACTTATCCTTATTTCAAGCTGAAGTCCTTGTAATCTACTATTGCGCTAGAATAAATCTAAGTTCGAACACACGTGGAAAAACCATATTCATCTTTTCAGATAGCCAAGCAGCGCTCAAAGCTCTTGACTTATCTGTCATAAAATCTTAGCTACCTTAGAAACGCAATCATCTGTCGACTTTCTAAGAAAAACCAAGACATTCTCCACTGGATTCCAGCCCACAGTGGATTTGAGGGTAACGAATCAGCTGATTCACTGGCTAAAATCGGAGCAGACACTCCACTTATCGGACCTAAACCCTTCTGCGGAGTCAGTTAAAACCATTTCAGGAAGTACATTAAGAACCTATCTAGCATCGAGTCAAACGAGATCTGGCAAAGTACAGCTGGGCAGAACTGCACCAGAAAATGTTTCCCTAAATTCTCCCCCGAAAAATCGCACTTCCTGATTTATCTGGACAAAAATAGTCTGAGGATCCTAACAGGAATAATCAGTGGCCACGGTCCCGTGAAAAAAACACCTCCCACCTCCCCCGCATTGGCGTCTCGCCGGATCCTATCTGTAGGCTCTGTCTTGAGAGTGACGAATCCTCGCTTCACATATTCGCCGATTGTCCGGCTCTTTGTCGCCTGAGGACAATCTTCCTTAGGGATGAATTCGTCAATTTAGCAACCCTTGCTGACATACACCCAGAGAAGGTACTCTTCTGACTGTTTGCCTTTGGAGTGAAAATATGTCTCTAAGAATCCACCAGGGAAGGCACAATAGGCCACAGTGCTAGAGCCCCTTGAGGGCTCTCCCGCATCACAATCTAATCTAAATTGTAAGCGCTTCCAAAATAACTCCACGGTTTGACAAAATAGTCAATAAAAGACAAGCCCACATTAATATAAAACAACAAACAATAAGAATAGTCTTGTGTTTTTATTTCTGATTTTGAAATAAATTTTGCAGACGGCTTTTGAAATCCTTTTAAAATTTCCCTGTTTATGCATCTACAAATTTTAACTTCGTGGATGTTCGAAGTAAATCAACAGCCTTACTACAATGAAGTTTCTGTTATGTCAGATGGTACGTTCTTTGCTGAGAACAAGTCCTATAAGTCCACCCTTGTCCTAAGACCAACTTTACACAATAAAGAATTCAAGTTTTTCAAAGTTTCTTGAAGAATAAAAAACAAACAACGCAATAATTCTAAGGATTTTGTTAGGTTTAGAGAGCTCGCTAGGAGCCAGTGAGCTAGAATGAGATAAATGTTAGTTTTAGATTTAATCGTTTTTGTCTAGTATATAACTTTAATTAAGGATACAAATAAAAATGAATTTAAAATGAAAAATGAAAAAAAAAAAACCAACTTTACACATTTAGGTCCATTGAAGGTTTAAATAAGCCAGAAAGCAGTTGTCCAGGACCCAGGAAGGAGCTAAAGTAACTTCAAAAATTCCAAGCAAATATTTGGTTCTGCTAAGATTTCGACCCCAAAAAGTCTACATGACGATCAAGCTAAGGATGCATATCCCTAGTTATCTATAAGGATTGCGAAAAAAAAAAAACAGATTATTGTGCTCCTCCAAACATTTACCCTTTCATTGCTTTGCCCGCGAACGCTTCTTAGTATTGCAGAATGACACCCACTTAATCTATACTCGCCTAAAAGCCTACCAACCACTAATCTGTCAACTGCCTTACTGGTCTAACTTTAACCCTTTGACCACATCCACATTTGTAATACCTAAAAGGTCGATTAGCCAGGGTTCGACAAGTTTGTTGCACCTTTCTTGAAATGATGCCTCATCAGGTCATCAGGGACTTGCAGCAATTTCAGATGACGAACCTATTAACACGCCTTCACTTGAAATGATTGAGTTTAACTTTTGAACTCATCCCCTCCTACTGAAATGCGCACTTGAACGAAACGTAGAATGGAAAGTGGAACAACATGGAACTGCAACATTCACACGATTCTTCGCTTATGTTCTAAAATTTGACAGCTCTCCGAAACCGGCATGCATGGAAGCTTCTGTTGTCAGTTTGTGACAATGTTGCTTTTTAAATTGTGGCGTATGTCCGCACGGTATGAGATAAAATTCCAAGCACTTGTGGGGGGATTGTAAATACAATAGAACGCCTTGCATGCGTTTTCTCTTTCGGCTACGTCTCGTGTTACGTGCATGCAATGGAATCGTATACCGGATATCGGAATTTCTATTATATTTCTTTCATTCATGACTTGAGCAATACTTGTGTAGTTCTGTCATTACCTGCAGCTTATGGGTGTAGAATTAAATTAATGGTATTTACAGAATCTCATAATCTTATGCAGCTCGTAAGTTCATAAATTTCCGATGACCTTTATGCCCAATTCACAATTCGGCGTTGAACGCGTGCGTGCGTCGGCGCGCTTTGACACGCTTTATCGAAACTTTACGATTTCAAATGCCAAAGCGCGAGAGCAAGAATTTTGTAAGCCGAAATGCTGCTTTGAAGCGAATGCACGTTGAGAGGGTAGAGTATGACAGACTGAAAGATCGGTTTGTTTCTTGGCTATAAAACACAAATTCAGAGCAGAATTAAAATTTCAAGTGTACTCCTTTTTTTTTCTTTTATCTGTACTTTTTATGCACGAATTGAAAAAGGATTCTCCAAAATACAAGAAAATCATATTTAACATTATATGTATCAAATCGAATAGCAACCATAATTGGTTAATATTTTTTCTCCAAAAAAATCTAAAGAAATCAGTAGTAATGTTATTCATCATTTCCACACACTGAATTAATTAATTTGCATTGAAAGAACATCATATAGCTCTTTAAAAGTTGTGTGTGATAAACATTAGTGGATCTGTGCCACTCCAACAATGAACGGCACATTCTATGCCTTCAAATCGAACAAGTCAAAATTCTCAAGTTGTCAAACGCGCGTGATAGTAGAAAGTAGGTCTACTCAGGCGTCGCGTTGAACTTTACGATATTTACGATCTAAAGTCGACTCAACGCCTGAAGCTGTATTTTGTGTGGCAGCATATGAACGCTTTGTTTCTACATAATCTGTCAACGCACGCGCGCGTCAACGCGACATTGTGAATTCGGCATTAAGAGAACACCCCACGGAAATGTCAGTGCGTAGTTCGATACAGCAATACCTGTAGAGTACCTATCTATTTATTTAAATTTTTACCGTCATTGTTGCGACTCTTAAGTCATGAAAAGCAATTCACACGACGCATGGCACAGTTTGACAGTTGTAAATTTTCGTAACTTCCCGCAGTCGATTTAAGAGCCTAACAAAATCTGACAGTTCATTAACGAGGTGGTAAATTAAGGCAGCTTACGCAGTTTATGAGGGTTTTACGCGTTTAAGTGAATACCCTTATTGAAAGTTTAAAGATCACAGCATCCTCTTTTAGAGTAGAAATCTAGCTTTTTTTTAAGAAGAAAATGAAGGCAAAATGGCCTCTCTGGAACTAGACCTATACCCTCTGGTTTGAGAGCACAGATCATAGACAGCTTAGATGTTCTGGCAAAGATGGACTTCTATCAACTGAAAAAGGTTTCCTTAACAAGTCCGCTTGTTATTGTCATTGTCAGCCGAATGGCCTATCATGTACTCAACTACGGAGCGAGTAATGTCTCTCCCTGGCTTTCGGGTAATGATGTGCATGACTTATGCATACCATTCTTACCTGGCCAGCCGGCTCTTAAGGGTTGACGTATAGAAACTCAAAGATGCCACACCAATCGATTGAATTTGAGCAAATATCGTGTCACCCTTTATTTATGCTAAACGCGGTATTAGCCATTCCGAACGTGTTCCAGAGGTCATCTACTTATACTTAACCTCCACTCGGTAATTTAATTCACAACAACTCTACACATACAGTTCCACATGTAATACACATCTTCGTGTTAAAAATTGCTATCTTCCACTGCACCCTAGGTATGTGACAACAAAATCAACTATTTGCTATACCAAAACAAGCAAACAAACAGAAAGCACATAATAACTCATTTATAGTTCGCCCCATAGCAAAATAACTCAATCAAATGCGAACGCAGAGCAAAGACGCCGGGCGAAGCCTGACGATTATATAGTAGATGTGCAGTGCAACCCACCTGAGTGACGCTGACGGTCTATACCTTTGACGGTGCAAGTGCAACACTATCGAAAAGATAAAATCGCTTTGGGTGATAGTTTGATAGTTGAAGCGCAGTCAAGCCACCGCCGCAACGCAGAATAATTAGTTATGCACAAAAGCGTGGTAGTAGGTACTACCACACCGCTCGGATTCACGTAATTATCAAGCAAGCTGCCGCACACCGGACGGCAGGAGAATGGCCAGCCATTAGGGACTATATTTATTGTGCTATTCTGTGTAATTTTTTTCGAAATAAATTACATGCGAAAATATTGAGCATTTGATTGGACACGAGCGGTGTTCAATGTGAAAGATATTTTTATAATCGTCGTCGTCGTCGTCGCCTTCGTCATAATTATCAGGCGGCTTAGATGAGAGAGCGGCTTCGAAGAAGTTCAAGTTTAGCCATAGTCTCATTTATGTAAGCAGCGCGCCGATCACGTAGCCCATTGGCGGAGTCAAGCGAACACGATAACACAGAAGTTGACGAAACTCAGAAATGGGAAATATTGTTTGATGTCGCTCGGAGATGCCTGTCAAATGGGACCGAGTGGAGGCTTTTTGCGGACTAGCTCGTGGTGATTTATACTCAATCTCAGGTACCTCCTTCTATGCAAGCCTTCAGCTTGAAAAGCAACGCAAGGGAGCTCCTAAATTTTTACTCTCCGACCAGGGAGCTATGGGGCCATTCATCCATCCAAAAGTAAATCTGTCCCTTTTCAAACTGATTGCTCGGAAATACACCCCGGAAATATATGAATATGAAAATACCTGGCGGTGCTAAGTTTGGGATGTAAGCATAACTTGGTTTTTAAAGTTTTATCCAAATCGAAAATAGATTCTTCGAGACATGAGATGTTTCTAAGATAAGCGTTTTCGGTGATTCGAATTGTAAATTAAGGACGCAGTAATTTTGAAAATATGAATTTTACTCTAAGTATGCATTTTGGTAAAAATCCTTGGTGGAGTTTTGGGGTAAACTAATGAAAACTAAGTTTTTAAAAAAACTCCTTTTTTCAAAAATCCTTACAAAAAAAGACCCCAACTGTAGGCCCACATTGATTAATATCTCGTGTTTGAAATTTTGTACGAATACGTAATCGAGTTAAAATTGTTAAGTGAAGAATTTTGAGATTTTTTAAAAAAATTGTTAGCTCCCTGCTTTGTGGTTTCATATCATCGCCAACGAAAATTGGGGGCATTAATGTTTTCTTCTGAGTTTAAAAGTGTTTCAGGTGGCTTTCCTTAAGACTTTTCTTAGTGAGCTGTCACCGAGCGTTTGCTGTCAATCGCTCGGCTTTTAAAAATCTCACCGAACACAGCTCCCTGCTAGAGGCGGTGATGTCTTCTCTTTTAAATTTGTTACAGCATTTTTTTGAAGAAAAAGTACTTGAGGGCTTGTCAATTCGTGATGTTACCCCGGGTAGTGCTTTATCCGTAGATCTGGGCTTAAATTTGTGAATGCAGTAGTTCGACCTCTGATATGTCTTTATAGCTTACCAGAAATGACTTCACTTTACTATGTGCCTTATTCAAACTTGAAGGTCCATTCCAATCTCCTCCAGGTGGATTGTTTGGCGAGAAGAGGCGCCTCTCATGTTCTCACCTATCTTGAACCCTACCTTGGGAACTGTTTATGTGTGTTAACATTTATATTTATATTTATATATTTGTACTGTACCGAATCTAAGGGCCGGTTTCACAAAAAGGCGAAGCCGAAAGGTAACTTGAGCTGAACGAAAGGCACTTAACCGTGTTAAAAAAATGTGACCTTTCAAAGATGACTTCTGACAACTATGCAAAAAGACTGAGTAAATGAGTTAATAAGCTCGGGGGCTTATCAAAAGTCTTTACACTTTTTTTAGGCACTGTGCCTTGAAAAGGTCCTTGGACTTGCTTCAAATATAACAAATTTGAGGTCTACTTTGAGAAATTACGTTTGAGCAACCCCAAACGAGGTAACTTTTCGGAGGAGATATTCCACACTTTGTTTGCTTAGTTATAAAATAACAAGAAAAATAATGCAAGTTTTTCAAAGTTTCTTGAAGGATAAAAAAACAAACAAAATGAAATATAGATAGATTTAAGGCCGAAAGGCAATCATTTTAAGGATATTGTTAAGTTTAGAGCGCTCGCTAAAAGTCAGTTAGCTAGAATTAGATAAATGTCAGTTTTAAATTAGATTTAATCGTTTTTGGGTAGTATATAAGTTTAATTAAGGATAAGGAATGAACTTTTTACTTTTTGACACATTTAGAGAAGAGCGACAATTTATTTTATGCTATAAATTGATAGCTTATGAATAGACGCTTCTCCCGATCTATGTGGCTTTTTCAAAATTTTGGTTCTTCGCAGGTCTAGCTACCTATTTTGACATACTTAGAGGATTAGAGGAGAGCGACAAAATAATTTGATTTAATCGAATTCTAGACCTTAAATATACTCGAGGGTTAATTATTTATTAACTATTTTATAGGTACCAAATATTTTTTCTTTTCCTTAAAAAAAAAAAAAAAACAAAAGAGTTCTAGTGCGAACTGGCATTAAATTTGAAACTGTCCGATTGCATTTTCTTTCCCCAGAGCGACTAAATCGGTGATATGCCCGAAAAAATCCTTCAAAAATCAGTTTTTCGGATCCAGCTTCAGCGGTGAGCTAGGACCGCTACAAAATCTCCAACTTCCCGACGAGCGAGAAAATCATGGATAAAACAATTAAATAGGAATTCAATCCCATGTACTTTGTCTTGCGAAATTCCAATATGGCGGACCCAGCTGTGTACGCACTGTACTAAATATATGGACGCCTCAATATATTTCGGAAGTATTCGTGCACATGCCCAAATGCAGAGCTAAGGTAGTCAGCAAACTCGATTCTAACCAAAGACCACAATAATTGAGAAGACGTGTTGTTGAAGCTGAGAGCCATCGCGGACTGGGTCGCCACTTATGTAAGCAAATTCTTGCATTCTTACACAACTTTCAAGCCACAAAGGGCTGCCAGTTATCTACTTACGAAGCCCGTGGAAGCAAAGCCTGAAAAAGCGTTTTCACTGAAAAATTTCGAAAAGGGGACTAAACAGGGGCCCGAGCCGAAAAAAGGGGCCTTCACCTAAAATACTAATATAGCAAAAAGAAAACAGACACTTTAGACATACATTTTTAACAAAGAAATAATTTATTCATTACGAAACACTTCTTTTCGTATGTTTGCATTCTTTTTCATTCAACAAAGAATAAAGTCTTACTTAAACTTAAAAAGGGGCCATTTTGATAATTTTTCAAAAAGTGGGGGCCAATGGTCCCGAGGCTGAAAAGGGGGCCAAACGGCATCGCTGCCCTGAAATGGAATTCGGTTCGTCCCCATAACTGATTTGAAACAAAACCTTCTACGCCTACATACTGCCGGCTCCCATCACACAGCAATCTCAAACCCAGTTCATTGGACTACTCGGGCCTATGAGCAGGAGCCCCTATATCCAGTTCACTGCGGACCCGCACGGTCGAAAATTAGCCCAATTTCGAAAACTGATAATGACCGACTATTAGGCCGACCGCACACTAATAGCACAACTTAAAGGCCTCCTCCTCTCCACGCCCCCTCCCAAATGCGGTGTCCGCAAACAAAGAATGAGTAATTCGCTAGCAAATTTGCCAACACAAACCCAATATGCACTGTTGGTCCCGAAAATCTCCATCTGACGCATCTAAACACACTGGCGCCCATGGCACATCCAAGCCGCACTGCCGACGCATATAAGCAAATTAATATCTCATATTTGGAGCGCGCACAGTGAATCTGCCGCCCGGTGCATCGCAGGCCGTATCCTCCATTCGGGAGCCCACCTAATCCAACTGAGTTACCTACCTGCAAGCCGCACATAAATAACGCCAAGCGGTAGAAGACCTCCGCCAGCGCCGCGTCGCCGCCCAAGAGTCACTGGACCAAATGAAGACATCTTCTCACAGAGCGTGTCTGTCGCTCTATTATGGGTTTTAACATTGCTCCGATTATCCACGAGAGTGAACCTGTTCGCCGAGCTATGCCATCAATCATACCAATGGAAGTCGCTGTAGAAAGTCGGCGCGGACGGGCGGCGCAGGCGCAGGAGCAACCAACATCTGTGTGTGATGTATGTAAAGTTTGGGTCGTCGACAGTCGGTGCTATTACTGGGATTCCCTTTGAGAATCTCACACATCTTCCCCAGAGGTCTATTTGGCAGTCTGCTCCGTATGCACTGTGTACAGGTACAGCAGCAAAGGGAACAGCAGCAGCATAGAAACCGTCTCCATGTGATCCATTTTTGGGAGGTCCGGATTTGGTTTTGCTCTTCATGTTTTCTCGGCAGTCTGCCGGCCGCTCCTTTTGTTTGTATATTCGCAGTCAACGATGTGGTATGTCACGGATGTGCAACAGGAGGATCGACCAACAGACCGGCAACGGACGTCGCTGCCCGTATGAGGATTTATGACAGGCGTTCATTCGTATTTCGATGGCATTTTAATTATATTGCTCTGCCCCCGGGGGGAAATCAGGCCACTATGGGTATCGGTGGCCAAATCGTTTGCCACGCAAAAAAGGACTCTCGCGAGGAGCTGCAATCGCAGTGCTGTGCGCTGTTCACTGTTGGTTTGCTCTGGCGAAGAAGACGTTTGACTACGCCTGGAATGTGCTGGTGATGTTGACAAGTTTTTGTTTTGGTGCGAGATACTGTGAAACGACTCGTAGGATTGGTTTTGCTGCTGTCGCGGATAAATGCTCTTGCACTGTGCGTTTGGATTTTGCGAATCCGTTTGTTGGACTATATGAATCTGCGGCGGTAATGAGCTCATTGCGATGCAGTCGTAATCCGAGGGAATAGATAGTTGCACAAGCACCATCCAGGGACCAGGACTGTAATTTCATGCACTTTGAGGATTGAAAAACTTGAATGGTCGGCTGATTTGTGGTCTGGCGAGTTGGTGGGGCTTCCAAAGCTGCTGCTAATGATAGACGGGAGGTGCTGGATTTGTCATTAGTGGTAGTTCTCTCCAAGGCCCTTTGAGCGGCCGTCAAATTCCGTTCAAAGTTCACTTTAAGGAGCTACTGCCCTTTGATTCGGTCCAGCTGTACGGAAGTTATATTATTTCGTCAGCCGATAAGCTTGCACCTCGTGCTTGAACTAATGTCGACATAGTCTTGAGCTGGATTTGATTGAAGTGCGCCCTGTTTTGTTAAAATTTAGGTTCATATATTCAGAATCAATACTTATAGTAGGTACTGGGTGTAGGCTTTTCACTAAGTGCTGTTTGGGACAGCTTCTTCGGCCTACAGTTAAGCCCACTGTTTCAAATATTCCATTCACTCTCGACAACAAAGAGGTCACTTGTATAATTAAAGTCTACACGTTTTTACAGAAGGTGAGGCTAGTCTTTTAAGTAGAATTTTCTTAAAGAAGACCCCTTCAATAGCAAAGAGGGTATCAATTGCATTCCTTTCTTGTAAATCGTCCCGCTTTTTCTTCTCGCTTTTCTTGTAGGTGCACGGTTTCCATCATCTCTGAGTATGGCTCACTTAAATCGTTACACTACGTAGAAGGTGAGTTTTGCTTCGAACTGTGTCACACCACGGGATGACGTTTCCAGAGTACGGACGAAGTTAAGACAATCGTTCTTTCCTGGTGACAGACCCAAGTCTTCAAGAAAGTACTATGCATTTTCAGTGTGCCTACAGTTTAGATCCTTCGGTCACAAATTTTGGATGCAAAGCTATTTATTTGACCTACAATTTATTAAATTGGGAGTTAAGTTTTTGCCAAACTTGCCAGTAGAAGCGACTCCATAGTCAGCGGGCCTTCCGTTTAGAAACAGTTCAAGGTTTTTTTGATATTTAAATTTGTATCCAAGGAAGGTTGTAAAATAGCACGTCACGGACAAGACATCAGCATAGAAGAAGTGATTGACTTAGGAAACGACCATGTTGAACTATCAGCTCTTTACTGACAAATAAAGTCAACTGTTTCGATTCCTCGTGATATGGACGTTTTGATGTCAAAGGGTAGTCTTATTTGATTTTTTACTACAATGCGACCTTGAAGTTATTTTGTACTATCATGTAAGGGTTCCTTATAGAAACGTACGACCTACCTCGAAAGGCTAGTACCCATTCTTTATAGCAAAGATTTTTAACTCCGCATTGAGGAAGGTGTCTTATGCGGGAAAGTATGACCTCGAATATAGGTTACCGGGATTTTAGGGAAACTTTCTCCAAAGGGGTTATCCCATTTAGAAAGAACCTACTACATTCCTTCTGAAGCTCTCTCTAGATTTCTAGATTTCTAGTATCTTTCATGTATAAAGTATCATTTTATGTGTAAGGCTTGCGGTTAATCTTTTGGATTATGTAAGCTTAGCATGCGATAGGTCTGTGGTGAACACCCACAAGTCCTCAATATGTTAGTCTCTATTGCGGCTACCATGATATGATATTTCCTCCTTCATGACATAAGTCGCCTAACGAGAAATTGTTATTCCACTGGGGTGAACCAAAGCTCTAGCTTTTCCTTCCAGAATGGGGGAATTGTAATGGATACCTTTGATATCTCTGGGTGTCCGGGTGGTGGGTCGACGGCACAAGAGTTCGAATTATTTCAATGTTGCCAATGCCTGTCTCAATTATAATATATATTTTGCCGTTTTTACTTGCGTCGGGGTCTCCACTTTTGGTTGTTAGTCCGATAAAGAAATGTAAATCAAAGTTAAAATGTTTAACCTTATTATTTTAAAATAAACTAATAGTTTAGTTTGGTTAAAAAATATATCCATACTGAGGCTAAGTCGTATGATAAATCACCGCCAATCAGTCCGAGGCACGTGTCCAGCCGTTAGAAGATTCGAAGCATGAAGAAAGTTTGTCTCATTGTAAATAGTAGCTAAAGAAACCTCCGAGACGAAAAGAATTTCCCCTGGCCAAATAACCTGTAAGTCGTCAGAACATAATTGTTTCGTCGGATCGCCAATTGTGCAAGTTTGTTGTGATCAACCAGAGCTCTATATCTTTGCGGTACGATTAGTTAGCACGGAGACCGCACTACAGCCTGACATTGCTAGTTTGGTGGGCTTTCTTTGTCTTTGTTCCAACAGAGCTGCTTGGTTGAACTGTCCTTAAATTTAACTACCGCGACCTTCATCTTTGTATTGTTAAGCATTTTATTGAGCTGCTGCTCAAAGCAACGCTTCCTGTAGCAGGAGCAGCGAGCAGAAAGTATTTGGGTACCGCAACTAGAAGTTGAAAAACTTTACGGCAGGCTTAGCCTGGCCGATATCATCCCTTGGAAGGATCGTACTCGTTGAGGCATAAAGCAATCTCGCAATTAGGTTTTTGTGCCAAAACGAATATAGACACGTCAGTGGCGGCCCTTTTAAACAACGATTCCTTGGTTCTAACAAGTTCTAACAAGCCTGTACTGCCGCCACTGACATGAAAGGATGTTCGAGACTGCAGGTTCAGTAAAACTAGCAAAGGTATCAAATAGAGAACGTGGTCTTATAACCAACGATGATTCGGGTACTAATCCCAATAGCGCATTTGCTATCATAAGGCTGTTCCAAGACCTAGGCTTGAAGCCCTCCCATGGCTTACCATAAAGTCGTCAGAAAAATTGACTTGTTTCAGCCGCATGAGAGCAGTTTTTAATTTCAGCCTACACCCAGCAATGGGCAACACGTCATCATCTTTAACATCTTTTCCTAAAATAGAGTTATACGAAAACACACCCTAAAAGATGAACAAGCTCCAACTATTTATCCGCAAATGCTGCTTCTAGACGATGGCTTTCTCAACAATATATATATCAGATTGGTTCGGCTCGGCTTTTACTTAAACAAAAAACCGCTAAGCTTTTCAGCTCTAAGCCAATAAAAATAAAGAAATTCCTAATTCAAACGATCTCTTTTTCAGCCAAACTTGCGTTGCAATAAAGGAGCAAGTTTCGTGCGACCCAGTCGTCCATCTAAATTTCTTATTGTGCTCAAATACAGCCGCAGTGTGCTTTTTGATTGCTGTGATTTTGCATCAACGCGTAGTTATGTGTATGAAGCTAATTGGAATAAATATAAAACAAGTGTATTTTCGACGAAAGACTCTGTTATAAGTCAGACTTACCTCCAAAAAGACTTCAGACATGCGAACTAATCTGTAGGAATGGATGCAGTATCTCATCTCAGTGAATAATCTGTTTGGACAGGGGTCTCAATATACTCGCAAAATCAGAAAACACTAATGTTCAGACGTTTTCCAATGCCCCATCTCGCGCTAAGGTCACGTCTGACAAACAGCCGAAGCCGTTACTGTTCAGAGAAAGCTCCTCCATTCAGTTATTCGTCATTTGTACTCGACAATAAAAATGAATAGTTATGTGAGGAGCTTCATGGAGGGCTTGGGCTGTACGAATAAACCTCTGCAGTGGCTACTATATATATTTATGTAATTTGCAGGTATGAGATAACATATTTAAGGCAGTCGCTTTAGTATAGTCCGTCTACTACAGCAAATGTTTAAAATTCGAAAATACAGGGAGATAACAAAACATTTTTGAATGCGACATTTGTGCGGAACAGGTCGAAGAAGAAGGTTTCTTTCCCTTAAAGGTCTAGCTGGGGTATAGATTGGCACTAAGGCTAAAAGAGATGGACATTTAATGTAATAGCATAATAAATCCCTTATTAGCATGATGTCATGGGCTTTTCTTCTAGAACATAAAGTTGATATGCTCAACAATTGACATCGAGTCCGGTAAGAAATTTCAAAATCCCAGCTCATTTTCCGGAAAATATATTTTGTGAAACGCCTCTGGATTTTTTCAAGGCGATCTGAGTGAATTTTATAGAATGGGGTCCATATAACATCAACATATTCAAGCAACGATCTAATCAACGTAATAAAAAGCGAAATAAGGGTATGAGGATCCGAAAATTCCCTGCTATTTCGTTTTATAAAACCATAAAGCTTATTTTCTTTGGCAATTACGTGGTCAATATGAGATGCAAAGGTGAACCTCGAATCAATTATAATGCCAAGATCTTTCACTTCATCGACTCTGTTTAATCCAATAGTGTCGATTACGTACTGAAACTCCAAATGATAAGAACTTCTGTAGAAGGATATTATACAGCATTTTTTAATATTCAAGTGTAGACAATTTTTGACGCACCAGACAGATAAGTTTCTTAGATCATATTGTAAAAACTCGCAGTCCAGTGAAGTTTTGATTTTAAGAAACAGCTTTAAGTCGTCTGCATACATCAAGCAGTGGGAATATTTTATTGCACACGATATGTCATTGATAAAAATTATGAACAGGAGCGAACCCAAATGAGTACCTTGTGGTACTCCCGAGCTGCACCCAAACGATCGTGAAAAGTAATTATCTATTTTGACTCTTTGAATCCTGCCAATCAAATAAGATCTTATCCAATCAAGCATTGCTGAGTGAAATCCAAAACATTCAAGTTTTCTTAGCAATATTAGATGATTGACGGAGTCAAATGCTTTACTGAAGTCAGTGTAAACACAGTCGACTTGATAACCATCTTCGATAGCATTGATGGTATAATGGGACAAGCAAGCTAAATAAGTGGTAGTGGACCTGCCAGTGATGAAACCATGTTGTGTATCACAAAAAAATTCCTTAACTGAAAATTCAATTTTCGATTTAACCATACTTTCGAAAAGCTTAGGCAAAGCGGATAATTTGCAAATTCCTCTGTAATTTTCAATATCATTCTTGGATCCAGATTTAAAAATTGGAATAAGAAAAGACGACTTCCATTCATCAAGAAAAATACCGGAGGATAGAGACACGTTAAAAATATGATGCACGTATGTTTCAATTTTTAAAGTATCATATCAGCTAGCAGATCCGATAAAAACTTTAAAATACCGAGTTGAAATTACATGATTTTTTCAAAAACTTATTCTGTACGTTACTTAGTTTATGCACTTTCGCAGAAATTCTGTTCTTTTAAATGAAATCAGTTTCAATACAATCGCTGCAATAATATTTTTTTAGTCAGAGAAACAAAATGTCATTTTTTGCACTTTTGCTCGACTTCTGGGTAGAGGCTTCTTAACTGAGAACGGGTTCAAAATGAAGGCCCCTTTTATGTCCTCTATCTTAACTCTTTTTCTTCACAATTTGCTGATGGGATAGTAACTTCCTGTTGAATATTTTGAGCCAAAATCAAAGGGTGTCACGAAAAAAATTGAGTTTCCTTTTTCTTAATATTTTTTCCAGCGCCATATAAATTACTCACTTGAAGTACTTCATTACCTTTTATTAAGACGGTTTAAAAATCTAACTTATGGCTAAAATTTATATATCGTAATATGACAACATGACTTTACAGGATGGCAAATTATTTTGGAACAACAAATTCGTTCTTTCTTCTGAAAAATAATATTTCGTCGCACCCTGTATGTTTAAATTTGTTACTGTAGTAAGCTAGAGAGATGGCGATGGGCCCGTAACAGCAATTTAATATTTTTGGTTAACATTTTAACTGAAAATAAAATACGGGGCTTAGCCAAAATAATCGAAACTCCTGCATGGACAAGTTTTGGCTATGGTTCACCAAATGACCTTATGGAGACAGCTACATAAGCGATTACTGACAAATCGAATGAGGCCCAGAAAGATAAAAACGAAACGGCCCCTCTGATGTGTACCCACTAGACCAGCACTTGTTCCTATTTATACCACAGGCGATATCACCTGTCAAAGCACTGTTTCAAACAAGCGATGAGGTGTGAACAGCGATGCGGGTTTCCAATCTTCTCAGCGCGTGAAATAAGCTGCTATACACATTCTCACACCTCAGCAGCAGTTGCATTGCATATGACAAAACATTCCTCTAGTAAGTTGATATGCCATTTGCAGTGCAACATATTACCGCCACCAGCCCGTGCGCACAATTGTCACATTCCCACAATTGGTTCTTAATAGAAATGTCACCCAGTTGCGGACTACCACCTCGAGTGCTTTTATAGTGTATTAGTTTCCAATTTGTAACCCAATAGTTGTAAGGAACTAATTGTGCTCTGATTTGAGGGAAAATTCTCCTAGCACCCCCCACAAAAACAGTATCAAAAGTTGGATAAATATTTAACGTTGGGCGTAATAAATTTGATGGCAACATATGCCAGCCACAGTAATCTCCTTGCTACAGCAACAATTTACATTGTTTGCTCGACATCCGCATCCTGTGTGCGCACATCCTTAAAATTCAATAAACGGAAAAATCTCCCTGCTTGAGAAACTTCCCTCTGCGGCTGAAGAGGGTGGCTCACCTCACACCAGCCAAGCACACCCCAAATGACTTGGGTACACTATTATGATGGTGTTATGGAGCTTATCGTGTCGAAACATTCGCTGGGGTGCTGCTGCTGAAAGTCAAGTGCTCTCCGGGGGGTGGTCGTGCGATAACAAAGTGGTAAAAATAATTTTATGATTGCCCACAACATTGTCATTGAAGTTTTGCGGGGGCGGCGCACGGCATACGGAAATGTTTACCACAAAGATTAAGATTAATTTTGATAAGTCCTGCGGTGCGCAGAGGCGTTCGTTCGAGTGTTATGATTCGAATTAGCTTAATGTTTAGGCAGAGGGGAACGATGTGGCATCGTTTTGAATTTCATGACTGACAATCAATGTACGTGATGATGAGATAGGGTAGTTGAGTGTGATGCGAGGATATTTATCGCATATTAATTTATAATAAGGGCTGTGTGGGAAGTGCATGATTTTGGGTGCGATCGGAAGAGGAGATAAATTCATGGGGGTGTCGCTTTAGTCTGCGAATTTCATTTCAAACTTACTTATCGAACTGCGAGGAGTTTAAGGCACTACAGGCTCCCGTTCTCGGCGATGGAACTCTGCTCACAAATATCAAACCAATTCCTTGGGCATTCGCGATAGCTTCGTCCTTGAAACGGAGGTTTGGTCTCAACAGTTGAATTTTTGCCCTGCCACATACCTTTCAGCCCAGGTTTTGGTTTGTTGCTCCAATTGTCGATGAATTTGGGGTTTTAACATGCACCCAATAACAGCTTCCCTTCCTGCTTATCGTCCAGCATTCGGGGACAAAAAGCACAATGGGTCAAAATAGACTTCTGAAGAGATTATATATAATTTTCATGCTTCGAAACAGATGCTCTGAACCCTACCATTAATATTCACATTCAATTTGTGGCGACTATTGGTGGTAGCCTATAGTGGGGATTATATTTACTCTGAGGTAGATCAACCCCTAAGCTACCTCCACGTTGTTGCTAAACGGCAGCTTTGTTGGTTAGGCGGACAGATGTTTATTTGCTTGAACTAAAGTGGATAGACTAGTCCGAGTTGACTGCAATACCAACCAAGTTCGAGCTTCTTCAGTCAGCATGGAAGACTCTGGCTTATAGGTTGTATAGCTGCCGATGATGTCCACATAAACAGCACCCGAAGTAGCTGAGAGGATCAGTTGCAGATAGTGGTAGTGATAGTTGACGCTTTCCCTGCGGAAACCCACTGCATATTTCAAATATTTTGGAAGAGCTATACAAACAGATTGCACATTGAACTAGTTTTTTAACAGCATCACGCTATAAGACCTGGCCATCGACATATTTTAGAGCTGCTAGTGTGTTAAAGGCGACGGCTTTTGACCAATTAGTTAGCTTTTTAAGGACATCCAGTATGTATGCTTGGAAATTCGTTCTGTTGTCAATTTTGTGGGCCAAAAGTCACAATGGGTGAAGAATGGCTTAAGACTTTAACGAATTTCGTTCGATAAACTTTTATTTATATACGTTTTTGGACATTTGTCTCGATATTCGGTTTGTGGATCGGGCATACTTACGTTTATTCACCAAGCACTGCTCCACCCGCATACTGCGTGCAAACTTTTGAAACACCACCTGCGCATTTCAAGACCTTTGCTGGTAAACCTCCACACCCGGTAGACTTGTTCTTCTTACGCGTTTTTATGTCTAAACTTCTCATGTACTGGGTGCTGGAACTGGTCCTTTATTGATTGGACATGGGCTCCACCGGCTCCACTACATCAAGGCCATTTAGAAGTTGCAGGATATTCAGCCCAATTATATCTTCTATTCCCTGGTGCTTTGGTGAATAACTTCGTATGAGCAGCCCAGTCTTAAAGATAGCAATAAGCTTGACTGTCTTACAAAATCTCGGAAAGTTATTCTGATGTTGAGACTCAATCAACTTGAACTTGAAGACTGCGTAAGCCTTCTTCTTCTTCTAATGTAGGATCTTCCCATTCTCACTTATCCGGGCCCTATATTTTCCTTGCCTTCAATTACATTGCAGTCCTTATGTGCGCATCTTTCTTTGGGGTGTATGGTAACCTACTGTGGTTTTGCCCAAATCTATTCTGTGATGATTAAATTAACAATAGGGAATTTCTGCCTAGGAAGGTCTCTGTATGGACTCCAGGTGTTTTAAGGCGGCCAACGTAAATTTTCACTACTTTACTTTATATGAAACTTATTGTCCGGGGTGGACCTCGAACAGACCTCAAGCTTCTATAGCAAGCTCGGTCCTTGCTGGCAGCTTCTGCTGTTACGTACACCAAGTTGGTTGGGGTCTCCCCATCTTAGGTGGGATCTTCCCATGCTTCATTATCCCTCAGGGGTGAAATCGAAGTCTCGTGGGACCTTATTGTCTAGATGCTTCACGTTCCCAAGTCATCGCGGCCGCAGTATTATCAGAATCTTTCTTTTCAAGCGTCCCAAGAGGTTTTTATTCCTCCAATCTGCTGCACCATACGCTGGACCGGGATGATCAGGATCTTACATAGAATCTTACGGCAGACTATCGAAAAAAGTGACAAAATTTCAACTTCAGTCGCAGAATGGTCACGATGCTTGTAAGATTAACGCTGCGTTCCCCACATTAATGATGTCAATATCATCAGCACAGCTATAACCAAGAAGTTGAACGGACTTTTGTAAAATCTGATGTTGGCTTGTGAGTTGCGTACAAATGCTCTAAGAATGAAGTTAATGAAGGTACCTGATAGCGAGTCGCCTTGCCGCCAACCCTTTTTCGACATCAAGACTTTCGGTGGTTTTCTTTCTAACTTTGACGTGAGATTATTCCATCATCATCATGCACAGAAGGGCAAGTTTGGCAAAAATGCCCGTGTAGCCCGTCCCTAACCCTGTCAAAAGGCAACCTTGAACTCGATAAAGAGGTGGTGTAAACATTTTCAGTCTTCTTATGGAAACATTGATATCCCGACAGGACAGTCATTGAGGGTCAATTAGGATTGGATTTTTGTGAAAACTGACCTACACAGCTTTTGGTATATTTGGCCTGCGCTGTCTCTTTCAGCAGTTCCTCATCTTGCACGCTGGTTTCTGATTCTAGAGAAAAAAAATCGACACTATTGTGTGTGTTTGTCATTTTTGCTCTGTCAAACTGTGGGTCCCTTATTTGCAGCTGTATAGGAGAATCTCCGAGCACAGCAAAACAAAAGAGTTGACCAACGAACTGGCAAATGTTTTCCATTAGTTTTTTGTACTCAAAAGTTTGATTTGCAAATCGTTCACTTGAGGACATAAAACAAGAACCTTAATCGCTGCATTTCAACGATTTGAGTGGTTTTCTGTTGTTTATCATTGCAATGTAGCCTCGTCGCACCCTTTAGCCAATTTCCAACGCACATTAAAAACTGCATGACAATCAACTGCATTTCGGTTGACATTTCAGTTCTGTTGCCTGACAAAATTTTTGTGTCAGCATTTAAAGAATTGAAATCGGGGAAAAAGGACAAACAAATGCGCAATCAAAATGAGAAACCCTCAGCGTGCACATCGCAGTCCATCGTAAAGTTTCGCTTCAGCCAAACCCACCCCCTACGCAACAGCGCACTTGGGGTTGATTTCGCTACTAAATATATATACACTGTCTCTCTATCCATCTCTGGTGCAGCTTTTCATTTCATTTCTCTTTAACAGACATGCCGACATGAAGGATTTAATTAAATTCAATTCCTGCTGACACCGAGATCACGTAATTCCACACACATTTTATCTACGAGTATCTTCTCTGAGGAGGGTTTCAATGGCGGCGCGCGGTGGCGATGTGTATACACAATACATGCACTTTTCGATATCCGTTTCCGTTTGATTTTCGCACTGATGGAGCGAGCTGGAGCAATATACAAACAACAAATAAAGATACCTAACTACCAACTCTCTGACTTATTTCAACAAAAACGAAAATGTTGTTGGATTCAATGACAAGTTCAAAATTACAACACCCCCGCCCCTCTTGCGAATAGTTCCGGCGGCATCATCTCTATCTGGTACTACGATGATTGCGCAATAAGTTGAGATTGATTGGAAAATACTTGATCATTGGGTTGAATTGGAAATTCATAGTACTACATAGTAGATGGTTGGCAGCGAGGAGGGTTGGCATGGAGCATGACTCAAATTTTAATTAATTGAATCAAGTACCTACACTCGAACTCGACGATGGGGCTGTGCAAGTCTGCTGTTTTCCTTTAATCTATGGCATGGGTGCGGGGTTGCGAAATTAATTTACCAACAGATATCTTCCTTTGGTGAATAAATTGATCGCAATTAGCAAATTAACTGCGAGCGCGAGCTTCAATGTGTTTGTGCGCATCGATTGATTTTTGCTACACAGAACACAGAGTGACTGCGCGCTTTTAATGAGTGATGATTGTGTTTTTATTAGAAAGTGAAATAAAAATCAATAAAGTCAGACTGCAGATAAATATATATTATAATCCTGACTTTGTGTTGTATATGAGGGACATTTCGACTGTCATCTTGCATACTTTAGGTATAGGTGTGAAGAGCTGTTAAAAGTTCTTTAATTTATTCAACTGGCGATCATTGCAGCACAAAATTAAGTCTCAGCCCCACTTAGTTTTTCTTACGACTTCAAATTGAAGACTTATTGAGAAGACAAAGTGCAAACCTGGCGTGCTTACATCCTACGGGACACTTCCCTTTACATTAATAATTGATTCTGCTGGGCTTAAGAGCGACAGTGTCTGTGGTGCTTGTTGATAGGGCCATGATACTTGGTATGTTTTTCTTTGTTATTGACCTGATTTTGTTTTGAAACAAGTGGCAGAAATTCGAATCAAGTGGGTAATTATTAAGTTTTGTTTTAGTACAATGGATCAGTTGGGTCTGGGTGCGATCCAATCAAATACCAGATGCCCCAATAAAATAATGACATCAGAAAGAGACTGCTCTCTTAAAAAATCTGAAATACACGAGCCTACTTTCTACCCATATGATCCACAGGAACGACATCTCATCCACGCAACATTTCACAATGAACTATGAACAAGACCTTCCTTCCTTCGCAGGTCTTTTTTCATTCACTGCCACTGTTGTTATAGTTCATAAAACTAGTTCAGGGTAGTTCAGAAGGACTGCAATTACTTGTCCGGGACATTTGATCTACAGCATGAAGTTGCAGAGTTGAACTATCAATTTTGTTCTTTATTTAAAATGCTTAGTTTTTATAACAAGACGGGGTCTACAACATACCTCATTTAAAAAAAGGCAGTCTTTGTAAATTGTGGATGAGTGGTCTCATATACAATCATTGAAATAGCACAAGGATCTTCCACGATGCCCCACCTAACTTAAACGTCTGACGAAGAATTGGATGTCTCCTGTTATATATCTGCCCCTACATTAAAAAAAAAATAATTAAAATGATGCGAAAACCGATTCCAAACGAATGGTTTTAGCAGCTAGCCCTAATGTCCTAAATGGGCCTGTTTCGACAACTTTTAATGTTTCGTTTAATCCACTCCTCTTGAAGGCTGGCCCACCGTTATCGGACCCAAATATTATACTAGTTAACATGCCTCATGTATGAGTTGTGCTCAGCTGAGTTGTTTACCCGACATTAAAATATTTTAAGGCCCATATTCTTCTTTAAGTAGAGCTAAGCCTCCTAAACTCCCCCTCCGAACGTTATCAGTCTTAACATTTGATGAACCTTGTTATTTCTCATCACTCTCTATTTTGGCCGGGCACCATTGGACCCCTTTAACCAAACTCCCTTATTTTCACATCTTCAAAAGCTCTTTTGACTTTTCATTGCGTTTGCCAAAAAAAAAAAAAAATCACCCCCTTCCTAGGGTTTGACGCGGCGAAAAATAATAAAACACGTGTTCCAATGCGATATAGAAATCCAATACCGGTCTCATCCCTTCCGACTTCCGAGGAGTAATGCTTTTTTTATCCTTGCAAAATTGATTTGTTCAATTTTTCCAACGATTAAACTTTGTGCTCGCGGAAAATTCGTTGCAGACCATTTACTTTGGAACTCGCTCCAGTCCTCCCTCCCTTAACGCCAAGTCTCTTGTATACACGAAGTTGAAAGTTGAAAGTTGAAACTGATGTTTCACCCCTCCCGTGTGCTTGGGTGAATATATTTTTTTCCCGGTGGGGACTAAGGAAAAATCTGAAGAAAAAAAAAAAAAACCTCTGAAGGGTGAACGGAAAAACACATTCCATCACGTTGCGAAGGACTAAATTCATGATTGGAGGGAATAAAATTGTTCGTCTCTTTTTTTCTGTGTGAAGTTTTATTGCAGCGACGCTAAAGAATTTTATCAATTAACTTTGTTTTCATTTCTTATTAGAGTAATTTTTTTAACATTCTGATTTTGTTGGCGTTGTACTAATTATACAATTTTCTTTTGTCTTTGCAGGAAGAAGTAAGTGATGCTTTAAATATTCTTGGCAATCAAGGTAGTGGTGAGTTTAAGTATTAAGATGTTTAGTGATAATACAATTACCTGCCCTCGGTGGTAGTATTGCCGTTGATGGAGTCCTTGGCGAAGGAGAACTTTTTTTTTATTATATTTTAAGATATTCAGAAAAGTTAATGTTTTTTTTTGCCATTTTTACATCTATAACTGTTTAGTTTTAATTTTATTTTCATAAATTCCTATACATATATAGTTCAATAATTCGATATGAACATTCATTTAAAAAAATATCGTCGCTTTCACGGTAAAATGACATAAGTCGAACATTTATGATTGTCTGAAGAGACGTTTAAAAGTATGCGTCGCAGTAAAAATTTGTTTTCTTGTTAATCAAAAACAATATACAAAGTTCGTTTACATGCAATTGAAGTATTTTTCTTCCTCTTCCAGATAGTATATAAAGTTTTATTAAAGAGACTGTATTTAAAAAAAATCCTTCGGACTTACAACGTTTTGCGAAAAATCTGATTTTTTTAAAGTGTTTATTTTCTTATTATATTGCAAAAGTGTCGTTTTGCCTTGCTCAAACAATATCACTAAACAGCATATTTATTGATTCATATTAATTAAGTCTAAAATAGAAATACCTCTTCTGAGAATAAGTGACAAAACATAAATAAAAAATGATTAAAACTATTAAATAAATAAATATTGGCACTTCAGTTTGATGAAAAGTTAAAAAGGAACGTAGAAAAATCCATTAATACGCAGGGATAGATTAGCTAACCTGTATAATGTTAAATATTTATAATAAAGTGATAACACATTTACATTTTAGCAACTTTTAAGCTTCGCAAGGTCTTAGCTTAAGTTATTTTCCATTCAGCCCTTTTTTTCTTACGATGACCATTTTCTTCTTCATCCTTTCGTTGAGTTGGTATATCTTCGAGGTTGCAAGGTAGAACAGAAGTCGGGTCTTTGTCGACATCATCGGAAGAAAAATCTTTACCTGAAGATGACATCTCATCTATGGAAGATTCACAATATCCTTTGTACCACAAGGTTGATGTTCGAGATAAGTTAAAGCATTGCGTCCAGGTTCAAGACCACTTGGTCGACTACATGCAGGTGTCGGTAGGTTATGAGTACTTGCAGAAGAATCTGTGTATGTGCTTTTCTATTCTTGGCCAAAGTCATTCTCAAATCGCACTGGAGATTCTCCATGTGAAGATGATGTCTCATCCGAGGAATATTCAGAAGAATCAATAAAAAAACTTATTTTCTATCATAAGGTCGAAGTTCGTGATAAGTCAACCCACTGGGTCCAGGTTCTATATTGATTAGCTGACTAGATGCGTGTTCAAGTCGCTGATGGTTATTAGAATATTCAATGTTGATGTTTCGCTTTCCACAGTAGTATCTTTCTTTGGAAAATTATTCTCAGTAGAACTATTTCCTTAAAGCTACATGAATGCTCATTACTTACTTTTGACTTTTGAGGTAGCCTTATATTTAGAGGATCTTCTTGAAGACCGTGGGATACGTTGCCTTTAGAACTCCGATTATTGTTATTTCTTGCCAAATTGGCAAGTAATTCGGATCGACTAAGACGAGCTCTATAAAATATGAAGCGACGAACGAATTTAGATTATAATCCTGTTTAGTTAAATTTGCTAGGTATGACGACTTTCAACAAACAAAACTGAAGCTTTTGAGCCAATAAAAACAATAATAAATTATAATAATAAATCGCCGCAAAAGAAAAAAAGACTCCGATTTTTTTTACGAAGTTAATAAAACTTCGACATAAACAAGAAATGTCATAACAATGACATAAAATGCATAACGAGCATTGCTGGTGTTGAGTGGCAAAATGACAGTGTCGTTTTGACTTATCACGAATTAAAAAAAAAATTCACAAATTTTAGAAGCAAAAGTGTCATTTCTTCTGATTTTTTTAATGTGAAACCTTGCATATTTATGTGTGGATCAACAATGCTCTTAGAAAAATATTGAAATGGCACAAGAGTCTTACCTGTTTGTTTTTGAGAAGCTTGACATTTTTGGAACCACGCCGTTTTGACAAAACAAACACAACCACTCCGGGTTAACGCACAACTTAAAAAATAACATTAGGGCACAAAAAATTGCAGGGTTGTTAGTGGAAAATCGAAACTACAGTTTTCACAACGTGAAAAGTAGAAGAGTACAATCAAGCCAATTAGGCAGAAACCAATAAATAATTTGTTGCGGTCATTTCTGTATACTTAACTCAAAAATGAAAAAAATTTCGACTTATGTCACTTTGCCGTGACGATGTATGGAATTCATTTGGGATTCTGTATTTTATATATTTAAATAGGTTCTAAAATAGTGTTGACGACCGTTATAGTTATATTATACTCTATTGCAGCAAAATCGTGAGCAGGTTGACTGCTGCAGAGTTATGAAAAGTCAAAAAAAAAAAAGAGACGCTCTGAGGCTACTCTGCAGATCTAGAATTTTCGCACGATTTTTTATTAGCATTGGCTGGATTAACACTATAAAAGTTAGTAGTTGGGTAACGGCGGTACATTTTAAATGTATTTATTTTTAAATAATTTAAAAATTCCCGAAGTACCTCTTCCAACCAAAAAAATATAAGGGAAAACATATCGTGACAGGCTCTAGAAAAATCGCCAAATTGCGACTTTAGTCGCACAACGTTCACGCTGACTGTGAGAACCGGGAAAATCTCATTCTGGTTGAAATAGTGCTCTATGAAGCTCTCTATGAAGCCGCAAATTAAAGCGCACAATCGAATGGTTACCAACTTCTGATTTAAATACAAAACAACATGTTGAAGGCAATCAACAATATCTATTTTGTATAAAGGACAACGACTAGATTCCGATGAAAAAAGAAAATCAAGCGGCGCTACACCGTTAAATGTACTCAAATTCTTTTATCTGTTTTTAAAAGCCGGAAAAACCGTTTGGATAGATACAAAATAGTAACTCTGTTTCGATGCTCTCCTTCCCCTACAGGGCTTAACGCGACCGGATCAGGCAACTACTCAAAACAATCATTTTATAGCCTGTCCACAAACTGTAGATAATAGAGCTAAAAAGTGACATGTACGCCTAAAAAATGCTTCCCTGTGAGGACTGTCAAGTTAGCAAATTTTTGGTTGATAGAGTTCAGGCCCTTGACCTTCAGTCTCACTTTTATTCAAAAATCACTGGCTAAAGACGGGACCTATTAATTTAAAGTAGTTTAACAGCCAATATGTTGTTTTTTTTATTTGACTTCAATTTATTTTCAAATGTCCGGTGTTCTTAGAACAAGGGTCGCAAGTGTGGGATGTTCAAGTGGAAGCTTCATAACAATTAATTTTCTGTTACCGACTCTCAATCAGCAGATGAGGCAATCCTCATACGGGGACACATAGAGAAGTGATATAGGACGACTTTTTCTAGTCCGTCTGCCTTATGGTGGAATTCCATAGCCTTTCTAAATCGTATCTTGCTTATCTTTAGCCCAGTTTTGAAACGACGACTTTTTGTTGGAACTTTGTATTCTTGTAACCTTGAGTCCTGTTGAGACGTGGATCCTTACGAGCAATGGCAGTATCAGATCACTGAGTTTTCTTTCTAGATTTGTCAGACTTGGTCAAATTTGAGACAGCTGGGACGAGGTCGAAGAAAATTTATCAGTCTTTTACGTGATGTTTGTTGCAAACCTTACTTAAGATCATAATGCAACTTGAGACTTTAATATGTCAATCCATTTCATTTTCAGTATTGAAGGGGTCTCATTTAAACGGACCTTGTCGCACCTCTTATGTGATACAATTTCAGTTTGCTCTAGATCATTTGCATTACAGAAATGTCTTTCTTTCTTAACCTGTGGGCGAAATTTCGCTGTCAAAAAATGTCTCTCTGATTGTCACAAAGCGTCACCTTATTGGGACCGAATGTCTTCCTAATTTATACCTCGTCTGAAATTTATTAAAATTAAAGTCAACACTGCCTCGCCATTGCCAGCCGCATTACTCTACATTGTAATTTTTAAAGAAGAAGAAGCCTGCCAGTGACGGAAGAGTCTCATGAGGAATCCTGTGCTGCAAAAGCCAAAAATCAGGAACATTTTTTTCATTTGAAAAGCCGATCTCCATATAAACGAATTGAATAGCTCAAGCAATGTATTAAAATCTTGCGGTAACAGATCTTCTGCGAATTCTACGAGTTAACCTACATAAGACTTAGTTCAGGCACTGACTGACTGATTCATCATCGCACAGTTCAAACTGCTATTGGTATACACTCGTATATAGTCATGAAACATCAAAGGTGATCTCGAACATCGCATTTATTGCGATTTTGGTCACGCTGCCTCCAGTTATCCAAGCTCTAGCACCCGCGATGGCTTCTTATTTGAAAAGGAGTTTTAGTCTGGCTTGTCGTTTCGAGCCTGGGGCTGGGCGTCGACGATCTTATTAGCTGGAGAATTACTGTCCATTCGACGTATTTAAATTTTTGGGTTTTTGGACTTCCATCTACTTCTTGGAATAGGTCACAGCGCGGTTGTATCTTTCCCCTCCACATGTCCTCTTCGCACAGAGGACCAAAAATCCGTGGAAGAATATTTCTTTTGATGGAGCCAAGTATCAGGTCTTCCTTTTTGCTTATCGTTCGGAAAGAGATCTTATCATTTTGTAAAGCATACTTTGAATCCTTCGAGTTAGGGGTTTTGAACCCCATTCTTTTGCCAAACTGAGGTAGCTGCAGTTCTCTAGAGTAATTCTACGCCGGATCTCCACCAAGGTGGCGGTAGATAAACTCCACGTGCGGTCGTACTCGTAATCAATTGCATGGAGTACATCACGGTTCCATCTTATGTCCTATTTCGTTCAGCTGTTTCTTAATGACGTATACTGAAAGTATGAGCCCAAGTATTTTTGCTTACTTCTATAATTCATCTATTTAGGCATTTGTGAGGATTTTGTTTGCCAATTTAATGTATCCCCGCAAACATCTACAAGTCGTCCCTTTGCAATGAACTTCACTTTCGATTAAACGGATCTGCAACTGGGTACGTTTTGTAAAATGCCGTCTGTGGACGTATATTGTCCAAACTTTGCGCAATTCATGAAAGACTCCTTAAGGTCCGACTTTTCAAATTGCTATGATTATTCCCTATGGTCGTTCATTGCAAATGAGGTTCCGTACATGTGTGTAGCCAAGGTGTAGGCTTCGTATACCGAAGCTTACCGATCCATTTTGGTAACCCATTTGTGTTCGACAACAGTAAACCTACGCTGGCCCCTCCAGATCTCTGTAGATGTCTATTTCAAGTCAAGTTAATTGTAGGTTTGACTTGTCAAAGAACTTCTTCGCAAGCATGGTGAACACATACCGAGTTTTATGGTCATTGTACCATTTGCTCGTTCGCTTAGCCTAGTTTGAGGTACTCATCGATCTCTGCACTTTTGATAGGTTATTAAGCTATGTAGCCAACAGTTCTATACTTGTACACTGGAAGTTTTGAATGAGCATCCATAAGCTTGACTTGCTGATACAAAATACAAGAAAAAAACATATATTGCCTTCATAAGTGAGCCCTAAAACATTTGGAATGGGTGAGTGTAGTAAAAAGTTTTCTTATTAGTCTGACATGTAAGACCCATCTTCGACATCTATGATGAGGCAACAGTCTTCCAATCGGACTTAGAAGTCGCTGATTTGCGGAAGACTTCCTCGGAGTGTGGATCCACGACCCACATATTGAAAAGCTTATCTTAATATGTGGCTTAAACGGTTGTCATGTCTGCGGTGAATGGACAACTTTACAAGTCTAAGCAAACAGTGACTGTCGGAAATAAGGTCAGCTGCCTGCTCAAAGTCTTATCACTTCGGACTTGCTGTACACGATAAGACTTCCACTTCGACTACAAGTCGTCTGGGAAAAAAATCCACCTTTACTGAGTTTGACGCTCATCATGATTTCGGGTTGCGCCGAACTTAAAGCCAGCTTTCAATCCTCGGGATAAACCACTGTTTTAAGACCCCAAAAGACCATCGAAACTAATTTTCCAAATTCAAATTAATTTACGCGGCAGACAAATACAGACACAGCTCAGCCAACAAAACACTTAATTCAAGATTTATCCAACTCACCGTTCGCTGGTGCCGGAAATACTAATCTCTACCCAAACGTTTTCTCTAAAATGTTCTGGAAAAGTTTACTCAAAAATAATTAAACACAGCAACCACCCCTCAAAATTTCGCTTATCATCACCATTTCATCATGACTAAGTGTAGCTAATTCCTTCGGCAACGGTCCGGGTGTGTGCGGCAGCGGGATCACCAAATCACTGGAAACACTGTTCACGAAGTTTGTTCGAAGTGGAAAAAGATGTTTCGAAGTAATTAACATGGAAAGCGTTACGAATCGCCTGTTTCCGTTTCAACTGGTATGCGCTGTGCTGAGGCCGACCCATCAGGAAACGGAATGCCGCCCAAAATAAGCAATAAAATTCGCAATAACTGTCCCAGTTTAAAATATTACTTCATTTTGTTGTTCGCGCAACATTTTCCAGCGAAACCCCAAGAGTCGAATAGTGGACACTTAAAGTGGGTGCCAAGAAAGGGGTTAGCGCACATCGAGACTATGGGTTCAGGAATTAAGCAGTTATTGGTCGCTCTAATGAGAATTTCTTGGTTTTGACAAAAATATTTCAAGAAGTTCTGCCGCATGTATAGAAGCCGGAAATGGAACGCGCACCGTATCTACGCTCAATTGTGCGGTCGAGGTTATGTCTTGGAATGTCCGAGGAGCATCTTTGAAACCATTCGTGCTGGGTTCTGGTGTACGAGTAGTTTGTTGCAGTTTTATGACATGGAATGCCATTTGTTATGCTTTATTGTGTGGATGGGGTGAGCAAATGGAGTGCGGAAGAATGCCGTTGCCGTTGTTGGGACTTGTGCGAACCTTGTCGAATCGCAAAGGTCTAGGTTGTTCGGTCAGCTTCATATTAAAACAAATATATCAGCATCTACTTCGGAAGATTGACTGTAGCCTGAGAGTAATGAATTTTTGTGTGATTGTCTTAAAAAGTTCACAAAATCATATTGGACGTCTTCCTATACCCATAGACTGTTTAGTCGATTTTTGACCTAAGCGCGGGATTCCCAAAAACCTCACAGAAAATCGAAAGAATTCAAATGGGGCGAGCGGGTTGGTCACTCCAAATCGCCCCTTATTGAGATAAGGCTCCGGGAAGTGCTCCCTGAAAACAGCCATCGATGCCCACTCAGCGTTGGAAGATTTATTTTCAGGCAAAGCGGGTTTTTTTAAACTCTTTGAGTAAAAAAGCGGGATTCTTACGCCAAAAGCTGGACATAAAAAAACACAAGTATAGCAGTAGTTTTCAATTACCTTTCTCTTTTATTTTTATTTAAATTAAGTTTAAAATCAAGATAGACATAGATACAAATTTTTATTTAAAGAAAATAAGTTACGAGTACAGGCGAAGCTTTTTTCGCCTGCTCCTTGGGAAATCGAATTGATCTAGAGGATCTTGCGATGGTTTCCCGTGGATGAATTTGGAGCGATTTTTTGCAATTCACGTTAAAAAAATGCAATCGAGCGTGAGCTATAGCGAAAAGTCTAGAGACGAAGAAGCGACCAAAAAGAAACGATCCGTGGCGATGGTTGGAACGCACAAGTAAAAACTTTTATTTCAGCAGTTGCTGCAAGTTAGCTTTTAACATTACTTTTAGTATACAATATTCGAAATAACTGGTATAAAGTATGTGGAATCATAGTGATGTTTTTTAGCCCAAACATTACGTATTGTAATGCATTGAAAGGCGGATTGAGAGTGTCCCCTGAGAGTATCCGTCCAACTCATCAAGTCGTGAAAAAAATTCCTCCAAACATGAAGTGGGAATTCCAAGATTGAAACTCTCACTGCCTCATATACTCAGGAGTTCTAAAGGGCCAAAGGAAGTTAAGTTCTTCACCTTGTCATACTTGCGGTTAAATGAACTCATATAACATTTGGTTTTTGGTCCAGGAAAGCATTCCACGAGGTTTCATTGAAGCGGTTTCGGAAAGCGTCACAAAACGTCTGTCCGAAAAGTGGTGCTCGATGGCACTAGCCTTTCCCCCACTGTTCCAAACTCGACTGTCAAATGAGACCACTCACGTCCCGCTATCACCCCTACAGCTTAAGCGGTGCGTATTTCAAAAAAGAAAGTTACATTGGCGTATCCTGTACATTCTTGAGATTTATTTAAGATCTGCCAGCAAATATGCTATGCAGTATAGATGCGTCTAACTTTCCACTGATTTTTAAAATAAGCTTCTTAAAAGGAGTTGCGATCAAGCGACAGCGTCAATATGTTCGTATACTATTCGCAGGTGAAGCCACGGCTCAAAAGGGAGTTATTGGAAAAATGTAAACTTGGTAAGGCTTTTGAAGAGAAATAGGTCCACTCCATAAAATTTCGAATGCGCAGAAGCTTTTCAAAAAGTGTGGTATAGAGGTCAAAGAAAAATTATAGAACGCCAGCGTCTTTATATTAATTGATGATTTTTAGGAGTTGGTTTGCCACAAGGCAGTGTATTAGGCCCTGTGTTGTATCTACTATTCGGCAGGGATCTGCCAGAAAGGTTAATTACCAGCCGAGTGACAAATTCGGCTGTCAAGTTACCAAGAAGTAAACTACAAAAGGCATTATAAATAATCACCTCTATCGAGGTATCCGTTCGGAAAAAAATCCGAAACGAAAGGCAAATCTGTTCGAAACTAAAATTGCTTTGAAAGTATCCGTTCCGGAAGGAAATCAATGAATATAAACGTGTTCATTTGATATAAAAATATTCGACAGATATTTGTTGGCGGAGAGCTTCTTACAAAATGCGCCGTGTAGCTGTCAACAGTAAGTCACATAGCGAGGTAGAACGCAATGCGACAGTGTGCGCGGTACTGTATGTCATCGGAGAATTTTTCCGAACGGAATGTAATGGAATCTCTCCGATTTCGTACCAATCGAAGATAATTCCCTTCCGATCGGATACTTCGATACGAGTGAATGTTCGTAAAATAAAATAGGTACACAATGTTCTTAAATGCCTTCGGGTTTTTTTTTTTTTTTTGTTCGCTTAGACGGGGTTGAAGACCTTTACAGAAGAGTGCTATGAGGAGTTTTCCTTTTACGTTCCTAGAAAAAAAAAACACTATACGAATGTTTACAGTCGAGCCTCGATAAAGCCATACTACTTACTAACCCAAGTCGTTTAGAGGCAGAACAATTTTGTAACCAGTAGCAATATTATCTGACCGAGATTTTTTTTAATAAGGATGCACTGGTCCGAATTTAATAATCATATTGATAGCCAAAAAACAGGTAGATTTGAAGAAACCGTGCTCAATGTAAGGTCAGCAGGTCCTCTCCGTTGCTTTGACGAACATTTTGTGTATAGCTACAACTGTATAACATTGAAAACGAACACAGAAAAAAAAAAAACAATAACAAGCACTAATTTAAAAAAAAGGTGTTCTGCACTATCCACTTTTTTATATCAAAAGAATATATTGTGTTTAATTTAAATAAAATAAAATCCGTTGCGGGAAAAAAACAGTGATTATATAATTTATAAAAAAAAAAATAGAGAATATAGACAAAATTAAGTTAAGCTGGAAAAAAAGTTTGAATGTGACAGGATTGTTCTTAATCAACACAAAACTGGAGCTCCGATGAATTTTCGAGAATCAAATAGATCCTGACTAATTTTATGAGAAAGAAATTTAATTTATTTTGAATATATAATAAATCTTTAATAAGATGAAATATTTGATGAAATATTGTTAATTTGAATACAAATTTTCATCACTATCCACTTAAAAATATCGGGCTTGGCAATATGAAAATAAATTCCTGATCTGCTAAGCGTTAAAATTTAATTTTTTTCAAACTACATATTTTGCTTCGTTGAGTCGAGGAGCTCCGACAAATTATGCGACAAAATGTAAATTTTCGTCCAAAAAATATATTTAAATTTTTCCGGAATCCTCCGAGTTTTCCACTAAGAATTTTCTATTTTTCCATTCGAAACAATTGCACACAAAATTCCATTCAAAAAACAAATTTTCAATTTGTACAGTTTCCCGACTTTTCCGGAGGGTTTTCCCAATTTTTTTTTTCATAAAAACCTACTCCTGATAATTACGAACAACAAAAAAAAGCCAAATCGAATTACTATACATTTTTCACGCCATTTTTATTTATATGGATAATAGAACAGAATTTTATGAATCTCTTTTCAATATTCAATCTTCAATATGAAGACAAAGTTTATGGAAAATTGTTAATACTAACTGATTCATCTAAAAATAAACAACATATTTTTGTCAATATCACAAACGGATTTCCGTTTTGTTAACGATTTCAGTTTGTCAAAATGGAAAAATTTCATTATTCTTAATACAATATTAAGTCGGGCAGCAGTTAAGGAAATTTTTCTTATTTTGAATATTAAATCTCCAATAACACAAAAAGTTTTATGAAAAATTGTCGATCCGAACAGTGGATTCTTCAAAGATTAACAAAATATTTCTGTCAATATTCGCTATAAGATTTGGTTCAGTGAAAAAGAACAAGTCAGGAATCGTATGGTCACCTCGCACATGCCACCATTTGTGATATCTACTTAATGTTGTACTCAATGCAAAGCTGGGGTTGAATTACTGCATCCGTGATCGAGTACTGACTCAATTTGCTTCTGTTTTGCGTGTAAAATCCCTAAAATTGAGTGACGTATTGATAGTTCACGGAGGCGGTAATTCGACCCCTGAGTACGTCTTCTCTGTAGCTGCACTTAACATATGCTACTCTGTGCTTAAAGTATAAGGTTGATGGACGTTTCCTATGCACTAAATTTTTTTTTGTTATCAAAAAAAGCTCCGATTTCTATTTTTTTTTACTTTTTAATTTACTATCTGATAAAATACCAAAATATCACTTTGTATGCACACATAAGAAGCTACTACTACTACCACGTTTAACTACTACTTCCTTCCTTTTCCAGGTCCACGTACCCGCAAGCCAAAAAAGTCGCCCGGTGAGAAGACGCCCGTCAGCGAAGACAAACGCCCGCGTACCGCTTTCAGTGGATCGCAGTTAGCCAGATTAAAAGTGAGTTGCACAGTCGAAACCCTTGTCAAATCAAATTATTTCCCCTTTCTCAACAGCACGAGTTCACCGAAAATCGCTACCTAACCGAGAAGAGACGCCAACAGCTCAGCGCCGAACTCGGCCTGAACGAAGCCCAAATCAAAATTTGGTTTCAAAACAAACGTGCCAAGATCAAGAAGTCCAGCGGAACTAAGAATCCACTAGCTCTACAGCTCATGGCTCAGGGTCTATACAATCACTCAACAATTCCACTGACAAAAGAAGAGGAAGAACTGCAGGAACTGCAGGCGCAAGCCGCCTCATCAGCATAATGCAGTTCCATGCCCCCGTTACCTATCCATCCAGTTCATCTTTACAACGAAAGTATTAGACACACACACACACGCGTTAATGCATCATAAACAATTGTATATTCTTAGCCACCTACTCTTGTACAAAAGCGAAATTAAATAAAAATACCTATTAAAACTGAATATAAACTAAATTAAAAACAAAAGCAATATTTAGCGTTAAGATTTAGCATTTGGTTTATATTCGCTGTAAATAATTTACTTGTTTTTTTGGCCGAGTGTTTTCTTCTCTCTCTATGATGAAGAAAGACTAAAATAAGTTTCTAGTCCTTGAAAATCAATCTATACGCGTAAGAGAAAAACAGTGAAATGTAATTTTAAACAAAACTACAAGTACATACTCATAAATAATAAAAGTTAACCCTAATTTAAATAGAATTAAACAAGCATTGTATATTTATTGAAATCAGTGAAAGGCGAGTTGCTTTTCTTTTGTATTATAAAACTATTGAACTGTTAGCTATATATTTAAATGAAAAGAATTAAAATAAAAACGAATTATTTAAATTAAATAATAAATTTATTTGTTTTATTTGTGCTTGGAATTTGACACGATGCGGTGGATCGGGTGAGTTATTCATTTATTCACACTTGACTTTGGGTGCCCATAATTTATGAACCCATTAGGCATATCTATGGTGGCTAAGCCTAAAGTGGATGGGCAGGGAGTCGCCCTCGTTTGGACTGGTTCGCCTATATACTTGCCGCATGTAAATTAATTGCACACGCATAGTTGGATACTGTGTGAGCCAGTTAAGTCGGAATTTGTAGAAGGTTCGACTAGTTTCGACTAGATCCGGGGTCACACCTCGCAGTCTCCCACGGTGGTCTCTCTCGCTACCAAAGACTTACAAAATGTTTATTAGCTTTTCAGTGTTAATTTACACCCGGCTCAGGTTTCTTGGTCGGGAATTTATGATGAGGCAGCTGGTAATATCTTTCGGCGGCTGGAGAGTGGCCTTAGGAAGTGCCTTATCAGGCAGTCACTCAAGTTCACAGACTTGTCTTCAGTTTTAGATTTATGTGGATTGTTGGATTTGGACAACTCTTAAGCACCGAAAGGCTTTAGGGGTGAGGCATTTTTAAAGACTTTCAAATTATAGAAGAGATTGGAGGAGTTGATGGCAAAGGAAAGCGTTTGTGCAATTGGCAAGGTTTGTACAGCTTCGGCACACGATTCCCTGCCTTCCAACTGAGTTACATACTATTGCAAAGGTAGGTTGAAGACTTCTGCCGACGATGAGGCCTAGTTCCATTTGCAGTTGTAAAAATTGACAAAGCTGTCGGGTAAGTTGGTTGTGCGAAAATTTTGCAATATTAATGTGTTCCACGAAGTTCAGAATGAGGAGTCACGCTGTTTTAAGGGCGGATAACCAGTGAATCCTGAAAACAAGTTTAAGAATGCGAATTGCATTAAACATTCCCGAAAGCCAACAAAATAAAACCTTCAGCGAATGTTAGAGCTACGTTCCTAAAGACGGAACACAGTAAGACCGCTCCGAAAGAAGTAGGAACTTCAATAAATGCAAGTTCTAATAGCTTAAAAACGTCCAGGTTCATAAGAGAATTATCGGAAATCCTATCTCTAAATAAAGCAAGAGTGGAGACTTTCTGGGCGGATAAATTAAAAAACTCTTAGCTGACTAACTTTTGCCTCATGAAACAACACATCTCGGTACGTTCGTGTGGGGATATTTTCAGTGCCAAAAGCTTCGCAAAATATGGATGGCCTTTGACAATGGGGCGTGGCACTTCCCACCGAAGAAAAGAAGTGTTTAAGACCTATGGGTTGGCCCTGGGTTGGCCCTTATAGCAAGTATGTTCACATCGATGTTTATTGTATGTACCAAACAGTTTACAAAAAGCTGACGTAGTAAAAAGAGGCGTGGCAACTCCTATACAACACAGTCATTTGAAACGCTGCTACATATAAATTATGTATCCTAGTAAAGAAGGTGCATGTTAGGTAAGTAAGTAGTAGGCAGTGGACTTGGACCCAGCATTGGCATCATTTTAGGCGCAGCACTCACCTAACCTTAAATTTCTTTCTTTCTCTCTTTTTTTTATCATTTCAAAGTGTATTGACCAAAGACTGTCAAAAAATGAATAGACGAACGACTCTGGCGTGACATCAGCCCATCTCCAGTTTCCTTTATGAAGCCGGGGCCGCACATGCGGTTTTTCGAACTAGGGCACCCTTTGTCATTGAATTGGAACTGCATACTACCGCACAACTGGTTGTTCATTAACACGACAGTTAATTAATAGACGAACCCATATATCCTTGATCACGACTCATTGGCTTTATTGCTTTTATAGGTTCGGTTTTGAGAACAAATTTATTACCCTTTGCCACCATTTTTGGTTTGTTTTTTGCCCCCAGTTAACTGACAGTGGGCGCGACATTATAAGAAATTCTTATAGAACAGGAAAAAAACACACACACATTCCTATTAAAAAAGAGTTATTTTAATGATGGCGACGCCATATTGCCATTGTGCACGTTGTGTGACAAAAGGACATCATTCTCTCTGATTATGTCGTTGAATTGACGAAACACACGGGGGTAGAAGTTCGTGGACTCAGGTAATTATTTAACGAACGGAGTAGAGGGTAGGAAGGAAAGCTATTAGAAACTGCCCTTAATGTCCTGTTGAAGGGACTGTGCTTTGGCTACAGACGTTATAACTATACACCCGCTGGCTACCGGCTTGCGAGTGTGTTGTCGACCTCTTCAGGCGCTAATTGAATAAAATTCCGCAGGTGAGGTTGAATCCTTTTGTTTTCTTTTCATTTTGTGTTCGCAGGAGTCCTCACCATCGCACATAAAGTTAATTATGTAATAAATTCCATCGTCTTTGCGAGGGAATATTCGTTTTGTATGCGCAGGAAGGCGGACTGGCTATAATACAGCGGGACTGTCATTAAATTGTGTTAAACTCGGCCTAGGAATGTTTATTTTATTTCGGAAAAGGCTACTGCTTGGACGAGTGAGCTTTACGAGTGTGTCGAGGTATAAGTGGGTGTTTTGTCATCTTTTCAATTAGCCTGTTAACATGGAAGCTTTTATGAAAATGAGTCTTTATATTGGTGCAAAGAAGTGGGGGGTTTTCAAGGGGTGGTATTTTTTCCAACCGTTTTAATTGGTAAAAATAGTATCCTTTGGTTAAATGCGGTCCAGAAAGCTGAGAAGGTTCTACAAATTCGAAGGACGAAGACGCACGGCTTGTGTTTATAACCAGTTTGTCCTACTTAAGCAGCCCTTTGTCAGATGAATTTGGAGCGTGTTTAGGCCTAGAGAGCTGTGATTTGCAACGTAGGGTGAGTCTTATACGGCAAATAGGTGCAATGACATATTTTGTGCTTCGATTTTTGTAACCAAGGGTACCTTACGTACCTTATTAGATGCACTTGAGGTATAAAAAGACTTGTACATATTTTGGAGCTCAAAAATCATGAAAAAAATAAATAAACATCTTGCAATCTGGCATCACTGCGTAGAGTACAAGCTCCGATAAAGACGAAAGTTGCGAGAAGTATTCGGTATTCCATACCCGGTAAAACACAACAATGTGTAGCCCTTTATACATAATAATGGCCCTTTGTACAGGTTGGGCCAAATACAAGTTTCTTTTTAAAAATGATATAAAATGAACAAAATTTCATTTTTTCTATGAAGTATGGCTTTATTAGTGAGAGCAAATATTCCCATTAATTATGTAACACAACGTCGTTCGAGTAGCTGTCTCGGCTAGCTTCGCAGTAGCGCATTCTGCCACTCCAATTTTCCAAGACCTTGTTGATGGTTTCGGGCTGTAGCTCACGGGTGGCTTGGATGAAAACCTCTTTTCAAAAAACGTACTATTTGGGCTACAGCACTCACTTTGGTAATAAGTTCTCAATATTTCCCAACGTTGTTCAAGCATAAAGCGACTGATTTCGTTTCACGGAGGTATGATACTGACTTTATGTCAAGATTTCGAGCGGGAAACAGCTGTCAGTGTCAAAATAACCTGTGATCTAAAAAAAAACACTAAATGGACCACCCTTTAAACTTTACCGGCCAGGACATCCTAAATAGACAGAGGAGTATAGCTTCGCATAGGAGCGGAATACTGAGGTAGCTAAAACGCCTTCCGTATAGACTAAAACCATGGAATCCATGAATCATTTTTTGACGGACCTAGTAGATGGACTAAGATGTAGTAGAGTTGTAGTATTGTACATACCTATTTATTTTAGTGCTTAGGGCGGAGAATCCTAGACTCTACTCCCGATCCAGAGCAACAAGGCGCTTGAGGAAACCCTTTTGTAAGATGGCGTCTGTGTCTCGAGTTGAGCCTCCGCAGACAGTGGATACTTTGCTATCCAAAAGCTATAATCCAGGATGCTTAGAGGTTCGGTTCATCTTAAAGTGCTGAGAGAATTCGGCGCGTCTAACACGACGATGCTTTTCGATTAAACTGCGGTTATTCTATAAATCCCTCAAACTGCAAAATGGCGCGTCCTCAATATTCTCTATAAGAGTTTGCTTGTAAAACGTATTGAATCGTCTGTGTGCTGATGGAGTAGGTTAGCGACTGGGCTTCCTGTTCCTGTAAGTGTGCGTTCACGTTGAAGTCAGTTCGCGCACAGGGTGAATATTATTGTCCTGATCTGCTCCCACAGTTTTGTAAAAGTTATATCCTATAGCACCTTTTCAGTGGCTTCAAGGGCCCCTCTACTTTCCAAAGTGACTTTTCGCCTAAACAATGTAAGAATTGTCTTCTAAGTGGAAAAGAAACATGGCTCTAGCGATCCAGATCGTCTCCATACACTGGTATAAGCTTTTGCACGCTCCCCTGACACTTTACCTTCAACTTAGTGCTCGTCTTAGTTGCCTAGGCTTATTTTGGTCTTTCGAATAAATCGGAGAGATGTGAAAAATATTTAATCCACAACTTCCGATGTCATTGAAGAACTTTCTTGTCCATCTCATAAAATACCAATATCAGCTGCACTCTATCAGGCCTCCAAGCGGCAGAATAGCTTTGTAAGGCCAGCTCCTCGGCCCGTTTAAAACTCTATCCACGCACTGAGTGAGTTAACACATTAAATAAGTTCAACCGCTCTAGACTCAACCTCATCCTAGTTCGCTGTATAATAAATTACCGTCGCCTGGCTTCATTTGCATATTTGCCTGATAACACCTCTGAGCGCGATCCACTTTGAATAAAATCTATAAACACATTTATTCGAGGCTAACCTTGACAATCCCAGACACTTTGGCTGCCATCAGCCACCAGTTGTTGTAAATTGTTCTCCTAACCGTTCGCATCTACAAATGGGTACTCATTCAACTGGACAGGGACACAGTGTCAAAGTTGTTCCTAAATCAATGACACATTATGAGCCTGCAGCTTGTTAGCCGATTGTATCTATACGGTGTGCGTGTGCGCAACTGCTCATTACTTGTGCGCGACAACTTCATACAACCGTTTTGGCAATAAAGATTTTTTTTTAAAGCCCAACGTTCGGTTTTTATGTTTTGCCGTTCAAATAAAAACTGGAAACAACTCCCTCACCATCAGCCAGCGAGACATGACGTTTAAGTGGGGTCGACACCTATACGCCCACACCAAACCGCTAGCCGGGCGCGCAGTTAATTCGCGAAACTCATTGTGTGGGTGCGCCTTTATGGTATACCACGGAAAGAATAATCAAAATCATTCGACCGGTGGTGGCGCACAGATTAAGTTGCAACAGTTCCGCAGATACACACACGTGAGACGCAAATTGGAGACGTTTCGGCCACTTTTGTCCGCAAAACAAACGCGAATACATCGTGCAACTGCAATTAACCAAAAGCTGGATTTATGACTTCTTAAGTTTTGACATTTTAATTTGCCCGCTCAGGCCAAACAACGCGACAATAAACCCGCGAATTCGGATGACAATGACGAGCGTGGGCCGAACATTATTCCGTATTCATTTATCAAAGTGAGCAACAGAGCAACACAGTCGTCGGTCGTCGTCGTTATGACTTAATTTTGGGTTGAGGCTTCTTAGATGGAACCACAACCAGTTGGGCAGCACAACAATGAAATGAATTCCGATTCCGAACGCTTTAATCGACATGTGTGCCTGTAAATTATGTCTCCAATAACTCATCCGAATGTTTATCTCGAACTGGGATTGAGAGGTTTTTCGCTTTATCACCAGGCCAATGTCGTAGAACAACGACCCGCAAATGCAAACGCAACGCAAACGCCAAAGCAATAAAGCCAAGCGAACATAAATATTTAAGAGAGCGCGACTCCACTTAAAGGTGCGCGCGGACAAATTTGCTTTCTTGTTTTCGATTATAAAGTTAAATTTGTGCCTTCGAATCGAGGGCATGTTAAAAGTCGGCCCGTCAAGTTGTTAATCTTGAGCGCTGTCATAGAATCGTGTAATAATTCCCTACATAGAGGAAGGGCCGAAGCTATAGAACTGGCTTTTTGCTTTGTTTGTTGCTTGATTTGACTTGAAGTTATAGGTATGCACCTGTCATTGGGTAGTCGAATATAAGGGTGCTTACAATATAGGCATTTCGATGGGAATTTTTGAGTTCCCAGGGCTGTCAGAAAAGAACGCATTTCAAGGTTTATGCATAGGCAATCATTTTGTTGTTGAAAGATATTCGCCCTAAAGACTCAAGTAACCTGCAAACGGAAATTCGAACTTATATAGGTTCGGTTTGACAGATAAGTCAAGCCCATTGGACTAACACAGTTAGTGGCTGAATCTTCTATACTTGCATCAAAGCGAAGTGAACCATACATCGTCGCCGTTCTTGTTATGATCCACACTTAGGCTCCTCAAAGAAACATTGACATGATGAGTTCCTTATATGGGTTCTAGCCTACTTGATGACCCACGGGTTCTCAAAACCGGGGCCATCTGAAATGTCGCCTCCTATATATGCGAGAGACCAACCAAATCTTAGGTATCAATTTAGCCACGATCCATAAGACCCAGAGATAAAAAAAATATCCACACAATCGCTGACGAAAGGTCACAAAATTGAATCTGTCAGGGAGGTCAAAGATAAAGGACCGAACCGTCATTTAGTTCTTAGAACAAAAGCAGCCTAAAGTTCTCACTCCTGAACTCAAGCTACTTGGTGAAACATGTAAACTGCATGTGAAAACAGTTAAATAGAGACCTACCTATCCATCGAGGCTAAATGAATAAATATAATAAATATTTGCGGAGCCTAGGCCCAGCTTCTCACAACCATTAGATGTTGGTCTGGCACAGTGGAAAACATTTTAAGACGAAATTTGTGTTTTTCAGGGAATCCAAACTGGGATCGCCCCCTTTGTAGTCCAATACCATAACCGTACTAATCCACTGCGCCTACCATCGAGCTTTGAAGATCTGCCGAAGCTCCCCGGTCCATGGTTTGGAGAAAAAAATTCAAAGGATAACAGAAATTAAAATTCGAGCACATGTGACATTGATTGGAAGATCTTGACTATGTATTTTTGAGACTCTCGAATACGCCGTACCAAGAGAAAGATATTGTATTCGAACGAATTTCGAACTTGAGATGTTAATCAATTCTGACAGTACGATGGTAGAGGAAGTCAGTAAAGTGGGTCGCCCATTTCTGTCCGTCTGTCCGTCGGCTCCTAATTTTATGATTTTAAACCAGGTTGATTTTCTCAAAAACGCCTCAAACGATTTCAACCAAAATTGATACTTGAACTTAAATAGGTGGAGTTGACATTGCTGCGTACCCAGTTTTCGCTAGTAAAAAGTAAATATGGTACTTTTGAAAACCGGACTGATTCTAAAAATGGTTCGTACGATTGTATCTAACATAAATTCTTTACTGATGTAATATGGTCATTTCCAGTTTGAAAGCAAACTCAGTTTTACTCAAAATTATCGTACAATACATTTTTGAAAAAAAGTCATTTTACAATTTTTTCTTAGTTTACTTGAAAACGCACAACGTTTTCGATCAAAATGCAAACTTGGAGGAACATTTATATTTTCAAAATTATTGCGTCCTTAATTTTCAATTCGAATCACCGAAAACGGAAGTTTTAAAAACTGCTCACATCTCGAAAACCACATTTTCGATTGGGACACAACATACGAGCGAAACTTTAAGATCGAAGTAAGGCTTTACATAGCGAACAATATCTGATAATTGGTTTTCACCTGAGCAATAGTATTTTTCAAACTAAACATTGAAATTCTGTTACTAATTTTTGTCATGAATAATTTGACAAAAACAGCTCTTTATCGACTTGGAATGAAATACATATTCAAGCTAACAAAAGATTCTAAATAATATCCCACACTTAGTTTTTCTTAAAAAATACAATTAAAGCCGCATTTAAAATATTTCTTAAAATGTCTTAAAATTGACTACCCAAATCCCGATCTGTGTTCATGAACACATCAGATCAACTATTAAAAAGGGTGGTTAGGTTTTAAGGGCCGATGTTGATTTTGAATAAAACACAAAATATTTAGGAAATTACTGTCATTTCTTTTTATAATGATAATATTGGTATGGTACAATTATGTAAGGAACAAAATATCGGCCAAATGGCTGCCGCGACCTCGGCCGCACACCTCCATCCGATGGGCCAAATTTTCGATGACGCTAAGGCATAGTTTAGGGTCTATGCCGTTAATGTGCCGAATTATCTCATCCTTCAGCTCTTGAATTGTTGCTGGCTTATCGACGTACACATTTTCTTTCAAATAACCCCAAAGAAAGAAGTCAAACGGTGTCAAATCGCATGATCGTGGCGGCCAATTAAGATCGCCACGACGTGAGATAATACGGCCATTGAATTTCTCCCGCAAAAGAGTCATTGTTTCGTTAGCTGTGTGGCAAGTGGCACCGTCCTGTTGAAACCACATTTCGTCCACATCCATATCTTCCAATACGGGCCATAAAAAGTTCCTTATCATCTCACGATAGCGAACACCATTCACAGTAACTGCCTGACCGGCCTCATTTTGGAAAAAATAATGGCCCGATGATGCCGCCAGCCCATAAACCGCACCAAATAGTCACTCTTTGTGGGTGCATTGGTTTTTCGACAATCACTCTTGGATTATCATTCGCTCAAATGCGGCAATTCTGCTTATTGACGAATCCACTGAGGTGAAAATGTGCCGATTAAATTGACCGAAAAAATCATGAAGTGCACGATATGCATTTTGATTTGAACGCCCATTTTCATAATAAGCCTAAATAACTATAACGCTTTGCTCGATTGTGTATCTTCAAATTGAGTTAGTCTGAAATTGAGAAATGTCAAATGAAATGCAGAAAATAACTTGACGTTTAGGTGTGGTTCACTTTAAACATCGGCCCTTAAAATTTAACCACCCTTTATAAAGAGGTACCGTTTGTTTGTAAGAGGTAATCTCCGGCACTACTGAACCGATTTCAAAAATTCTTTCACTAATAGAAAGCTACGTGATAGAGTATTGCGATAGGTAGGAAGCAGCCAACATCATAAAAGCTATACCTATCCATCCATCGACTATTATTATTTCTGTAGTTTCTGTAGTATAAATTTACTAAAAATAGATTTTCTGTGTGTTTTTTTTTTGGATCTTTACATTTTTAAAATATTAACAACTGAAAAAGTTGAATTTTACCACATTAAATTTCAACCACGCAGTTGTGTATACGGGAAATAACTACTTTGCTTTCTTTCTTCATGCCCGTTCAAACGACGTCACTAAAGAGCGTCGACGGCCGCAGAGAGTTACAGTCATCAAAAGTCATAAGAGAGACTCTTCAGTCCTCATCCTCAATTCCTCACACGTATTCACAGCAGCGTTCCCTCCCGCGCTAAAATTGAAGTGTTTTGTAGTTAATGAGTACATGTTTTCTTACTGAGTGCGGAACTACTTTGGATCCACCGCGTACTACTTTCTATAACTCATTTCTTATTTTTTCAAAATTGTAACAACAGGCTTAAACTACCTACAAAAAACGGGTTCCAATTCAAATTCTCGCGCAGGATACTCCTCTTTTTCTCAATTGCTTTTCTGAGCAACTGTAAAGTGAACTGTGAAGACCGAACATTTATAAAAAAAATATTTCTAATACATTTCTTAGTGTTAAATAATGAAATAACTAATGAATATTCAACTTCTTCTTTTTCTTTTCGTTTTATATATTGAACTACCTAACCTATTATTTATTTTTAAATATATACACATATTAACCTTAAAGGTTTCATTTTCCCTTATTTTTTGTGCATGAACTGAAATAATTTATGTTGAATTAAAATAAGCTTTTCTTTGTTATATTTTTTTAATGAATAAAAAATGTGTGTTCAAATAAAACAAAAATTTGAAAACTTATAGTATATTTGAGTTTTGTGTAAACAAATTTCCGATTCTAATTGAAAAATTAGAGCCGTTTTGCTTACTACCTTCAGACCCTTCGGAGTACCATTTTCTACCGCAATGAGAACTCTGCTTAGCGACAAGGGAGGGAACGCTGATTCTCAGATAGGAAATCTAAGAGAATTTCATTTTTAAAATTTTGTGGGGGAAGTGGGTAGGTGGCGCTGTTGTCGATCTCCGAAGCCACTCAACCGATTTCAATGACATTTTGTGGAAGGATATTGTTGGCTGCAGTTTTGAAGATAGGATAGTTGTTGACCCGATAAGTCCAAATAGATCTTATACCCTATTCACACCGAGCCGAAAACAATCGAAATCTTCATCGAAACAGAAGTTTTCAGTTTTCCCATATATCAGTTTTCAAAACGAGTTGTTTTGCACAAAAATGCCCGTAAAGCCAGCTTCGACAGGGTCAATGCAGCAGAGTCCACCACCATTCGGATCCTTGCCCCAATGAGAAGTCGCGGCGAAGATTTGAACGATTTTACATTGCATCATAATCGAAGACAATATTGCCCTTCCAAATAAAAACGAAAGCCGTTCATACCCACACTTGTTCTGAAATTCAAATGAACTTCAAGTCCACACAAGTCTTGTGAGGTCAACTTAGATCGCATTCACTATTATTAATTCATCAGAAGGTAAGTAGTGTCAGAGAAGGAAGAAGTAAAAACGGTCCTTTAAAACTGTGGGACTTTTTATTTGGTGAAGGGTCGTGCGTGTCACACCGGCTCCATTTAAACCGGTAGCCCCTTTTGTCTCTAGTTCAACAATCGATCCGTCAGGATCGACTGTCTGTTCGAAGAGAAAATAAAAGTTTCGAAACCGGAACTCGTTGAGCTGACCAACAAATTACCGCCATTGCTGCAAGACCAGCTTAAGCTTCACATGAGCATGCGGGCTATTAAGACCTGCGTCTGAGTGTTCCATCGGATAGTAACAACCACCGACAAAAAAAAAGAACTGCGCCCCCTGGCAATGGGCCATTCGTTTCACCTTAAAACAATAATCATCACCAGTGAGTCGTGCATTGGCCGCTTAGCCAATTCCGTGAGTTACTGTTGTTAATTAAACGCTTGGTAAACATAAGTTTCTCTTCGAAGCCTACGGCTTCAGTATTCATTGTTCAATCTAATAAATCTAGCTCCCCATCACAAGAGCCACATTGTCTAACGTCACACTTGACCAGAAGCCTGGACATCATTAATCGCGAAGCTTGAGTCTATTTGAAGTATACGCACACATTCAGTTCGTATTTCTGGGCAACATCTTCATCGGTGATTCTCTTGAATCCTCTCTTAACATCAACTTGATGCCAATCCAGAGGCGTGATGCAAACCAGCCAAAAACACCACAGCGCACCTCGTCGCATCTGTTTATCTCCCTTTTGTGGCCTGTGATTCTAAAGTACATACGCTCGCACACACTTAGAATCTGCCCGTTGCATATGCAAAGCGAATACCAACCGGCAACTCGCCTGTAACCCACCGAAGAGTGGGCTCGCATTCCCTCGGCCAGAGTACAAATCATGGAACAAGTCCTCGAGAAAATGTTCCTCCATGCAGCCAGACCAACGACTTGGGTGGTCCGCGGGCATCACTTTATTACGAAAACATCTCTCTTTCTCCCAGAGATATACTTAACGAGTACACATCCACTTACCCGATTTTTACTTCATAACATCCTCCTCATGTCGGTCGGTGCGCAAAATCAGCGGCTCCTCTAGCGGGCGGCGCGGCGATCGCCCGACGGTGCGGTGGTGACGGCACGGCGGCGGAAACGTTCACCGTCCAAACGTGCTGGTTAATTGTAATGTCTATATATTCGGTTTGATTTACTTTGGCAAAGTGGATGCTGAAGCTGCGATGTGCTGTTGGCTATCTCACTCGCTCCCCAAGAGCACGATTCAAATGAGAGGGCCCCATCGGGATGGTTGTACGGTGTACACTTGAGATGGCTGAGCGTGAAATATCCTCTTTTTAATTAGTTTTAGCGTTTCTTGCGTGGCCTAGGGGGTGCGCAGATCGAGACAATGACTTGGACTTGTAGATAAGTTGACCCAAGGTATGGTATACGAACTAGTTGGCTCAATGCGGATCCACTGCTGCTAGGGGGTATACTCCAATCTTAGGTGTAGATGGGTAGTGAGCTTTGATGCGTCTTTGAGCAACCACTTGGGATGGATACTGGGAACAGCTTGGGTCCCCCTACTGTGTATTGCAGTATGAAACGGACATCAGATGTTAAGCGCTGCTAAACTCGTTGGGATTTAGTGAAACCTGGCAATTGGCCAAATTAAACCGCATCAGTTGCTTTCCTCTAACGTGTGATGGATTGGACGCCGATAAATGGTGATCCGAGTTTACACAGTGCTGCGCTTTTGTATTGCCTTTCAAATTGCTTTGGCGGTCTGTTTCTTCGAGCACCTCCAGCGACTTGGCTGGAACGCAAGGAACCTTCTCAGTTCGAACATAGGAATTTCAAGCAAGTCACTTCCATTTTTATCATTTGAGGCAGCATCTAACACAGACTTGGGACAAAGTGCGAGTGCAGATTACGGAACAATACTTGGAAAATGTTGCCAAAAGGTGTACAGGTACAGAGCGTTACAAGGAAACAAGGACCTGTAGAGTTGAAGACGGAAACTTTTAAGCAAAGTCACAGTCGGCATTGAGGATATGGAAAAACTAGTTCTGCACACTGTCAAACGGGGAAGTCGACCGAAGTTCCGCCCTCAGGCAGAACGACCCATATAAGCTGGGCGATAAAAATCAAGCGAGGGTAGCAATATCTAAACTTAAGTCCAATGGGTGAATGCCAAGTCATCTGCGTGGGAACCATTTTGTCAGGGGTTTTAGAGCGGATTTTTGTGTGGTTTACTAAAGCTCCATTGCTTCTTTTCGAACGTTTTTGGGGATGATTTTGCAACTGTGGCATTTTTGGGACGCTTTTGAGGAGGTGCTCTTGCTTTTTAGTAGATTTTTTTAAACTGTTTCGGGACGTTTTCGACCGTACTAAGAGTGGTTTTTGAGCCCTTTTTCTGCGTTTTTATTGGGACGTCTTTTGGACCTCTCTTCTTCCCTTGAAGGGTTTTTTAAGGGATTTTGAAGGCCTTTTTTAATGAGGTTTTTTTAGAGGTTTGCTTCCGTTGTAAAGAATTTGTTCAAGTCTTTTCGGTAGCATTTTTTACAGGATTTTGAGGGTGACCTGACGGATAACTTGGCTTCCTTTGTTTTTATTACAAAGCCAGGGCGGCTCTATGGCGTTTCAAACCTTTTTTTGCTGTTTGTTTTATGGTATTTCTTTTGCATTTTTGAACGTTCTTTTAGGAAATCTTTAGAGTCGAATAAGGGACCAGGGCATAAATTCTGATTCTGTGAATTTACCGTAATTTCGATTCTCGCTCTACGAAAATTTGAAAAAAGCTCAAAAATGTTCATGTGAATATTTTTTTTTCACGTCCTCATTTGCAAGTGAATGTTTGTAGTGAAAGTTTGAAAATAGAGCAACTACAAAGCGCGAAATTGAATTCACTACAACAGTTTCACTTATTGAACGAGAATCCCTTTCGATTTCCGATTGAATTGAATAAATGAAAGCAATCTTACACAGAACCAGAATTGAGCCCCAGCTGGCTGTAATCGGGCTTATTTCGTTATTTAGGAGTTTTTTTCGGGTGGCTTTTTCAACCGCTTTTTATGGGCTTCTTTTCGATCGTTTTCCCTGGCGTTTTTTAAAGTGATTTTTGTGGCGGTTTTAAGTAAGAATTTCTTGGAATGTTTTTGATGAGATTTTCTGGCGTTTTAGGTCTTTTTCTATGGGGTTTTGTGAGGAATTTTGCCATTTTCGGGCGCGTTTCTCCTGTTTTTTTATAGACTGTTCGTAAAACTGTCTTTTTGTGATTTTTAGAGACGGTTTCAAGATATATTTTCTAGCACTTTTTGTAATTGGTTTTAAGAGGCCAACAAGGGACGAGGCGGATAATTTGTTATGCTTGGTTTTTGGATATTTTTTTAAATTTATTAGGCTGTTTTAAAGTCGGTTTTTTTTTTTTTTATGGTTTTGCGGAGATATTTGTGAGTTCTAAACATTTTTTCTAGAATTTCTTGAGACATTTTTTTCGCGCGTTATTGAACTTCTGTTTGGGGTGTTATTAAAAAGGGTTTTAATTCGATACGAAGAATTTTTTTTTTTTTTGAGAACATTTTAAGAGTCTATTAATGGATTATGTGTATGATTTGGAATTCAAAATTTTTTTGGATGTTTTTGGGAGGTTTTCTAGATTTTTGAGGCTTTTTGGGGACTATTTTTAGGTAGTTTTGTGTAGTGTTCTTCGAAGCGCATTTGGAAGCATTTTTTAAAACACTTCTCTTTTGAGGATGGAGTTTCACGGAATTTTTTTTATCTTTTAATACATCTACGAACAAAATTTAATAATAAATATTTGGTGTTCAACCGTCATGAAGTAAGGACTGGGCGTACTTTTAGATGTCATTACTTTTCACGGCTGATTTGTTATAGAGGTTTTTATATGGAAGAACTTGGCTCTTTTTTAACATTTATGTTTTTGCTCTGATCTCACTCCTTTTGGCAATAATTTTAAAACTTAGAAGAAGTAGGAGTATGGACTCTTCCTATTTCTTTTGGTTATGGGTTGTTTTGATTTGGGCCTCAATTGTGTCTCTTGTCCTAGCAAGGAAGTTATTCTTGTGGAATGTTTTTTTAAGGTCGGATTACGGTCACATATTTTTTGGACACGTGTATTCTTAAACTAAAGTGAGGACAAATCAGGTTTATAGCGACTTCTCAATCTGTTATACTCAAAGATAACACTTTCTTTATTTGAGATAAACAACTGTTCCCGATATTCGAAAGCTCTGTTTATGACTTGAAATTTTGTTTTAACAGGCATTAATCCATAAGCAATTCCATGACTAAATTTAATGGTTCCTCCTTGGCTTTTTTCTTGTCATCAAAATCCCATAAACGTTTTTTTAACTATCCCTATGGATCCGTTTACCGATCCTAAACTTACGTCAATATTTCGACGTACGATAAAAGTCACACCAATTTTTAAGACAATTGTTCTTTCTAGTCCAGCAGTCACAGGTGAATCGTCTTCATATTTTCCTAAAGCTTCTTGGACTTTCTTAGACAAGTAGCGAGGGCAATCTGTTGAGTCAATAGCAATAAGTTTAGTTTCGGGACTCGAAATAGTGCTAAGCATGGCAATATTAAGTTGATTGCACATATTTTTTGTATATGTATTAAGCAAACAGTTGTTTCGGGAAACGTCGTTCAATAATATTCGGTGGTAGAACAACAAGAAAGGTTAATTATGCGAGAGAACAGGGTATCCCGATCTTGTTTTGTTGTTAGCCCTACTATTATTCTTAAAAACTCATGAACTTTCAAGATGTGTGTATAACTCGAATGAAAAATCTTAGATTTTGAAGCTCTACCGCTCTACAAAATTTCAATATTCTACAGCTCCACATAATTGACAACAATTCTGAGAAAGTGGGTGTATACCACGCCCCTTACAGCGAAACCTAAAATTTTCGATTTATTCCTTTGCTTCCCGACCATTGTCGGGAAGTGCTCCATAATTTTGATGATCAGTCAGTCAGTCAGTGAGTCAGTTACGGTTTTCGTGATTTTTTTTGAAGTTTTTGAAGCCCTATATCTCAGGAACCACTAATGCCAAGAACTTGGTGAGGCGCCTGCGCTTGATTAGCTTAGCAAACATTCCGAATTTGAAGTTTCTGACTCTATTGGTACTGAAGATGGAGGAGCTCGAAAATCGCCAGCGTTTGTTCCTGTAAAAAGGGTGTAGTGCCGGAACTTGGCTGGGCGCTACGGTGCCTTTGATTTTGAAGTTATACCACTTCGAGTTCCCGAACGTTGCGGAAAGCTGACCTTTATTTTCTGCCCGTTATTCTGATCGTCCTAATGGTCTTTTTGTGTGGAAGCATCATTGGAGTGATTGAATTGCAACCGTCGGAATCGCCCTTAATAATGAGAGAGGGAGCTGCAAGAGAGCAGTCAATGTTTGGCATCCCCTCATCTTCCTCTATGTTTGTTTCCTTGTAAGTTGGCGATTTCTGTTCAGTGGTTTAAGAACACTCTCATGAGTTTCTCCCGAAGGAAATTTATTCGTTTTTCTGAATAGATTCGGCGTTCGTCCTGCTAGCAGTAAGGACAATAAATGTCCGCCCCTGCGAATTAGACAGGTCTAAGTTCGTGACTCTTAGTAAAGCATTCCTGTCGTATATGGGACTCCAGAAAACTACCGCCTCCAAGAGCACACTGAATTACTGTAACTTAAGTAGGCCAATGTTAAAAATTTCACAACGACAGGGTGACCCTCCCTCCCGGTATAGTCTTCATAAAATATTTTTATAAAAAAATCATTCGTGTTGATTGCAAAATTGTTCCCTCCGATCGTAGGGCCGAGGACAACACTGATGAAAGCAGGAAGAGTACTTATCCTTTGCTTCATAATTTAGGACCTCATATTCCATATGAATATGGACGACCTTCATGTTGATGATGACATCTTCGGACTGACAACTGGCACCTGTTTATTGAGCACCTTCCCCTGTCAACATCAGAGCCGCTGGCATAAATGGCAGTTCCCGCAAATACCGTCATCGCCATCACAACTTTTTTAATAATAAATGTTAAGTTTGCCCCGTCTCAACATCTATTTCAAGTTTCAACAACATCATCGGTTATTGAACGATGTTTGCTCAAAAGATCATATCACTTCACTTGAGTCGGCCAGACCAGCGACACGATCAGTTCGTTTGGTCGTTCGAGAACCCTTCAAGCTGGCGTAAGAACAATATTTTTCTTTGGAAAAAAGGCGCCCAAAAAACTCATATATATTTATATGTACGACACGGCCAAGTGGAACTGTTTTCGGAAGAAATCCCCATTGTTGCTCTAGCGCCACACCATTCCGCGCGCAACTCAATACCTGGAAAAGGCTGTCGACGTCGACTCTTCTGCCTATTCTTCGGCGAGAGTAGAAGCACACAAGAAGAAGTTTATCAACAAATACACGCCAGTGTGTGGTGGTGGTGCAGTTTTGTTGTGTCTTCCAATTGATCATCGAGGGTTTCGTCGAGCCAGCCCTAAGTAAACATCAATAAAGGGCGAACGGAGTCGTGTGGAATCGTTTTTCGACTTCGAAAAGATTGAAAAGAGGTTCCAAACTGCAGTCTAATAGGCTTGTATTGTTGCATATATATACACAACATTTGGGCTGTGTAAATTTGTAATCCGACGGTGCTTAGGCGCTGGCGCTAGCATGGGCAAATATTTGGACGTGAAACATCTCCAATGACTTATTTAATCGGGTACGTGTTAACTGCGTTCGGTGTTTACGCTAATCGCCTTATTGAAGTGTTAATTGCTTGTAAAATGTGACTGATGATTGGTAAACAAGGTGAAGGTGCACATAGGACCTAAGCGGAGGTATTCAGTGAGGTAAGTGCAAGCCGCACTTATACGTTAAACCTTGAGAGGTTGAAGGCAGATCTGCGCATTTAACGTGCTGTTAAATACACGCAACAAAGAGGAGTGCATCCAATTTTCGTTGTTTGAAATAACATCTTTCACAGACACATCTTGTCAAAAAGCTGTCCATAAAGCATAAGCCTAGGTTTGCGCAGAGCCGGGAAAGTGTGAAAATAGCTGGCGTTCCTATAGGCCAATGTGGCACGAGTTTCAAAATGGCCTGGGTAACCCTTTTACAAACTTCCACTACAAAGATATGCCGTTTTGATCGCGAGAGATAGTGTGTAAACGGGGAATACCGAGAACTCATGAATGAGAGTGTGGGAAAAGCAGCTTGTGTGACACAGCTTGTCGGACTTTGTTTTTTGCGTTTTAGTTTTGGAAAATCGACATGTTGGCGAAAGTACTTGTACCACGAATCTAACTACCATCACACTTTGCTACCCCGCAGTAGTGAAAGTAAGGAGAGTTTGGTAAAGTTCACTTAACATATTTTTGTACCCTTTCGTTCCAACAAAGTAACCAACCAACCCCAGACTGTTTTTAGTGCATGTAGAGCTCAAATTTTCCAATCGAAGTTTAGTTTTTTAGTTTAAGTCTTATATCTTTATAAATCGGATTTAGCTGCGACATTGCTGCAATCTTTATGGCACGTTGCTTCCAATGGTTCAGACTGAGTTGCTCTTTAAAACCCGTGGTTGGTCTTTGAAACAGAGGTTCAGTCTTTTTTGAAGATCCATCTGGCTGGACCTTCGCTCGATGTGGCCGACTCAATGTAGTCGACGTTTTCTGAGTAGGTACGCGCTTTGGAATTGGTCTTTATTGGTGTACTTTCTGATCTAGGAGAGCAGTTTTAGGGGCCAATTTTATATGTTCGTGCACAATGATATGAAGATTGTTTTCATTGTAAAATACACAGAACGAATGTAATATTTTCTTAGACAGAAAAAATTGTGCGACCGGTAGCATGACTTGTTAACGAACCCCACCGCAATATAGAATAAGCTAGCCTCGGCTTGCCAAGTCTGCTAAACTAGGGCGTCCTTTAAACGTCGTTAAATGATTGTTGAGGAGGCTGTACAATTTAAACGAAGTCGGCATCACCTGATCAAATTGGCGGACAGTCTTCATCTCTCATTGACAGGCGGATCGATCCTCGCCTTTAATGTCTGCTCAAGCAGGAGTTGGGATACTCAGAAACCATTAGATGAGACAATTGCGATTCTAAAGCTTGGGCAGCTCTGAATCTAATCCAGTTGTATGTACCATATACCTTCAGCCGGAAGGTAATGTAAAGTAAATACAAACCTTTGAGATAAATATACATGATACAGTCCAAGTCTCCAGCAGTTGTTTTCTGGAGCATTCCAGTTTATTTCATAATAAACAGGACCATATCCTTTCCATGAAATTTTCCATAACCAAACCGAAAGGTGGCTGCCCTATGTCATCGATAGCCTCACGAATTCTATCTTTGAGGTCTTGAATCGACGCTGAGCTATTGGCGTAGACCTTATTTTTCAAAGGAAGAAGTCGCAAGGTGTTAAATCACAAGATCTCGGTGGCCAATTGTGATCACCTCTTGTGCTTGTGTGGCACGTAGCGCCGTCTTGTTGAAAGTAAACGTTTTCCAGATCAATACCATCTAACTGCGACCATAAATTGATTTTAATCATGCCCAATTCCAAAGAACAACGAGGAATGGACAAACCTGGGTTTTCTTCAACACTTTGGGCTATAACAGCAATATTCTCAGTTGTTCTTGAGCGACGTGCACGGGTTTTATTCTTCACATAACTAACTTGTCTCAACAGCCCGAATTTTTCCACCAATTTCTGTATTGCGGTCCGACAAGGTGTTTCACGACGACCAACATATGCTTTAGTTTTGCGTCACTGCAAGATTTTCACCATTTTTGTAGTGAATTTTTTTCATAATTTCAATGCTTTGTTGAAGCGTGTATCGTTCCATTTTTAGTAATGGCATAGTTTCTACTTGTCAAATGTCAAAGAATAAAATCTTCAGAAGTGACAGCTACCGAAATAGCGGGTCATTCACAATAACACCTCTTATTGGAAAACCTTTTATATTATTTTATTTCTGTATTTTTATTCTGCTTTTCCAAAGGTGTTGTATTAAAAATACACTTTTCAGCTTTTGGCAATATTCAAATCACCTGTCCTCATTGAACCACAGTTCTACAAGTGTTTCTTGACACTTGTCGTGTTCTGTTACAGAAAGAGGGAAATTATATAAGTTTCCTGCTCCCACTTGTCATCTACCTTCGAGACAACTGTCGCAGTGTTCAAGGCCTTGTCGTTTTGTGTTACACAATTTCTAACAAGTTGTCGAAATTCACTTGTCCTACAACTACTTGTGTCACAGGCCCCAGATCTCAAAAAGTCATGGCATGGAACCATAGACAAAACATATTGCGACCACCAACTCCGACCGATTTTCCGTTACTTGCCTACAAGCCAAATTTTGATGGAGTGGCAAATGTTAGGTGCGCTAGGATTTTTACATAGAAATTCGCATTGACAAATGTCACGTAACTTCAAAAATTCCGACTGACCGGCACTCGCACCTTGCATATGCCACTTCCCCTGTCGGCAAACTTGCTGTCAGCGTTCATAGAATTTTATCCGTAAAATTTGAAAATATTCGTTACGTGTGGATATAACTTTTTGTTTTAGGAATATGTGTACTTTTGCTTAAAATGTTTATCAAAAACGAAAAATGTAGATTGGTTGAGTAAAAATAAAAACATTTAGAGCGATTTTTCGTCAGTTATTTAAGAAAAATTAACTCGTGAAGTCAAAGTTTATGATATCCCAAAGCAGAAACTACACAACCATGTTTGTCCCAATATGTTTCTAGTATATAAAGCATCAATATGTAAAATTAAGAAGGGAAGAGAAAAATTATGTAACGAAGAGTTTCTTTTTTTTTTGGAATTCATTAAAAATTATTTGACAGCGATATAAAGAATATATATAAAATAAATAAAATAATAACTATTTCATCATAAACGTATTCATTCATAATAGTTCACAGGAATTTACTTTTGTTTTCAGCACAGGAAATTAAGATACAAAGAAAGCTTGAAAATAAGTCAAAATAAAGTATAAAAAATAAAAGTAAACACAGCAGTACTGAGTTTCTTCGAGAAACTCACAGACATCAGGTTGATCCTCGGGATCTTGCAAAACATCTGCATCCATAACATCTTTATAAAATTGCAAGTCTTGGATTTCTCTCCATTTTTCACCACAATAATGTTTAAGGGGTTTGTCAACATCACTCTTTTTACCTTCTGCAATAGGAACCCCTGAGGGCAATGATCTTAAATCCATCCGATCAATTGCTTAACCAGGACGTATAACGGACCTTAAAACACCAACGTCAACGTCAGATTTGTAGCTCATCTCGCCTCTAGTTTTGATAATTACAAGCCACAAGCTCATATGGATCATGACTGTTAATAAAAAAGGTCTACTGAAAGTCCGTGACAAATTATTAGTCACTCAGTCCCAATAGCGAGTGACAGCCGATCACACTGTAATTAAAATTTGTCACTTGATCATGACATTTAAGGAAACGTGACATGTCACGTGCACATAGCTTAAATGTCACGATAAATTGACAAATTTTAATTACAGTGTCATCGGCTGTCACTCGCTCTTGGGACTGAGTGTGACAGCGCTGTGACAGCTCGCGTGACCAGAGAGGTATCTAGTGACAAATTTAGGACAAGTACTTACGTCATAATGACGTAGGCATGTAAGAATTTGCCACGAAAAAATACATATAGATCAGATTTCTTCCTTCCAGTCCATTACTGGACACTCTTCCGTTCCGAGTTTTTTGACAGTTCCTAAAAATTTCGTGATACTTTTCAGGAAGAAGGATGGCTTCCTCATGTTGTTCTTTTTTTCTATGCCAGCGAAGACTCTGTACGGCGGTAAATAATAATAATAATAATAATAAAAAATGGGACAAATTACTTCGATTTGTTTAACTGAAAGATTCTTATTTAGCCAATATGAAGCCACGTATATCAATGTTCTTCTTATTTTGACCTGCACAACCATCAGCGCAAGGACGTATCTCTCTATTTTCCTCTCTGTCTCCAGCAAACCACATAAATTAATATTTTCCTTTAAGAGCTCTGCCTTGGAACATCCCTGCACAACTCCAAAGTTAAGAAAATTGATCTGCCGGCTGCAGTACGCAGCTTGGTCTTGCACTTTAGGTAGCACCATATTTTTTTGACAATCAAATGAAATATTAGCAAGATCTGATCGACTTTCCTTAAGCAAATCAAAGAACGCTTGTGCATTTGTCGAACTGGTTATTACTGGAAAAAGTGCTGCCAATTCGTAAAACAAACATTCTTTTGTTGACTATTAAATATGTATTTGTGGTTGATGGTGGGAGATCACTAAGATCGCCTGTATTCGAGAGAAAGGACAATGTAAGTTAGTAGTGGTCCTATCGGCAGTTTAATTTGGAATGGGAGTGCTAGGTGAAGCCACTGTAAAACAGAAGCGTAAGTCCTTGCCACAAAATGTTACAACTAACACTACAAATGCGTGCATTCTATTAAATTTGTTTAAATGCTTTCAGAAGGACCTACACATAAAGGTCCTTTTGTGCGCCTGAGATATTCATTAGCAAAGACCCCTATCAACCTAATGAGGAACAAGTAGTTAACCCACACACACTATGGAAGAGTTGCCCACGAATTTGATACCACAATGAAGAAAAATCAATCGCGAATCACTGATTCTGCAGCAACCATAACACAGATTGCCAGCAGTCAGTAGCCATTACTCAAAGGTCCAGCGTCCATGTCCTTAATTTGCTTGTTTGTCATAATGGCGCAGCCCTTCTGTGGCAGCGACCTTTAAAGCTTGCCGCGACCACTGGCTTATTGTGAATACAAAGTCACGAAATGCCGCATGTCCGAAAGTAAAAGGGCTACAATGAAGCTATTGTTCGCCTCTGCGGAGTAGGGTGATCCTTTTTCCGCACTCGAAAGAAACAATTACCCGCGGGATAACACAAAATTATGTCCATTTTATTTATTATGTGTCAGACAATTTGATTAAACCCAATCCGCTGCCGTGACTCCTCCTAAACAATAGAGGTGCATATACCCAGATCACCGCTCGCCATCGGATGCGTTGCGTACAAAACAGAAACCACAAAACTTCCTCTCAATTCATCACCACAGCATCCGATAAGGTCACATCGCGCGCAACTTAAATGGATGCACAGCGGCCGCCGAGATATACCAAACAGCGCAAGCACACCCAGCTGCAGCCGGCCATTGTCATCCGCCCGATGACGTCCATAATACGTAATAATCCGACAGTGCCCTCTAACGATTACATGACTTTGCACTTGGGTGGCTGGACGGATCATCATCAGCAGAGCAACAGCAGCAGCAACGTATAGGCCGATGCGATGCGCGCACGAGACGATCTCATCGCATTTCGATCGGCTGGGGGGCTGTGTTTTATTTTTATTTTTTTGCTCGCGCGGGCGGTGCTCAGGGACGCGCTGGTGTCCAGTGTGAGATTTTTGTACCTTAGACAGACGCAATTAGTCTTCATCATCCATTATCCGAAAAAGCGAATAGCCGCGGCAATTATTGTTGTAAGTGCGGGCCCAGAGGAGGCCGCAGAGAGTTTGTTCGTGTGTATGATGGCCAGTGCCAGTTGTGCCAGACCATGTCCACAAATTGATCGGTATCGATGACTTGAAATAATTGATTCCGCTTCTGGCGCATGTTGATGGCTTTGTGTCCGTTTTCGAGTTGTTTCTCTATATATACGGCACAGCGTACCCGACAAGAGTTTCTATGATTAATTTGGCTCTTCGAAGGCAAACAGTATTTTTTTTTTGTCGAGGCGATATGCCCACACTTAATGATGACAAATTTATCGGAATTTCGGGGCGAATGGAAATTTAATGCGATCGACGATAGGACAGCACAATTGGACAGAGCTGCGCAGTAAGTCATCCATGACTGATGATGGAGTTTCGAGCTGTTTACTTTTTTGCCTCTAAACTGACCGATTGGTGTAGAGACACACATATTTAGGTGTGTTGATGGAGCTTGGTTTAGGCGTGTGAGTTAGCGAAATCCTGGAGAAGCAGTCAACAGTTTGGTATAACGAAAAGGGAACTCTACTCCTTTGAACCCCAACTATATACTTGACGACGGAACGGATTTAACAAAAAGCGTTAGGTACTTCGAATCTTGTCCTCGGAGACTAGTGTGAAAATCCTCATTCACCAGCACAAATTGGCATGGGGATGGAAATGCACAAAGGTTGCCATGTGACATACTTCTTCTCGGTCCATTCCAACGGAGCAACGGACACATAGAGTTTGGGTGTACGGTCTTTCAGTGTTCGTCTACCACCCCAAAGGAGGTGACTATCAGCTACTGCTTGTGGTATCCTTGCGACTGTAAATACTTCTCTTCTCGGTCACTCCTTAGATTTAAAAGTCATAATGCAACTTGAACGTTATTCAAACCCTTTTCCACTTTTTACTATATGTACTCGTAGGGTCGCCAGTGCTTAAACAATTGTGCTAAAACTATAGAATCCTATAATAAAGTAAACGCTATTCAAATCGGCGAAAGGTATTTCTTAGGTTATAAGTAATACAAGCTAAAGCTTAAAGCTATATAAGGTGTTCCTGAAATATCTGTAAGATATATAACTTATGGTGACGCTACAGTCAGGGGTGGACCTGAGCCTCAACCAACAAGCGAGTCCAGTCAGCACGTTTTCTAGACAGTTGTCTCCAGTTTGTCACGTTAGATCGCTGAAGCTCCCACCCCCCTTACGTGTGCCATACCTGAGTATAGTGGTCTTCGTCTACTGCGCCGTTGCTCGGGTGTGGATTCAAAGATTTCTGTACGATGTCAGCTATGAGATATCCGCTTCTGGAAAGCGGCATTTTGCATTCGAATGTGTAAGCCGCAATCAATTTCAAATCTTATTCGTCCAAACACCGTATACAGTTGGGTAAAAAACATTGTAGCAAAGATCTTAACAAGATAGAGCAAATGAACAAAATATTCTGGCTAAGCAAGAGGCTCAAACGACTCGTTTAGAGCTTGCGAGTATAGGTCTTGCTCTTTGCAGCGTTACCCTGCACAGTGAACCAAAAAGTCATGAAAAAATTCATCAATATGATGCAAAATTCATCAATTTCAGTCCAGTGATTTTTTCATTGATATGTTGAAACGGATTTCATCAATATGTTAGTTCTATTCATTAATAATGATGATTAAAACGGTGAGTTTAAAGCCTACATCCACTCACATTTTTCGTAATAAAAATTAAAGTCTGTTTTTTGCTGAACGCTGATGAAAATTCAGAACTTGACAATCTTCGGTCCTTCAATATGATGATTGCATTCATCAATAAGAAGAATAAATCATCAATTGGGTAGCAAATATTTAAATTCATCAAAATAAGCGTTTTCATCGGGAGCGGGTCGAAATTCTGCTTTGGAATATTCTGTCTCCTTACACAAAAAGTGTGCTTTACGAAATTTTGTTTCTTTTTTAGTTCTGCTACACAAAATTCATCTTTTCAAAATTAAAGCAATACAATTCTGCTTATTCTGCTTTTTTCAACCAATTTATAAAAAAAAAAGAAATTAAAAGCTAGAAAATAAAAATAAAATTAAAAAGAATCAAGAAAAATTGGATTTAACATTGAAACTAAATTCAAATAAGAAGAAAGAATATCTATTAAAAATAAAAAAATAAAAAAATACACAATAATGCGAAATTTAATTACAAAAAAAAATATAAATTAAGAAAACAAATTGAAAAAATACAAATTAAAAAGAAAAAAAAAGAAACAAGTGGCTTTGAACATTTTCCAAACCTTTTTTTTTTTATTGTTTTGCAAAATTTTGAAAAGCAGAATTTTGAAAACAAAATTTTGAAAGCAGAATTTTGTAAAAAGAATTCTGACCCAACCAGAATTTGGGATCAAAATATTGATGAAATGCTTTGCTGAAATGGTGAACCTAATTCATATGAAAATGCGCGAAAGTCTTTTAAGAATCCTGCCAAAGAAATTGATGAATGCACTTTCGTCATATTGAAGAACGGTTCATGAATTTTTTCATCATGTTGATGAAAAGTACATCATATCAATGAATTTTCAGTTGATGAACACCAATCATCAATGCAGACGTCTTTTTTTTTCAGTGTATTCATTAAGGTACGCTTCGTCGAAAGAGGACTTTGTTGTTGGCTGTCAAGACAAGTGCCCGACAAGTGTCTGTTGAGTTTGTCTACAAGTGGCTATAAGATCATCATTGAACTTGTAACGCTGTGCTACAGAAATGTCAAATAGCTACTTGTTGAAATTTCCTTAAACTTAATATACTTGCTACCTTGTGTTAACGGCCTCAATTGTTATTAGCAGCGATTGTCAATGGTCGGCAACTGCCCTCAACTAAAGATTTGGTAAAAAGCTGTTGGTCTGTTGTGCCAACAAATCTTTAAAAGACTATCCGTCACTGGTGGCTTTTTGTACCTGCCAATTATACCTCAAAGAAAACTAGATCTACTGTTGGCTTGGATCAGTATTCATCATCATCCGACAATCCATTACAGATGAGTGGTTGTTTATTGCCCCCGCTACTTCGCTAACTTCTGTCAACTGTGTATAGGCAATCTCTACTCTTTCACTATCTGTTGCAGCACAATATCAAGACCAACTTGAACACATTTCAATTAATCCAATTGCCATCGATCATAATTAAAATTCCACCATACTCAGAGTGCAGCAACAATAAATGTGATTTATTAATGACTCTGGCTCTGGGTGCTTTGGGATTCTCTAGCTATGCAGTCATAGCACCATCATCAAAAAGAACAACAACAAAAACAACTACAAATCGAAGGCAGAAATTAGTTTGGGTAATATAATGATTCCAATGATTTATCGGCGCGGTAGAGTTTGACATGTATCCGCGTATCTGTAGGTAATTACAATTTATCTCCATAGACATGCAGTCATAACAAATCTCAATAAATCAACACGATTATGGTTACCCTGTAGTTGACGACCCACATAATGGCAGTACGCTGCACGCACCGGCAACAACAACGGCACGGGCAACCCGTGCGAGCATACCAAATGTATAGCCACGGCCGATGTGTGGCACACATTTGTGATCGGCCCAATATTGACAGTCGACTATATGCGATTGAACGAGATCATTGGGATATAATCTCTGGAAGTGTATGCGCACACGAATGCGAGGAATCCATAAATGGGCGCTTGCATCTAGGTACGTGCAGGTGCACTATGGAATATAATCTTCGGATGTGATGGTGGCTGGTGCATCATACGCCGGCCGGCCGTGTAGAGCCTATAGATACATTCGGCGATAGACCTTGTTGTGAATTTGTGCACACTTTTTGTTAACATGCCTTGTTTTGACCGCTATCCATATCTGCGAGATCTTAATTCCAAAAGGAGGATACGGACAGCTGTACGTTGGCACCTCCAATCCTATCTCGCCTATCTTGATGAGGCTGCTTGGAAAGTGACATGTAACCCTGAATAAGGAGGTTGCCGTCAGTCACTGATCTTCAGTGTGAATTCGACATTTTTCCGAAGCGGTGTTGACTCATTTTTCATAGTTCTTTTTGACGCTTTTCAAAAGTGTTTTTAATGTGTTTTTGAAGCGTTCTTAACTAAAAGTTTTTGAGCTATTTCTCGGGGTGTCTTTGACGCTTTTTTATAAAGTGTTTTTGACGCGTTTTTCCAAGAGTTTCTGACGCGTGTTTGAATTAATATTTCTAGGTGATTTTTATTAGTTTCTCGGGCGTTTTTGATGTGCTATCCGAAGACTTTCGGAGCGTTTTTGATGGATTTTTCTTTGATTTTTTGACTTATTTTTAGAAGCATTTTTGTCGCGTTTTCTGTAGATCTTTTGACGGGTTTTCCAAAGAGTTTCTATCGCGTGTTTGAATTCATTTTATCGAAGCGGTGTTGCCCTATTTTTCATAGTTCTTTTTGACGCTTTTCAAAAGAGTTTTTAATGTGTTTTTGACACGTTTCCCAAAGAGTTTTTGACTCGTTTTTGACTCGTTTTTGACTCATTGCTTGACGCCTTTTTAAAGACGCATTCTTTGAATCGGTTTTCAAGCGGTCTTAACGCGACTTTCAATGGGTTTTTCTAGAATTTGTTGACTTATTTTTCCAAGTCATTCTGAAGCGTTTTCTGAAGAGTTGTTGACGCATTTTCCGGAGAGTTTCTGACGCGCGTTTGAATTAATTGTTCGAAGTGTGATTGGCTAATTTCTCGGAGTGTTTTCGATGCGTTTTCCGAAGAGTTTCTGACGGGTTTTTGAAACATTTCTCGGACGTTTTTTTACGCTTATTCAAAACCATTTTTCGATGTGTTTTTGAAGCGTTCTTAACTAAAAGTTTTTGAGCTATTTCTCGGGGTGTCTTTGACGCTTTTTTATAAAGTGTTTTTGACGCGTTTTTCCAAGAGTTTCTGACGCGTGTTTGAATTAATATTTCTAGGTGATTTTTATTAGTTTCTCGGACGTTTTTGATGCGCTTTCCGAAGACTTTCGGAGCGTTTTTGATGGATTTTTCTTTGATTTTTTGACTTATTTTTAGAAGCATTTTTGTCGCGTTTTCTGTAGATCTTTTGACGGGTTTTCCAAAGAGTTTCTAACGCGTGTTTGAATTCATTTTATCGAAGCGGTGTTGCCCTATTTTTCATAGTTCTTTTTGACTCTTTTCAAAAGAGTTTTTAATGTGTTTTTGACACGTTTCCCAAAGAGTTTTTGACTCGTTTTTGACTCGTTTTTGACTCATTGCTTGACGCCTTTTTAAAGACGCATTCTTTGCATGGGGTTTGAAGCGGTCTTAACGCGACTTTCGATGGGTTATTCTAGAATTTGTTGACCTATTTTTCCAAGTCATTCTGAAGCGTTTTCTGAAGAGTTTTTGACGCATTTTCCGGAGAGTTTCTGACGCGTGTTTGAATTAATTGTTCGAAGTGCGTTTGGCTAATTTCTCAGGGTGTTTTTGATGCGTTTTCCGAAGAGTTTCTGACGGGTTTTTGAAACATTTCTCGGACGTTTTTTTACGCTTATTCAAAACCATTTTTCGATGTGTTTTTGAAGCGTTCTTAACTAAAAGTTTTTGAGGTATTTCTCGGGGTGTCTTTGACGCTTTTTTCCAAGAGTTTCTGACACGTGTTTGAACTAATATTTCTAGGTGATTTTGATTAGTTACTCGGGCATTTTTGATGCACTTTCCGAAGATTTTCGGAGCGGGTTTTTGAAACATTTCTCGGACGTTTTTTTACGCTTATTCAAAACCATTTTTGTTTTTGAAGCGTTCTTAACTAAAAGTTTTTGAGCTATTTCTCGGGGTGTCTTTGACGCTTTTTTCCAAGAGTTTCTGACACGTGTTTGAACTAATATTTCTATGTGATTTTGATTAGTTACTCGGGCATTTTTGATGCACTTTCCGAAGATTTTCGGAGCGTTTTTGATACATTGTTAAAGACTCGTTTTTGAAGCGTTCTTAACACATTTTTAAAGGCGTTTTTCGATGGATTTTTCTTTGATTTTTTGACTTATTTTTAGAAGCGTTTTTGTCGCATTTTCTTAAGATCTTTTAACGGGTTTTCTAAAGAATTTCTTGTGCGTATTTGAATTCATTTTATCGAAGCGTTTTTGCCTCATTTTTCTGACGCTTTTGATCAGTTTTCCAAAGAGATTATGACACGTAATTTTTAACACTTTTAAAAAGTTTTTAGAGGATTTCCTGAATTGACTTATTTTTGACATGTTCTTAAACGCGTTTTTCCAACACTGTTTGACGCATGTTTCGAGCAGTTTTTAATGTGTCTTTTGATTCGTTTTTCGGCTCGTGGGTAGCATTTTAAAAAAAGGCATCAAATAACTCATAAGAAAACGTTTAAAAATCCCCTAAAATAAAATCAGGGAAGATTAAAATAAATGCAACAGCACCATCAAAAACGCTTAAAAACTCGCATAAGAAACGCAACTAAGACTTATAAAATATCGCAGTAAAAACGCTTAAAAAACTCACCAAACACGTGTCGAAAAACGCAATTGAAACATTTAAACATATATAGAACTTAAGAAAACACTTCTGACTTGTAGTTTGGAAGAGTTTATAGAAACGATATAATAAGTGCGACCGAAACGCTTCGAAAAACAAATCAAAAAACGTCCGAAAACTAAAAAAAATGCACGCATTAAAATCCAAAGGCATCTGCATAGCGGAACAAGTGTTCTTTCGCTTAAACATGTATTTTGTTCAGCTAATTCGAAGTAGAAGCTCCGAAACAGAAGCCGCTAGACCCAACTCAATTATTTCCCAACTCCATCGCCTCGGTAATTAATATCAAATCAAATGTTTATTGTACGCATTACCAAAACCAGCTATTTCCCCTGCCTTCCCAACCCTAAACAAAACATCCACCTGTCAACGAGGAATTACCCAATAACTTAACCCTTTACCAGATGACACAATACTCGAGACATTCATGTTCCCTTAGGCTGGCGTTGTTCCTTTTTTTGTCCGTGTGTTGTTTGTCATTTCCTTCCTTTATCCAAATAAATGAAATATTTGTCAAATAAACTTAATGAGATTTGTCACGCATGTCCAGTTAGCAGCGAGAAGGACCGACACCACCAGTAATCCAGATTCAGATACCCATCGTGATGGCTGTAACCCAACCCTTACAGCTTAAACACACACATCCGCGATGACGAAAGCAAATAAATGAAAGTCTAAAGGACCTGCCCGCACCCTCTTTCTATACGGTCGTCATCAACTGACTGCGTCTCTATTTCGTGCAGCATCGACGAAGGGTTGTCCCGTTGACGATGATGGTGGGTGCAAACTGCAGGGTGCTGTTATGGAAACCTCTCTCAATCTGCGATTCGATTCGCATTTCCAAGTGTCGTCGCTCACTCGCATGACATTGAACACTTGCAAGTGATCGGAAAGTTTAATTGCTTCAATCGGTTGAGCTGTTTTTTTTTTGCTCTCTAGATACACATGGTGGTCGTATCTTTTAATTTGTTTGGGTTTAGGTGGAGGGAATAAAAGAAAATCGTAAAACGCAACACTTAGAAAGAGTATATGCTATATGCATGTGCGCGGGTACAACACCTGAGTGGAGGGAAATAGCAATAGACAGGACCAGAGTTGTAACAAGGATACAAAGCGTTCTTCGCTGTCTTTTTTTTTTTTTTGTGTCGGGCAACGTGGAAAGTTTAATTAAAAATATGTCCAACGAAAATACTTAATTGTTTCTTGGATGCAATTTGGCGCGGAGGAAAAACGCGATCGAAGTTGGACGATGCAATTAAAATCCTTGTGCAGTTGGATATTTGAGGCGGGTGGGGTTGGAAGGTACAAATATAATTGCATTGGACGAAGTAATTATCTACCCAGCCAGCGAAGGCAAGCGACATAGATTATGGGGAAACACTGAAGCGGTTCGCTGCTATGCACTTATTTGGTGCAGATTATGTGGCAATAATCGATTTACCAGTTGATCTGCTGCGCTCAGAAATGCAGTTGACACACAGTAGATTGGGTGTAGTAAGTATTCCAATTACAGAAGAAAAGTATGGTTGCCATCGAGGAACTGGTGAGCATTATATGGTGGACATTATGTTGATGAGTCTGATGCCCTCCATTTTATGGTGATATGCAATTTTTGAAAGGTTGTTAATTGGCGGATCGGACACTCGCACTCCGTGTGATGTAATGTTTGGAATTTATTGGTAATTTTTCGGTTATGCGTGACCGAATTTTCATGCGGTTTCCATCATATGTCTTACATCCTATTTAAGGGACGGGACCCTTAGCGAAATGGAGTTTGCTTGTGAATTTTTGGGTTCATGCCTTTATTTCAAATTGCAAGTTCCGGGAAATGTTTTACTTTATGTCGCTTTGTAAAGGCTCACAGTGGGCTTCAGATCCATATGTCAGAATAAAGTCCTAGGGGCTCTAGTCCAGTTTCTTGATAAAACGCGCGGTCTCTGGCAATATGAACGAACTCTCCAGAAACCTCTTTTTGAAACGGCTGCAACTCCTCCGCAACTGTTCTGCGCCAGATATCCCTCGGTCGACCAGCCACCGTTCTGCCATATTAGATCTGTGGGCTCCATTGCAATGCATGTCTCTTTCCAGAATACAGACATGTAAGCAACAAGTGAGTCTACACTGGAATCCTGGAAATATTCACCTGGTTTGCATATAAAGCAAACCCAGCAGACTATGCATCGAGGTGCATCAAGCCAAGTGATTTGGAATCCAATGAAATATGGTGGAATTTATTAGCATTTTCTTCTTGCTGACACCTTTCAGTTAAACACGACGAAATACAGGTAGTTTAACTTTGCCGAGTCAAATTCAAAGATCTTAAGCTATTTCGAAAACGGGGTTCCTGCTTAACAGCATAGAGATATAGAGAGCATCAAATTCGTGACACAGTTTCTACAGCATTATCCAGTTAGAGGATTAATCCACCTTTGTTGGTTGCACTGCGTCTTCGCATGGATACTATAATAATAAAATGTTATCATTCGGATATAGTGTTTTGCGAAAATACAGTCCAAGTTTAATCAAAAGGCATGTTCTGGCACTACTCTGGCGATTTTCGACCCCCCTCTATCTTCTGAAGTCAGAAACTTCAAATTCGGAATATTTGCTAAGCTATTCAAGCACAGGCCGCCCACCAAACTTTTGAACTTCAAAAAAATCACGAAAACCGTAACTGACTCACTGACTGACTGATCATAAAAATTATGGATCACATCCCGACAACGTAGAACCTTGTAATTTGCACAACTGTAGGCAAGCAAAGGAATGAATCGAAAATTTTAGGTTTCTCTTTAAGGGGGCGTCGTATCCATCCACTTTCTCGGAATTGTTGTCAATTATATGGAGCTGTAGAATATTGAAATTTGGTAGAGCTTGAAAATCTAAGATTTTTCATTCGAGTTATACACACATCTTGAAAGTTCATGAGTTTTTAAGAATAATAGTAGGGCTAACAACAAAACAAGATCGGGATACCCTGTTCTCTCGCATAATTAACCTTTCTTGTTGTTCTACCACCGAATATTATTGAACGACGTTTCCCGAAATAAGTGTTTGCTTACTACATACAAAAAATATGTGTAATCAACTCAATGTTGCCATGCTTAGCATTATTTCGAGTCCCGAAACTAGACTTATTGCTATTGACTCAAAAGATTGCCCCCGCTACTTGTCTAAGAAAGTCCAAGAAGCTTTAGGAAAATATGAAGACAATTCAGCTGTGACTGCTGGACTAGAAAGAACAATTGTTTTAAAAATTGGTGTGACTTTTATCCTACGTCGAAATATTGACGTAAGTTTAGGTTCGGGCAACGGATCCATAGGAATAGTTAAAAAAAATTTCATGGGATGTTGGTGTCAAGAAAGAAGCCAAGGGGGAACCATTAAATTTAGTCATGGAATTGTTTATTATTTAATGCCTGTTAAAACCAAATTTGAAGTCATAAACAGAGCTTTCGAATATCGGGAACAGTTTCCTATCTCCCTAGCATATGCAATCACTACACATAAAAGCCAAGGGCTCGGTCTCAAAAATGCTCTTATTGATATCGGGTCATTATTATTTTGTTGCGGCCAGGCTTGCGTAGCTTTGTCTAGAGAAGAAACTCTTGAAACTTAATTAATTTCGACCCAAGTCGAATAAAAGCCCGAGAAAGTGCTTTTTTAGAGTATAATGGATTGAGAATTCTCTATAGACCTGATTTGTCCTCACTTCAGTTAAAGAATGCATCACGTGTCCAAAAAATATGTGACCGTGATCCGATCTTCAAAAAAACATTCCAAAAGAAATACTTCCTTGCCAGGACAGGAAGAAACAATTAAAGCGCAAATCAAAACAACCAGTTGATTTAAGTAGAGTCCCCACTTCTATCTTTCAATATATTTTGAGATTAGGACATGATAAGTATTAAAATCTTTGAAAGAAGAAGCGAGATCAAACTTAAAACATAAATGATAAAAATAGAGCCAAGTTCTTCTATATAAAAACCTTTTTAACAAATCAGCCGTGAAAAGTACTGAGATCTAAAAGTACACCAAGTTCTTACATCATGAAGGTTTAATGACAAATATTTAACACTTTTTGAATACTGAAATAACTACAAATTAATAGAGAAATTTTATTATTTAACTAGCTGACGTTCCGCCCAAGTTCGTAAATGTAATGCAAGTTATAACATGATTGAAGATGCTTAGGACCCAATCGCAAATCGTCCTGAAAAAGCACGTCATTGGATTTGAGATTCTTCACAATCAAATCAAATCCGTTTCAAAGTTTCGGTGCATTGAGGTAGCGCAACAAAATTATAACTGAGCCAACTTTCAATATCAAACATCGAAAGAATTCGAGGACCGCTCTCAGCAAACGCAATAAAAAAAAATATCGTCCAAAATAATCGCTCAAACTACACAACCCCTTCGCCCTTCCAAGCTTAAACCCACTCTAGCCCACGCTACTTGTTGCAGCTCATTTGTAGTCTATGTCCAGCCTGTTCATTTGCGGGAGTGCCGATACATCCGACCAATTCGCTTGGTAATCTCCGCAAATCTCCCGCACGTTCTGTTTACCCACAAAAGGATCATGTCAACACTGTGCGCCCCATCGCCACCACAATACACATGCTCTGACCACCGAGAATTATAATCTGTTAAGAGAGCTGTCAAGGAATTGCCAAAACAGTACTTAATCGTTCGTGATATCGATAATCCTTCGATTCATTGTGCGCGACCCATCTCTGCGAGTCTGACTGCGTCGGTGTGTTCGTGTGTAATTAGGTGAATTTAATTCTGGACATTTCTCGGAAGTCATTCGCAGTCCCTGTGATCGGACTCTGAATGCGAAATCATTCATTGATCCGCACCCAACCAAAGGACAACAACAAGTACAACCAGAGGAACATGCGATTTTTTTGGAGGTCGTGCATTGAAAATTAAATGACTTCTTGACGCTGACATTCAAATTCCCATCATAACTAACTCGATTTGGGGGGGCAGCCAACAGATATCAGCACACAAAGCTAAAGCGTCTTTGCTGCAACACCCTTATATATCCTTGTACATGTGCGCCTTTTGCGCATTCTATACGTACGTTCGCTGGGCGTTCGGTTGGGTGCAAGCGGGCGAAATTTATCCAGAACCCCAAATGCAGCTCGGATGTATGGACGGTCGGAATAATAGGCACGAATATTGCAAAATGCCCCGAATGAGAGACCACACACGACGCTGCTGCCTGGTGGTTCTCTTACTCTTGGCTACGTCCGACGTCTGACGTCCGCCGTCTGTCCATCGTTGTTGTCGTCGTCGTCGACGTCGTTTTCTTCGTATATTCACATCTTAGCCAAATGAAGATCATGCACCCAACAGGAGAATCACTACTGCAAGAGCACTCTCGCAGCACACGTACACACACACACACACACACATGCGCACTCATCTCCAGGTGGTGATCTGTTCTGGAATAGGCTCAGTTAGTAGTAATGCGCACAGACGAAATGGTACATTGATGGCTCGAAGCAGTGGGCTACGAAGGTTAAGTGGTGGCCTTTCAACTGAAGTGGCAGGAGAAGTGACAGGCAAACAATTCCAAGCCGTTTGTAGAGAACCCTCCGAAGGATGTGTGGCCGCAGCGACATAACGATACGCTGCGGCTGAGCAATGGAAAAGTTGGCTGGCGCGAGGAAAATTCGTTCTAATAATGATTTTCCGAAGTGAATGGCTCAATCATTGTGGTGAGTCAAATCTCAACTCAAATGTGTGGCTCTTTTATTGAAAGGGGTTTCAGTGGGATGAGGAGACTCGGTGGGGGGGGCGAAATGCTTCTTTGTGAAATTCGCCTTTTCAAATTTAGAGCAATAAAATTCAGCTTGTTCTGTTTTTTCCTATCAACAAATTAAAAAAAAAAAATTAAAACTAATTTAAATTTATAAAAATATAAAAATTAAATGATAAAAAAATTAATATTAAGAAAATTAAAAAAAATAAACAATAAAAATTAAGTTAAATACTGAACATAAAAAATAAAACTATAACTATTGAAAAATGGTAAATTTAATTAAAAAATAAAGTGCACGACTGGGTCGAACGAAACTTTCTCGTTCATTAAAAGTTTGGTTGGTTTAATAGGTAGGTAGGTAAAAATCTGAGAACCGATGAGTAGTGCTAAATAAAATCCACTTTTTGGTTATTCATTTGATGCGGCAGTATGTATGAAATAAAAATGTGAGTTTTTATTAGTTGCTACAAACAACTGTCGGCGCAGTGGCTTAGTGGTTAGTGTGTTGGACTACTAAGCGAGGGGCTCAGGTTCGAATCCCGCAAAAACCCAAATTCCAACTTAGGGTTTTTTCCACTGCGCCGCCTCTCGCGAACGTCTGACAAACATCCGAGAGTATAACTGTCTTAAGAGCTTCTCAATTAGCCGTTTGGAATCGGCATAAAATTGTAGATCCCCTCCATTCGTTCCAAAAATGAAACTCACACAAAACGAATGGTTGTGAGAAGCTAGGCCTTGGGTCTCTACAGACCTGTTGCGCCAACTATATATATACAAACACCTGTCGCATATTCTGGTAAGAGAGTTATAAGTCTACTCTGCCTACTATTTTAAGACAAGGCAAAGTGTAGCAGGAGTTTCTGTTTTCTGATCTGTTAGGGCATGCTCTTTTTTTTACTGGAATAGGAATGGGCAGTGTCATTGATTGGAAGTAGGGTTCATGGTAGACCAATATCCTTATATTTATGTAAGAATTCATGAGATTTGGTTTTTACAAACTGAATATCCCGATAGACGTGTGTGTGCAAATAAAGTGTCAGTTTCTGATTGTTTAAGCTCCAAGTAGAAGGAATTATTTTAAGTTGGATATTAAATATGGTTGAAAGAAAGAAGTGGGCAATATTTGCAGAAAAAAATGTTCGTAGCTGTTATTGCCCTTATATTGGAAGCGGGGCATAGAGATTATTTCAAAAATATACATTAAATGTGAAAATAAATCGGGAAATATACATAACTAAGAAAAATAATTTTTTTTTTCGAATATTTTGAGAAAAACTAAGAACGGTTTCTTATTTAGAATACCCTGACATTTTCTTTAATATATTGATCAAAGTCGTTAAAGCCTTTTTTCTAAAACTATTTTTCAAGCAATTTTTCAATATTTAGTTTGAAAATTACTGCTGCTTAACTATTTAGCCGATAAGTGAGCATTGGATATTGTTCGGGACAAAAGCATTACTTGGTTTTTAAAGTTGTATCCAAATCGAAAATGGTGTTTTCGAGACATGAGCTGCTTCTGAAATGAACATTTCCGATGATTCGAATTGAAAATTAAGGACACAAGGTTTTTGAAAGCTTCACCTTTACTCTATCCATGCATTTTGATCAAAATTCTTTGGAACAATTTTCTGGTAAATCAAAATTCTTTGGAACAATTTTATGGTAAACTAAAGAACCCCAAATTTTGAAAAAAATACTATTTCCAAAAATCTATTGTACGATATTAGATATAGACAAAAACTGAGTTTGTCAGAAATTACCACACTACCGCAGAAATTATTTTTTGTTAAAATCGTATATGGACCGTTTTCGAGATATGTATGTGCAAATTCCAAAAGTGCCGTTATTCGATTTTTAAGCTAAATACTAGGTATCCAGTCACAGTAAGCTCATCTATACTTAAGCTCAAATATTTTGCTTGAAATCGTTACAGCCGTTTTTGAACAAATCAAACTGGTATGAAAATTATGTATGGGAAGTACCAATATTATTAAGGTTGTCTTGCAAAACATAAAATCGGCCCCGAACTGTAAGCCCCCAAACACCAAATCCGAAGTTTGAACGAAATCCGGACAGACGGACAGAATTTCGAGAGCCCTACTTTTTTGAGTCCAGTCAGAATTGATTAATATCTGGAGTTCGAAATTTGTTAAGAATAAAATAAATATCTTTCTCTTACCACGTAATCAGATTTAAAATAAGCGAAGTTACAAATTTGAGGAAAACAAAATTGAAAAAAAAAAAAAAAAAAGAATTTAAAAAAAAAATTACAAGAGAGAAAAGAAAAACGAAAATATTCTCTGCATCGGCAAGTTCTGCAAATAATGAAAATAAGAAAGCGCTCGCGCATAAAACGTGTTCCAAACCTTTTTTTTAGGCAGAATTTAGAAAAGCAGATTTTCGAAAACTGAATTTTGAAAGCACAATTTTGTAAAAAGAGTTTGGACCCTTCCAGAATTTTGTCCCCAATCCAAACCGTAGAAAAACGAGTCAAAAACGCGTGAAAAACCGCGCCACAAGAAACGCTTGACAAAAGGCTTCAAAAAAGCTTGAAAATACGCGTGTTTTGAAGCATTACGGAAAATCGATTTATTCCGACGTTTCGCATTTTCGGCCCATTGTTGCAGGCAAAGCGGATTTATGCCGGGTCAAGCTACATAGTATATAAATAAATTTATATGGTAAAACGCGGAATTTGTATCATACAACAGTTTTCAACTAACGAAAGTGCGAACATATCAAAAGTATTTCTATTCGTACGTACATACATGTCGCAGTGAAGGTCCTCACCCCATGCTTGGAAAGGGGCAGCACCAGATTTCGGACCACCATTCGCCAAAGTTAAACAATGCAGACTCCAATAAAGGTTAAAAAATTCTCGAAACAACAACATTCAGTTTGTATATGTATTGGGCACCAGGATAATCTCCGTAAAATAAACATCGCGGAGCTAAATTCTAAATTAAAAACGTGTTTTCACCCGACAAAGGCGAGGTCGACGCGATATCCACCTCTGTCCCCCGGAATTCACCGGTTTTTTTTTTTTTTTCTTGTCAATTATTTCTTTTCCTCCCCTCCCTATTTATGCTTCGGCCCTTTTTCTCTCTTTATAGTGGTTGGCGAATTAGATGAATTTTATTTTGGTCCCTGCATTCAGTACTACACAAATAAATTTCTACTTTAATTACTTCCAATGTCAAATAAGGAAATGCGAAAAAGTGTACCGAAAAATGTCCTCCCACTGCGATTCAACCCTTCAACAGAAGTCTCTCTCACTCGTTTTCTTTGTCTCTGGCTCCATCTGTAATGAGGTGTAATGTATTCGCTGGATGACCTTTTTTTTTATTCTGTTTCGACAGTCCAGATAAAACGTGGGTAGGATAATTATTTACACACATACAGCGACCCTCCGTCTAACCCTATATAAGAGGATACGATATAAAAACAAACACGTGATTGACGTTTTGAGTCATGACAGGCATTACTCTTGTTCTTCTTTACTTTTGTTTCGTTTCGTCAGATTTTTTGAGGGCAGTACTCAATTTGACGCAATCAGTCAGTCGCAGGATATTGATGTGCGTGTAGTTTTGATTAATTCGTGGTAATTAACTAGTCTGGTCCTTCCGGGTCAACTCAAGTGGTGTATAGCACTATGATTGACCTATCAGTCGAGGATCGGCCTGTCTGTGTGGATGGAAATTATTTAATCAGGCCAATTATTGCGCGGCGGTGGTGCGTGCTGCCGGCCAGGTATCCTTTGAGGAGATTTTAGATAAAATGAGTGTGACAGTGATTTAAGGTTAATTTTATGTAATCTCTAGCATTTGGGACGGTGCCTAAGTACGTGATACTATGAGTATTTGCGACTGCGTCCTCGACGGTGGATGGTCTTAAAGGCGCGACTATGTGTCGCCTATAAGTTTATTGTTCGGACTTAATGATGAAAATAGCTATGCGAAGGACTGATGGACGTGTATTACTCTCGTGGGCATTTACTGTTCAGCTGACGCATTCAAAGGTGGGGCCCTTGGACGACCACTTTGTAGCGTATTTCAGACACAGGTTTTAGGAATGGTGCATTATCTTTTACAAGAAACAAGCCAAGGCGGCAATAATGTCGAAAAACCCAAGAACGGTACCGATAAGTTTCCAAAAAATCAAAAATGTTGTGCCAACTGGGTGAGACATCTTAACCGCCTGTAAGACTGCTGACTGGGATGCAAATCCCCACTATTCTTGGGGTTCACATATGCCAGGAGCCAATTAACAGTCAAGTTGCATACAAAGCTCACAAACTGTCAGCATTTCAAGAGCTTGCGACCGTATAAAGGCTGCAAAGGTCAATACAGCGCATCGAGCAGCAACATAATTCTGCGAAAAGTTCGGCGCACAATTCCCATGACTTTCACGCACTCCCTATCCGTTTGAAATGTTTGGAAGAGCCCATTGATCCCCCAATCGAATATCATAATTCACATGTGTGAGCTACACCTTCAGCCGGAGTTCCGCTGCACGGCCACCTTCTTCGACACAGTGAATTGCTCCCGATTAGTACAACAAAACTGAACACAACTGACGGACAGATGACAATTTCCCTGATTTCACCTAAAGTCTGTTCAAAGTCAACGATCAGCAAGCGTAAGCAGTTCACATTCAAAAGAATGTATCTCTGCACACATCTATAAACAGCCACCATCTGTCAGCTGAATCATTTAGTGCAGCAACGGCGCAGGGTACTCCCATGTCGCATCCAGTTAATGGCGTTGGATCTATTCGATTTAAATCGAGCATCCAAAGATCTCATAAATCAATTGAAATGCGCCGCTAAAAGGCATCTCTTCCTCTCTCTCGCTCTCTCTCTCTCTCTGATGGCTGTGAAAAGTGTAGGCAAAGTAGCAACGCCGGTCGCAGCAATTAATTTATTTTGTATTTGATGCGCACACAATTGAATGATGAGCCAGGGGTAATGCGTTTGGTGTTGGCTGCTTACAAGCGCACAGAACTTCTCTGGAGGTTTGGATTTGACAAAGTGTTGGATGCCGTACGGGAGCGAGTGCGTCTCATTACAGGTTGCTGTTGGTTTTCTTAAATTATCCTCACTGGTTCGCTTTGAATTCATGAAGTGATGGCCATCCTTAAACGCCCCTCACTTTTGAGGACATAATGTATCACCTCGAATTGTGGAGTAGCGAGTAAGAGTGGCTCCCTTACACACTGTCAAGTTTTGGTCTTACTTCCATCGTCTTCGGAAAGGGATTGAAATATTTGCATAGTTTCCGCAGTGTCCGCATGGGCCCACCTCGCATCTGCCATCATATAGTGGGATATTCCCAGATAAACGACCAGAAAACTGACATCAATTCGACCCGTTCTGGACACTTTCTATGCTACGTAACCAATGTGCCCTGGAGCCATATGACCATTTCCAAAGGCGGGCCCACCTGGCAGCATGAACATTGAAAATCCTTAGGAAAACTTCAAACAAATACCAACCCTCGAGCGAACCTTAAAGACCGAAAAGAACTGCACAGATAGGGCGCTGCAACGGGCAGCAACTCTGACTAGCTCCTCGCCAGTGCTTTCCCTTATATCTCTGGCTCATTCCATATTACAGACGAAATCGCTTCTAATTAATTGGAATCAAAATGTATGTAAACTAATAAAACCGCCACTTTTGAGTGCAACCGCTTCAGGCCAACTGAAATCTGAATGTGCGCGCATCTAGTTGACACCATGCCATGCAATTAGCGCCTCAATCTCACAAATGCGCCGAGCAAAGAAAAAGATTTGCAGCGATTCTTTTTCAATTTGAAGCAACGGCGAATAATTGCTAATTGGATCATTTGAATCATTTGAATCATTTGGCGCGCATTGAGTGATTTATTTGCTTCCCGCGCGGTAGTGATGCGCCACACAAAGGGGTGACGTGGTGCGCGCATTGCCGGCGCGTCAATAACCAAACTCGTACAACTACTAGACGATATATGAATCCAAGCAATCATCTTCGGATGCAAATGAAATAAATCTTTTGCGGCGTGTTTAATGTGCGCCGCGTCAACTAACCAACCGACCGAACGGCAGTCGAAAGACCGACGACGACGACGACGGTGGCATCTCGGCAATGGCTGGAATTTCAACACCATCTGTTGGTGCGCTATCCAAACTCGGTGGAGTGTCTATATACCGCACATCGATCTTGAGCAGTGCGTTGATGATGAGCGCGCTTTCGGGAAAATTATCGCCGAATCACTTTAAAATGCGCTAAATGAGGGTGATTAATTGGAATTGGCGGTAGTGGCCACACACGACAGATCGCAGATCGCACCCGCAATTGAGCAGATTGAATGCATTTCTTTCATCGGTGGCGGTGGCGGTTGCGGTGTGCAAGAATGCAGCCTATTAGCCGAGCGCAAGGATTTGTAATTAGTGTTAATTGGGTCTGATTATTTTTGGGCTGAGACGCTAATTGCGTTCTCTATGAGACAATGTAGGTGGCTCTGAATCCGAATTTTCATAAGTGATCATCGTCAATTTAAGGACCAACTTCCGTCTTTTTGAACTTCAGCATTAGGAAGGTCTTCTTTGGTGCCTGCGGATGCACTGATTGGTTCGGCTTTTGATTTATGGTAGTTGGAGAAATGTTGGCCTTGCGATTGCTTGAGAGCTTTTTTATTTATAACTTATTATCAACCCTTCTCTCACGTCCGATTTGGTGACAGACGGATGTCTCTAGAACCTCGTGTGGAGAATTTGTAGCCATCCCCTTTGTAAGCAGGGTGTTTCCGTATACTTATCTATTTCGCCTTGTTGCAGGTGGCAGGAGACGAGTTTCCTAAAGGAAATCAAAGGCGGCGACTACAGTTGCTGGCACGTCCAACTATTAAATTGTTATCCGCATAAGAGATCCGCCGACTTATTCGGCTACCAAGTCAAAAGGGATCTCCAATACTAGGTCTGCGCTTATATTTATTTATAGTGCAAAGCTTCCTAACCCCTAAAAATGGGGTCGACTGATTTCAGTAAAGCTTTTAATAGAATATGTCTTTTTTTAAATTGGTATTGGTTTTCCAATAAGAGGTGTTATTTTGGTATTCAAATAAAAATTACATTTTTTGAGATAAATGATCGGATGTTTATTTCATAATAAAGAGGAAGGTATGTCGTTAATAATGGAAAACAACATTAGCCAAATGGCCACCACGAGCAGGCATACAGGACCATATCCTTTTCATGAAATTCTCCATAATCAAATCGCAAAGTGGCTGCCCTTTGTCCTCGATAGCCTCACGAGTTTTATCTTTGAGGTCTTGAATCGACGCTGGGCTGTTGGCGCAGACCTTATCTTTCACGTGGCCCCAAAGGAAGAAGTCGCAAGGTGTTAAATCACAAGATCTCGGTGGCCAATTGTGATCACCTCTTCGAGGGATAACACGGTCCGGAAACTTTTCTCGTAAAAGATCAATGCTTTCGTTGCTTGTGTGGAACGTAGCGCCGTCTTGTTGAAAGTAAACGTTGTCCAGATCAATACCATTCAACTCCGAATATAAAAAATCATTAAACATCTCTCGATAGCGCAATCCATTCAACGTAACTGTTGATCCAACCTCATTTTCGAAAAAGTAAGGTCCAATGACCCCGCCGGACCATAAACCGCACCAAACAGTCACACGTTGAGGATGGAGAGGTTTCACAACAATAACTCTTGGGTTTTCCGAGCCCCAGATGCGACAATTTTGCTTGTTGACGTAGCCACCGAGGTGGAAATGGGCCTCATCAGTCAAGATGATTTTTCGTTGGAATTCCGGATCATTTTCATGCAATTCAAGGACCCAATCAGCAAAGACACGACGTTTTTGAAGCGTGTATCGTTCCATTTTTAGTAATGGCGTAGTTTCTACTTGCCAAATGTCAAAGAATAAAAGCTTCAAAAGTGACAGCTACCGAAATAGCGGGTCATTCACAATATCACCTCGCATTGGAAAACCCTTTAGTATTCGTTTCAGGTCAGTCTAGTCAACCAGTTTTCTGTCCTTCGCCGGTGTACCACAAGCCAGTTCAGTCGTCTAGATACGCATCTATTCAACCTAATAGCATAGACGATATTTAATGGATCAGCAAACAGTCCGTCCTCTGTCCCTTCGATAAGCGAACCTTGTTTGCTTGAGCTATAAATATCTATTTTTCTTGCCTAGGGCCTTTAAAATAGCTTACTGCTCCATATCATCACCATAAGTGCAACAAGCCTCCCCCTAGGCTTCCATTTACGATCAACTTACAACGAACTATACAGTTTTTCGTAAGAAAAACTTGCGCTCCCCGTTCCCATCAAGCCTGAAACTAAATTAAACTGAATTGCTTTAAGGAAAGCTGCAGAAATCCTCCTCTTTTATCGACACCTCTAAGACTCTTGTCTTGTTAACAAATCTATTTTCTATAGAACTAACCCTAGCGATTTATGGTTCCCAGTCGTTTCTACCAATTCAGAGTACTCTCCATGGCTTCAACGAACTTTCACAAAACTTGGTCGTCTTCGCCGTATAATTTGCATACTTAATCTGGTAGGTGCAGTGGCTTAGTGCTTAGTGTGTTGGACTACTAAGCGAGGGGTCCCAGGTTCGAATCCCGCAAAAACCCAAATTCCAACTTGGGGTTTTTTCCACTGCGCCACCTCTCGCGAACGTCTGACATACATCCGAGAGTATAATTGTCTTTAGAGCTTCTCAATTAGCCGTTTGGAATCGGCATAAAATTGTAGATCCCTTCCATTCGTTCCAAAAATAAAGCTCACACAAAACGAATGGTTGCGAAAAGCTAGGCCTTGGGTCCCTACGGACCTGTTGCGCCAACTACATATATAATCTGTTATCCACCCTGCCGGTAACCAAATGGATACCACTCAAATTAAGAGTCTTAAATCTGCTGCATTATTGTTGTGACGTAAGACTTGAGATCTTCGGCCCTGAAAGGAACAATTGCTAAAGTGGCGCAATTTTGAATACTGATTATCGCCAATTGCACCTTTAACTTCTTCACAGTCCTTTGTGGCCCATTCATAGTGATGGAAACTGGAAACGCTATAAAGATCTATATAAAAGGGTTCCAATTGGAACCAAGCCATCCTCGATGGCTTTGGAAGTGCCAACAATTTCTCTCAAGGAGGTCACCGTTCAACATGACCTATGAGTCACAATTTTACAAGTATATGACGCACTTTCAACCAGATAACACCGAAATCTATATGCCCATCGGTAATGGCGCCACAAAATCATAAAAGATGTCACATGAAATTGTGTAAACATTATACGAGTCCCGCTCCAGCGTGCCAACCATCAACCACAACCACAATACAGCCGGAGACCGAGACCACGAAATTAAGCAATAAAATTGAATATTTCTTCAAAACACTCATAAACGAGGATGCGTGCTGGTTTATTTTCGTCGGTTGACTGGCTGCACGGTACCAATACCAACTCCTACTCGGCTTTCTATTGTTCAAGTATCTGATGTCAGTCACAAGACTGACTTGACTCTGATTACCAATAAAACGAAATCCCACCAACTACGAACGTTGATTGATATTCCTGACGGAGATTTTCATTTTCGATCATCAAACGATCAAATGAACCGAAATCACACAGCCCAAGCCCACACACAGTCAGAGAGCGAGCAGCGTGCGCACATTCACGTCATGTCGTCCGATCAATTGAATTGTTTCGATTTTTCGATTGTTTTTTTTTTTTTTTTATTTCCACTTAGGTATATGGATGTGAGTCTCGAAATGAGCTGTCGATTGGAAAAGCAATTGTTTTCATTTGTGGTCCTATATGACGCGGTGTGACTGAGATGCGAGGGAGACGTGTCCCGACTGTGGGAGGGTTGTCCTTGCTTCCGTCGGATGTGTCCTTGATTAGCATATAATTTTTTTTTTTTGTGGATTCGATTCAAGGAAACCCGTGGGATTCGGATGCAATGTGGGGGATCCACTTGGCATTCATATGTGTAGGTGTTCCTGTTCACAAGGCAACTTTTTGATGTCAGTTGACAGTAACTGACGATAGACGCTGCATTGTGAGAGGGAAAACTATTATTTGTTAAAGATAGGTATGGCATAAGCTGCACGGTGTGAATCGAGAAAGTATTCCAAGGACCCTCAGCAATGTCCAGAGAGCATCTCTTCCCTGTACCGATGTCAATTGCTTTCTATATTATTCTGGGTTGAGCAAATCAGCGCTGATCTCACCTCGTACAGAAGAATGGAATGTTTAACTGTCTGGGCTTTTTCTACCGGGTTCTCTTTGGTCCTTATAAGTTTGTCAGTTTAGTCAGTTCAATGCTGCTTTGATCTTTGCAGCCTTTTCGGACTTTCGAGCTTTGAAACCAACTTCTCTACCAAGTACTTAATGAGTCTTTCGGTCTTCTTGCAAAAATGGCCTGGGTTTGACTCTTGGTAAGAAGGACTACCTCGGTTTCTTGTAAGTCTTGAATTCTCATCATTTTACACATCTCGTGACAGGTTTCAACCACCTTTGGGCACCTTCGGGGTCTTGTTCGTTGATCACTGGCTCTATTTTTGTATCTGCTTAGGTATTTTTGAGCTTCTGCGTTGTTTAAGTTCAGTCATTGGAAATTTTTCATGTGTCAAGATTTGAGACCTTAGAGGCATTTGCTTTATTCGAGCTTCCTCTGTAAAATTATAGGTAAAATTTCCACCTCTGATGTCCTAACTTGTCATTAGCCGAAAGAGGAATTCCCGCACGTCGTTCTCCCAGACCTTCAGCATATACTTGGACGGCTTAAAAAGTCGTTATACGTCTAGAGTTGCGAGCATGACGATTTTTCCTAGATGATGACTGACTTTTCTAAATTAGTACACCGCACCTCAGAGTAACAGGCTTTTCGACACCTCGTTGAATGAGAAATTCTTTGATTGATTCAGTTTTATTCAGTATGCCTTATGCGGATCTGTCCCTACTGGCGGTCTTGATTTTCACTTAAGTTCACCATTGTGTGGTTTATATAAGAGAGATGTCCTTTTCAAGGCTTTATTGTATCTTAAGGTCCAAGATACTTTGTGTCCAGAGTGGCCAAAGTACGAAAGACGACAGACTTATTGGTCTGCAAAGTTTTGACCTCTTTTTGCAGCGCTTCTGGTAACAATATCACTTGACATGGTTTATCAAGCCGCGGATTCTTTAAATGTTTAGCCAAGAGCTTTTGCAGCAGAAACAGGCAGTACAGATCCGTCGACTTATTAGGTACGATGCTCCGAATTTCCCTGGAGACATCCTCCTCGGATGTGATGTATTATATTTTGATCTTTCTGTCGGCAGCGGATTACTTTAGGACTTGGATGGTTTCACAATATTCCGTGAAATCCTGTGTCTTCTCTGTACTCATTGATTTGTTTGTAAAATGTGAACCAGTCCTAATAGGGTTGCGAGCTCTTGTGCCTGTAGCAAATATTAAAGATCTACCTAGTAAGGCTCAATAGGATGTCAAGGTCTTCGTTCTGCCAAGGCAAAAAGGCTTTTTTTGTTATATTTAGCTAGGAACAATCTGACAAAATAATTCAATTTGTCAGCGTCTCCAATTCTTTGTCTGAGTCTATTTGTAGGTCGGATCATTTTGAAACTTTATTTATAAGTTTATAAGCTTATAAGTTCCCTGAGATTTTTCCAGTCTTTGTTCCTTTAAGATTTCTATAGAAACTAGGAGTATGTATTTAACTTGGTAATCCAGGTTGAAGACTATCCAACTATCCACTCATGTTGGGGGGGGGGGGGAGGATTTTAGATTGGAGGGGGAAATAAATAATAAAGAGTTCAAGTTTTCTAAAGTTTCTTGAAAATTAAAAAACAAAACAAATCATAGAAATAGATAAATTTAAGGCCGAAAGGCAATAATTTTAAGGATATTCATAAATTTAGAGCGCTCGCTTAGAGCCAGTAAGCAAGAATAAGATAATTGTTAATTTTAAATTAGATTTACTCGTTTTTTGTCAAGTTTTGTCTAAGAATGGAATAAAAAATGAATTTTTAAAGTTAAAAAAAAAAGTTAAAAAAGGCTCTGATCCTTTGATATAAGTTGACCAAATGAACATGTCTTCGGTGTGAAGTCTGACTCATCGCTGGCTAGAGGCTGTTTTCCTGGCATTCCTGTGCCCTTATCATCGAGCAGCCATTCAAGGGCAAGCAACCTAATATCTGCGCTTATTGTTAGGCTTCAAGCCGCCTGTTCAGAGAGCGAATATCTTAAGCTCGCATCCAAAGTATCGTTGTCATTTTTTTATTGCTTTGCAGGTTCGTCAACAGTAGATCGGTCACTACCCGAAGCTCCTAATTACTTCACAATCGTTGCAGCTTTACATAGTTAGGTGGGTAACTTCAGGCAGTGAATGCAAAGAGCACAAGTGCCACCAGCCGACTTAAAAGATATAGTGGCTTTCGTTTGCTGAATAAACGCGTTCATATTGCGCAATCTTTATTTTAGCACCATGGCTAGTCCAGAAAGAGCAGCTCTTCTAAAAAAAACTACCAGGCTTTGAAAGACCGGCTATTCAGTCATATGCGACCTTCGACTTCCAACCCGTGGCACCAACCGCTTTTAAGTGGAACGCAAATCAAGCTGTCAAAGTATTTCCGTTTTTGACATACTTTTTTTTAAAGGGGACTCCAAATCCAGGAGCACTCAGCCCAATCCCGGTCGATTGTACTCCAAACAGAAACACATTTTGTTGATGTAATTTCTCGTAATGTCTGCGGGTAGTTAAGTTTTTCTGGAACTTGCTTGTGACCCAGCATCAATGACTCTATCGACTGCACCATTATCACTCTGTTCTCGACAACATAAAAAAAAAAAAATAGTTGGCGCAAAAGGTCCGGAGGGACCCAAGGCCTAGCTTCTCACAACCATTCGTTTTGTGTGAGTTTTTCATTTTTGGAACGAATGGAAGGGATCTACAATTTTATGCCGATTCCAAACGGCTAATTGAGAAGCTCTTTAAAGACAGTTATATAATCTGTAGGTGTACACAATCCATTAAGCGACACAACAAACTCCAAGCCTTCCCACATTTAGGACAATTTCGGTTTCCTCAAAGTATCCATACATCTTCCTCCCGTGCTCCTGGTTCTGCGCCCTATCGCCGTCTAATGTAATACGAAATTGATTTATAATCTGCATCGAATGCATTCCAATACATGTGCTGGGAATAACATGCTCACTATCCGCTATCCGCTATATCTGCACTAATGAGCGTGCAGTGATAAATTATGCACCGACTATGAACTTGACACTTTGCGCGAACAATATTGGCAAATGCGGCCACCATATACACACACAGCACAGCTGCAGCCAGCATAGAAGTCCTCGGTTCATCAATGAACTTTCGCTTTGGCCTTGAAGCAAACTTTAACCGGACGTAGTTCATTTATCATCGGGCACCGCCACAGCCAGCTCCTGATCCTGAGGGCAACAATGCCATGTAGTTGCGTGCCATTGCCATACACCTATATATATATCAATATGTATGGTGTGAGGTGAGTTTTATGAGGGATTATCTCACCTAATGACTTTTGCGCTGACAACTGTCATACATCATGCGAATTGGGCGCCCGTAGCTATACGCCAGCAGTAATATGCTTTTGGGACATGCGACTTTGTGAAGTGAATCACCTGTTGGTTCGCGAAATCGCCGCGCGATATTAATTCGAATTGTTTTGTCGCGCATTTGAATTGAGTGAATCACAAACTGGGCTGAGTAATAATCGGTATTAATCGCCCGAGTTATCTAAGGACTTGATAGAAAAGGAGTAAGTAACACAGTATCGAGGTGGATGTACGAACTCCTGAGCACAAGATCAGCAGAGACTCACACATCAGAAGGTATTATCAAGGTTAACACAGCAAGAGGCTGTCCGCAAGGAGGAGCTTTATCCCCCCTAATGTGGAGTCTTGTAGTGGACGAGTTACTTGAGAAACTGACGAACCAGGGCATCAACTGTCAAGCATATGCTGATGACATGTAATTATTGCCAGGGGTAAATTTGAGGGAACCCTATGTGACATCATACAAATGGGACTCGAAATAACTCGGGACTGTTATGTAACGGCTGGGCTAAGCCTAAATCCGGCAAAAACTACAATAGTACCATTCACGGGGAAAAAAAAACCTGAACGACTGAGGCCGATAAGGTTATCGGGTACAACACTGACATCGGTCAATGAAGTTAAATATCTGGGACTAAACCTGGACAGCAAACTCGTCAGGAAAAAACACACAGAAGAGGTAACGAGAAAAGCAACGCGGGCTTTAATGATTTGCCGGGGCCTAGCTAGCAAATCCTGGGGATGTAGCCCGACCATCCTCAGATGGATGTACACCACTATTGTGAGACAAATGATCACGTATGGAGCGATTGCATGGGCAAAAAAAAAAACAGTCTATCCACCACAGGAAGACAACCAAAGTACAAAGACTGGCATGCCTATGTATTACAGGAGCCATGAGGACTTGTCCAACTGCAGCTATGGAGGTGTTATTGGAACTAACTCCGTTGCACCTCGTGGTTGAGGAATGTGCAAGTAAAACGATCCTAAGAATGGCCAAGGAGGATATGGGAAGAGGAAAGTGCATCACACTGAGACAGTTTGACGTACTACTCAAAAAACAACCATTATTGGCCTTTCCTAGAGACGATATAATCAAAAGATTTGATTTCCAAAAGAACTTTGTTGCTAAGCTCGGCAATAAGAAGAATTGGAGCAATGAATCCACAATTCACAGACTGAGCAATCATACAACAAAGTGGTGCACAGATGGGTCGAGAACTGATGAGGGAACTGGGGCGGGTGTTTTTGGGCCTGGAACCAAATATTCCGAACCAATGGGCAAAAGTACCAGCATCTTCCAGGCTGAAATCTACGCTATAGACAGGTGTGTCCAAATCAACCTCGACAGAAACAAAGTCAACTGTCAGATAGCCATCTCCCATCCTTAGATTCTTAAAGGCAACTGGACTGGAGAGAGTGCTATAGGACAGATTTCTTCCTCCAAGGAGAAAGAAGAGTCCAAGAACCTCTAAAATGGTTCCGAAACGAATCATACTGTGAGGGAACTTTTATGAGGGAACATACCTCTCTGAGGCGTAAGCAGGGGGTACAATAGACCAAAGCTAGCAGTACAATAACCCCTTTCACATAATAATAATTCTACTTTACCACATTTTATCGAAAAATGTTTGTTGAAAACAAAAGAATCTAAGATTTCGTAGTTAATTCGATGTAGATAATTTTTATTTTTCCCTTATTTCACTGTTGGCGGTACTATGCCTTCGACGCAAGGACATTTTTAGATTTGAAAAGTGAATCCTTTGGAAATTACAAATTACATTTTCAATGATTTAACAAATTTGTAAAAATTCGTGATTTGGTGAACAAAAATATGAATTTTTACAAATTTCTACTGTAAGCAACAAAGAAAATTAACTTTTGGTGAAACTGAAATACAATTTTGTAACACAAAAATTTTGTGAAACAGAAAAGCTCCACAAATTTTTTAAAAAACTTGTAAACAACAATTTGTAAGTTGTTGAAATAGACCACAGGTCTGTATTTTACGCACTCTATCGTATCTGACACCTTGAGGCAAATCGGATGGAACTCATATAATTCTTGATGACATGCTTCCAAAAAATGGCTTCCACAAACTCCTAGGGATGAATGGGAAAAATATAGACCCAATCCATCTCGACTTGATACCATCTGGTACACAGACGGTTCTTAGATGGAGTCAGGGACTGGCTCTGGAATCTACCGTGAGTCGGCAGGTGAACTTGTCAGTCAGCCTTGGTAAAAACGTATCCAAATTCCAGGTTGAAGTCCTTGCAATTTACCATTGCGCTAGAATAAATCTAAGTTCTAACACTCGGGGAAAAACCATATTTATCTTTTCAGACAGCCAAGCAGCTCTCAAAGCTCTTGACTCATCTGTCATAAAATCAAAACTTATCTTAGAAACATTCTTAGCTATCCGCGAACTCTCTAAGAAAAACCTAGTCATCCTCCATTGGATCCCAGCCCACAGAGGATTTGAGGGTAACGAATCAGCTACCACTCCACTTATCGGACCTGAACCCTTCTGCGGAGTCAGCAAAAATCATTTCAGGACCTACATTAAGAATCTATCTCGCATCGAGTCGAACGAGAACGAGAGGAAAAATACAGATGGGCAGATCTGCACCAACAAATTTTTACCTAAATTCTCCCCCAGAAAATCGCTCTTCCTAATTAATCTGGACAGAAATAATCTGAGGATCCTTACAGGAATAATCAGTGGCCATGGTCACGTGAAAAAAACACCTCCACCGCATTGGCGTCTCACCGGATCCTTTCTGCAGGCTCTGTCTTGAGAGTGATGAATCCTCTTTTCACATACTCACAGCTTGTCCGGCTCTATGCCGCTTTAGAAAAAACATCCTAGGGAGTGAGATTGTCGATCCAGCTACTCTTGCTGACCTACAGCCAGAGAAGATCCTTGTCTTTCTGAATGCCTCTGGGGTGAAAAGATGGCTCTAGGAACCTACCTGGGAAGGCACAATAGGCTACTCTTAGAAGCCGCAGTGCCAGAGCCCTTTGAAGGCTCTCCCGTCTTCTAATCTAATCTAATCTAATATAAGGTAAGCTAAAAATTGGTTTTATTTTGACAGCTTAAACCAAAATTTACCTGCACGAACGCTCTGAAGAAATATTCGAGAACTAGGTGTTGATCGGCAAAGAGAGGAATGTCCTGTAGCTGTAGGTCCAGACTCAACAAATATTCGGTTTGCGAACATTCAATCCGGCTCACGAGATGCTCACCAATCTGATGTTTGTTCATGTGAAAGTGATATCGAGGGATGTTTTCATTTTACAAGAATAGAAAAAAAAGTAGCTGTAAGAGGTGTTATTGATATAAAATCAGAGGCAGTTGGTCTCGATGGAATACACCCTCTTTTTGTAAAAATAGTTTTGGGTCATTCATTTCGTGGTTTCAAGTTGGTAACGCTGGCATTTGACACTTGTAAAACTCAGCTGTCAGTTGAAGTGTCATGATATTAGTTGAATGTTTGCCATTTACATTTAATGGATCGCTTATCAATCGAATATAAAATATTGAAACTTACTACAAAAGTGGTGATTCAAACGTATAGCCACTTTTCGCGCTACGCGATTGTTTTGGTCGTCACAATCGACCGACAACGCAAGCAATCGGTAAAATTATGAAGAAATTGGAGGAGAGTGGAATTATTACTGATATTGTAAGGCCTGGTGCATCATTTTAATGCACGCTCAGTCGAAAATATTGCTGTTGCAAGTGCAAGTGTCGCTGATGATCCGAATTTATCGATTCCCCGGCGTTCGCAGCAATTGAACGAATGATAAGCGATTTTTTCTTGGAAGGCGATTGGAGATCATGACTTGGACGATATGTGGTGCCAACAAGACGGGGCAACAAGCCACACAACACGACCTTTTTATGACTTGCTATTTGACATCGTTGGATTTTTTCTCTAGACGCATTAAAAACCAACATTACTCAAATTATGGCCGAAATACCGCCCGAAATGTGCGCAATAGTGGTTACAAATTTCCTCAAAAAAATTGCGTGCTGCAAATCTTCCCGAGGCAGCCATTTGAATGATATTGTTGTTCCAAATTTTATAATGAAATAAAATGTTCATCAAAAATCTATCGCTGCGTGTGTTTTATTAAGCTTTACTTTCGAAACCGAGAAATAAATTATCCTTTACTTCCAGTTATAACCCATATTTTTTTAGAAAATCATCTTAATACAATCATTTTAACAACAAAATCATTTTAATGAGTTCTTTTCGGCAGTTATGGAAGGTTGCGAAAATAATACCGATTCTAAAGAAAGCTGCTACTCGACTTGCGAATCGCGAATACCTGTCAAAAGTTTTGGAAAACCTCTTGCACAAACAAGTATTACTTTTTCAGTACAACAACAAACTCTTAATTTAATTTCAGTCTGCTTTCAGGGTAAAATTTCAGCTGTACTAAAAGTTACTGACTTAAAGTATTCTAGGGACAAAGACCTTGTATCTTTTCTCGGACTTCTGCACTTTTCTGCGTTTGATACAGTAGACCATAAAATATTTGTATTCAAAATGAAGAACTGTTTTCGGTTTTCTAACTCTGCCGCCAATCTGACGCACTCACATCTCACAAATAGAAAAAAAGGCAGTTGTTTTGAATTGGAACGTGTCTAACTTTTTAAACTTTCCTCTGGTATGCCCCAGGGATCAATACTTGGCCCATTGTTGTTTACAATGATTATTAATGACCTTCTTTCCTGCACATGTACACTGATGATGCACGAATCCATTTAAGTTGTTAGCTTGGAATGATAAATTAAATAAAGGTCAACAAAATATTACGTCTTAGTCAGAATAGAATTCTCTCCAACTAAATCCCAAAAAAAAATCTAAATGTTGATTGGTTACTGCAATAATGAACTTGACCAAAGCTATATTCAAAAATTATACTTAAGAACAACAGAACTTAAATGAACGCAGAAGGCAGAAAAGGGTTAAAACTTCGGGACTTAATAACTAATAACGGTGCTTTTGAAATAAACTTGAATATATCTCGAAAACAGTACTGAGGTAATATGGTCATTTCTAACTTAAAAGCAAACAAACTCAGTTCTTCTCTATATAGTGGTTTTTTGAAAAGAGTAATTTCTTAAGAATTTGTTTACTTAGTGTCTGTACCAAAGAATTTTGACCAAAATACGTAGATAGAGTAAAATTGATGCTTTCAAAATTATTGCGTCCTTAATTTTCAATTTGAATAACCGAAAACGCTAACTTTAAAAACTGCTTACATTTCGATTTCGATAAAACTTTAAAAACCAAGTAATGCTTATATTCAGAACAATATCTAATGCTCAGTTACCAGCTTACTAGTTAAGCAATAGTAATTTTTAAACTAAACAGTGAACAATTTGTTACTGTTTTGTCTGCATAGTTTTAGAAAAAACCGCTCCAACGATTTGGATGAAAATACATATTAAAGATAGTCTTAATAAGATCCCGTACTTAGTTTGGGCGGGTTTCCAATATTTTTTTTATTTTTTTTTCAAGCTTAAAATGTCCTAAAAAACATAAATATAATATTTTTTTTCTGAGGAAATGACATTTTTTTTTTATTTTTTTTTTTATTAAATTTTAATAATTTTTATTTTTTTTAATGAAACCATGTTTATGTTATTTATACATAGAGATCTTAAGCCTTTTTTCCGAAATCTCATTAAAAATGCACTCTGTCAATCTTGATATTTAACTGTCACAACAGTTTACAAAAGTACACCGTTACATTTTTCGCATGTTTTTCATTTATTTATAGTTGTGAACAGTGTTGCCAGATGGATTGAAAATAACCTAGCGCTTTAAGCGAAGTTAAGTAGTTGAATAAGTGTATACCAAAAACTGTCAGACTGTAAGAAAGTATGTTGTATTTAAAGTATGAGGTGCGTGGCTCGCTTCGCTCGCTAACAGGATTTTAGCCCTTTTTTTCGCAGGGTTTGCTCACGCGACTTCGTCGCTCCGCTAAGGGTATGTCAACAACTGTCAGGCAGGCGCCTGGAGTTAAAGTTTATATATATACTAGCTGACCCAGCGAACTTCGTTCCGCCCAAATTCATTAATGTACCTAATAAAAATAATAATTCTGAGCATGCAGAATGCACGTGCTGCTTTATGAAATAAATGAAGTACATATTATAGCAATATCGATGGGTTTGCTCACACGTGAGCACGCCATATTCAATTGACCATGTGAGAAACATGGGAATTGAATTGATGCCACAAATATCCAGCGATTGTCCTTGCGACTATTTGTCATAGTGAAAGCGAGGCACACGGAAAATTTAAGACGCTCAAATACGAATGGCAAATCGTTCTGAATAAGGGGATTCCGCTGAATGAAAATGTTGGCATTTGAATTTTTCCCTCAAAATCGTTTGCTGCATGACATTCGATTTGAGATTCTTCACAATCAAATCAAATGCGTTCCGTTGCAAACTTTCGGAGCATTTAGGTTGCGCAACAAAATTATAACTGAGCCGACTTTCAATTTCATCTATCTTTTAAATACAGCAATACGAATAAAACAAAGAAAGAATCATGATATGTGGAATAGATAATGTAAAGGGTTTTTTCAATAAGAGCGCTACAAACGTTTTTTTAAATAAAACAAAAACGGTTTTGGATATCAATGAAATTCTTTATTCCTGTGAAAGTACGTTCGATGCCATTATGTATGGAACTCGATTTCTTTTGCATGGCCACCACGGGCACGCTTGCAGAAGTCCAAACGTTGAACCCAATTTTCGACGGTTTTCAAGCATAAATCGGCCGATACTGCTGCAATTTCACGTAGTTCATCAATCGTTTCTGGCATGTTGGCATAGACCATATGACTTGACGACCGACCGAGGCGGCCAAGCGACTGGACCATTTCGTGAGATAACACGTTTTCCAAACTTGGTTTCCAATAAATTGATTGTGACATTCGCTGTGTGGCTTGTGGCGCCGTCCTGTTCGAACCACATGTCTTCCAAGTCCATATCATCCAATTGGGTTATCATTGAACGGTAGCGATTCCCATTCACAGGAACGTGCCGGTCTTGATCATCACGGAAGAAGTCCGGCCTAATGACGCCGCCGGCCCATAAACCACACCAAACCCTAATTTTATCGGGATGCAATGATGACTCATGGAGGACGTGTGGATTTCTGCCTGACGATTACTGCATATTTTGTTTAGTCACGAAGCCATTCAGCCAGAAATGATGACGACCATAAATTGGACGTAGCGCTCTTAACGTATCGCACGCAGTTTTCACAAATCACTAACTTACCTTCGAAATAGACAAAATACAGAAAGCAAACGAACGAAAAGGGTGCAATTGTGATTTTGAATACAACTGGAAAAACAGAACAAAACACTTAACGATCTAACAAAACAATAATAATAATAGTAAATTTAAAAATTTTATTTAAAATTAATTTGACTTTCTTTCAAATGTTGTTTTATTTTTCTTTCTTGATTTACAAAAGGGTACAACTTCTTTATCAGTACACATTAGTTAATTCATTGCCCCCCCCCCCACCAGTTGAGAATTTTTCAATTTTTCTTTTTTCCTAAACCTTCGCGGAGTAATTACGAACAAATCCGCAGAAGGAAGTATACAATTTGGTCCAGTCGTTTTCGAGTTTTAAGCATCCGAACAAACCAAGATCCATTTTTATATATATAGATTTACTTTGGGGTTTTTAGCAGTATGTATAATATTTTCAGTCAAAAAAAAAAAGATAAAATTAACCTAAATTGTTTTAACTTTTTGACTATGGCAATATCTATAATATTTTCCAACATTCACCAACCCACACATCCCCCTCCACAGCAACAGAAAACACTTGGCACAAACGTTATGCAAAGTGAACGTGTCCATTTGTGCTGTTTGTTTACATGCACTTTTCAGTGAAAATTGAAAACTTTAAAAATTAAAAAAAAAAAAAAAATAGAAAAAAAAGTTTCCGCAGAAAAATTCTTCTACAGTACATCTTAGAATAACTCAATTTAAACAAAAAAAAATAAAAAAAATGAATTTACTTAGTGCGCATATTGGAAACCTCAGCCCTTAGTTTTTCTCAAAATATTTTTTTTAATTATTTATATCTCCCGATCAATTTTTACATGTAACGTATATTTTTGAAATAATCTCAACGCCCCACTTCCAATATAAACGCAATAACAGCTACAAATATTACGTGCCCACTTCTTCTTTCTTTCAACCATATTTAATATCCAACTTAAAATACACCATCAGAAACTGCCACTTCATTTGCACACACACGTCTATCAGGATATTCAGTTTGTAACTGCTTATGCATTTTTTTTACATTTTAAATTCATTTTTATTACTTACTATCATTAAACTTACATCCTAGACAAAAACGATTAAATCTAAATAAAAACTAACATTTGTATTAATTCTAGCTTACTGGCTCTTAGCGAGCACTCTAAACTTAACTATATCCTTAAAATTATTGCCTTTCGGCCTTAAATCTATCAATATTTATTTTTGTTTGTTTTTTATTTCCAAGAAACTTTATAAAACTTGAATTCTTTTATTATTTTTTTACTTACAACTACTTAAAACTACCTAAGCTACTTAAGCTAAATTACCTATAATCAGGGTGGTGAGCAATCTCATCGATTGGTCACCATCCTGATCGCGTCCATGGTCGCCTGACAGCCGCCCACAAGGGTTCATCATTACCACCGAGACTCGAGCGAGGCTATACGCTTCGTTCGAGTCTCGGTGGCACTATCATGCTGGCTAGCCCGGCACCTCTCAAGGACCCCCTACTCTAAGCCTTGACCTACAAACTTAATCTAGCTTAAAACTAGGGAGGATGCTACGATAGTAGCGCACCGGCCCGGGAGAGCGTATCAACCCTCACCTCTTCTTTAAGCCACCAAAATTCGGTGAACTGCTTTACCGTATCGACCCTGTCCCGATCCGCAATTGCGGTGCTTATGCAAATTCAAAACCAAATCCCATGAATTCTTACAAAAATGTAAAGATATCGGTCTGCCACAAACCCTACTTCCAATCAATGACATCTTACGCCAGCGTCACCAATCTATTAAAGTCAAAAATAAAAGCATGCCCTAACAGATCGGAAAACAGAAACTCCTGCTACACTTTGCCTTATTTTAAAATAGTACAGTAGGCTTACAACTCGCTTACCTGAACTTGCAACAATTGTTTGTTACTGAGAGCTTCAACTAATAAAAACTCACATTTTTATTTCATATAAACTGCCGCAAAAGTGGAATTTATTTAACACTATAACCAAAAAGTGCACTATTTAGCACTATTCATCGGTTCTCAGATTTTCACCTATCTACCTAATAAAATAAGAAAACAACCAACCAAACTTTGAATGAACGAGAAAGTTTCGTTCGACCCAGTCGTGCACTTTATTTTTTTCATTTTGTCTATACCTAAAGTCTGCCTAAGAATAATTTCACACCTTATCGAGTATGTTGGCACCCTAGTGTCGCTTAAAAAGCCTTTCGTTCCGGAACTACACCAAGTAGTCATGCATCCTTCACTTCCCATGAATGGCTGAGCTCGAACCAGTTGTCATATGCACTCGTCCTCTCACACTGATCGTAGGACTTACTGCCGAAATCCACTTACAAGGATTCTGGGAACACATCTTCTTCAATGACTCACTGGCTCGATCTACATATATTTCCAACTCAAATGTGCCACCTCTCCGTCAGATACCTGAGTAAATGGGAATTGAATTAAAATAAACCCTTTGGCCGAAGGCGAGGCGCCAAAACCATTCAAAACCTTAAACCAACAATAAACCAAATGAAGGGAGCAGCAACGACAGGGAAACCCGTGTATTTATATCAACATAAACAAGCGATTACGGCCACAATCAGTGCTACCCATCACACAGGCCCTTCCAGGTGGTCCAATTAATCCTTGCGATTCACCTGAAAACACACACACAAGCCCGCTCCTCCGTACAGCAGCAGCAGGACTTGAATCAAATCTTATGCACAGTCCCTCTGCAGCTGGAGACATCATCGACCGAATCCTTTAAGGAAGGATCGTACCGTGGATCTCTTGATGAATACACGAGTGCGGATGATGAGCTCATAAAACTAAAGTCACGATTCATCGTCTTCTTTGACACTTGATCCTGCAACCATTCCCTTTTGTCCCCGCTCACGATCGGCCCATATAGATACACTTTCATTACACGACCCGATGTGAACTTGTCAACTGGCGACCGGGCACGCATGACATTCCGGCGATGTCTCAATTACCGTGTGTTATCATCCAGCCGTGAGATCCTCTCCAGTGCATACTGATGGTGATGGTGATGGTGATGGTGAATGGAGCCAAATACTCGTCGTTTCCTTGTATCTAGTGCGTTCTCCTCTCGTTCTCTGGTTCCGTTCGAGATATGGCCAGAGAAAAAATTAAAACCATCCAACACGGCGATGTGGGTGTTCCACTCCTTCTCGACTTGGCGCGGAGACAAGAGATCGGAGAGGTATTTATCAAACGCTATGCCATGTCGTGCAATCTGTATCAAGGGCGGTGGCGGTGCGGCATTGCCACCTTACATGCCCGGCCGTCTGTCCATTCGTCCACTCGTCCACTTATCCATCTGTGCGCGCTACACACATGACGAAATGTATTTAAGGAGGCTTGCAACTTGCAAGCCGATTGATCACACCCATGGGTAATCAGATTCGGATAAAAACGATCGCGCATGCTTTTAAGATTTCGGATATCGGATTTTTGTCGTCGTCGGTTGGTTTCTTATTTATTTTTATTTTTTTCATTTTCCGGACCATTCTTGTTTCCCTGCCATCGCGGTCGACCCTCTTGCAACCAGTGGGAGCCTTCAGTAGCTGCCAATGTCTCATTGTGTACCGAATCAGTGTTCATTAATATGTTGAGTATTTATAAATCTTTGCCTGCTTGTCTCGGTCTTGGTCCTTTGTGTTCGGGGGTCTCCTTGCGACGTCAATCGATCATTTGACGTCTCGGAGAGAGAGATTTTTGTTTTGCGTTTTGTTCGGTCCGGTCTGTGTACTGTGTGCGGTTTGACGGGAGAGAATCAATGAAACCCCAATAGACTCGATTTTGACGAAGGGTTGAATGGAACTCACAGAATATTTTGATAGGGTGCCATTGTGCATTTCGTGTCAAATTGATTTGTGTTTGGTAAACAAGAATGTTCGCACAATGAACTTCGAGGAACCTGTTGCCTTTGGCAGTTGATCTTTGAGAGAAGCATGAATGAATAAGGACTTGCCATATGGATTGGGATGCGATAAAAGATTTGTTTCTCTCCTCCGGTGGTAGTTTGCAAAGGTGAATGATGTCAGTCAACTATGGCGATAGGCAGGGAACTTGTAACACCAAAAAGTGCAAGTTTATGGAGCCATGGGAGAAGAGGCTACGACTTATCCTGCAGAGGTGATTTTTGCTCAATTCGTGGGGAAATGCCGGTGGATTTGTGGTTGTGGTATACTTTGGGAATGGGACTTGATCCCCAAATATTTATCTAGATAGGTTCTGCTCTCTATATCGGCTCAACACATAGGTTGCTCTGAAAGCACTTCCATAGCCGTTTCCACAAGGATTTGGTTAATAAGTTAAATTACCCATCCATCACTGGAATTTTTGAACCAGTACCTACCCATGTACCCATATCAGATCAATAGGATGCCGGTCAATATCCAATTGTGGATTGATTTTGATTCCGAAATTGCTACCATTGAACCTGGAAGAAGGGGCCTGCCGATCTACTCTTCTCGATTGGACGCAGAATATCCCTTCCATTGATGGTTTCCGTAATTGGACACAATGGACCCAATTGATGGTCTAAGTGATGCTGCGACAACCGCCACAAGAACACTCATTTACCTACCTACCATCCCTTCCACATGTGCCAAAAATTAACTCACACCAAACGACGACTGGTTTTGAGAAGCCAGTCCTAGAGTCCTTACAGACCTGTTGCACCAACTGTTTTTTTTTTTTTTTTTTTTTTCTTGTAATCAGCCGATCTCATTATACGAATTACTTCGTTTTGGGAGAAGTCACCCGAGCCGGGCTAGATTTAGTCGGAGTTTCTTCTATTGTCCTTTTTTTGTCCGAATTAACCCGCAACGTGGTAATAGTTTGAGTTGATACTCGCCCCACTCAGTGAAGCTAGACTTTTCGGACTAAATTGCCCACATGACTATCAAAAATGTCCAAAAATGCCCATGCCGATGTTAAAAAACAATAAAATGCAATATTTTTTTGGTTCTGACAGATAAAAAGATGTCCTTTTTCGTCCTTTTAGCTTATTGTGATATTGGTTCGTTGCCTAACATCGATTGGCACATGGTCGACTTTTATGGCGTATTTGAAGCTGGCGGTACATTTTTTTAACTTTCAAGATTAGAAAATTATTGTTTTCGTACAAAATTTCGAGCTCGATATCTTAACAAATTCTGATTTTATGATGATAGAGGAACTCAAAAAAGTGGATCTGGAAATTCTGTCTACAGACTGAACGGCTGCCCGGATTTGGTTCAGACTTCGGTTTTGGAGTTTGTGGGCTAACAGTTCGGGGTCGTTTTTGTTTTCCAAGTCAACCTCAATATTGATGGGGTGATTTTTTATGAGGTTTAGAACTTTTTAAAAAAAAAAAACACAAAAAATTCGAAAAAATGAATGATATATTTATTTGAATCGATAGTTTGAACCTTGCAATTTAATGTTTAAAGATAATTTCAGGCAAATGTTGACCGCGGCTGCGTCTCAGGTAGCCCATCCGCTGAGTCCAATTTTGGCATACTCTTTCACACATATCGGCCGGTATCTCACGAATGAATGCATGGATGTTGGCTTCCAGTGCGTCAATCGAAGCGGGCTTGTCCCCTATACACATTAGCCTTGGCATACCCCCACAAAAAATAATCTAATGGTGTCAAATCGCACGATCCAGGCGGCCAATTGACCGGCCCGAAACGTGAAATTAACTGTTCACCAAACTCGCCTCGCAATTGCGCCATTGTTTCGCGTGCTGTGTGGCATGTGGCACCGTCTTGTTGAAACCACATATCATGCAAGTCAAGAACTTCCATTTCGGACAAAAAAAAGTTTGTTATCATCGCTCGGTAGCGTTCACCATTGACAGTAACGCTGCGATTCGCATCATCTTTGAAGAAATATGGCCCAATAATGCCGCCGGCCCATAAACCGCACCAAACAGTGGCTTTTTCGGGATGCATTGGTAGCTGTTGCAATGCTTCTGGCTGATCTTCACTCCAAATGCGGCAATTTTGCTTATTTACGTACCCATTCAACCAAAAATGAGCCTCATCGCTGAACACAATTTTTCGATAAAAAAGCGGATCCTCGGCCAGCTTTCCAAGAACCCATTCACCAAAAATTCGGCGTTGTGGTAGGTCGGCTGGCTTTAGTTCTTGCACCAGCTGTATCTTAAAAGGCTTTACGCCCAAATCCTTCCGCAAAATTTTCCACGTAGTGCTGTAACAAAGGCCTAACTGCTGGGAACGGCGCCGAATCGACATTTCGCGGTCTTCTGTCACACTAGCTGATACGGCCGCAATATTTTCTTCACTACGCACAGTACGTAAACGTGTTGGTGGTTTAATGTCCAACAAAGAAAATTTGGTGCGAAATTTGGTCACAATCTTCCGAATAGACTGCTCAGAAGGTCGAGAATGCCGATCATAAAATGGAAGCAGCGCGCGATGAACATTTCGAACCGAGCACGAATTTTGATAGTAAAATTCAATAATTTGCAAGCGTTGTTCATTTGTAAGACGATCCATGGTTAAATTGCAAACCAAACTGAAGCTGTTTGACAGTGACACAAGGTACTAAACACACGTCAGCTGTCAAAACCAGTGTTGCCAAAACCAAACCAGCTAAAAAATCACCCTTTATTTCCCGCATGCAAAATTTTCATGCCAGTTTCATTTGTTCGAAAACGGCTTTAACGATTTCAACCAAAACTGATACTTCAGCTTAAGTAGGTGAGGTTTACATGGTTGGTTGCATACCCAGTTTTTGGCAAAAATATCGAATAACAGTACTTTTGAAATTTGGACATATCTCGAAAACGGTCAATGAGATTGTAGCAACAATTTATTTCGAAGGTAATACGGTCATTTCTAACTTAATGGCGAATTCAATTTTTTCTCTCTATTATAATCGTATAATGGATTTAAAAAAAAAAGAAACAATTTTTTTTATTATTTAGTTTACTTAAAAACGTCACTAAAAGATTTTTACCAAAATTCATACTTAGAGTAAAATTGATGTTTCCCAAATTATTGTGTTCTTAATTATCAATTCGAATCACCAGAAACGTTCATTTTAGACACGGCTCATGTCTCGAAAACCCCATTTTCGATGTACCTTAAAAACTAAGTACATAATGCTTACGTCCAGAAAAATATCTTGTATTCAGTTTTTAGGTTAAAAGTTAACCAATAGTATTTTTCAAACTTCAATATTTGTTGCTTGTAATTTTTTAAAAAAAAAAGCTCTAGCATTTGATCAAAATACATATTTAGGTTAGTCAAATAGTTCTTATTAAGATCCCACCTTAGTTTTTCTGAAAAGATTCGAATATGTAGATCCGTTTTTCAATTATTTCGAAATAAAAGAAATTACATCTACGAAAAACTTATGTTTAGTAAATATTACCCACTTCTTCCATTTTTCAAGCGCATATTGAGTATGCGCCTTAAAATAATTCCAACCACTTGGAGCCTAGACAATCAGCGAAATCCCACTTCATTTGCACCCCCAAACATGTCCATCGGCATGTTCAGTTTTGAGCTGCTAATGTAAAAATGTCAGTCTATGGCGAAGCTTTCTTCCAATTCCAATCATAGACACCTTAAGCCTGCAGATCAGAAGACAGAAACTGCTCCTACGTGGGTCCTTGTACTCAAAAATCTTGTAAAGCGTGAGAGCTTAGAAATAGTAAATCAGATGCGAAAATTGCCTGTTACTGAAAGCTGCAACTTATATTTATTGTATTATTTTTTATGTACGGTTGCTTCTGAACTTATTTACCTACCTACCAGTTGACTGAACCAAATTTTTCATGAACGAGAAAGTTGCGTTCGACCCAGTCGCGCGCTTTATGCTTACCTTACGGGCTACCAACGGGTGAAGAGTCTCCGCCAGAGATATTGCAGCCTTTCATCCAAGCGCTCCGGCATACTCGATGGTTTGGTCTTTAAAACGGCGGTTCGATCTTCCTTGTCGTTTCGAACCTGAGGACTGCAATTTGAACATCCTCTCATAGCTGGAGCATTATTGGCCATCCGGTCGATGCAGTCGACGTATTTTGGCTTTTTTGACTACATCCACACCTTGGTACAGCTCACTGAGCTTACGACTTAGAACGTTCAAAAAGCTTTTAGCCAACTCGAATTCTAGGTACAGCTGCATCCAGTTACGCACAAACAAGTCGGAGTTTGTGTGCGGTCTACGTCCATTGCGTTCTTCCTCCGGGTTGACTCAGAGGGTCGTTGTCGTTGGACCTAGCTTCGCCCAACGCCCCAAGACCAAGAGTGAAGATTTGTCCAATAGTTGAATATCCTTATGGATTTTTACGCCCTTCAGGTTATATTATCAGGATATTATACAAGTTCATAGAGTTTAACCGCCAAGATCTTCTTCGCGTTCAGGATACTCCTCTGTTCTTAGTCCGGGTATTTAATTTGTCACACACGATGCTGAGGTTCTGCTCTCCGTTTTCTCTACTACTCAGAGTCAGGCTGTCTGATTGGCATTAACCGTACTCGTTAACCGTGATAACTCGTTCGGCAGCAAGAATTCGAACTTATCGTTGGGTAGGTTTTTGCAGCTCAAGAAGAAGCGTCCCATACCTCGTAGGTTATTTAAGGTGTGGACCGATGGACCGTTTTCTGCTTTATCCTCGGTCCTCGGTGATCCATTTACAAGTATACTCTAAAGTCCTTAATATCAACCCATTAAGCTTATTTCGATAGGTATAAGTGGTTAATTGAACAATACCACAGAACATTTTTACTGTTTCCTTGGGAAGACTGCTACTAGTCATATTTACTTTAGCTTGCCTTATAGGAACGACATTCACGAATGGATCTTTAAGGAAGTCACTGAGAATAGTAGACAGTGGATCAGAGAATCGCAAGTATTTCCACAACATTGTCAAAGAGATTATGTACCTTCGAGTTCAATCGCAACAAGCCTCTGTGACTCATTTGTATGAGACCTCACAAAACTCGACCTGCACACGGTTATATTGACATCCTATGGCAACTCCATCAGCGAGGCACAAACATTATATCTGTGTAAAAGCATTGTCAACTTAACGCAGCTTATCGGGCGGTATCCGCACAATTAACCCCGACCACCTATCATAATTGGTTACGATAAGGTTGACACTCGAGCTCGTAGACGGCCAAAAGTCAACCTACACCCATATCGCTGGCATACTGTCGAGCCCACAAATGATTGGCAGTCCAGACAATTAAATTATCCAAGTTCCATGGGATAAAAGCGAAGCAAACACCTGCGCGACGGCTGCACCTTTCCCTGCATACCACACTGCAACCGAGACACTTGGTCTACCGCGCGGAATGCGCAGCAATGACCATTAGCATACCTCGAAGGCGAACAATTGAAAACTATTCCCAATGCACCTAGTCGAACCCAATCCATCGATGGTCGCGCATCCGAATCCGTTCGTTGGACATCACCCAACTATATAGGAAACTGGGATGCGAATGATGATAGGAGAAGGACGAGCCGAGAAATTACGAAAAAAAGAAAATAAATACCACGGAGGCACCCATGGGATAGTCCACCAACCACCACCAACACAATCGCCTGACAGTCAGATCACTTCTTGATCAAGATCAAGATCAAGGCGAGGGTAGTAGGTACAGCGAGCGAACGACGACGCGAACAGTAGCTGCCTCTAGCTAGGTGGTCCAATTAGACATAATCTTGTTAATTAGGCTAAGTTCCATCTTCCTCTATCCTCCCGGTGGACTTTTGTATTCCATTTGAATTTTTCTTTCCCCTTTTGTGCACTTCCTCGGCGCGCAGTTGTTTCGGGTGAGGTTGGTTTTTGTTCGCTTCTGTGGAATTCGATTCATTGTCAGTGTGGCAGTGTGTGAGCGTAAGGGAGGCCCACTTTATAGTGCTGCAGTTAATGAGTAATACGCAAAACATTTGGGCACATAGCTGAACTGGATTTGAGTGTAGGCATTTCTACTTTTTCGTCGTTGTATGGAAAGTTATGTGGCGGCCGATATGCTCGGTGATTAGTCAAATGGTTCTAGTTTGATCCTGATCCCCCGGGGCTGTTGTCAGCTTGAAGTTGACACAGCAACGATGTAGGTACACATGTTTTTTTCGGGGGGGCGACTCTGGGAGAATGTTCTAATCGGGTGTATGTCGGGCATTTCTGGTTCATGTTGTACTGCTCAAATCTAATTTGCTTGGGCGCTGTTAAGGAATCTCTGGAGCGACGTGAGGGTCCTACATTGTGCTGCAATAATTTGCTGAGTGGGTTCCACGTACTGTTAAATATTCTAGATTTAGATTTACAAACAAATAGAGAGTAAATGGGAGCTTTTTGAACTACTTTATATTCACAGTGATCATCACGCTCATTATAAACACTTCTGCAACCTGCCTACAAGTAGTACCAACCTTAGAGCGGGCGTTACGCAAATTTTTGTCAAACAAACCCTAGAATTTGCAGTATGAGAAACTCAAAACAGTTTGGGCAATTCTCTTTAAACAAATTGTAATGAAATGACAGCAAACAAAAAGGGAAACAATTAAAAGTGTAAAACTGGAATGAACAGTGCTTTTTCTTGAATCTGTAGCGGGTAAAACTCTTCACCATCAAAATCCTGAAATCAATTTCCGAGATGTTCAAAAATAATTACGCTAGGAAAATTTCTTTAGAAATGTTAAAAAAAAAATTCAAAATGTCAATTAATAATTCAATGCAAAAGAAATGACAGATAGGAGGGGATTGAGAGTCTATACTAAGGGACAAGATGTACTTTCGGTGGTTTCAAATTTAATACCAGGTTATAACGATAAAGTGATTTTTATGTCGACTATAATTATTAGAAAAATACTAATGCGGACATTGTCACGTACTAAAATAATTTTAAAGCCGGCTTTGTCGGACTATAATTTAGCACCAATTCTGTTTAGTAGAACTAATTTCAATTTTCAGTTCATAAACACAATTAAATTTATTTGTTCTCAATTTTCATATTCGCAATTCGCTGCTCTCATGTGAATAGTCCCTTAAGAATTACAGTTAAACATTTTTTCTAAGCACCGAATGTTTTTATTATTATAGCAATACCTCAAAAGGACATACCTACCTATATTTAGGTAAACATAGAAACTTTGATTTTTTCATATTTTTCATGTCAGAAGTAATGCTTTCTTTTTATTCTAAATATTCCTAAAAAGTTACAAATCGCACAGAACAAATTTTTAAAAATTATGCTTAATTTCCCATGGCATCACTCTACGCTAGATCTACATGCAAGGGCAAAGGTTAATCTCCTAAAAAAAAAAAGAATTCAAGTTTTTCAAAGTTTCTTGAAGAATAAAAAACAAACAAAATTAAATATAGATAGATCTAAGGCCGAAAGGCAATAATTTTAAGTATATCGTTTAGTTTCGAGCGCTCGCTAATAGCCAGTAAGCTAGATTAAGATAAATGTAAGTTTTAAATTAGATTTAATCGTTTTTGTCTAGTATATAAGTTTAATTAAGGATACAAATAAAAAAAAAAATAATTTAAAATGAATGATCTCCTTCAGAATACGCAAACAAATCGACAAATTTAAGATAAGATGTGATATCCCTGACAATCCTCTTATCAATCAGTTAAATACCGAATTTCACATACTTCACTGACATTAAGTAGCCCAATTTTCAACTTATTACTAATTCATTTGTATGTTATCTTTTTATCTTTTTATTACATTACTATAAATGTTTGTCAATTTGATAATCATCTATTTATTTACTCAAACGTTTCTCAACTGTCAATTCATTTATGTTTATTTGTTTATTTACTTCTTAATTTATTTGTTCACTTATTTATTTAGTTATGTATTTATTTTTTTACCTATTAATTAATTAATTAATTTATTTATTTATTATTTATTTATTTATACATTCATGTATATTTTATTCATGCATATTATTTCTTATATATAGGGGGAGCCTTAAATTGAGGTTTTTTAATCGATGTTTTTCCTCAAAAACAAACATTTTTCTAATTTTATTCATTCTTTGTCACTTGTAAGCTTTTTCCAGTAGAAGGACATAAATTTGTCATATCTCTGTATTTAAATTTTGTAAATTGTGCTATAACAAATTGTAAAATCTAAAATTTCAATTTCATAAATATTCCTACACCAGTTCTTGAAGACCAAAAATGAAGTGTAACAAAAGTTATAGTTGTTTTAAATTATTTAAAATCTTTAAACCTTCAAGCGATCCAATAAGAAATCATAGATGGAAAAAAAAACAGACAGTTTTTCACCAGATGTGAAAATTCTCTCGCTTAATGTGGGTGTTAAATTGAATTGTAATTAGAAATTTCATTTAAAAACCAAATCTTTATAATATTACTTTATAATGCAGCGCACTAGATAAGTTTACTATTCATTCATTTAAAAAGTTTTCGTATCGCATTCTAATCCAACTTTTTCTATTTTTAGAATTTTTGTTTGCATTTTGTTTTCATGTATCGTTACAACTAAGATTTAATTTAATCAACTTATTCAGTAGTATGTAAGTGTCTGTGTAAGACCTCCTATCGGGTCCAAAACTATCCTATCTTTCAAGTTGCTAGCTGCCATACTCACCCCCAAAATTTCATTAAAATCGGTTGAGTGGCTTAGGAGTCGAGAGCGGCGGCGAAGTGTTGGCGACAGGCCAATTTTCGTCACGGCATTCGAGTCGATGTTACTGCCAAGACGCGCCAATATTTGTTTCAAATCAATAAAATTATTTTGGACTCTCTAACACCAACCACTAGACGAAATAAAATTATTTTTTTATGGAAATTCAAAAACGACAGTTAATCAGTCAGTCAAAAAATGTTTTTTGTATTCATTTTTTTTTTACATTCCAATAGTAGGGCCCCAAATTCTTGTGTGCCCCGGGATCGCCTAACACGGCCTTAACTGGTATGAAAAAGCTTGTCAATAACCGTTCGGACTCGGCATAAAATTGATGATCCCTTCCATTCATCCCAAAAATGAAAAACACAAAAATTTTTAATTTTAACACATTTTATTTTAAGGATTAGACGCAGCAAGTAATCCATGGGTGGATCTCCTTGGTCAATTGAACTGCAACATTTTGGCCGCTTGTATACCTTGGAACGACATCTCTCCCAGTTCGAAGTCATTCAAAATGGGAACCAAATCATCGCACATATGGGTCCACTGTCCACTAACTGAGCCGCGAGCTCAAGCCTTATTTTTCACCATACAATTCGGACAGACAATTATCATTAAGGCATTTTTAAAGATCTCTCTCTCTCTCTCTCTCTCTCTCTCTCTCTCTCTCTCTCTCTCTCTTTCTGGTCGGATCATTGTCGCGCGGACGGAAGCCCATCAAAAATAGCAATACGGAGTCGAAATGTTCAATGGCCTTGCTGTGCGAATAATAATGAAATTAACGCGCGTGCAATATTGAATATGTTCGCTCAACACCTCTTGACAGTTGGACTGTGTTCATATGGGTGAGTGCGTGCGCGTTCATACAGTCGGCGTTAATGATTTCCCTGCACTACTACTGTAATACATTAAATTTTCCATTTTCCATTTACCATTTACCATTATACCATCAGCGGAGAGCGGCGACAGCGACGACATCGTTCACACAACCAGATAAGCGGGTTTGCCCCCCTCACAGACACCACAGAGGAGCAGCAGCAGCAGCAGTCCGCACTCCGCATCGGAGTAGGAGGAGAAAGTGATGAAGGAGTCCATATAGTGCGCGCTGGTAATTAATTTGCATAATAGAATCCCGAAAGGTGGTATATAGTGGCGCGGGGATACACCAAACACACACTGTTTGCGGTGGCTCACATTATGCAATTGGTTTGCCCGCCCCCTCTGAACCGACGACGACACGGCGAACGCCGACCGACCGACGCATTCGTGGAGACTCTTGTGGGGGTTCGTGAGCGGCCGGGGCAAATAACGCCGACAATTAATTTATAAGCACTGCGTGAATTATGCGGAGATCCCCGGATGGACTAAGCACATCAGATACGCGCGTATAGAAAAGCGAAGCCCATAGGCAGGATGACGACAGCTCCTCTGACAGATGGACACAAGTGAAGGGTTTTCGGCGAAGTTGTCGAGTTGCTTGAGCCGTAGCCGTAGCCGTAGCCGTAGCTGTAGCTGTAGCTGGAGCTGGCGAGGAGTGCATATTTGTATACGCAACTGATGAACGATTTATTAGTGGCGTAGTGGAAATTCATTTCGATTTAAATGAGTGGAACCGCTCTGCGACACGCTAAGTATGCGCTGGGTCGTTTGTTACAGCAGGGCGATATGGTGCGTTGATGCTTGGTGCGGTGTTGGGAAATTGTCACAGCGCTTGGGCTGTGTGTCACTGTTGCGTGGCGCTGTAAATTTAATTTCGGCAAGAAAACTACTTATAAGCAGATAGTTGCGCATTTCCGTCCACGGTTATGTTGCAATAAGAGCGTCAAATGCGAACACGTATCCGAAGTGATTTGGGTGCGAGTTTGATGTGTGAAATTTAATTTATAAAGTGAGCGCAAAGATAAATTCCTCGTCTATCGTTGAAGGGCGGTGTCGAGAAAGCTGTCGAAAAAAACATCAAAGAGATGCGGCAGTCGTACTTATATGTATGGCATAAACCGTTTCTATGGATCGTTCCAAGGCTCCCAAAGATGATGAGAAGCCCTTAAGTATAATAAAGGCAATTTCGAATAAGACTATATGCCAATTAGGACAACACTTAATGTCCTTATGATGTTGGAAATAGAACCGCAACAAGAGGTAGTCTTCGGCAAAACGTCAGTCCTTAGTGTTCAGAAATCAAGTGAAGGGGGCTGGTCAATTTTTTCACAACGTGTGGATAACAATTGAGTGAGGGCTAGGTAGATACAGTTTTAATGAGCTATAAGGGTTATAGGAGTTGAGTGTTGAGCCTTCTTTTGTTCAATTAACCCATTCGACGGAGGTATTTAGTTGTAGCCAAGTATGGAAAACGAAACAGTTTGGCGGGTGGACTCAACTGTTATTTTAACTAGGTGTTGACTACGGTCGAGTTCAGAAATGTAAAAATGCTATTATTGTAAAAGAACTGCATTATCATTGCAGAAGTTGGGCACGTACTGCGTTCATAAAAGAAATTATACAGTCAGCTTGCTGTCCATAGTGCATGTGTTTTTAATTTGTTACCGAACTGCAAAAATTGTCAGGAGAGAAAATGGAAGTAACATTTTTGCACATTATTTAATAATTTACACTTATTATTGAAATGAACAAGAGCAAAAAAAAATATTCCGATGATGCCACAAGGCGGGATCCGGCCGCGAAATTCTGCTTTGCAAAGTTCTGTTTTCTCACACAAAAATTCAGCTTTTATCTTATCTTAAACCAATAAAATTCTGCTTTTCTACAACTAACAAATGTAAACGTCGAAACAAGAAATAGATATAAAAATAAAAAAAAAAACAATTTTATATCTATAAAACATTAAAAATTATTTGCTTTTAATTTTTAAATAAAAAGAAAATTAAAAAGAAACAAGGAAAATTATACAAAATACTGACAAAAAAGTGGAGTAAGAAAAACAATATTTAGAACAAAAACAAAAAAAAAAAGATATTAGAAAAATTAATAAATGATATTGAGTATTGATGTTTCGGAGGTGATGAATATTTTAAATTCTTGCAAGAAACGAACGCTTTATACGGAGTCGTCGTTATATCTGAAGTCGCTATATCAGGATGAATTTGTATGAAATATATACCTACCTAGTGTAAAATCAAGCGTCGTTATATCTGCATGTTCGTTATAACCGAGGTCGCTATAAGTGAATTTCACTGTACAAACTACAAAATGATACTGTTAATATAGCTCCTACGAAGTTAGTTGATTACAAATAGCCGAGTCAGGTTGTTTAAGGAAACTCGGTTGAAAATAACCTTTTATCAATTATTCTCGGTTGTAAATAACAAACTAACTCTGTTAAATTTATCCAAATGGTTGATATTAATCTAGAAACTTGGTTCTTAACAACTGATAAAGTGTGTTATTTCTAACAGTATGCTTTTTACCAATGCATTAAGAAGTATTTCTACAACGAATACGCATAGTGTTTTTCAACAGAGACTTGGTTAATTTAAACTCATTTTTTTTAACCGAGCAAAAATCGCACTCTGTTAGAGCCAATTTTTGAACGTTCATACAAAAGCCTTTTTTCTTTAAACCAAATGTAAAAGCTTCATTTCGGCAGCATAAAAGAGCAGCCGAAATGTAGTTTAATCAAAATTCCTTCGAACTCGGTAGGATCTTGGAATACTCTAAGGCTATTTTCTTAGAAGGCTCGTTGTAACTACCTACAAGGACTTTTCCTCAGTCTTCATAAAAAAAATATCAATATCAGTGTCGCTTCTCTTGTTTACTTTTGTGTTTCTATAATAAAAATAAAATAAAATCTTATTTTTGAAAAAATACCAACGATATCTTTTATTTTCCTCCCTGGGGGAAACAAGGCTACAAATAAAAATTAAGAAAAAAAATTTTTAAAAACAGAAAAAGTTCTGTCCAACTCTGCTGTACAAAACCCTGCAAACAAAAAAAAAAAGTTTTGAAAATGTTAAAAAGCGCGCCTGATTTCTTGCAGAATTTCCGAAAAAGAATTTTGACCCCAACCCTGCCTGCTCATATTATTTCGCCTTGCGATGAAATCGGAATTAACATCAAACATCCGAGTTGCCATTGACAAGATGGTTTTTATTTCTGTCATTCATGGCTTTAATTTATAAATGCAGTTATGAACTAATTTTTGACAATGCATGATAGCCGCATTCAGCCAGCGTTAGTCTGCGTTCATAAATGTGTCCATGATAATATTTTTTGCATGGTTTGGGCAACATCATTGACATCTATGAACTCACACTAATTCATGAATATCATGTCCCTTTTGTTTAAGGGAGTACGAAATGATATGAATTAAATGAAGCAATCAAACTTCTGTTGCCTCAGGAAATAAGGATTGCGTAGAGGTACGTCCCTTTTGAGACTCCTGTCACGTTCATATGCTTTCACCCGTCCACATCTAGGTAGATTCGAAGCATATATCGAGCGTATTTCTCTTTTCTCTGCGTACGCCACTGTCCTTCGCCTACTTTATGGGCTCAAAGTGTGGGACAGTGTGGGACGGCATCATATCACCGCAATTATGAACTTATTCGACGATGAGTGGAGTTTTTTTCTCACAGAGCGCGTACTGATGAACTAGAACTCTAGAATGACTGAATGACTGCATAAATGCATATAGGAAATACGACCCACATTTAAGGATGTGGAATGGTGACATGACTTTGTTAGGCTGCAGTTGCTTGCGATGAACATACTGCGGCAGATTTCGACTCTGCTTCCATCGGGCTTGCTTCAGACTGAGCACCGAATTCTAACGCTTCGATCTAAGTGTGGTTCCTCTCGACGTAAGTGCGGTTGATAAAAGTTTCTCGAAGTTTTGGTGGCCGAAAGAAGACCGCACAACTGCTCGTCGAGTACCTACTCTCAGTGTTGCCAGCACTGGCTATTTATCGCCGATTTGGCTACTCAATCTTTTCACTGTTTTTTTTTTTTTTTTTTAAATTGTCATTTGGGATTCACCGCCATTCAGGCACTTTAAAGTTTGGCTTTTTTAAGGCTTCTTAGAAACTCATTAAAAAAATGCATTTTTCTATTTCGAACACACCCATTTCGTATAACTAAAACTTTCTAAATAGTTAATTGCAAATGTGCCAACCGATATTCGGACAGTTTTTGAACATGCTCTCACATCTCAGCAGTAAAATCAACATGAACCAGTTATACATGAATATGAAAACACACTGTCCAAGTTTATGTAGATTTTAAGTATTCCCCTCATTATATTTTTGTTATTTTTGTAAAATAGGACAAGAAAAGTGTCTCAATTCGAGTTTGTGTTGTGCTTGTTTTTTTTTTAATTTAACAATGTCGCCGTTAAAAACAAATTTATTTGAAGAATTACAAAACATTTCACATTTTTGTTCTTCATATTTGAGTTTTGGCTACAACACTTTTAAAATTTGGCTCCATACCTCGTTTGAAAGCTGGCAACACTATACTCTGTTTATACGGGAATAACGTATATATACAAATGTCACATTCAAGAGCTCACGTGAAAATCGCGTATCGAAGGAGATTTCTCTTCACGCCGCAATTGCTCCCTCCGGAATATGGTTAGTTAATCGCTTACAGACGAAGATCTCCGCTCATATAGACTTACTTACTTAGGTCCTTTAACCCCTCGGGGGGCATAGGGCGTCAACCACGCCTGTGCCCCATCTTGATCGTACTTCTGCAACGCGTTTGAGCTGCCTCCAACTCATTCCTAGAGAGTTCGATTCCTCCTCAACTGTTCGGCGCCAAGTTTACCGAGGTCGTCCCGCTATTCTGCCTGCTTGGGTGAGCGGATTCCATTGCGTACATATAGATTTCGACAGTTCCGATCTCTGCTAGTCCTTGGGTCACGTGTCGGCGAAGGTTTCTCTGTTTTGCAATGGACTTGTCAGAGGAACCAAAAAGTAATAACCTCCCGATCAGGCCGATTTGTGTCCCCCGCGGAAACGCCGTAAGGCATTCTACTTCGCAGAGGTCGCGATAAAGACTTTTTCAGTTCTTGAAACTATTCGCTTTCCATTGATGCTCGTAACGCCGAAGATCGCTGAGTATTTGTCTCGCCACGTCACTTACAATGCTCCAGCTTCCGTCATTCTGAAGCAAGTAGAGTATACATAGACACATTTATCATTTACGATATTATCGGGAAAAGGACATTCCCGAATCGGTCCCGTGAGTCGATAATCTTTCGTTTTCAAATCGTAAGCGAGACGATTTAACAATTTGGCTGGTTTGGGATGGTTTCCGATCCCTTAAGAACTGGGTCAGTGTCTTTCACCACGAGTTGGTCACATGTGTCCATAGTCCATCTTCTCTTGTGATACTGCGATTTCTTTCTTATTTCGTCGTCTACCGGGCAATTCCGAACTCGCTTTGCTTCTTAAAGTTTCTCATCGACGAGTAATGTTCATTCGAAATTGTTTGATGGCGACTCTTACTGCGGTAAATCGGTGGGTTGATTTAATTCCCCGTAAACTTAAGACCGAACTTTCGAGGCACTTGACTATACTTCCACTGCATACATGCGAGTATTGAATCGGCAGTTCTTGCAAGAAGTTGCCCTTTGCTCTGTTTCTGACCTCCGTTGTTACTCATGAACCTTCTAAGGAACACATATTTTTGCATACAAGCTCTACACTCAGAAGTAGAGACTTTCTTAAATGTTTGAAAAAACAATTTATGCCATCCCACTCTTAAAGTTATCGTTTCCCCGAAATTTTCTACACGTGTAATTAGTACTATTTCCGTTTAATGTTCAACGAGCTGCAAAGGTAGCTACCTAGCTAACCAAAGAATATACTTTACACAGTAGGTCGAATGGAAATCCCACATGGGCTTATCTACTTAAGAGTTCTTTTTAAATTGGGTGGCAATGCATCCACAAAAATGTGCTCTTGTGCCGGCGGCATCATTGGCCCGTACCTTTTTGATAATGACTTTGGTGAAGCCAGCGCAATCATCAAGAACTGATTTATTTTAACCCGATTTTAACCATACACAACATTTTGTTCCAGCAAGACCGGGCTACGTCCCACACACAAGATGCCACGATGTACGTTCTGCATGCACAATTTGAGGTTGTGGTTATCTCTCGCAGAGGTGCGACATGAGACAAAGATCGTCCGATTTGACCCCGGTAGACTTTTTCTTGTGGGGTCTCCTGGCGTCGCTGGTATATGCCAATAACGCGCAATCGACGGATTCAGCTGGCTCTATGCGGCAGAATCATAGGCGATTAGACTCCTCGGATCCGTGCCACCTTGAGAAGCAGTGGCAAACATTTGAACGATGTTATACTCCGCGCATAATTGCGTAAGCCTTTAAATAAAAAAAACAAAAATAACTTCGATAATACTTCAACACAGCTTGCTTTATTCCATTTTAACTTCGACCCGTCCTTATTGAAGAGCTATTTAAAACAGTTTTAGCAACCCTTTACTTACAAGTTTCAACAGAGAAGTATTTGATCCTTTGAAGGCAACCCTGGACCAGATGGGATAAGAATAAATCCACAGCTGAATGACACCTTAAAACAGGAAAACCGATTAAGCCCACTGACCGCCACATAAAGTCCCGGCTCCAACTTGATTCGATGTCCGTCGCTTGATCCAAACGAACCGCAAACCACAGTATTTCTGTCATTCTACAATCGCTCTGTCACTGCCATGTACAATTTTTGTCCGCTTTAAGGCGATTTTTTGAAGTTAAATGTTACAAATAAAACCACCGACCATTTAATGTAAATTTAATATAATTTATTTGCATTTTTTTGTTCAAACAAATTTGTTGTTTTTTTAAACATTATCTGCTACATAACTGCCACTTAGACTCGTGTAACGCCTTTTCTATACTAAATTATATACACACTAAATTACAACTAAATAATACTTATGCATTTTTATATGAAATCAAGTTTTAAAAAAAAAAATTAAATAAAATAAAATTACACTCCAGCGTCTTTCGCATATGAAACTAATCTAAAAAAAAAAAAAACATCCTTACAGAGAGGAAAGCCAATGATTTACTTATCATTATGTCGTTAATATCACAAGTTTGTATATATATATTTAATTTTTCTATTATTTATTTTCTATATACCTAGGTGTAGATTTTTTGTATTTAATAAATAAAAATGAATAGTCTCGTTGACAGGTGATGCGCTTGTGTATATACAATTTACGATGCTGACGATGGAAATGTACGAATGTACGTGTGGTTTAATAAATATTGCACTAGGATCAGGATACGGGACGTGGATGTGGGCCTCTACAACTGTCCGTTCATTCGCATTTCCAGTTCCTCCTCCTCCTTGGTGAGCGGAACCGTGGTATGATTGTACAGGCCTTGCGCCATTAGCTGCAGGGCCAGGGGATTTTTCGAGCCAGTTGACTTTTTGATTTTCGCCCGCTTGTTCTGGAACCAGATCTTAATTTGCGCCTCGTTGAGACCCAGCTCCGCGCTGAGCTGTTGACGTCGGCGTTCGGTTAGGTAGCGATTCTCGTTAAACTCACGCTGCAAATAGAGAGAAAAGAGAGGAAACCGTCAGAGAATGGCTTGTGAGTGAAATCGATTTTCATCGGTTTCGGGATAAAGGATCGCTTTAGTTGCGGTTTGGAATTTTGTCAAACCGCAGGTGGTGGCCTGTGTTTTGTAAACAATTTCGTGCGGAAACATAAACTCGAGATTCGTTACGACTGTCACAACAAGGATAACAAATGATTCGATATGGGAAAGTGCATACTTACTTTGAGTCTGGCTAGTTGTTCGCCGGAGAAGGCTGTTCGGGGTCGCTTCTCGTCGACTTGGGTCTTGTCCTTTGGCTTCTTTGGGCGACGATACCGGGGACCTGGAATTGAAAAAAAAAATATATATCTCATTAGAAATGGAATTATGGATACCGACACTGCCATTCACTTTCAACACCTGCCAGTCAGACTTCAAACACATGCGCTTATTAAATCTGAGAAAACCTGTCAGCAATCCATCAAGATTCAGTGATAAACTGTCTTGCCGCACTCGGCGAGATTAAGTATCCAACACTTGGCCAAGGTCACTTTCGCAGTTATAAATGTCACCGCTATTGACATATCAAGTGGAGGCGCACACACTCACGCACACTGTCCGTATATGTGTGTGAACGGCCTTAGTGTCCTTGTGGCGGCGAATCGCTGACACAAACGAACATAAAAAGTATCTATTGCATGCCAATGTATCTAATTTCTGACAGAGCGAAAACAGAGAAAATATTCCATCTATAGCCAATTCACATTCCTCTATGATTGTCATTGCATATCCGATTGAGATACCCCATTGTATGCTAATGAGGCGCGAAGATAGAGAGAAATCTTTCAACTCAAAGTGAACCTTTGACTTTTAATTGAATTCAGCCAGCACAATTCGCTGAGGCATACACGACGTTACATACGCCCCGTGTATGTAATTATTTCACTAGAACATATTCATTTTGTGTGTGAAGTGCGCGCGCTGCGCAAAAAATGCTAATAGATACATTATGGCGAGTGAATGTACCACGTATACCCGCGAGCATATGTTTAACTCATAAAATAATCGACTGAATTAATTAACGTCCATCATCGCGTGGTTTCTGAGAGAGGCGGCGAATATGCCAGTCAACATTAAAAAGATAGAAAACCCTTGATAGCACACCACTACTATATATATCCTTAATCACATTTGTCAACTGTCAACTCGACAAAAAATAACACAAAAAAAAAACACACACGCAGGGCCCGACCTAGCTATTTCGCCGCTCTGGGCAAAAATAGTTTTTGCCGCCCTTAAGCCGCGGCTGTAAGTCGTAACTTACAAGTAGTTATAAAAAGAAAAAAGATTATAGGTAAACCAACTAAAAAAACATGTGGTTAAGATTAATGTAACATAAACAATACCTTCAGAATTTTTTAATGTTTAGGTATTTACCTTTTATTTCTCCTTCCGCTCAATGAAAAACATCAATTGTTTATTTTTTCAATTTAATTCAATTATATTCATTTAAACATTTATTTTTTAATATGATTAAAAAGACGTTAAAGCAAACATAAAGTAATTATAGTTAAAGGTATATTTAGACTCATGGAGCATGTATCCTTAAATATAAACTAATTGAATAAAACCATTTTTTTTTAGAATATCAAACTCTAACTAGGTTCGCAGCTACTCTAAAACAATTTTTTTCGTACCTTTTGTTCTGAAAAATCTTTAACAATATCTACTAAATTCAAACTGTCGCAAATCTTGTGCTCTATCGAAATCATAGCCAATCCAGATAGTCTCTTTTGAGTCATGGTAGACCGAAGATAATTTTTTATTATTTAAAATTATTAAAGCTTCATATTTTTTGTACAAGAACAAGAAAGTCTTTTGTTAGGTTTACAATTACTGAGACACTTATTTAAAACTGTTATCGGTGACTTGTGATTGTGACCAAGTGCAGGATCTTTTGGTATACCTCAGTTACTTTTTTTCACACAGCAATTCAAGGTGAGCCATCAAACATTTTTTATGTAAAAAAAAACATCCCTACCTTTCCAATGACATATAATACACCGTTATTAATATTGTAGATTGTCTCACCTTCCTTTATAGGTAAGCACTTAATGCAAGTAAAAATAATTTCTTATACACTTACTAGAAATTTATAGATAGGTTTTAAGCACTTACTTTGCAAATTCACAGGAACAGTCTTCTATTTTAAAAATTACTCTGCCACTGCCACCAGTATTTACTAATCAGTTTCAGTAAAACACTTTATATTTTTCGCATGAACTTCACTTATATACGATTTTTCGTTTGCTTGTATATTTACTGTATATTAACTGTTTTGAATTAAATTTTTCCTTCACTGTGTGTATACACTTCAATTATTAAAAATAGACAAAAACTTTAATTATTTCACTTTATAAATATGGCTACTAATTAGATTTTTTTCATCACTTAGGTACACAAGAGCAGAACACTGTTTACAAACTGTAATGTGACTGAAATGATTGGGGGTGGGGGCATTCTTACGTCGAGTTTCAGGATAAAAGGGTATTCCCCAAAATATGCTTTATATTCGGAGTCAATTTTAATGTAAAATTTGAAAAGCGACACCTGTATAACAGTATAAGTCAAACATTCGGAGTACTGGATGGGCAAACGGATGCGACAGGGTGACAGCTGGTGTCAAGCATAAGTAAAGAAAATTGTCATACGTTCAGAGTAAGCCAGCCTGCAGTCGTCATTCTGGGGAACCCCCGTGAAACGTACATTATGTGAAACGAAGAGTGTTACCAATTCAGAAATTAAAAACCGGCGTAAACTACCTTTTTAGTAGGTAGCAAATTTGCCGCCCCTCATTTTTGCCGCTCTGGGCAATTGCCCAGCTTGCCCCCCCCCTAGATCGGGCCCTGCACACACGCACACATAGGTACAACACAAGGACGACAACAGCGCAGAGGAAAACAAAAGCGAAATCGGGAATTTCAATGTAAGAAAACTGAAACTTGCACATAATGTGTTTCCAAAAAAATATAAAAATTTACTTTTGTTGTTGTTGCTATCAGCCGACCGGAGACTAATTAAAACAAAATGTGTGAAAATATTACGTGTTCGGCGGGTCTGTCGGTGGTCTGGCCCGTCGAATGGTATTTAATTAAAACCGACAGGTGTAGTGTTTTAGAGGAGAAACAGAGAAAACGACAAAATGTGATGAACTAATAAATTAAGCAAAGACAACTCGGTAACCAGTACCAGAGGAGAGACCTAGAGAGAAAAATTTGTACGTATATCTTCATGCCAATGGACAAAATTAAATATGCAAACTAGTTGGTGCGTGCAACTCGATGACGTTTGGTTCGGACGCTGAGATTTACATTATATTTGACGGCGAACATAAGTAGGTATTTTACGATGATTTATATGTCAATTTCTGGATAAACAAATTGCAGGTATGTCTTTGAGTGAATTTTTTCGCATGTGTACAGTTGAGTTTATGCGCGTTGTTGTTCGAAATTGAATTGTAAATGAGGTTGTTTTTCAAAGTAAAACTGAAAGCCTTTAAATTTAAAGTCTTTGAGCAATATTCGACGGCGAAAATTGAGTGCGTTTTTTTGGATTTGTCTATCCCCAGTTTAGGCCAAATATGTTCAAGTGTCGAAAGATTCAGTTTTTCAAGTCTCTTACATAACTAAGTAAAGAGGTGTTTTTTTGAGAAATTTATCCACATTCATGTTGATGTATGGAAGTTGTATTATCCAACCGCGGTTTTTACTTAAATTTGCTCAAGTAGGTATCGTAAAAGTCAGTTTTTGAGGTCTCTAACGAAAAACGTACAGTTGGAGGGTTTTTTTCTTTGGATTGTATTATGCCTCTTTCAGAAATTTCGTTTGCGTTTAAGAAGAGTTTGAGGATGTTTTTTTGGGAATTTTATTGGCAGTTACGATATTATGCCCCTTTAAGAAGGGTTTAAGAATGTTTTTTTAGAAGATTTACCAGCAGTTACTTTACTATGCCTCTTTCAGAAATTTCGTTTGCATTTAAGAAGAGTTGGAGGATGTTTTTTTGGGAAGTTTATCGGCAGTTACGATATTATGCCCTTTTAAGAAGGGTTTGAGAATGTTTTTTTAGAAGGTTTATCAGCAGTTACGGTACTATGCCTGTTTCAGAAATTTCGTTTGCATTTAAGAAGATTTTGAGGATGTTTTTTTGGGAAGTTTCAAAATTGCTTACGAGATACCCATCTACGTGTGGGGGAGTTAGTCCATACTTTATTGGCCATAGCTTTAAATTTGTTATACAGAGAACGAATTTTTCTCATTGGTCGATAGACTTTCAGCGAATTTCATCATGTTTTATTGGAAAATCTATCCACAGTTACGTTTAAAATTACCCAATAGACTTTGAAATTTATCAATCTACTTGCGCAAGGACGAAATTCAGTGGCCTTTGTTTATTCGGTACTAAAAATATGGCTTCAACAAGCGATATAAGGCCTGAATATTTTAGCTTCGATCTCAGCAAAGCAAAGGTAGGTGGGATTTTCAGCACATTTAACCAACCACTACTTGACACTTCGAGGACTCACAGTAGTTGTTGTATTTGCGTGCTGAAAATCCTACTTTACTTTGCTTTGCCGAGATCGAAGCTCAAAAAAACACGCCTACTGTAAAAGTCTATCGCCAGTAAGCTAGTGCATGTCCTTTATATCAGGTACTGGTTTGGGCACGAGTTCTCCGGTGTGTTTTGAAGATATTTGACAGGCAAAAGCAACCTTATCATCTGCTTCATCAATTTGTCCAACAATTGATGGCTAGATGGCGCCACATAAGGTTGTTGTTGTACTTACTAATATCACACTAGTTTTGATGAAATCAGCTAGTTACATAACTTAAGCGTGAATGGTTGGTATATGGATTAGGAGCTGTGAGATTGGGAAATTTATTCCTCGGGACGGTTCGTCAACGTAGTAGTGATGGAGATTAGAACAAACGAATGAATGGCAATTCTCTGCATTTAAAGTACCTACTTACTCGTACAAGCTCATTGTGGAAATTTCGGCCTTTCGTCTTAGCGGCAATAAATCGCATAAGGAAAGAAAGTGTCCTCAAAAATGTTGTTTCCCTTCTTGACAACTTAAGCAATTTTGTGACATATCCATATGCAACGTTGGCAAAAAGATCACCGCCGGGCACCCAGAGGGCCATCTACAAAGTGTCATCTGTGCGCCGTCCGCCGCCAAACTTCAATCAGTTTCGTTGTCGAATTTCAATTTCGAATCCTCCTGCACCAATTCAAAATCCTATCTGTCCACACAGTAAAAAAAAACCCACCCATGGACGCACTCGCTGTCAACCATTTAAAAAGCAATAAAATTGCCTCCATGAGATCGATCTCTCCTCCACTTCCGACACAACAAACGAACAAACAAAAAACATTTCCAACACACAACACCCGAAGGACACAATTCCTTTTCTTTTGCACCAAGCGGTACCACTTAAAAGATTTCCTTTCATCGGATCCCATGCAGCGTGTGTCCACTGAACCCACACACGCAGTCAAAACAAATCTTCACCGAGAAGGAAAAACTTCACAAAGAAAGTATCTAAAAGAACAACACAAAAAAGAACGCCTGTCGTCATACGAGTCAAATTCCATATGAGTGTTTTGTGCTGCTGTTGTAACACACGCTACCAAAACGCAGCATCATCAAGCCCCATGTACGAGTATCTCTTTTCAATCTTGCCGTTGAAAGATTTAGGTGAAAGATACACGCGTAATCACGCACACACGCCCCACATACGCTAAGCCCGTATCATGTTGCATTCACAATTCGTTAGACGGTTAAACCCCATCCGCCATCTATCGCTTTACGGTGGAAAAGTGCCTGCTAATTGATATTTTAAGTGGATTTAGATTTCGATAAAAAAAAATTGATTTCCAATATGCGCCGACTCTCATGAAAAACGATGATAAAGTGTCTGTTAATGTGTGTGTGGCAAAAGCAGAACCTTCCCAGTTCAGAGCATGGGGACCACCCTGCATCGACATAGAAATTATTATAATTAAAAGGAAAAGAGTGCCAATTGCCACTTTCCTATATATAGACCGCTGCTGGCGAACACATTTAATTTTCTCACAGTTTGAAGTTTGCAAACAAAACATTAAGTGTGCAATTTTCGCTCCCCACCAGCGGGCTGATAATTTTCAGTTTAACCTCCCGATTGTTTTGCGGTATAGTATAACATATCCAACTTCCCCCAATCGCACTTAAGGAGCAGCTGCGTTTTAGTAACACAGAGCCCATCGTTCAATTATAAAGCAGTTTACCTGTTTCATACTGTATTTGTGTAAATAATTGGTTTTTCCGCATGGCGGCGGCAGTGGGGAAATTTATTGGAAAATAACACTTAATCATAGCGAGAGGGATAGACAACCCCCTACATGTCTGACACCTGACAGTGACAGTAAGCTGTGTGATTTGTCAGTGGAAAATAAACAAATTTTCTAATTAATGCTTATTAAGTTATTTTGCACTTATTGTTGAACGTTAACCAGGCTATAACAATTGAAAATCATTTTTCAAATGGGATACAGATTGCGGTTATGATAATGACAGTAACGAGATGGTGACATTGATAGCCAGCATACCTGCTCGATGACAATTAACAATTACAGTTGTTGACAGTTGAGGTAGTTAATCAATTAAATAGCTGAACTTAGAAAAAATATAAAATTGCTTGGCCAGTTGTGTGTGGCTGGAATGGGAATTCATTTTGAGAGAAACGTCAGAATTCGCTGGAAATTGTCACGGAAATACATATATGAGTTGACAGACGGCAGGATGTGCTGAAAGGTGGCTGATTATAGTATTTACGCGCATACCCCAAGAACTGAGCGTAATTATGGTGACATTCGGGATCTTACGCAAGTGTCGAAATCAAATAGAACTGTCAAGATATCCAAAGGACATCTTTATGTTGATAATTAGATAGTTGCGAAAAATTTCTATTAGGTAGTCGCTCACAGAATTTGAAAGCTCTGCAAATCTGGAAGTAATTTATCGATTTGGGAAAATTCAGTATAAATAGAAACGTCAAAATCGGCTGTAACTGTAAATATTTTAAAAGAGAACAATAAATCAAATGCACTGCAATGAAATGAAACATTTGTATTGGCAAATTTCTGTCAATTTATGAAAATCTGAACATATGAACTTGATTTTGCCGGCTCTGACATATAAAATATCAAAATTTACTTCAAAATCGACTGTCAGTAGATACACAAAACTGATGCAGTAAATCACAACTGACGAAGAATAAGCGGAACAATTAGGAAACTTTATAGCACGACATGTCCAGCTAAACAAACTTCAAATTCAACTAGAAATGTCAATACAAGGAATAAATGCACTCAAATTGACAGAAAGCAATAAATCGAAACTGTGTATTTAGTTGTTTAATATTTAAATAAATAAGTTGAGAGATTTTTGAGTAGATTGGTTAAGTGACAGCTTTAGAGAATAAACCACTTAGCCAAACGATGAAAACAACAAGAATGCTCAATATTGACAGATAATTATTACAGTCAGGCGGTGTTTATGCTTCAAAATATGTAGGCTGCTTTGCATATGGTCAGTTTCGAATTTAACGAACTATACGCATATATGCATATCTTCGCCGAATTGTGTAGATTCGATCGGTGACGTATCTTCTTAAATCCTTTATTCATATTAAACGTCAAAATCTAACTGAAGATGTCAACGCATTCAAATGAAATATTTAAATTCGCAGAAAGCGACAGCATAAATGTGGATATATGGGGACTAAACCTAAATTAAAATATGGTGACTATTTTGGTGACTTTGACACCCAAGTGTGAAAATAAACGTCAACATCAACAACAGCTGTCACCTCCTTCAAACAAATGTTTTAATAAAAAGGCAACATGTTGGAAGTAGTTGCACAAATATTTGAGTCACGCTTTTATCGTTGAAGAGTTTTTTTTAAAAAGGAAGTGTCCACAGTGTGAACTGTCAAAGTAGTACCAATGACATCCCTCACAAACTCATTTACAGATGCGATGATATTTTCTTAAACTATCGGAAAAGTTTGGGAGACCGCTTCGTGTGGAATGTCACACCAACATTAAACAATGTAAATTAAGTGGTATAATGTCACTAATCGAAAGCGCTCTTCCGATTCCTGGCTCAAAGTCGTTGGTTTCTCTATTTAAACTATCAGCCCATGTGATTTATTGTTTTAGTTCTTAAGCAAAAAGCAGAGAATTCAATAACTTAATGGGATTAATTTACATAAGCAGATGCCAATATGCGTATTCAAATTGCTATACCACTCGATGCCTGAACGCAAGTCATTTGATATGTCATAACAATGGCTGGTTTAAAGCGAAAACGAAAAAAGAAAAAAGAAAAAAAATAATAATAATAATCCACTCGGGTATTTATAGCTGTGTAACTAATTAATTATCTATAATTTGTTAATAGGAAAACTGTTTAGCAAACTATAAAAATTATCATTGAATAATAGATTTTTTTTTTCACTGACTCCTAATAAATTAATTTTAATTGGTTTTTGTATGCGCGTGTGTATGTGTGGAAAAATTTGGATTTATTGTTATTGAAACAGGTTTTAGCACCAAATAAAATTGACACAGTAGAGCAGATTTTATTACCAACTGCTACTTGGCACTCACTTAATTTGTTGAATTTAAATTAAGAAACTAACGTTAGTCTGATGGTGGTAGGTACGTAATTTAAATTTAATCGACAGAGGTGCGAACATTGTCAGATTGGGTCCCTCCAGTTCGACGAACTTGTAAACTTTTTACCAACAAGTGGGAACTTTCGTTCTGACAAAAAAAAAATTAACATTTTACTGTTTTCGGTTTCGTCAGTTTTTGCCAAAAAAATGCAAAAAAAAAAAACTAAACTAGTTTAACAGCAAAAGTGTGAACGGTCGACTGGATCAATTCATTTGTAGGTACACTGTTTCAATTCAGTTGTAGATTTTTTTTTGACAACTGTCAAACCAGAAGAAACTTATATTATAACACCGCAGAGTAAATTATTATTAAAATATTGATGACATGGATATACTTCCATAATATGCAAGAAAAAAATGCAAACATTTCATTAAACGACAATTCGTGTGACAGTTGTAAATTGTAATGCATTTCAGTGACAGTTTTTGATTAAATTTTTCAACCTTTGCAAAATTCGAACGCAACCAACATTGAACGTTCTGCACGTCGTTGTAAAAAGAGAATGTGTAGGCACATAAAATGTCATTGTTTAATGTGACAGTTGTGAATGTGAATGTCAAATTGAAAATTCAAACGCGATTTGAACTTTTCAACTATTTTATGGCTACAGTAGTTGCAGTTAGTCAGAGTCCCTGTGGAGCTCCCAGAAAAGATAAAAAAATATTATATTGCATATGACAGTTAGTTTAATCAAATGTCAAACTAGAAAAACCATTTCCAAGGAAAAGTTGGTCGCTAAATCGTTCAAGTGCGACCGCCATGGAGCTTCGAAAACTGTGAGCATCAAAAAACATTATTCGCATGATATATTCACAACTGTCAAATAAAACCACTTTGCAAACACATAATATCAAATGGAGATTTGACGTTCTTAAAAGTCTAGCTCGTCTCTGCAAAACAGTAATGCGGACACAAAAACAGAACAGAACAGAACAGAAAAACAGAATTTCGTCCGACAGTTGGCGATGGGAAATTGAATTCTCTGACATTTGTTGAAAGAAAAATAAATGGAAAACATTAATTTTGTATAGTACTAACCTGAACTGGGACGATCGCTGTATCGGGTGCAGTAGACCCATGCGGGCCACATCTGACCGTTCTCGTCCTTGGTGGAGCCGCTCTCTGAGCGGGTATCATCTGAAGACTCCATGCCCGAGTCGCGACTCACCGATGGCGGTGGGATCGGCTGGGGGCTATTGCACTTGCGGACCTGCGACTGTGACGAACCTGTCCCCGACCCCATCGATGACGACGACGACGACGAAGATGATACGGATACATTCGACGCTGGCGGTGGACTTGACATTGACATGCACGCCTGCGACTGGGGTGACTGCAACTGTTGCTGCTGCGGCTGTCCAATTTGGGAGACCGCCTTGCAGAGGCTGCCCAGCGGTGCCATTTTCTCAGGCATTGCTGGCTTCGAGTTCCGCCGCATTATTTCCTCGTGAATGCGTGGATACGCCGCCGGGTTGAAGTAATTCAGCAGATTCGCTCGTTCAAGCATCATCGCTGCGGCGGCAGCAGCCGCATGCTGCTGTTGCTGCTGGCGGCTAAAGTCCAAAACATCAGCGGGCACAGTTAGGCGTGTGAATGCAGATCGTTCCGGAGCTCGCGCTGCTTCGAACGGCCGGAAAATGCTGCTGTTCGAAGAGGCGGTCTGCTTCTTGGACGCAGGTGTTTGTAGCTTCTGATGGGGATTGCCGAAGCGATCGCTGAGGATGTTGCTGATGGAGAAGGTTATTGCTGGAGGTGGAGGCGGCAGTCGATGATGGTGCAGCTGATCGTCGTCATCGTCGGTTACACTAATGTCCTGATCGTTGTCGCCCATGATAGAGTCGGTCTCTTCCTCCTTGATATGCGGATGCTGCTGATGGTGGTGCAGCTGATGCGGAGGTGGAGACTGATCGCTTGCACTTCCACAAGGACTGACTGGATACCTTAATGGATGATGGTGCATGCCGATGCTGTGCTGTGGGATACTCATGTCTAGAACGTGCAACGGCGACGAGGTACTGTGCGGTGAATGTGGGACACCGGGCGGACTGGGGGCACTCTGTGGACTGCAACGATCCTCAAGGGCCATTGCTTGAACAACAACACAACACGCACTGACCTACACTCTTGTGTTTGCCTTTTAAAAATTGTTAGGATATTTCAAATCTTTTGTTTCTAGGTTAGAACTACACTTGTCACTGGGGCAGCACTTGTCAAAATTCGAAAATATTAAAACAAACAACAAAATCACTTGTTCACTTGGGGAAAATAATAATAATTCTCTGACGCGCGATGAAGACAGATGACAGACGTCTGTTCACTGCGAGCGCATAAAGTAAATTAACTAATCATAGCTCCTTATCGGCTGTAGTAAGTCCTCCACGGCCTCGGTCGCAACTAATAGAACTGTTACTGGTGGTAATTGAACAAGGATGCGCAGCACAGTGGCCAGAGGGAGACAGACAAATTCTCCGCTTGTAGTTTGAGAAGCGAAACGAAGCACCGAAGAAGAAAAACCGAACAAAACCCGAATTTCTGCTGCTTGACGTGTGTGACACAGTCAGTTGTCACCTGTAATCTGACAGTCGATTGAGTGAGAACTCTACGAGGACGACTGGATTTCAAACACAGTCCCGAATACGAGCGCAAGCGTATACACCAATGCGGATGTGTGCGTAGGCAACTGACATATCTCTATTAGGTCGAAGCTAAGTGGGTTCTCCCACACATGCAGCGTGTTTCTGAGATTGCCAAATCCATACGAGGCAAGGCTGTAGCAGTGTGTGAGAGCAGAAAGGGAGTGTCCGACGATTGGCCGTCCTACACGGCGACTTTTGTCCCACTCTCGCTAGGAAAACACACCGTCGTGCGACAGCAAATGAACACAGTTCCTCTCACAACTCAATTAAGTCGCCTGAGAGGGCAACTGTGCCAGTGTGTGTGTGCGTTTCGTTCAACTCCTTCTCTGTCTGGCACGCGGTGCAGAGCGAAAGAGCCGCACTCAAATCGAAGGGGAGATTCAGACTTTAGAAACAGGGTTTCGCTGCTCTGTGCTGTGGGTCTTATGGGCGCGTCAAAAGGCAAACGCTTCATTTTCATCACGCAAAGTAAACAAACCGTAATTGAATAAGTGAATCTTTTAGATACACTTTCTTTGTTGTTGGCTTTTTCTTTTCATACCGTATATAGAGAGATGGCTGTGTATAGAGGAATCAATTGTTTTAGATTTGTTCTGTGGAGTAGGGAGGTGGGTATGCGCGCCGTTGTGCGGATGTGTGTTTGAATATCAATCAGAGCCGACAACTTTATTTCCCAACATAAGTGCCTACAGCTGCAGCACACCACATAAGTAAGAAGGACTGTTAATAACTTCGCAATCAGTTTTGGGGCTAGAGCTACAGTAATCAACTGTGGCATAGATAGGTACCTTATATAGTGATATAGGTATATCCACTTTTGTTATGGGTGTCTATTTGTTGTTGGAAGAAGTTGGTATATACCGCTCTACGGACGGGTGTCGTCTGGAGTGGTTTTAATTTCCGTTCCTGATTTCATTAAATGTTTATTCAGTTTCGAAAAGGAAGATGGGTAGGTACGTGCTCGGAACTCGTATATGGGTAATTAATTTTACTATTTAAAACACTAAAGAATTAGAACCGTTTAGGCCGATACAATGTTCTGAGAGGAACGCCTTTTTTGACAGTTTTCGGCTATTAGGTAGGTAAGTTTGGATAGGTATATGGCGAGGGAACAACCTCAGATGGGCGAAGCACCTATGGGATCTTGGTTGCCCGCACTTGTGTACCTATTGACTATAGGTAAAGTTTGAGGAGCTAGCTTTCCGTACTCAGGTAGGCAGTATCTTTACCATATGGGCCCCTGCCGGCCCCGAATGGCCAATACACAATCTTTCTTTTTTTTCTCTATTGATTGTAGCTTCACAAAAAAATAAAAATAGATAGAGTAAATGAGGCCGTTGTTAGCGACTTTATGGCAACAGTGATTTGGCACTGCCAGGTAAGATATTTATGTAGTTTCGCATTTCTAAACTTTTAAAAATACCACAAAAATAACTAGAAAGTTAAACCAACTATCCGAGTCGTTATGTTAAAATAATTTTTAAACTTAGAAACTCTGGCTTCCTTTCTGCTTGCTCTAAATATTCTTCCAGAAGTATTTAAAGACCAAAAATTACATTTAATACCTAGAAAAATTATTGTTTGTTTTAACTTATTTTTGAATTTTTGTTTTTAGACATTTAAGGTTCAAACTGAGTTTTATAAACCTTTATTTCCGCCTCCTTATATTCTAGATTGGAAGAACTGGCCCAAGGCTAAAAATGTCCCTTATTTTACTGCTGAAGCAGCTGAAAAACTTTATTTTACCACTAAACCTCCTGAAACAATTTATTTTTACCGCCTTAAAGTGAGATAAATCAGACAATGTCCACTGCTTGGCAATTTTTTTCAAAATTAAGGGTAATTTTTTTAAGAAATTTGGAGCACCATTAAAACATTCTCTTATCCAGGAGGCTTACTGTGTTCACACTGGAGTGGAGAGACACATCGTCGAAGTCTTGAAATATTTAGTCTGCTGTCGCCTCTTAGATTTACCCACTAAAAATGTGCCCCACGAAACCTTTGAACCCAGAATAATGCAAATGTAACTAAAGCATACCTTGAGGCTTACTCTGCAAAAGCTGCGGATATTGAAACTTTTCGAAAACTGTTTGCAAAAATAAAATACGTTTATTACGATTGGTAGGACGGCCGACCACGTAATGTCCTAAGACATTAAAAATAAGGATGATTCATGAATAAAATGAAAGCTTGCTCATAGACACAGACAAAGCGCATTTCCGGTAAGTTTCTTTTTTATTTTCTGAGGAATTAAAATGAAGTTTAAATTGGTGGCCATAAGAAAGAGAGCCTTAAATAGAAGCTTAAGGAATTGGACCCCACATCGTCACAAGCACCCGCCAACCCTATTTGAATAATGTTTTTTTTTTTTTTCATTGATAGGTAAGGTATTGCCATCAAAAATAAATTTGGAGGAAACTTCATTTTTAAGCTGTTAGCCTGCCATGAGAGAGTGATAGGGCAAGAAGAGAACCCACGTCCTGTCAATGAAGAACATGTTCCACCATACTGGGTATAGGAGAAGTTAGCTTAGCTATAAAACAGCTTAAGAACAACAAAGCCCCAGGCTCGGATGGCTTACCAGCGGAGCTCTTTAAATACGGTGGTGATGTTTTGATAGGACGCATGCACCAAATCATCAACCAAGTTTGGGTGGAAGAAAACATGCCCGATGACTGGACTATCAGCTCCATATGCCCCATCTACAAAAAAGGCGATCCTATGTCTTGCAAGAACTATCGAGGCATATCCCTGCTTAATGTCGCATATAAGATCCTATCCAACGTACTGTGCGAACGTCTTAAGCCGTTCTGCAACACACTAATCGGCACGTATCAGTATGGCTTCCGGCCTGGCAGTTAGACTACAGACCAAATTTTCACACTGACGCAAATCCTGGAAAAGACCAACGAATTTCAAGTCGAGACACACCACCTATTCATCGACTTCAAAGCCGCGTTTACATCGTCAGGAGCTCTATATGGCGATGGCCGAATTCGGAGTCCCGTCAAAACTGATTCAGTTGTGTCGCGTGACACTCGAAAACACGCGCTGCGAACTATTTCAAACTTGCACCGGATTGCGGCAAGGGGACGCGCTATCATGCGATTTCTTCAATCTCGTACTGGAACAGATAGTGCGCAGGGCAGGTTTCAAAACGGAAGGCACTACCTTCAACAGGTCCGTTCAGCTGCTGGGATACGGGAAGTATTGACATCATCGGTCGGTCACAGCGCAGAAGCTTTCACGGCGATTGAAGAAAAGGCGAAATCTGTTGGCCTTGAAGTAAGTGAGGACAAGACTAAGTACATGCTATCAACAAACAAACAAACATCTGTTCACCGCCTAGGACAAAACGTCACTATTGATATAGCATCAATTTCGAGGTAGTTAAGGAGTTCATCTACCTCGGAGTAAACATGAACTCCACGAATGACATCCTAGTGGAGATCCTGCTGCTACTTCGGTTTGGCAAAACAATTGGGCTCAACACTCCTAACTCGACGGACGAAATGTGTGCGCTACAAAACCCTTATCCTGCCAGTTATGCTTTATGGCGCCGAGTGCTGGACGATAAGCAGGAAGAGAGAGCTAATACTGGGCTCCTTCGAAAGAAAAATTCTTCGTCGGATTTTTGGTCCTGTGTGCGAGGAGGGCGAATGGAGGAGAACATACAACCGCGAACTCTATGAGCTGTATCAAGATGTGGATGTAGTCCAAAAAGCCAAAATACGTCGACTAAATTGGCTCGGCCACATCGAGCGAATGGACAATAAAGCTCCAGCTAAGAGGATCTTCGAATCCCAGCTCCCAGGTTCGAGAAGACAAGGAAGATCGAACCTCCGTTTCAAAGACCAAGCCATCGCGGATGCCAGAGCGCTTGCTCTGGACAGCTGGAAGCAGCGTGCCCGAGATCGTAGAGGATGGAAGGCTGCAGTGTCTCAGGCAGCGACTCTCCACGGGTCGGGAGCCCGTTAAGTAAGTAAGTAGCCTGCCATTAACAAAAATATAGGGTCGGCTGTTTTAAATTGCCCAGGAACAAATACAAACAACAATTTTTTTTGGAAAAATAAATCAAATGAAATACTACTATGCAAACCCTTCTTTATTTTAAATTCGGATCACTGTAACATTTTATTCAGCAGCCCTATTTTTAATTTAATTTGTTTTTTGCTTATTATCAGGAGTAGAAAAATTGTATCCCCGGCGGTTTTCTTGTTTAACATCTGAACTTCAATTTTTTGTTAATGCCACTAAACTCTGGAACTCCGCCGAACGCGCCAAATCAGAGAAATAAGATTGAAAAAGAGATTTTCAACTGAATGAAGATCTTACTTGTCTGCCAGTTAATTTAACTTGTTCCTTGTATTTTTTTCTTATTTTTTATTTTTATTTTTTGTAACGTGTTTTATGTAGTTACCATGTAATTCTTATTCTATTTGTGATTTTTTTTTCGTCGTAGGTTGTTACTGTCCGATGGAGCATTCAGACACAACTTCTGGTCCATTGTACTGAAAATTTGAATCGGCCGTTTATATTCTTATATATTTTACAATTTTTAATTGTTATGCTTTTTGGTTAGTGGTAGTCCTCATTTGTTTTTTGTTAAATCAGTTACTCAGCTAATCACTATTGTAAAAGTTTTTACAAAACACTGCAATGTCGTTCAGGAACATTTTTTTGACGCACGTGTATGAGAGCAAGAAAAAGTGATTTATGTGGCGCATACGTCGAAATGATTCTGAGAGAAATTTTAGAAAATTAAAAACAACTGGAAAGTTGATGTTTCAAGTAAAATTTAAAAGAAATATTAAAAAATCCCAGCGATTCCTTTTCTTTCAGTTGAACCGCAAACATGAAAATTCGATTTCCTAAAAACATAAAAATGGCGTATCAAACCGAAATTGAAATTTGCAATCAATCTATTGCAGCACTTTTCAGTTTTTGAGTCTTTCGATCAGAGATCTAAAGAGTTGAAAGGGCAAGGTTCACTTTTATTGAATGCTTGGTTCTGCAAAGATTCTGTTTATTAGATACAGATTTTTGGGAGAAGATATTTTAAAAAGACTTTCTAAAAAAATTCAAAAAGGTGTCACAAAACGGGCTCTATACACATTAATTTTATTTGATTACATGATTGGAAATAAAAGCCGTTGTACTACTTGACGGAGTTGACTTTATATTTTTTTAATCGTACTTACCTCCTATGGTCACACCCATTTCCACAGGAAGTATACCACGATTTGGTGATACTTTCCGAATGTGTCTGAAATAACTAATGAAATGTCATAAATATTTCACGTCTCCCTTCGCACATTATCTTCATGTCTTACTTATACCGCCTTCGTCCACGCGACTTCCACCTGTTTGCTAAATAGCTCCAAATATACAAATTAATGTACAGAAAATGTTCCCTCTGGCCCCATGTCCCCCGAGGGACACATCGAGGAATGACGTTCCGTCTCTAAAAATGTTTAATACCTCACAATCCACCTTCCCGATGCATATAATTGGTGCGATATTATACCCCGGCAAACATCCGCAATCACAGTTCAGACAAGTGATCTCCAGTCCGCCATTTGAGGCTAATGGCGATCGAAACAATTAACCGCTCAAACGAGAGCCCTTATCAAATCGTAGGAGAGCCTCAGCCAAAATCGGACTTGAGCAACATCAAACGGCGCCGCGCATCTCATAGCCCGCCGCCGCTAATGAATATTTAAACGATTTTTCTATTTGAACAAATTCCAAATAAAACATATTAATGTTGCTCACCAAAGGTACAGGTATAGGTAGAGGTAGAGCTACAAGCGGGCAACGGCCGCACTCATCATGCACGCATCACCGAATTCGGCGCAGATTGAGTTTAGTGGCTGCTCGCGCAATTAACCCCGATACGGAAATCGACTTATAATACCCAATAGCCAAAGCCAATAGATCGACGAAGCATTTAATGTAGCTCAGCGCTGAGCGCTTCCAACTTAACCGATCGCTTCATTAATTTCCCCCAAATAATCTCAATTGTAGGGCCGAGGCTCTAATTGAAGCGCAATTAAGTGGAAGCTCGGCTAATAGCGATCGAGCTCCGCTCGGCCTCTAATGGCTGTTGTTGCGGCCTGATGGTCTTGGGTATGCGTGTCGTGACTCTTCGACAATATACCTCCGTCTATTTGGCTTTCTCATTCGAGAGTCGGTAGCGGTCGGCGGGCGTTGCATATGATATAGCTAGGGACTCCAATTATCGTCCGGCAAAGTGTTTGCCTTGGACATATATTGAGCGGTTTTATTGCGTTCTTAGGAAGTACGTGATAAGTATGCGTCCTCAATTCGGATTGTGCGGAGTATTGACAAATTAGCCATGTGGCCGGATCGTGAATTTATGCGTAGAAGATGACGAAAGTGGAGAGTCGATCAAACGCCAATTGAGCGGTTATCTAGATTTACTCGGTCGAATATGGTTTTACTGCGTCGAGGATGTGTTGTGTACGCCGTGTGCGCACATCTGGGCTAAGTGGGATAATTGAAGAGCACACACGGTTGTGCGTCTAGGAAGGGCCAGCTTGACGAGAAACCACTGCAACATGTTTGCAAAGTGCGGTACTAATTCAGATGGTTTTACGCGGGAAACACTTTTTAGCGCTATTAGCATGAGCACGTACACTTGTTGAAGAATTTGGAGGTGAAATTGTGGAGCCGATTTAGATTAGATTAATTGGGGGAGGTGGAAGCAGGTTGCCATATCACTGCGGCCACAAGTGGGTCAATTGTGATAACCTCCGCATCTAGAGCTCGCTCATGATATTGGACTTGGTGATGAATCGTAGTAGATCTTTGAGTGGGCTGTCAGATATGTCTTCTGCCTCAAGGTAAGGTTTTCCTATATGGTTTCGGTGTTGACGTAGTCTGATCCGATTTGGTGGCGATTTACTTCACTGCGCTATTTAGATTTGTTTTTTTTTAATAAAATCCCCGCCCAATGACTGACACTGCGCTATTTCGATAGAACGATCTTTGAATTTATTGCGCGTTGCGAGAATCAATGCAAGATATGATGAATTGCCAGAGTGAAATTGACACATTTGACGGTTTATCTCTATGGGTAAATTAGGCGCAGTGTGTCTTTTGAGTCCGTGCTGGCTCAGAGAGCAAGGACTTACAGCGAACGTTTGCTCTATGAAAGTTGGAGGTTGAGGCCAATTTGTATACGTTTTTAGTACAGATAGTTTGACACGGTCTTATCAGCAGTTAAAGTTATTAATTTTTAATGAAATTGCGATGTTTGGTGTTGGGGATATACCTATCCCCTGATGATAGGTCCATCGCTATGAAGCAGATGTTTTGTTTGTCTTCCAGGAGCAAGTATAATTCTTCCGCCAACGCATTCATTCTTCAAATGCATAAGAAGTGATTGGACAATTGTCAAAGAACGTATCCGCTTAATATAGATCTATAAGAATGATAAATGAATATTTGGCGCAATAGGTCGATAAGGTACCCTAGGTCTTACTGCTTACAACCATTCGTTTCGTGTGAGTTTTTCATTTTTAGGATAAATGGAAGGGACCTACAATTTTGTGACGAGTCTGAACAGCTTATTAAGAAGCTCTTTCTTGACAATTATTCTCTCGAATGTATGTCAGACTTGTACGAAAGATGCCGCAGTGGAAAAACCCTTAAGCTGGAATTTTGGTGCTTTGGGGTATCGAACCGGGGACCCCTCGCTTCGAAGTAGAAAACTAAACCACTAACCACTAAACCATTGTGCCTAGATGTAGCTGTTTAGGATCCAATTTTAATATTTGAATGAGAAGCTCTCTGAGGAAAGTTGGGTACACCTACTTTTGAATGTTTTTCAAAATGTGGCGCAGTGGATCAGATCTTAAGAGGTAATACTGTTCTTCCCGGAATTGAACGTGAGACCCTCGCCCAGCGGTCCCAATACCCAAATCTGGGGGTTTTCCAGATTTTTCTGGAGGAAATATTTTGCCCGTCTGGCAAAGAGACTGAACTTGATATAGGAGACAATTTTTTTAAACCAAAACTCTGACATAACACTTAAATAAGATGCACCCTTGCCGTACTCATTATCTGGAAGTCAAATATAAGGATGCACCCAAAAATGTGATGTAGCCATGTCCACGTAAGACTGAAGAGCATGCCTACTTTCATGCTGTAGTTTGTTTGATTCGAGTCCATTATCCGAGGCTTTACTTTGATAAATTCTTAAGGCGAACGTCTGACAAAAATATCCGAGGGTAAGACTGTCATGAAATAGCTTCTCAATTAGCCATTTGGGCTAGTCCAAAAATTGTAGGTAGATACCATCCATTCGTTCCAAAGATTAAAAACTTACACCAACGAATGGTTTCGCCAACGAGACTTCCTTTTCAAGTTGGGGTGAAAAACCGGGTAAATGGGACAAAATTCCACTGATACAAATCTTGAGAGACAGAACAAATACTTGAAGTCTTGAGCTTAATCAACCCCATAGATCAGTGACATATGGATAAGCAAACAAAGGATATAACAGCTCGAGAGATTCTTCATAGTAAACTCAAAACATGGGTGGAAGATTTATTTTATTTATCACCAAGGCAAAGAGCAGAACTTAGGAAATCACTGCATTCGCATTCATCTCGAGGAGCTTCTAAAACCCCCAGAAATTCGAATTGGTTGAGTCAGCTGCGAACCTTGTGCTCCAAATTAATTTTTGACAATATATCCGCTTTTATGAGGTAGGTACCAACCTAACTCAAGAATTCTCAAAGAAGCACAAACAAATTTAAGAAAATTTAATCATTTTCCGCTCAAAATTTGTTCACACAATCTCTTGAGTAGGTACCTACCTAGGTAAAGGGTCCGCCATCTAACTTTTTTTTTTCAACAAGTGCTTATTTCGCGAATGGCACCACTTATCTCGTGTCTGATTTGACAGATAATTAGTTTTATCCTTCCGCTGAACGAATATGGTTGTGTATACGCTTGAACAACGCTGGGCAATATTGCGACATTACTTTGAAAATCATGGTAATGTTGCAGAATGTGTGCGAAAATTGAGTACAGAATTTGGAAGAAGAGAAGCACCGTCAGCTCCGTATGTTCGTTATCTTGTGAAAAAAAGTGAAAGAAACTGGCATCCTCATCGATAAACCAAAGCGTGAAAACCCGAGAAAATTGCTGCTGTGCCAGAAAGTGTGCGTGAAGCGCCATCAACATCAATTCACCGTCGTTCTCAACAATTGAACATTTCGGAGACATCATTGAGACGAATTTTGCATAAAGACCTTGGTATGACGCCATACAAAGTCCAATTGGTTCAGGAGTTGAAGCCAAATGACCATCCAATGCGTTTTCGCTTCGCTAAGTGGGCTACACTCGATGCGATTTTACACCGTTGGACTATTATTTGTGGGGCGCCGTAAAAGATAAGTGTTACGCCGACAAGCCAGAGACAATTGACGCTTTAAAGGACAATATTCGTGAAGCCATTGGTGAAATACAGCTGCACACAATCGTTAATGTGCTTAAAAATTGGACCGATCGTGTAGGCTACTGCATGGCCAGCCGAGGCAGCCATTTGAATGTACTTTCAAATAAAAAAAGAAATTTGAGAAAATATTCAGTAGTTTTTTTTTATAGCATTTTCAAAAAAAAAAACAGTTATTTGGCGGACCCTGTATATTCATGACAAATATTTGGTCCAACATAACCACATTCAGTTCGTTTAACAGTCAAAATTCGTATATCTAATGAGCAACTTCAAACTCTACCTATCTATGGGAGTTCATTTATAAACGAACACATAATGCCCAGTGAAGAAAAGGCTTGAATTGGGGCGCATTGGTATGGTTTGTCGTAACTGAAAGTTCGCTTTAAACAGTAAGTACCTATAATCGCAATCCATTGTCCCATCTAAAAGCAACCAATTGTTGGGGAGCATTTATTTGCTAAAATGAAGTCTTATATGAGCTCATATGTCCAATCACGAGATCTACCTGAGTAATAAAGTCTGAAACGGAGATCTATACGATTCTGTAAGAATATACCTTTTAGATTGATTTTTTTTTTGCGACGACTATAGGTACTTCCTATTTGCCTATACGAAGTTTAAGCCCGCAGTGCCAAGTAAAAATACAAAAGAAGGGTCCCTTCCCTACTACGCCACCTTTATTTCATAATCGAACTCCAACTACAAGGTGGTCGTCTCTATCCGTCGCAAAATAAAGAAACAGAAGCGTTTCGACTTCCATTTCAAACCTCATTCCACTCTAACGAGAACTGAAATTAAGTTGTGGATCCCAAATTCGAAATCTGGAGTGCATTCGCTCTCCCCCTTAAGTTTCTAGTCTACCTTTTCATTCCACAGGCTGACAGAAAAGAAAATAATTGACAAACAACGAACCCATAAAATTCCACGGCGAAATGAATAAGCTTCCACATTCCACTCCACTCACAGTAACTTGCCTCAAATGAACAAGTCCACTTCCATTGGCGGTAAGCCCTCTCTCTCTCTCACCGACTGATGCGATCCAAATTCATCGGTGTCGGCCATTAATCGTGATTAGAAACCACATTGGGACCGCAATTCATCGGTGTCCCCTCCGTCAAGAGCAGCAATTCCACCAATCCATTTGGGCTGACGAAAAAGGGCACATTCCACAAGTCGTCTTCTCTGTCTGGCACACACCAGCGACTGAGGAATGCCCAGCAATGGCTGTTGCCAAAGCGCGTTCAACTATTTGCGTCAGGTAGGCGTTGCTATAGCTCTCTCAGTTTATCACACTCAATAAAAACACTTTTTCAACGAGGAAGAGAGTTTTCATTCTTGCTCTGTCTCTCACGGCTGTGGCTTGCGGTCGATTTGGAGTAGAAGTTTGCACCTTGCTCACTCACTCACTCTCTCCACTAGGAGGGGATCTTCTAATTCGTTGATGATGGCGGGAAATCAGTTTTCTGTGTGCGTTCCGATTGCGGATTGAATTGTGTGTAAGTGTAGCGCAAGGGGAACTTTAATTTGTTCAATTGTTGACGCGTCACTAAATTCATTATAACAACTATTAGCATGTTTGCTGGGAGCTGCTGAGCTGTCGCTTCTCCCCGCACGACAAACGCTGATGATCGGATTGTATGATTGCGTATACGTATGACGTACGGTGAGGAGATGACTGTAAAAATGAGTGTACACCACACGGTGAATGGTTTTTCACGGATGTTTGCCGTCATAATCGGCATACGATTGTTGACGTTTTCAATTGTGAATAATCACTTCTTCATGTTTTGAAGTTTATCACGGACATGAAATTGTTTCATTTTTCTTTCGATTGGTTGTTTCTTGTTTGTTTGGAGCTGTATGTGTAAGTAAGTAACTCGCTTAGAGAGGAAGGAACGTAAAATTTGAATTAATTGATGGACGGCGTGGCAAGTTTGGCAAAGGGTGTTCTGGGACTGAGACTTGTCCGTCCTAATTGGTTTTTCCCAACAAATTGGCTCATTTGCGGTAAGGTTGTTTGAAGTCAGAAGGGCTTTTAGTTTTAGGTTGGTGTCTACTTACTTAATACTTACCTATAGAAGAGCTCGGAAAAATTCGATTTCATAACAAGAGTGATAGACAAATTGGGTAAGTAAGTAGGTAGGTGTCTACTTAAATGACCGAGGTCACAGTCATTAAGACACTTGGTACTCCGTTTTGGGTCTTTGTTGTAGCCAAGGGTATGGTCCATGTTTCCTTTCAAATTGCAGCCAAATAAACAGAGTTTGGTTCTCAATTAAAATAAGTAGGAACAGCTTCATTCAAGCTACTGCCTCGGCTGGCTTGGCAGCAACATTGGCCTTAGGCGGGGCCCATACAAAAATTCAAATGACGTCGAATCACAGAGGCGTCAATTAAACTGTGTAAACAAAATAAGTGCTGCGTGGAACCGGCTACTTAATTTACGAAATAACATTAGTCCATAACATAATAGTCCCGAAACTATACCAAACACTCAAAAGCTGGTCGCACTGCCTAATTTGCGGTTGCTAAGGACATCGGACAAATCACTATAGGTATAGCTGGGAGGTGGAGTATAATGAGTATGGCAACTTAAAATTTGGTCAAAACCAAGTCCATTGTTGTGAGTAAGAATCGTCTGGTAAAATCAGGGGTCGACCCGGGTATTCCGTGAACGAATAATACATGCGACTGAATTTGTTTTAGTTTAGCCAGGAAAATTGACTCAATTCTTACCTAAGCCGACCAAACGACGTACTGTGCGTTTTCCAAACACTTTGGGATGGTCTAATGTCCGCGTTTAGAAAGACGTGTTTTCGATTGCAGCCCTCGAACCGCCAAGTACTGATCCAGATAAACGGGTTCGGACTTCAGTTGTTAAATTTTCGCGGTAGATCTCAAGAAAAAGTGCAGTGGATTCACTTTTTTTGCTGTAGATTTTGAATTTAGAAAAAATGCGATAAAAATGAAGTTTTACAATATTTTTTTTTAGAAATGTATTGATTTTTTTTATTTTTGTGAAGAAATTGAAACGGCTTTGTTTTGCTCTTCGAAAGAAAGAAGTTTGATGTGTAATCGCACCCAGTAAATGCTTAATGTCCTCTATTGAATAGTTATAAGTTTTGTCTATTGTTTAAAGTCAGGAAAAAATTCGTACCGGAAATAGCCCGTTTTTTCCATCCCTGATGGGCAAAAATGTCCGAGAAACCCTGTTTTTTCGCAGTGGTGCAGTAGATTTTATTTTTTTTCTTAAAATTGCGGTAAAGTTCGAACTCTGTACCCAACTTTCTTTAGACGATGCATTTGTTTGTTGTTGGCATGCTCGTGATTGATACTGCGACCTTTTCGCTGTTTCTTTATCGTTATCTACCCGATCACTTCGGACTCTCTTGCTTTCTATTTGAATCCAATCCTGTAGCCAGTTTATGTCGATGGGTACACCGTACACCGTACATCGGAAGAATAAACGAGTATAGATTAGTTTGAAATAGACTGGCGCTAAAGCGGTGAACGCGTTTGACTCCCCAAATCCACATGTAGATATGACTTAGCATTCGCGGCACTTGACCGTATTTCTACTGCGTATTGAATTGCCAGCTCTAGCAAAAATATGTCTCGTATTCTGTTTTGGGTCTCAGATGTTACTTCTAACAAATTTTTGCCTGCTATTCTAAATATATTTTGAAGGTTATATAGACAGACGAACCAAAAAAAAAATTATTGAATGGTTGCGAAACTAGGTACTTAATGGCCCTCCGACTGTAAAGGTATCGGTTCCCAAACTTTCTTTCTCGTTGGAAGACTTACTGCCGAGTAGTGATCGGAAAGTTTCCAACCGCATCTACATAAACAGTTGCAACAACACTTACTGCTACTACCAAGACAATGTCGTTCTGGCTTGAAATCGGTTTCACAAGAAGTGGACTGGGACTAAACCTTGTGGCACTCCGCCGGTTAGTTCGCCTTAGTTCCCTCTCTATCACAAAATAGCTCGTTACATGGTCTGATATTCACGCTTCTGGGTTCTATCGATCTAGTAAATTAATAGGACAGTAAAAGTAACATGCTCAAAAATTGGTTCTAACCGAGTGTGATTTTTGCTCGGAAGAAAAAAAAAATGGGTTCAGATTAACCAAGTCTCTGTTGAAAAAAAAAATACTATTCGTTGCTAAGAACTACAAGGAGAAAGGTTAAGTGCATGCTGCTAGAAAAACACACTCGATCAGTTGATATAAACCAAGTTTCTAGATTAATATCAAACAGTTTGTTAAATTCCACAGAGTTGGTTGCAAAATCAGGAGGGAATTGATAAATTGGTTATTTTTGGCCGAGCTTCCTTAAACAGGTTGGCTCGGTTATTTTGAATCCACTAACACTGTTAGAGCTAGTTTTTGACCGAAAATTGGCCGTTTTTAAATAAGTTATTTTTCTGCGGGAACGTTTATCTTGTTGTCCCTTTTACCTGCGATTGAAGACGGACTTATGTAGTTGGTGCTTCCAAGATTGAATGAGACATTTTTTAAACTTGAAAGCGCCAATTACTTTAGTTTAACTTAAAATAACTACACATTCGTTAAATATTTCGGCAGATAAGTCGGGTAGTGTTGCATAGTTGTGATTTTAAGGGAACTTTTCATTCACGAAATCTATTTTTTTCGCTTCAAATACTTCTTTCCATGTTTCAATTGGTGTTCCCCCTACGAGACATTTTGGTATCCCATGTGCCGTATCTATCATATGTCCTTACAGGTCAGACACGTAGCGATTGCGTACGGAGACATTTGCCTTTGGTTCATAAAACAAAGACGCTTGCTAGACTTAGTTATTGATTTCTTTAAACGGACCCTTGATTCTCGACGTCCATTTCGCATGAACTGTAGCTTCTGGTAGAAGACGGACCGACTACCGAGTCCGAGACTTGTTCGACTATGTCAACTTTGGGAGCAAACTTAGTAAGACAATATTTTTTAATCTAAAAAGATTTTAGATTGTATTAAAAAAAAGGGAGCGGGTCGGAATTCTGCTTTCAAAATTCAAAATTCTGTCTTACACACAAAAATTCAGCTTTTTTTCAGTTCTACTTACAAAATTCTGTTTTTCAAATTTAAAGCAATAAAACTCTGATTATTTAATTTTTTTTTCAAGCTTACAAATAATGTAACAAAAAAATTTAAAACTTTTTATTTTGATTTTAATTGTATAAGATTTAAATTAAAAAAAGAATAAAAGAAACAGTATAAATTAAATTAAATATTGAAAATAGAAAAGAAGAGTGGGCACTCACTCAACACGTACTTCTTATTGCACGGCTTCATTTAACACGGTTCACTTTTTGCGACCTATTTTTGTTTAATGCGGATTTAACTTTAAAATTCATTTTTATTCCATTCTTTCTTTCAGCTCACATACTAGACAAAAACGATTAAATCCACGCGGATCAAAGCCTTGTTGTACACGGTTTCTGGAACAATTTCTTTTTTCTCGATACTTTGTTTCTACGTTAGCATTATGCTACCTTATAAGGAAACGTATAGAAAAAGCCTTGTACCAATCAAGCGAAAATGAGACATTTTTTCAACAAAAAGAACAATCATGATAAAACTCACGCACAGACGCGTATGGAAAACTTAAATGTTCTTAATGGTGTTAACTTTATAAGTTTTTTTTTTTTTCGTAAACTTTTGTGTGTTTTACATATTGCACAAAGAGCAGATATGTTTTTGTTTATTTTCCAATGTATGAATTAATAAAAGTTTTAAATAAAAATAATCTAAAAATTCAAATTTTTTTTTTTTTTTTAAGATTATGGAGCACAACTCCTCTTAGCACAATTTTGTTAAACACAATATTTTATATTTTCCAGGAAAGTGGGTTCTAATTGTATTTCTATTCAGTTACAAATAAAAAAAAAAAAAACAATTTGAAAAAAAAAATAAAGTGAAAAAAGAAAATAAGAAAATGTTTTCTGCATCTACTCTTTTGAAAATTTTTCAAACTTATTTTTATTGTTTCGCAGCATTTTGTAAGGCAGAATTTGAAAACAGAATTTCCTAACATATTACCAGCTATATTTACATACCATCGTGATTATTAATAACAATTTTAACAGATGTTTTGAAGCCCCAACGAAATGTGCGCATGGATCTTTTCGAATATCCCCAGCCCTGGCCTTTCCTTTTATCTTCCGAAGCATTGCAGCGCCGATTTAAAAAAAAATAAATAATGATACTAATAAAACAAACCCTGCGGTTTCCAAAGTCGTTAATGTCATAAATTGCGAAATCATACATCTTAGGGACAAAATTCGTCGAAGCTGGTGTCTAATAACCCGAACTACAAACCACTAAGTAAACTAAGCGCCAACCTAAAAGATTTGTAAATTTGGAAATAGAATTCACCCTCACGAGGTATACATATTTTTGAATCTACCTTCTAGCTTGCGACTGTGTGCGGCTGCAGTGTTATTGTTTTTTTTTTTTTTTTTTTTTTTTTCATCCCATAAATTTTCACAAAATTTACTTTTTGCCACTTTTTATAATCCACGGAATAAAATTTAATTTTCTGCACCACCCAAATGGATACTTCAATTTGTTTTACTAAACCAGTAATTCAAATGTGTTTATTAACTGAAACAGAAACAATGCAGTGTGGACTTAAAATAATTCAGCCACTGTGAACTATGCACTAAAATTTCGAGTCCGAACTAAAAATGTTCTTGGCAAGGTCAAATTCGCTTCATGTCCCTCCAATTGTGTTCTTATTCAAATGTTCGACCCGTGCCGGATTAAACAGAGCAGGGCAAATGCTGTCAAGGGGCCCTTAGATTGCTTTAGGTTAGCAGGTTTATAATATTAAATAAAACAAAACTGTTACAAACAAGTTTTTCTCGATTTAATTTGGGCAAATTTATGAATAATACTTTTCATGTAATCGTTCCTATTCAATATGCAATAAAGTGGCGTGATTGGGGGTTTCTTTCTGGGCCGGACTGTCATGAGGGCCCATAAATTTGAAAGGAAATACATTTTTTGTAACTAATATGGAGTTTATTTTTTCCAATTAATCGAATCTCGAATATCTACGGCCAACAATTGTTGCGAATTTGTCCCTACCTTCAAATTATTGAATGAAAATATTGACCATTTTGAAATTCTTCACTTTACGTGTATGGGCCCGGCATTTTTCCGTCCCGGGCCGGAGTTTTCTGTCGACGGCCCTGGGTGCTGCCTTCTTTTTCTCTTAGCCTTATTCGTTAGTTTTTTGTGCCTCGATTTCGGCGGAAAATAAGTTCGTCGGCGAGGTCAGCGGAATAAGCGATATCCACTCGTCTAGACGGTCAGTGGAAGTCCTTAACTTAAGGAAATCGGTGGTTTATCGATTGACTTCTCGGGCAGAGACAGAGTAAGCACAAACCTGAGGTCGGGCAAGATCGAAACTGAGGAATTCTGCTCCAACGAAATGCTTCTTGTCACTTCTATCATTTTAGAACGTCTGTTACCAGTCAACTTCACAAACGAACCTTCCTACAGCAGCTTTTATTGCTTACAATACATATAAACTATTTTTAGAATTAAGTTTGCAACTTTCCAAAATGTTGGACAGACATAAAGACATTCATTCTAAATCGCGGACATATCTATCATAATTTTTGTTGCGACTTCACTGATCGAACATGGTGCCAAACAAGACGCCGCTAAGTGTATTTCCCATTACCATGTCGGAGTCCTTCTTTGATCAACATCACAACGCAGTGTGTTTCCATTTGGTGCTGGGTTGAAAGCCGCCCCAGTCATAGCAGTCCAAGACCTTGAGACAAGAACTAGTTTGGTTCTGCAAGCAGTTACCTTGGTCCTACTTCAAAAGGCATGCAAAAAGTTGATTAGGGCATGTCGACATGTCCTGCATAACGACCTAATCCCAAAGAGCTGTATCTCAAGGACAGCCACATTTTGCACCACCTTCAGTAGAGCTCGTCTCCGATGGAATTTGAAACTCCCACGTCCTTGGCAGCCTACAATCTATTTTCCCAATTCCCGTATTAATTATCCTTTTCAAATCGGGCTACCGAACATTGTTTCCTCCCTCCATTAGCCACCCAACATGTACATCGAACGACCATGCTGTTCCCTGTCAAGGTCGAACCTAGTACGAATCAGGATATTCCCCATACTCTCCGATAGGCACTCATTCAAATGACAAGAAAAACATTAAAAAAAAGACACACACACCTTGCTGCAGATGTCCAAGGACACATCCGTCTCTCACACCAGACAGACCATCGCAGTAAAAATAGTAGACTATGTATAACAAGTAGAAGCCCAGGATCATAAATTTTGCATTTTCTTCGCTTTCTTTGTTGGCGGTGACCACAAAAATTAAAAACATCTCCGACGGAAGGCACACCTATGCCCCCCGGACAGCGAGGTCCACACAACATGCACATCCTTCAGCAATTTTGTGTTAATTCACTTTGTTTGTAGGCAGTTTATTGTCAGCTTATACAATTTGACAGTGTGTCCTGCGGTGTTGATCATTATCCTGCAAAATGGATGAAGGCTATGGCATTCCTCTGCATATACATATACGCACACGCATTATATTCCTTCTGTTGTCCTTCGGTTGGGCAATTTCCAATTGTCGTTCGTTTCCTTTCATAAAATTCACAAATAGTTTCTATACGGTTTAATCGATTTGCCCCGAGGACTCTCTCTTTCTCGCACGGATGGAATTAAAATTTGTTCCCAAAAATCGACGAACAATATTTGTTTGGTAAACTTTTGCGTCTTAGGCGGATTAGAAGGCGCGCGTTTGTTGTCCGGGATTTGAGTGCGACTTATCCGGTTAATCTGTGAAGACGAGTGGGTAGATAAATCTTACAAGGGCTGTGACACTTTTCCTGCGGTCGAATGACATTTATGTTTACGCAAGGCAATCCTTTTTCCACGGCTGTGGCGACAGGGTGGCCTGCTGGCCATTACTCATGCCGGGCGTTGTCGCCGGCTGGTGGTGGTAGTGGCGAGAGATGATAAGGCACGCTTCTCAATTTGAATATGAGCAAGGTTTGCAGAACGGTTTACAGAAGGTGACACCGGATGTTTGGTACAACTTGTTTGTTGTTCTGCTGGTGGATGTCAACACCAATGGGGAACGGGTTTATCATGTTCTACGGCAACTTGGCAGTGTTCGAATTGCGTTTCAGACTCCCTCTGCAGCTGTCTTGTTTGAAATTAGTCAAATTCAACTGAGACGAGTCCAATGTGCGGTGGACGTTGCAAATAAACTCTTTCTAATGTCAGACCTTTGGAGAGAGAGTTTAACCTGGTTCTTTGCTTAAGGCTTACTAACTTGTTTGTCTAACCAATAAGCCGTCCTGTTAGCGGGCTATTTGGCCAACTATGCCACCTATGGCGCGGTCCGAAGTTGTTTCCATTTCTGGGCGCCGAATAAGGCGAGACCTTCTTCTATTGTGGAGGGCCACTTCGGACTGGAGTCGAAGAATAATGCAGTCCCACCGCACCGTTTCGCCTTCTCCAAAGCGCATCAACGCAAACGGAGCCCGAAATACTCGAAGCAGTCGATGAATCTTGATACATCTTCATGTAAGCCTTCGCCAAAGTCCGTGCTTCTGCTCCATAAAGCAGGATTCTGGTCACAAGGATCTGGTATAGAGCTTATAGTAATTGACAAGGTCTTACTGCTCTTTTGTCAATATTGTCCTCTAAAAGGCGCAACGACTTGAACGTTTTATTCTTGCGCCTTCATTCTGTGGATGCCAAGCCTTTCGCAGACTTTTTGACAGAGTACAGATGTGTGTGATGGAATGAAAACACGTCCACTCGGAGTACTTTAGAAGGTCTTTTGTGAATCCTCTGTTGGAGTTTGACTGAGAAATGGTGTGTCGAACCATCAAGTTACTGGCCGACTTGGGATCCAGTTGGTGCTCGTGACAAAGTGCATAAGAGGTCCGATATCTAAAAGCCTTTTAACTCTGCCGTACTTGCTAGGAACCTGTTATAGCTGTCCCTTCTAAAATTATTGACGCCGTCGGATCAAAATCCCCACCAACCAGTAACTTTTAACGAATTTTGCTTTTAGTCATTCATGCAAAAAGGACCCACGTCGCTAAAGATGATTTTTTGCCAAAATTGGGGTCGTCTTCCAAACTCTCCGAAGCCTGGCCAGCGAACAAATGGGGATGTCACTTGGATCATGCAGGAGTGTAACACCAAGTCCCGATGCAAATTTCGCCTAGTTGAAGTTTGTGAAAGGCTGAATTTCTTGTGTGCAAAATTGACTGCCTTCTGTACACTTTCACCGACAGCGGCAATGTTTTTGGTCGATCTGGCGTTATTTTAACGTACCTAGCTTGCAGATTCCAACTTGTATAGTCCGCAGAGCTGAAATTTGAACTTACTAAACCCTCGGCCTACAATTGCTGTTGGCTTCATTTAAAAAAGATTGTAGCGGTTGTCATGAAGACTCCCTATGCTGGATCCCCCTATCCAACAGCCTTAAAGAAGCCTACTTCACTGCTTTTTTCATTGACGAAGAGACACAGTCTATCTGTGACTGTGGGGACACATTTCATCCACTTGGAGACAAGTAAACGTAATAGTTATCCCTAAAATTGGCAACAGGCCAAGCGAACTGCCTAAATCATATAGACCTGTCAGTCTAACATCCATTATTCTTAAAACTATGGAAAGATTAGTTGATGTTCATATTAGAGGTCAGATAGCAATATCTAACCCTCTACAATCAAGTCAATTTGCGTATAGAAATGCCAAATCCACTGCGGGTGGTCTTCACCATCTCGTCAGAAAGGTAGAAGAAGCCTTTCTCCATAAGGAAATTGCCCAGTGCTTCCGACAAAACTGGATACGACTCGAGACCTAGGTCTTAAAGGTATCGAAGACTCGACAAATCGGTGGAGTTATAACATCTTCGTCAGGAGGAGTGGCTGTGTCTGTGACAGCAGTCAAAGGCTGCCCCCAAGGAGGTGTACTTTCCCCCTGGTTGTGGTCACTCGTCAAAGACAGCCTATAAGTCAGTCTGCATAATCTAGGTTATGACGACATAGGATATGCCGACGCCTGTAGGTGTCTGTCCGGCAGAACTTGGGGTCTTATACCCAGAATGATACACTGGTTACATATAGGTACAATGATGGTAAGACCCATTATCTCGTGTGCGGCAATCGTTTGGTGGTTGAACGAACCACGGCAAACAAGCTTCTGAAGCTTCAGCGGATTGCCTGTCTCGGCATAACAGGTGCAATGCGCACTTGCCCAACAACAGCACTTGAGGCCATTAATGGGCTCTCCCCTCTGCAGTTCTTCATTATGAAGACGGCTGCTAGATGCGCCATTAATCTGCAGCTCGAATATAAGTTTAAATCAGATGAACATGCGGGACATCGGAAAATACTTAACCTAATCCCAAACATGGATATGTTCTGCTCCGTACCTGACACTATGGTAATAGGGAGTTCAACTTTGGGACCTTTGTCCGGATACAGAATGTAGATTCTGTCTTGAGGATGTCGAATCCTCAGCTTTTGTGACTGCCCGGCTTTTCATTGGTTAAGAAAACGTGTCTTTAATAGAGAAATTCGTACACTAGCAGATCTACTGAACTCTGCTACCAAGGACTTACTGGCCTACATCAGAGAGGTCACACGTCTCTTAGATTAACTGTTCCCCATTGATACAATAGATCTTTCAGGCCGCAGTGTCAGCCATCAGGGCATAGGACATAGGAAATCTAGGCCATACCTCAACGCGGGTCATTGGAAGTTACAACAGAGTGCTTTGGGATATTCGACATCTGAAGATTTGTAAATTCTGAACTTAGCGAAATTGATGCCAATGTACTTCTCGGTGAAAAGTCGTGCTGATGTGGCGGTTCAGTCTGCCATTGCGGGAAGGCATTTGTAAAGCTTTTCTATTGGCATTTTTGACAGATGAATGATGCCGTTTTGTCGGCCTTGCATTCTTCGTCACGGTTTTGTCGGCTTAAGAGCTCACACCGCCGCTAAAATTAAATATATGGCCACTTCTGTCTGATATTAAAGGGTTAAGCAATTGAAGAGCTATGAGTCTTATTTAGTGAAGTTTGACCTAAGTCGACTATGTTGACTATATGTTGAAGACTCTTAATGTGGTGGTTGGGTTGTTATCACCTAACACGATGGAGGGCAAGTAAAAGGACTACTACCCACTAAGACCACATTATTGCCATTCAATTGAGAAACTAAACAGGAAACCAGAGTTCTGCTTAAATCCTAAGAGGTGATCAGTTGTAAAGAATTTTGACCTAAGATTCATAAAAATTATTGGGAAAAAAATAATAAACACCGCTGTTAAATGTTTTCATGCTTTGGCGTAGCAATTTGACTTCAAATAAGCATCATCGCTGGTCACAATGTTGTGGTGAAAATTAAGGTCAAGACCAAAGCCCGCTTTCAGCCATATTTGCACGATTTACAATTGGGGTCCTTGAAAAGGCCCACATATCATTATAAAATGGCAATAATAACCTGTCATCTGTCCAATTGGGCTGCCGCTGGAAAAATTGTTCCCATCACGAGTAAAACAAACTTCCAAGGCGAGCCAATCTACCCATTTGGGCGCCAGTTTACAGCGCACCACGAATCAAGCCTCTCAGTTTGTCAAGAATTTTTCTATTCAGCATAAAATTATATCTTCATCCGACCACCGCTGTTCGCAGCAGACTTGATTTTCCAATTTACACCTCTGGCAAGAAGTACCTATCCAAAGTAAAACGTTTTATTGCCAAAGCCACATCAGATACCTACATCCATTACAATTTCGGTCATAAACGAAAAGCTTTGCACCAAGCCGCTCACCATTTGGTGGATGCAGGTTGCGCCAGCGCCAGCGACATCAACCTTTCTATGCTGCACCGCACGTCAGAGATACACTCACCATCTCCATATCAAGATAAACATCGAGTACAACAACACCAGGCGAAGGATCGAACACAGTTTTAAGAAAACCAATCGCCGTCGATCGATCGTATACTTCAACATTATCCGCCGACGAAAGCTCATTAAAACGTGTGGCGTCGTTGTAATGAACTCATTAGCCGGAGCAGCAAGCGCTAAGAAATAACGAAACTTAATTAGGGCCCCCTACAGACAAGGCCCTGAGCGGCTGTATATGCTATTCAATTAACAATTATTATTGCCATCGATGGTGTGCGCTCGTAATATACAAAAGGTGCGGAGTATAAGTCGAGACACACTCGCACGACCACACAAGATGAATTAAATATATTTATTGTTTTCTTAATTATACTTTTTTTTTTGTTTTGTTCGGATACCAGTACAACACATGCAAGTGTGTATAATTAATAGGACCCTGCAACCGCTATAGAGAAGGGGTGCCTTTGAAATCACCCGCCGGGTTCGGGTAAAAGGTATAATCGGTCAATTTTCGAAAACCAGTTGCTGGAGCTTATGCCTTTCGAGCTTGACTACTGCTCCAAATTTTCATAATTATTCTAAATAATTATAAGTTATCGGCGGCTTAATGGCAATGCAAATGTTGGGCAATAAACAGGCCGTTTAAGTGCTCCCAATTTCAATATGTGCGCGTAGGTAGTTGTTTGTGGATTTTGGGGTATTTCGGAGCACGTGCCGCATTTTTTTTTTTTGCCTCGACGGAAGAGTGTATAGCTAACCCCTTTGTAAGGTCGTTGCTCGGCGTATAGAAATCGAAAAAGTGGTGCTTCTCAAAGGCACTTCTGTCAGCGGAAGAGTTCTCTAAGTGGCATTTAGAGCTGCAGAGTGAGGTCACAGCTTATTTGGATGTGGATTAGTCAAAGGCGGCGGAAATAGGCATGAAAGGGACCGATTTATGACAACTCCCATCGGTGCTATAGTTCGACAATACCAGACTAGCATGGAATAGGCGACGGTGCCAAAGACAGGAAGCTTTTCGAACAAGCCTGCGAGTATTGTCCGAGTGTCGTAAAAAAACCTTCGACTATTAGACAAAGACGCCTCTTCAGCTTGGTTTACTCGTCGAAAATCGCCCGGGAATGCGGTTTCAACTAGATGGAGCTATACTCGTCATGCTAGAGCCACTTATCTGGCAACGGTAACTTTCCAAAATCACAGATCGACTTTTATTTTTCAAACACTCCCCAGCCAACAAAAACGGAGTGGACGCAATGCGATATCCTTTAAAGAGCTGCCAATATTCAATGGGCCAAATCTGTCAAATGGAGTCGGATCTGGCGTTTTCTCAAAAGACTCTCCTTCGAATTGGAGGTCAAGGTCATCGCTATTTGACAAAAGGCAGCTGATTTCGAGAATGGCGGTAAGTACGGCAGCGCCAATGTCGTTTTATAATTATCTAATCCGCCCTCACATAGACTTTCCTGATTCCTCCTCTAAGCTTATGAATAACCAAGACCATAAAAGGTCAACCGGACTTCAAAGAAAGAAGAGAGAATCTGTTGTGACACTAACAAACGTCATAAATGGAAACTTTGCAATCAGTAGGTTGGGTACGTCCCACAAATATTTCAAATATTTGCGCTTTTTACTTTCCCAGCTCTTGTAAGTATCCGGAGCGCTGTTTGATATGTACAACCATTTGAAACAAATATATATTAGCCAGGCGTGCACTCTATTTCAGACTCGGTAGTATGTATATATTTTTTTATGTAGCAAAAAAAAAAGAAAAAAAAGAAGTTTCGTATGACCCAGTCGTATACTTTATTTTAGAACTTTACTTAGCGCTTGTGAGATGGGTCCTCTACAGCAGCTCCATAAAATAATTTGTTGGGCATTGGGCGTGAGCGCGTAACACCTTCATCTTAAGTGGGTTAAGCTGTATCTGCAACTTTGGATTCTTGCCAAATAAATTTTGTACAATGAGACCCAATTCCTATTTAATCGCTCTGCTATTGATTTTGTCGCTCTTCGGAAAGTGGGAGATTTTGTGGCGGACCTAGCTTACCGGTAAAGCTGAAGAATTTATTTGTTATTTTGTTTCTCTTTCCGTCGCACACAATTTAAAAGTTTAGGTTTTTTCAACTGACAGTTCGCACTTGAACTCTTTTGTTTTTTCAAGGAAAAGAATACAAATTATGAACAATAGTAAATAAAAAATGATCCTGTTCGGTATATCTTAAGAGAAGCATATATTTAAGGCTACTCCTCCATAAAATTAAATATTTCCTCGCTCTTTTCTAAATGGACCCAAAAATGTATACAAGCTGGACCTACAAGAACAAACGAAAACAAAATTAAAAACTAGATTCCGTCCGAGTTCTACTAATCTATTCATTAGCCATCAAACCATAGAATAAAACAATTTGTCACTCTTCTCTAAAGGCCATCAAACTTATTTGACAACCATTTAGTATTATCCACTGTTTAGTACTAACCTGTAGATTAGGTCAAAATTGTGTTGAAGGACAACACTCATTCATCTACCCATGGATAAACTATTAAATATTTATCCATTTTAGAAAGGCTGGATAGACGTGCCCAAAGATCAAATAGTAAAACAAATTGTCAAATATTCGGTAGCGTCAGACATTAAAATTAAAAAAATTAAGAATCACGACAGTGGAGAAATTTTATAGTAATTTTTATGGCATTGGAAAGAAAAAATCATTTTGAAACAACGAGAGTGGCGGATTTCATTGGAAGACTTCGAGTGACAAAAAACTCAGCTCTACGTTTGCTGGAACCGGAGGTAGCATGCCTACATACTTTCAGTTGTCGAAAATAACTCGTAACTCGTTGAGCTCGCGTTGAATTCTTGAATGATTCTTATCCAAGTCTCATTTTATTCTTTGATGGTTGTTCGTTTTTTTTTTTTTTTTTTTTTTTCAAAGCAATTTTTTATGGCGGATAGCAACAGTATTATTTTGCTCTGGGTAGCTTTATGCCATCGATTTTATCCATAGTCTATTTTTTTTTTACTTGCCCCGAATTCGAGTTTATTTTACAATTCAACATTTTTTTTTGCTTTGGTAGCTTTGCCACAAATTAATAGGTTACTTTTCCAGACGGAATTTTAAATTTGTTTTTTAATTTTACTTATTTCTTTATTTTACATATTGATTTCGTCCACCGATTACAAGATTCTTACAGACTACACTATCATAAAGAAGGTATAACTTTGGGTTATGAAATACAGGGTCCGCCAAATAACTTTTTTTTTTTTAAAATGTTATAAAAAAAAGTTACTGAATATTTTCTCAAATTTCTTTTTTATTTGAAAGTACAATCCTTCCGGTTAATAATGGAAAATAATTTCATTCAAATGGCTGCCTCGGCTGGCCATGCAGTAGCCTACACGATCGGTCCAATTTTTAAGCACATTATCGATTGTGTGCAGCTGTATTTCACCAATGGCTTCACGAATATTGTCCTTTAAAGCGTCAATTCTCTCTGGCTTGTCGGCGTAACACTTATCTTTTACGGCACCCCACAAATAGTAGTCCAACGGTGTCAAATCGCAGCTCCGAGGTGGCCAAACGACATCAGCTCTGCGGCTGATAATGCGATCTTAAAAAACAGGGCGCAAACATCGAGTGTAGCTTCGGCTGTGGCATCTTCGCTAAGTCGATCGCAGGCCCACGTTCAAAGTAATGTCGCAATATTTCCCAGCGTTGTTCAAGCCTATACACAACCATATTCGTTCAGCGGAAGGATAAAACTAATTATCTGTCAAATCAGACATGAGCTAAGTGTTACCATTCGCGAAATAAGCACTAGTTGAAAAAACAAATTTTTTCTTTATTTACTACTTAATTTCTCTTCAATCTTTGCCTCTCATTTCATTTGTATGATGCTAATAATTTCAAATTCAAATTCCACATGAATTGTCTAAAAAATGACTAGTACTTTGTTGACAAGCAAATAAAGGAATTAATAAACTTTATGGAAAGCTTTTTTGAGAAGTCAGTATAAACCGTGTCGACTTGCATAAAATTATTAGCAGTTTATTTTCCTCTTAAAAACCACGCTTTTCTGGTATAATAAGTTCTTTCACATGAACAAATATTTTGTCTTTGACGATGGACTCAAATAAGTTTTGGATCTTTGAGATGAACCTGTAATTTTTGACGTCGAGCTGGGGACCATTCTTATGAACTGGTAAGATATATGACACCTTCCATCGATCGAGGAAAATACCTCGCTTTATTGAGGCATTAAACACAATTGTGAGAGGCACACATGGCACATAAGAATAATGTTTTAGAAATGAATCATACATGCAATCATGGATTATCAACCAGTTTTCCTAAAGCAGAAAAGGCATCTGATTCAGGTAATTCCAGAGAGTCTTGGCAAATACCATTAGAATAAACAGTGTGAAAACTACTTGCTTTAGTGTTGCTTGAATTGTAAACAGACTCAAAAGAGCTTGGAAACAACTCCACTTTGACACTAAGGGTGCTTCCGCACCAGATGGAATAAACAAACAAAACTGCTTTTCTTGCTTTGTTTTGCCTGATTCAGTTAGGCGTTTTGTTCCATCCGGTGTGGGCTTAGCCTTAGCCTTTAGAATTCATAAAATTTCGAATGCCTTTTCTTTTTTTATTCAAGTAAACCCAAAATCGTTTTCTATTCAACTTTATCTGACTTTCAGTGTCAAATATATATTTACTATACAAAAATATGTGCAGAGTTTCGAAATCATTCCTTAGCTCTTCAAATTTGATCCTATTTTCAGGATTCTTCGATTTAATATAAGTTTTGTGAGCTTTATTTCTTGCGTTTTTTTTTTTAATTTAAAATTTTTAAGGTTATTTATTTTCTCATCGTTTTTTTTTAGCGATTTGAGAGAGTTTCGTGCATCTCCTCAATGTTTTTATTTCTAAACATACCAGTCAAATTGAGCCAAATGAGTTTTCATATCGGGGAGATTTGCTTTACTAAAATTGTATAACTTAATATTTGGATATTTTTGAATGACAGAGTACTTATAGCTGTCCACGTTCATATTCAATATTTTGTGGTGTGAATCACAGTCGCTTATAGTGAAATCACTTCAGCAAGTAATTCCGTGTCTAAGAATATTAAGTCTAACAATTTATAAGATTCGTTAAGTATATTGTTAAACTGAACGAAGCTTATAGCATATAAATTATAAACTATATAGATTTCTCTTCCTTTAGAGATGTTTAAGGGAACCCACGTCTTGTCTTCATCGAAGAACTTCCATTTGATATCAGTTAAATTAAAATCACCAACTCTCCAGTTACTTGGTGAAAGAGGCCATAAATGTGTCAAAAAGCATAAAATGCATTTTGCTTGTCCGATTGATTGAAATTTAAAGGAAACAAAATGGTTCAAATATCAAAAGCTGCAGGTCTTCCACAAAATCTTGCATTTCCCGAAGAGCCACAAAATCAAGAATATAGACGAATTAAATATAGCAATTGAATTTCATGAACTAGGTTTGGCTAGATTGCAATGTGGCGGACCCTGCTTTGCCCACATCCTGATCTTGGGGATATAAGTTACGAAGCAAGTAGGAGCTAGGTATAGGTAGGTAAATGGGTGCTCAGCTTCACTTAGACATCAGTTGGGTCCATTGTGGCCATGTAGTACCTTGGAGTTCTCTCATACCTACGTCTTAGGCTCAAGCCCGCCTGCGACTGCTTTCAATGACGAACTCGATTTCAAATGTTTGTAAGGTATTTCAGAATGGACTAAAAAGTGGCAGATTAGATCGAATGACCTAAAGTTAGTCCATATTAATTTTACGTATCAAAACGTACCACACATTCCAGTATACATTAATAATAATGTAGTGGAATACTCAAACACAGCTAAATATCTGGGCACGACCCTAGACGCTAAACTGCGTTGGAAAGCGCATGTAAAGAAAAAAAGAGATGAGCTGAACATGCGATACAGTAAAATGTATTGGCTTATTGGGAGATACTCATCCCTGTCCAACTACAATAAAATACAGCTATACAAGTAATATGGACCAACGGGCTCCAATTGTGGGCATGCACATGCCAAACAAATTTACAAAAAATTCAAGTCTTCCAAAATAAAGTACTAAGGAACGTAGTTAATGCACCTTGCAACGCTGATCTACAGATCTACATAGAGATCTAAATATTGAAATGGTTGAAGATGAAGTTAAGGAAGTTGCCCAAATGCACAGAAGTAGGCTTCTCGACCATGTTAACGTAGACCTTACAGAACTATTAAATACTGACAATGTAATCAGAAGATTGAGGCGGGTAAGACCCCTTGATCTATAAGAGTTGGCCAAGGCCAAGAGATTAGGTAATATCTTCAAACAAAATGGTTTCGAAATCCGACAACCGGCGGATTCTTCTTCTTTCAAATAATTTAAAAATAAATTGCCGATTAGTCGAACGACTAGGTGCAATCCCATTCGGGATGACGACAGTCAGTCCCTCCCGGGAGGTTTTTTAGAGGTTGTTCGAGTCCCTCACTATTGCAGAAGCATCCCTCGCGTACTTGCTCTGCAATGTCTTTCGATGATTTTTCCTTCCAGCGAACCCACAAACAAAACAAAGAAAAAAAATGTTTGTAGGGTGTTCCTTGGTGAAACAGTTTCAAATTTTCCAATTGGACGGTTCATGGCTGGAGTAAATAACTTCGGTGGCTGTGATGCCAGCTTCGTACACCCCAAAATATTTCCGTCGGGGTTCACCTGCATTATTCATATCATTGTCGGTTTCATTGTCCTACCCTCTCCGTCTTATGGATTGTCTGCTTACGAACTTGAATTTATACGCAAAGCTTGCCTTTGTACCATCGCTTCTTATAAGAATTATGATAGGTTAAGACGATAGCGCACCCTAATGAGCTATTGGATGCTTTTAAGACTGACCGTCAGACGCACCTACTGATCTTGATGATACGATTTTTGTCCGATTCACAGATGAGATCAGTCTGCTATAAATCAGTTTAAAGGAGTTGCAACTTCGGTATGCGGGTCTTCGCTGATAGATTACCAGCTTCAGCTGTAACGAGACCATTGAACCTCTCGTCGGTTACTTGCCTTCCTGTCGCTCATTTAAGGCTCCTTTCTCGAAGCCGGAATGGATGCAGCCGATACACCACGAGTTAATAGCATTATCCATGCACAGTGCACGCTGTACACTTCAACCACGCAAAGTGAAGCCAATTCGCGCGTTATTAGCATATTGCCCGATTGGATGCGGAATGCAAGATATATAGAGCAATCAACTCGCAGCCCCAACCAACAGTATCACCCCACAAATATGGCTTCGCCCAGTCCATTTGTATGTCCTTATCTCGGGGAGCATTTAATTAAAGCTAAACTCATGCTCTGTTCCAACAAAATGCGCCATTTATTTATATACTCACCCTGCGCTGCATGCACACTTCATCCACAGGCAGCCAGCCATCAGACAGCACACAACAACACCGTGTGATGTAGAAACAAATGACCAAAAAGGAAACAGCAATCCTTACAAGCCGAGGCCACTGCACCAAACAGACTATCATGGGAGACTCCATAACGCTGGCAAATGCAGTGCGGCCAGTCGGTCGTGGCAGCCATATTCAATTCACAGCGATTCGTGTTAATATTTCAATCCTTATCGCGCACAGAGCTGCCTGCCCGATGCTGCTGGTTTGGAAGTGTGGAAGTAACCTTTCCGCCGTGCTGCACATAAATTTCCTCGGAATCCAGCAAGGAGGCTACGAACACCGCGCGCACACCACCGAACTGATAAGCGCTGCGCTCCGGGTGCTGCTGGGGCGCGCGAGCTATACTAACGAGCATCATTCCATTCTATGCTATCGTATAACTGGCAGTGCCGGAGCCGCCGCCAGGAGCTGCCATCGCTGCCTACCTTCGATAAGTTAGTTCACCAGAATCGGCCGAAAGTCGTTTTTCACGCGTTTTATGCACCGAGGAAAATTGCGCTCTCTGCCTCGTTATTATTCATATACCTACATACATATTTGGAGGATCCTTCTTCCTGCGCGCCTGCCCTTGCCAATTGCCGGTGCGATTTGCATTAGGTCCTCTCATTGGTGTTAATCAGCAAGAACCGCACACGGCACACTCTGTGCCGAGAACAAAGAGATGAGAAAACTTCTGGAATTGCCTTATCCTGGGCACTTTGCATTTTTCGTCGCGCTGTCTTTGTCACCTTTGTGCTGCTCCCGTCGTCGTGGGAACAAACTCTGTGTCGTGCTCAGATCGATGCCGTGGCATTCGTGGAGATTTGTGGACCCGCCGCGCGTCGTGGCCGTGCCGGTACAAGGCTATTAGCACCTCCAGCCGTTTATCAATCGGAAAACAGGCTGACTCTTCCCAGAAAAGCGCATAAGTACGAGGAGGCATCTATTGCGGCGCGCGGGGGGGGGGCTGGGGTCGAACGCGTTTGCCAAAGATTGATTAGCACCGCGTAGGAATCTCAATTACCGGTGTCAACACGCACACGCGCGATTAATCGGTCCAATTGCGCACAGACTATCGGTTTATATGTAGAGGAGTGCGCGCAACCACTTTTCACCGCACACCATTAGCGGTAGCTGCGCGATGCTGCAGAGATACTTGTTTATGGCGAGATGGTGCCGTGGCAATGACAAACCTAATTGAATGCCACATTTCCTCAGTCGTCACGCACATCCATTTGCTGGATGGCCGTTGCAAATCGCTAAATATGTTAACATGCGCGGAGCAATTGCGCTTAGTTGAGACACAGATGCATCTGTGTGTGGCGCAGTTTAAATGCGTCTGCTATTGAACTTGATGAATCACTTGGGGAGCGTCCTCCGTATTCGCAAACAAGTTTCGTCCGACTCACATGTGTGTGCTGTGTGCGCGGAAAATTTGAATGCGATTGCTGTTCAAGTGCGCGCTGGGATTGCGCCCATTTCGCAAGAGGATTTTCATTAAAAGAACGCTTAGCCGGCGTTAATTACTCGGACGAGCGACGATGGTCATCAATTCAAGTCGTTTTTCCTCTAGCGGAGTCTTTTCTTGTGTTAACTGGTACCTATGATTCGGAAGTGTCAGAGATGCAGTGTTGGCTGGAGATCTCATTAGAAAGGTGAAGCTTAGGAATCTACCACCATTTAGCGACAAATTGCGCAGGGTGAAACGAGACTGAGCAATGGTACTTGGGCAGGCCGCTAAGAGCACTTTCAAGATCTACAGTAGGACCTCAGAAAGATGAACAGACATAAAACTAGGTTCTTCTTTATACAGATAAAAAGCGATGTGCGAATGTGTGTGGTGTAGGCTCTAAAAGTACTTGCCGCATTTGGCTGAAAATCGAACATTTTATAGGTTTTGAATTAAATCGGACAGGTGGCGCCATTTTTCCCCAAAAGTTTTTCGCTTTTAGTGCGACTATCTGTATGATTTGTCTCTTCTCCCCACTGAATGGAGTTGGATGAGGTTTTCAATGTGAATAAATGTTCTTAAAACTGTTCGATCACCTGCAGAATCTTCAAGGTCAAAGTGGGAGGAAAAGGGCCTCAATCCGTCAAAAAAAAGGGCAATTGCATAGCCTAAAGTCCACAATGACATAGTATTTACGAAGGTGGCGCTACAGTCTTGGGTTATTATATATTGGATTTACAAAAATAGAAACCAATTTTAGTAAATTCTACTCGGAATCATGAGAGCTGCAAATCATCCGTCCGCGTAATCCTGAGCTAAATAATACTCTGAAGTCTAAACAAATCGTCGACTTATTCCCAACAGTTTTTCACAAGTGAAGCAACACACGCAGCTACCATTTATACATTAGTAGCTAACATATCTTGAAAAGTTCTGGACTGCTTTTGGCGCAGGTTCCGTGAATCTGTTTGAGGTAGAGGCTCACCTCTTTTGAGAGCAATTTTTGCAGTTTCGAAGCCTTTTCTGTTTCTGCTGCAGAATTAAGGAAAAAGTCCCTTTAAGACCACTTAAGTAAGTACACATGGACTGAGCGATTATAAAGTGATGGACTACCAAGCGGGGGCCCCTCAAAAACACAAATTACTTTTTAAATGTTTGGTCCACTGCGCCATCTCTCGCGGATGTCTGACAAACATCCGAGGGTATTACTGTCACGAAAGAGCATCTAAATAGGCCGTATGGACTTCGCACAAAATTGGAAACACCTTCCATTCATCCAGGAAATTAAGAAAAACTCACATAAAACGAATGGTTGGGAGAAGCCGGACCTTCGATCCCATTCAGACCTGTTGCTCTACCTTTTTGCAATGAAAAAACTGTGATAAGTACCTGTATTTTAAATGACAATTTTGCCTAGTTCTGGTTGAAAAATTGCAAGTGCTTAATGTTCTATTTACAAGCTCTTACACATAACAAGATTTTTGAGTTCAAGGACAAGCGTAGCATGAGTTTCTGATCTATTAGGGCAAGTTCTTGTTTTTGACTGGAATATACTGGTTTTAAGTGCCTAGGGTTCAATGCAGAGATTTTGATGTACATTAATCTTTACAGATAGGTATATAACGTGTGAATTGTTAAGCCATTCAAAGAATAAACTCACAGTTGATATATCAAAGAAAACATTTTACTTCTAAGGACAGTCTCTCCTGCTCAGTTAATATTTTTAAAGTGACACCTATGCAGCGCTGCCGTTTAGCTCCCCTTTTTGAGCCTCAAGACCCGTGATCCCACTTTTTTTTAAATGATGAAAATGGAGCCATTTTCGGTTTTAGTAAATTTCTGTTCTTTATGGAACGAAAAAGAATGCAAACATATGAAAAATAGTTTCGCAATGAATACATCTGTTTTTTTGTTATAAATGTTTTTGCTGCTGTGTTTTTTTTTTTTTTTTTGCTATATCTATACCTAGATAAAATTAGTATTTTGGAGGCCCCCTTTTTTTATATATTCAGAGGCAACAGTGCCCCCTTTTTTGTGCGGTTGAATAGCTTTTCTTTTTTGTTCAGGGTTACCGTGGGGTTAGATGTAAGTGTGTTTTTTTTTTTGTGTCAAATTTTCCCGCTCAGTTATAAACAGCAAAATACGGCGTTGAAATTTTAGAATGAAGTGATAGATTTCAATCGTAGAAGCTGTAAGTGGTTACAGGTTATTTTGAGGGGTTTGTTTAACATGGATGAAAAAAGGAAAATTGGAAATATTTTCTAAAAATAAATTCCTTGTAGTTGAAATTGGGCGTAGGGCATTATGCTTTAAAAAAATATTCCGCGTGTGAAGATTGATCGGGATTTGGGTTGTCGTTTTTGAGAAATATCTATAATTTATTAGCATTTTTCTTTCAAAAAAACTAAGTAAGGAATCCTATTTAGAATTCCTAGGCTTTGGTGACTGAGCGACGTCGCTAGCCAATCGTATTTACATAATTTTTTTTAGTGTGACCAGCAAAAACGCGCCGTGATAAAATGGAAGCAAAATAAGCGCGGAATGTTTGATTTCAGCTGTCCAGAACCGCCCAGTTTTATGTCAGGACAGCCAAGGTGACTATTAAAATAGTAAAGCACTTGACAATAGGATTTTTGGAACCGTTCAGTAAATGACTACCCGTAGCTCACCGCGTTGCCTAAGCCTATTGCTTACCTTAATTTATAACAAATGTTGGAAAGTTTGGTTCGAAAATGACTGTTCTTCAACAGTTAAGCTAAGAAACTGAGCACAAGGTATTATTGAGAATAAAAGGACAGCCTAACTTTTGCAATTAGAAAATGCGGTTTTTGAGACGCAAGCCATTTTTGCTAAAGTACTGTTTTCGGATATACTAATTGAAAACGAAGTGCTCCGTTATTTTGAAAACTCCTATTTTACTCCAAGTTTGCATTTTGGGCAAAATCGTTCAACCCCTTTTCCATTAAATAAAGGACACCAATTTTTGATAAAAATTCATTATTTTTCAAAAATCCATTGTACGATAATTGATAGAAAATAATGACTTTGCCATCACGTTAGCAATGAACGGGGACCTAAGTACCTAACTACCGCATACGTCACTGAATTTTGTGGATTGTACAAGGAAAACAATAACAAATTCAGTCGCACGTAAATATTACCCGATTACGGATGCGGTAATTCAACCCCTGACTACCTTAAGAATTAATTTACGCTGAATTCATATGATTCATTTATATAAATAAATCCTCCCTTAGTCCAATTTTCAAGAGTACCATTTGTAGATAGCATAGAGTGGCAGGTGGCAGGATGTGGCAGGCAAATTGAGGTCATATCACTTTTTGCATCCGACCAGGAAGGGCGTCTTCCCGAGTTCGCGTCCACGCGTCCACAGTTTCGGTACTAGGGTTTGTTCAGTGAGTTTTACAATCGTTAGAGTTGTTTTTGGAAAAAGTCAAAGTTAGTTAAAACAATGTTACAGAGGAAGAACCCTTCATATTGGGGTTAATTTTGAACAAAAACTGTCCCCAAACTGTAAGCCGGCAAACTCCACATCCGAGGTTTGGACCAATAATCCGTCTCACCGTCTGGAGCACACGGACAGGCGGCCAGACTTTTTGAGTTCTTCCATTTTCGTAATTTTAGAATTGATTACAATGTCGAGGCATAACTTCCCAAGAAACCACACAATGAAATTAAATCTGTGATTTGTAAAGATATCCATCAGGACACACCTCGCTTCAACTTTTGTCGCTGTCCAAGTCTATGTAACTTGGGGAACAAAACACTTGGAAGTTGATATCTTATTGTCTAATGTCAGGTTTTTTAGGACATCAGGATGGCTGGATAGCGTCTTGTCAGCACAAGAAGGTCCTGCAAGACATGACACATGAAGTTAACCAACTGCAACACCGACGGTTAATCCCCGCACGAAAGGTCAACAACGGGTCCAAGAGGACCTAAATGTAGTACTACATGACACATGAAGTTAATCAATTGCAACCCCGACGGCGAATACCCGCACAAAAGGTCAACAACGGGTCCAAGAGGACCTTAGTGTAGAACTACAGGGTTAAACCAGCTCTACCTACCCGTTAACTAAGCCTTACCTAACCTAACATATCGAGTTCGAAATTTTGTGCGACCACAATACCTGCCTCTTTAGGACTATTCATATGAGAGCGAATTCCGCACTGCGAACAAGCGAGTATTCGTAGTTTCTGACATTTCATCCGGATTGGGGTATAACTTCTGAATGGGTTTTGACCTGACAAACTCCACAAAATTCTAAGGAAGCAGATATATAGAGAACAGAATTTTAGAAGCAGAATTTTAACCCCAATCCAAATAAATCTAATACATCAAATTTTCTTTTTTTAATTAGTACCTGCCTAATATTTTTTTTTTTTAAGTTATTAAATTTTTATTTATTTTTAATTGAATTTCGCACTTTTTTTATTTTTTTAAGAGATATTGTTTTTTTATTCGAATATTTTTTGTTCAATGCTTAATTTTACTATTACTGTTTCTTTTTAAATTTTTTTTTAATTTAGATATTGTTTTTAGTTTTTAATTTTTTATTAATAAAATAAATAAAAATATATTTTTTGTGTCTCCTTTTTTTATTTTTTTATTCAATTTGTTTGTTGGAAAAAACAGAATAACGTGAAAGTTTTTCCTTTACATTTTAAAAGCAGCGTCCTGAGAGCTTCATTTCGACGCGCTCCTATTTCATTCACATAAATTTTTTTTTTAAGTTCCAGATACCCGTGATTCGGGGTATTTTTTAAAGGTTAAGCTCGAACGAATTTTTCATTCGTGGGCTTGAGGATCGCGACTGGTTTATGTGGATTGTGAATAGAGTGCGACAAGAATTCTTAATTCGCGAGAAAATTCCTATAATTGTTAATTTAACTACTCAAATCAATCAAGACTCAGAATTTGTTGATTAAATGTTAGACTTATTAGATATATGCTGCTTTTGTGGTGCAGTCTGTCCTCAATTCGCACTCATGTGAATCTGAATAGTCCCTTAGTACGAATAAAAGAAAGTTAAAAATTGAAATAAAGAAAAAATCCGCAGCCCAATGAAGTAAAATATTTTTAACTGATAAAAAAGAACAAGGGGCAGGTATTTACATGTCCAAAAAGAAAGGTGCATCGTACCATATATGACAATACCGGAAACCGTGACAACCTCCTCCTGCGAGTGATTTTCGTCACCAACTGCATTCGTAAAAGTCTTTTTATACGGCATCCTCATCCACTAATCAATGAGCCACCGATGATGACACCGGAAAACTCATCCTAACGTATCTACATACATGCGATCTCTTCAACCTCATTAGGCATAGCTCTGACCGATTTTGTTTCTCAATTACTTTCCATTTATCTTCACGCAACCAACTCCGACTTGGTATAGAACGGTATGCCCCTCTGAGCACGCCATCGATCATGCGGCATGCAACATAGTATTAAGGATATCGCATCGCACGGAAATTTAAATGTTCGCCTCTCAAATGGACGCGTAGGTACTCTAAATAGGCAGATATACGTATAGCGTATATGTTCGGCGCAGAAGCAGCCCCCATTCGATGACTGTTATGGCAGTTGCGAGTTTACCTGGCCGGACCACACACGACGCTTTTGGCGGACGACCACGGTCCTTTTGGGTCATGCGACGATCCCTATGGCAGCGCGATCTCACGGTTGCGAATGTCAGCCCAGTGTGGAGTATCTGTATATGTATGGGAATGAGCAAGAGTGCATTTTTGGCCACTGTGCGTGCGTTCTTCTGGGATGGAATTCCTTAAATGCCCGCACAGTTGAGCGCGAAACAGTTATATGAAGTGCAAGTCCTTTTCATGAGACCGCACAAAAGAAATCCATTCGCGGCCACCTTGTCGATTGACAGTCATTACAAGCGAACAGATTACTACCTCAGAGTCAGAGGGAGCACCACCAGCACCACGCACAGGTGACACCCGAAGGTGTGAGAACAAACAGCTCAAAGGAGCTGTTCGCTAATCCGCACTGCGAGGACAGTGCCAGTCAGTTTGACCGCCGCCGCAGAGACACAAATTATCGTAAATTCCAGAGTGCGGTGTAAAATGGTCGAATCCGAATCCGAAACGTGTCGGTGGCCATTCGTTTGTCGCGTTAAGTGCGCACCAGCCGGCGCGCCGACAAAAGCCACCTCTCGGAAAGTGGCAATTGATTTAATGCATTCGCGCTGTTTGTCCAAATGGAATTGTGAATGTGGCCTGAAATGGGTGTGGGTATATGGGTATGGCGGGCAGGGTTAAGTGCGGCTCGTCTTATGGGCGATTCTAAATTCTAATTACCCCGTCGCCATTGCTCCATCGCGCGCAGTCGTCCCATGACCATCATCATTAAGTTTTCTGTTTTCCTTTTGTTGGCCAACCAGATTAGGGTCCGAATATAAGCAGTTTTTCATCACACCTGGTGATTAGCTGTGTGGTTTTTCGTTGCCCATTTTTCATTTCTTCATTTTTGGGTTTCGACTTTTGAGAAGAGGGCGCGTCACGCCCTTGTAGCTGGCCATCGTTTCTTCGGCCTGATGGTGTTTTGATTAGGTCTCTCTCTCTGCTGGGAGTTGGTAAAAATGATGTTATTAGGCCGCCGAGATGGACGCGATTACCTAGGTGGAGATGGAGGTAGTTGCTGGGACGTTGGGAGATCAAAAATGATTGCGTTGGGTAATTTGGGAACGCATTTCTCGAGTTTTGGAGGAAATTCTCTTACAACGCGTGTAGTTGTTATGACAGCAATTTAATGTCGTGCTACCTAATTTCTTCTTCCATCTGAGGTTGGTTCTCATCTGGACATACTAATGAAGACAGATACGTATATCTGCGGGGTTATTTGTCACTTCCCCGGTGCTCAAATTGAAATATTCTTATGGATAATTCCATTTGTGCTTTGGGTATGGGATACAATCTGTTGCACAATGGTGAATAGGTTATTTAGAGACGCACTTATAAATACATATGGCGGAGGCAAGTTTCTCCCGCATAGCCTTCTGAAAGTTGTTGGCAATTTATAAGGCCTGCGCGACATTTGTGAGTCTCATTTGGTGGCGGGCCTTGAGCCATGTTGAAATCACTTTATTGCTTTTTAATATCTTTGGTACTTTTAACCATGTAGTTAGAGTTGCCATTTTTTCTGGGCGTTTGCCGAGTACCGTCCCCCATTTGAAGAATATGACGTTTTCTCTTTTGGAAGGGAACTGGAAATGGTTCTAAATAAAGGGTTTTTCAATAAGGATAGATGTTGAAATGGAATAAAATATTTTTTTTTTTTCATTTTATTGGAACGGTCCATGTGGGCCAATATGTATGGAGGGTAACATCGTCCAAATATTGCATCCCACGGCGGCACAGATGCGAGTGGTCCAATATTATAAGACTCTGTCACATGGATCTCGTTAAATTTGGGCGATGGCATTGGTCATGTTGGCTTTAAGGGATCGTTCGAGTGGGTCATATTGGCATCGACCTGTGACTTCAGGAAACCCCGAAAGATAAAGTCTAGCTGGGGTCAAATCGCACGATATTGGTGGCCAATTCACGTCACCTCTGTGAGAGACAACTATAACCTCAAATCATTCATGCAGAATGACGCCATCGTGGCGTCTTGTGTGTGGAGCGTGCGTAGCTTCGTCCCCATGGAGCAATATGTTGTCTATTTACACAAATCGAGTTCAATTTGGTTATCGGTTAGTTTCGTTCTTGATGGTCTTAGCAACTTCATTTTCAAAAAAGTGCGGACTAACGACATCGCCGGTACAAAATACGCAGCAAACAGTAACTTTCTGTGGATGAATTTCCACCTGGTGAACATCGTGTGGGTTGGCGTCGTCCCGTACACGGGAATTTTGTTCGTTAACATCCCCATTCGTCTAAAAATAAGCCTCATCGCTATAGATGACCTTTCGCCAAAAATTTGGTTCCTCTTCCAAACGTTCCGTCCTCCAAAAAGTGTCTTGTCCTTAAGCTCCTTATAGTCTGTTGGATCTTGTACGTACAAGGGCCCAGGTCGCAATGCAAAATATGGACGTTGAAGTCTGAATGCCGACTTCTTGTGCACGGCGAGGAATCGACTGTTTCGGGTTCTCCTGGTTCACTTTCACGGACCGATTCCACCGATCTGACATATACGTTTGACGTTCCATTATTGGCTGTTTGTTTGAAGAGCTGGGTGTCTGTTATTTGGTCACCGAACATTGAAGACTCGACTTTAAAAGGCCACCGCGTCTGCCATGTCATTTCCACTGACGAACACTCATTTTGATAACTAGGTCTTATCATTTGGATTGTGTAACTTGAAGTGGTGATTTAGCATCAGTTACTAAATAAGAAAAAACACATTAGACAGGTGCCACTGAAACGACATGGACCAGGCGCAATTGAAAATGCCTTCAGAACGCTTAAGTTCAGGTGAAAACTGACGAGTTGCAGTTGAACCTATCGACTTGAACATTTGGAAGACTTGAGCCGATCTCAATAATTTACTTAAATTTCATTGAAATCCATCAAGTGTAAGTGTATCTATGCGATGCAGACAGTGACGCGTTAATTACACACAAAAATAATTCTAAATCATCAGTCGTCTCTGGTTGGTGGAAGAGAAAATGTGTTTTTAAGTGCAAAAAGTAAAAGAAAAAAATTGTTTTTCTTTTTTCTCGACAAAATATATCTGTAACGCGGTTATTAAATAAATTTGATGTAAACTAATAATATTGATATTCTACATTGTAAATATTAGCATAAAACAATTCTGGCTTGTATTTAATAAAAATGATAAATATAAATTTGTTAAAAAATGGGACCGGGCGACTTGAGACAGTTTCTGGAAGGGAGAGTTGATTCCAAACATATCGTTATTTAATATTAAATTAAGTTATTTATTTATTTTTGTTATGTTTCTGAAGTTTTGTTTTTCTTTACCTTATTTACCTTCCTTATGCTAAAAAACTGAAGTACGTACTTGTTTTTCATTTATGTACTGTAAAATTTTATGTTTCTAATTATAATTATTTTTTTTTGTGGTTTTCAAACCAAAAAAACAATAAAAATTAACTCTACTCCCATTGGAAATGGATAAATTGTTTGTTTTAATGTTTTGCTTGTAGAATTTGAGTTTGTTCAAGTCTCCCAGTGGGGTGGGAGACTTGAGCCGAAAATCTGTTTTGAAACATTTGGCATTTGCCAAAAATTTCTTGCATTTATTGTAAGTTTATGAGACTGTTTTTAAAATAGATAAATGTAACTATAAAAAGATACATTTTACAGGTGGCTGTGATTGATAAACAAATTTTTATGAAAACGATCTAACAAAAGTGGCTCAAGCCTCCCGCTTTCCCCCTACATCTCCAAATGCGACTGTTGTATCTCTGAATCATCATAACTCTCTCTCTCTTTCTCATTGTATAGTTTTCTTTTTGAAATGTAAAAAATAAGATCACATTTTTTTCTTCTGGCCCTCTGAGAGGTTACAATTTTTCCATACTTTATATTTAAGGCTTCGGCGCATCGAGATCACTTGAAGCCGTTTTTATATGTTTGCTTAGGAGGTATGAGAAAAGAGAAAATGTCCCTCTACCCACTCCACACTTAAGCGGAAGTTGAACAAACTGCTTTGGACAATCTGAAATCAATCTTTATCCTGACTAAGCGGTTCCCATCGAAGGCCATTCGGAGAGTTATTTTGATTGCACTGCAACAGTAATTGTTGCTCGCACAGTAGGATTGATTCACAATGCGGCTCCATGGTGATCGGCACGCGCGTCTGACATTGAACTGTAAACTACTTGTACTTACTACAAATCGCCTGCCTTATCCACAGATCGACACACTTTTTTGTTGTTCTCCCCATTAGACATTGAAATGGAATTCGCTTCACTCTGTCAACTGCCGTACGGAAATTCATTGAGGATCATCAATACACACAGTATGAGCGCACCATCAGCGACAAGGTTACTCCTTTAAAGGACACATCTAACGACTATCGGCTGGCGAGTGCGCACACAACAAGCAAAACAATGTGTCACGCAGTAATTCTGTTTCTCTAATGGCCCCAGCAAAACAAAGAATCTCTTCTTGAGAAGTACGTGCCACGCGCGCGCATACACGGTTGCAGTCATAAAACCGGCACGCGTCCGACGGTAACCTCTGCGAACTTGTTAATTGTCTTATGGAAGTTGGAAAAGTACCGCGGCGCGACGTGCTGTTCTTCGATGTGTTCTCTGTTTGCAGTGTTTTGTCATGTCAAAGTGTCACAAAAATGATTGCGTCGACCGTTTACAAGAGCACGTAGATGTCGCTACAAGAGCCATTATGACGGTTGCTATTTTGTTTTTCTGTGTGTTATGGATGACCTCGACAGGGATTGTGTACGGTAGACGATTTGTGTCAGTCTATATGTCCGTCGGTGTCATAGTTTGGGGTGCGCAAGTCAAGGACGCCCGGTGCTTCGTGTCAGCCTTGATTCGGGTGCCGTGCCTCGCAATAGAAATAAGAATGTGACTGAATAGAAATAAAAATGTGACTTGCAGAAGGTCCAAGGACCGCTGTAAAAGGTCAATTAATGCTCAACATTTTCATTTACATGTATAAGCGATTCTATCAAACTGACGACAGAAATTAAGTGGTTTTACGAAATAGCTGCCGCTACTGGAATGGGAATTATCACCTCGTTGGGTAATGTAATTGCGCCTAAATTAGATGGAAATGATGATTGATGTGAGTTGGCTACTTGGTGAGCGATAACTCGATAATAGAGCGGCCATTTCACACTTTTACTGCGCTTGCAATCGAAGTTATTAAATTATATCGCGGAATGGCGGTAATGAAATCTAATCGTTTTCTAATGACTGCCACTGCGGTAGCTAATTCAATTGCGGAATGTGGTTGTTTATTTTTTAATAACAGTACAGATCGAGTTATTATGTGCAATAGAGCAACTTTCTAAAGTCATCACCACGAACGGAGTTATAAAACGCGCGTTGACACGATAATGATACCCCACAGAGAAATGCGCGAATGCGACGCGACAACGACTGGAAGAGGCGCGCACTATTGTTGCGAGAGAACGACAGTTGATGCGCGACACTGAAGTCGTCGTTAAACTGATGTTAATCATTGGGACGAGCAATAATCTCACAGAAGCAGTGCTGTCGCTTGAAGTAGGTCTCAACTCTCAAATGGAGAAGACTGCTTTTTAGACTGTTGCAACAGGGAAAAACCGCTAAAGTTGAATTTGATAATTTTCAAGGAGATCATATTCAAGCTTTGCTGAAAAGTTTAAAGTTACAAATGATGGTTATAGACAATCTTTATTAAAATAGGGCATTGTAGCTCCAATTTTGAAGATATAGAGGTATAGAGAAAATGTATCTTGAAGATTTGGGCGCATGCTGAATCAATGATATCAAGAACTAAATTTCGTCTAAACTCGACTTTGGCGCTTTTCCTTTTTGCAACAGAGATATGGGGATGGATTGGGTTGGTGAGGGTCTTGGTCTTCTATAGATTTTTGGACGAGAGCTTGTTAGAGAACTGTTTGCCAAGAAGTATTATGCAAGGGCTACTTTATAACACGTGTGATGAGTAGGTACCTTTAGAATTTGGTCACGGAACCGAAGTGGACAAGGTTCCTACCTAGCCACCTAAGGGTTTTGATTGCTATGAGACATACTTAGTATAAAGTCAGGTTTGAGACGCCAAAATCTGCATGGCTAAGGGGGTGCGCAGTTCAAACTGAAGACTGCGAACCTTCTTAATCGAATAAACCCCTTATCTGCATGCACCAGATGGACTCTTTTAAAAACGTGTGGAACGAAACAAGAAAAACATTGAAAATAAAGAGGTAACGCAATAATGTAAGGAAGACTTGAGTGGAAACATCAGGCGGGAAACCGACAGCGGAATCTCCCAACGAAAACTTTATCCCTAGCATATTTGCCAAGTGTTGGGCTATGGTATAGAGAAAGCCTCGGAGCGTCCGACGTTGACGTGGTACTTGATGACAGCTGCAGCCTTTCTATATTGCCAAGGTATACTCTACAAGTCGGACTGAAATCTCCAACTGAAAGATGGTAATCCGAAGAGGAAGACTAGCGGAAAAAAGTAGGGACAAACAGACAAAGATGTAATGGCGACGTCTGCATGGTGAAGGAATGAATATTTGGCAAAAAAACTTGATAGGACATAGTCACAGCTTATCGCAAGGATTCATTGTGAGTTAAATTGTGTTTTTGGGACCTGTTACTTTATTTCTAGTCCTAGCGGCTTTCTCAGGACAGTGTTTCCGAGACTTTTGCGAGAGGAAGCCCATCTAAAAGTACATTTCGGGGTTGAACCGGAGACAACCAGCTCGGTAGTCCCGCACGCTACTCAACACAGCACGTATAGACAACGCATGTGCTTGTCTGCAGGAACAGCTCCTAATGATGAACAGGTTTACCGCATTGGAGTTGCTTCTGCGGGTGGTTTTAGTACTTAAGAGGTGATGCCTCCATCCTCAGATTGACAAAGAATTTTTCGATAAGACCCCAGAGACCACTTCGTCAAAGGATACCGCCGGGGAAGTACAATAACCTTTCATCTAGACTCTATATCTACTGCTCGTACGCGTTTGGAAAGTGAAAGACTCTCTCCCAGTCAAAACGATTTTGCTGTTACAGCGACCCAGAAAATCACAGACAATGCCTTCCCATTCAAAGACAGCGGCGAAAAGTCAAAGAGAATAACTCTCCTCTATACCTGTGCAATCTAATCGTGGTTATCTCACTGCGGATGCCGCCGAAAAACAGAAAATTACTTCTACAGCTACTACCGCCAGCGGTACGACAGTCATAGAGGTTCGGTCAACTGCCTTCGGAAGGCCTGCAAAAGCCTCTGATAGGTGCGATCCTTAAACAAGAAAATTATACAACAACAAAGACGTTGTACCCGGGATTCTGGTACATCCTTTACAGATATAAGAAGAAACAAGCCCGGGACAAGACTTCAGAAGATACCAGAAGACCATGTACTTCGACGAAGGCTTGTAGAAGACTGGTAAGCGGAAAGACAACCTCTTGCCGTCAGACTTTATGTATCTGCAATCAGAAAGACTTCAAAGTCACAACCAAATGTCTGGTTAATGGCGGGTTCGTTCAAAAGTAACCCTTTAAATGAACCCCAAATAAGGCCTAATTTTCCTAAAAATCAACCGTAATACTTCAAATAATGCAACATAAACTTATGGAGGATCTATGGGGATAGCTGGATAGCTAATACAGCTAAAAATGTATGATGCTCCCATCAAGAAATAGGAACTTGTCTCGTTTTCTTGTACCCCTAGTACCATGCAAGGTTTTAAACTAATGACTTCTAGGACGCATGCCTTTAGGAAGTTTCTGTCCGAAAATAAAGCCCTTTGGCCTAATGCCGACCACCGGACTAGACCTAAAACTAATCTGCTTGCACCTATACAAGGACTAAATTTTTTGAAATGTAGAAGCATTTCCGATCGCTTGATACCAAACCGACTAAGCCAGACTTTGGAGGTAGAAAATAATGGAGATTGGTAAAAAAAAAACTATGGACTTGTGGTTGAGCTGCAAAGAGCAGAACTAGCCCTTGTTGTTGTTTGGGATACACAATTTCAATGTATACCATCAATTAGAGGGTGGTAAACAGAAAATTAAGGATAGAACAAAAAAATGTCCCACTATGGGTCCTGGTCCCGACATGATCACGGAGCTATGCAGGGCTGTAGGGAGTAAATAACGACGATACTGACTATGGAAACTTTAGTGGCAAATGACTACCTAAGACTACAGATGGGATATAAGGAATGACCCTGGTGGAAACGAGGACCAAGCATATAGCTGGGCTGCAAGTTGTGTACCTACCTGTACTAAATCTGAGAGCCGTTTATCTTTTTGTAGGAAAATCTTGCATAAAAAGTGCTACTGAGTCTGCGAGAAACTGACAGCTGGTTTAAAACAAAAGTAATGCACGGAGAAACTACCCACGCAACGTCCCATCTTTCGATTTTGCACGACCAAAGACCATTCGCTCTTGCTTCCATTACAGAAGGAAGACATTATAATGAACGCAACTACATGGAAAGCTCCTAAATAGCAATTGGTATGGATTTTAGTTTGAAATTCTTGGGCTATCTCAGTTCCGGACTAAAGACATGTTTTCCAACTGTTGCAACAGGTTGCAATGATGTCAATATTTGCAGAAAATACAACTTTTTTCATTGACAGTCGAGCGGCAGTAAAATCGTCCTCTGTCGTAGAAATAAAATAGAAGCTTATTAGTCTCTGACGAGGAGTTTTCCTTTCTTGGCGGACACTACAAAGAATAAGACTGATTATGCCGGGAAGTGAAACATCGTAAGAGCTGGTAGGAGTGACAAAACCGACCCGATAAATGCTTGGTGAACAATACTAGTAGCACCTGATAGGAGTTGGAAAATTCCCGAAGCCTCTGTCAGAACCAGAAAAACTAGGCTATCTCTACAAAAATCAAAAAAACCAAGAGCACCTCCAATGAAAAAGAAAGTTGGATGTTTAAGGTAACATAGGCATAGCCTTTATAAGAAGGTGGCCAGCAGTTGTTCTTCTTACTCACTTAAAGCTGCAGAACTCAGAAGTCAGACGCAGAGCCTGCCGCCAAAAGCAAGAATCCCCTCGCATACAACATCACCCATCACTATAAATTTTGGCACAACCCCAGGGCACTTACAGCGTGAACACTGTCACTTTGTCACCGATTCCATTTGCGAGATAAGCCTAGGCCGGATCATAATTACCATCAACCAATGCGTTGCTCAGTCTCTTGCGCGACTCAAGACACACTATTAGTAGCCGTTCAGTCGGAGTCGGAGTACCGCCCAAAAATTGCTGGCGAAAATTTGTAATTCAATTCCCCCCAGCCCTATATTATGACCGACACGCAACTGCGAGCTGACGCGACGTGTGCACGTTATAAATAATTCGCACGTATCTCACTCTCTCCATCTCTGCATAGGCGGAAGATGATATAGGTGCTACAGCAATGCGCCGCGTGATGATGGTTCTTCATCATCACCGTGCCTCGTTGTCGGTTGTATGCGTTGGCCGATTGTCGCCGCTTGGGAAAAAGGAGGAAAATTTAATTTTCGCTACCAAACGGTGGCAGAGCCAGTAAGTTGTTTGGCCAGGCCAATTAACGAGGCGTGAATGGGACACAAAGTGACTTTGCATGAAATCAAACTGGCTACTGCGTTGCTTGGATGGTTTTTCATTAAGCAGGCGTAAGATAAACAAATTCATTAAAATTGTTTATTGGAAAACTGCAGTTGATATGGGAAGTTATCCCCCATACTGAACTTTTAAGTTATGCGACGGAAAGTCTGGTTTTTAATATCATACCGAGGGTAGTTACGGCTATGGAGTGGAGTTGTATAGAGATTGTGACGACAAAAGGTTCTTGACGTACTCACGGGGAGGAGCCCGCTGCTCGCTCAAGGGCTTGGGCTCAGAGTTGTGAAAAATTCGTTGATGGACGGCAATTGGCAAACATTTCATCACAAATTTAAGTAACAGCCCGCTAATCCCAAAAAAATCAAAAACTTTGGATTTTTGTCGACGTTGGAGCCTGTGGCGGCCATATTTTTTTTGTGGCGACTGTCTAATGTGGCGTTTCTAGTTCAGTAACTGATGCCCAATCACCACTTCTAGTTACACAATTGAGCAGCGCACGTCCAAATGATAAAACTTAATAATCAAAGTGAGTGTCCGTCAGTGGAAACGACACGGCAGACGCGGGGATACTATAAAGTCGAGTCTCCAACGTTCGGTGACCAAATAACAGACAACCAGCTCTCTAAACAAACAGCCAACACTGGTACGTCAAAGGTATATGTCAGATCGGTCGAAAACATCGCCGCGGTCCGTGAAAGTGAACCAGGAGAACCCGAAATAGTCGATTCCTCGCCGTGCACAAGAAGTCGGTTTTCAGACTTCAACGTCCATATTTTGCATTGCGACCTGGGCCTTTGTACGTACAAGATCCAACAGACTATAAGGAGCTTAAGGGCAAGAAACTTTTTGGAGGACGGAACGTTTGGAAGAGGAACCAAATTTTGGGCGAAAGGTCATCTATAGCGCCGAGGCTTATTTTTAGACCAGGTGGAAATTCATCCACAGAAAGTTACTGTTTGCTGCGTATTTTGTACCGGCGATGTCGTTAGTCCGCACTTTTTTGAAAATGAAGTTGCTAAGACCATCAAGAACGATACTAACCGATTTCTGTCGGCCCAAATTGAACTCGATTTGTGTAAATAGACAACATATTGCTCCATGGGGACGAAGCTACGCACGCTCCACATACAAGACGCCACGATGGCCGTTCTGCATGAATGATTTGAGGTTATAGTTGTCTCTCACAGAGGTGACGTGAATTGGCCACCAATATCGTGCGATTTGACCCCAGCTAGACTTTATCTTTCGGGGTTTCCTGAAGTCACAGGTCGATGCCAATATGCCCCAATCGAACGATCCCTTAAAGCCAACATGACCAATGCCATCGCCCAAATTTAACGAGATCTATGCGACAGAGTCTTATAATATTGGACCACTCAGATCTGTGCCGCCGTGGGATGCAACATTTGAACTCCATACATAATGGCACAAATGGACCTTTCGAATAAAAAAAATCTCTTCATTAATAATGTTTTATTCGGTTTCAACATTGATCCGTCCTTATTGAAAAGCCCCATACTAGAATACCATGCTGAAGATGTGGGGCTGCAATGGTAGCGCTAGGAATAACTTTCAAGTCAACGTGAATCCGGTCCTTTAGAAGCCACTCCATCGATGAACAATTTGACAACATTCCCCTTCTGTCCTTGCTTCTCCTCGATGCCTTTTCAGAATTACAATTTCATCCAACATTGTAACTCAAATACAATGACTGACTGTAACCCATAATAGCCTCTAAACATTAGCATTTCCATTTCAATTTACCTATCAATTACGCCCACAACTTTGCGCATATAATCGGTGCACTTTACAATTCATAACCTCGTTTCGTTGCCAACACGGGCGGGAGACCGAAATGATTATCTGCACGACAAGTCCGCCTATAGTTATGTGTATACCAAAAGTGAAATTGAACTACAAACCAATTTTTCGATAATTTCCTGCAGATGGTCGACTCAAATTCAATCGATACGTTCGGTAACCCTACAAACAACTCAATTATACCCGAGTTCAGTGCTTAGCCAGAGCACACAACGAAATGCTCCTTAGCTACGCCGGATACGGAACGGATAGGCTAGGCATACCTACGCCATTCGATAATTGCGCGCTAAAAGCGAACTCACCTACAACGGGCTCGGTATCGATTACAATCAATGCCATATACGCGACGTCTTGCACGCAGGAGAATTACCGCGTTCCTACAACTTGATATGACTGACAGGGCGATGAAGATCCAGCTTGCTTTGCCGGTCCCGGCCAACATGAAAATCATAAAAGGAGACGTCAATCACAGACGATGGAACTGACGACTGAAAGGATAAATTATTACAGCCAAGCGACTTTATTTTCGCTGTGTCCCGTCGGTCGGTGCAACAACCTCGATATCGCTTGTATGTATGCGGGTAGGCGCATATAGCTCGGGGATGGAGAACCAATTGCAGTTAAGTACTCTTGGAGGATGGGGCGCCTTGGTATAGAGAGTACACACCCTGTCGATGATATTGTCAACGTCAAGCACACTGACAGAGAGGGGGGACGAGCTGTTCCGTCGGCTGGCCTTGAGAAGATGGAAATTCAGCCCCAGAGATACGAGGAGATTACACATCAGATGCATCTGATCTGTGACTCCATGGATAAGGCCGCTCTCCGCTCAGTGTTGATTGGGCACTCCTCTGAACAGAGCTGGCGGGTGGAACATTCGGCGATTTGTTCTAGGTGTGGCACCCACTGCGCTTGGATCTAATTCCGAAATGGGAACGATATGGAACTCACAAATCACCTCTTGTCAGTTGAACTATGGCTCAGCGTGGTAAATAAAAATATCTTATCACGAAACTAATCGCGATTTCACAGTCACGTGTGAGGTGGCTTCATTGGAATGAAAAGGTTTAGTAACCAATATGAGGTGATAAATCACTTGGAAAAGCAACGAAACGTTAAGACTTTCTTGACATTCCTACTAGCCCTTTTGGTTTCACTAAACTTGCACAGGCTCTGGAGCCAAATCTGCACACATGGGTCCATAAAGCTGATATGGGACGAGGTAAATGTTAATTTTAAATTAGATTTAATCGTTTTAGTCTAGTATGTAAGTTTAAAGAAAGAAGTGAATAAAAATGAATTTTAAAGTTAAAAAAAAAGCTGATATGGAGAGTTTTTGGTGACGGCGTAAGGAAAGCTAAATCCAAGGGGACTTTCCACAAGACAAATATCATCTGGGTTCTGTAATATATTGTGCAGGACAGATAAAACAAGACGCTTTGGGGAAAGAACCTTTGGATGTAAAGGAGGTGCCATCGAGGAGCCCTACCATTGACGTTGACCTGCCCTTGAATCTTCGAATACAACGGCTGATGACATTTTTTGACGACTTCGTCAACGACTGAGTTATAATAACGAAAACAATCCGATTTTTTAGGGAGTAAAAGTAAGTTAAGGCAACGTTTCGCTACACTGAAGAAATTCTCGCCCTTAATATCAATGAATGCCATTCATAGAGCTGAAATCCTCACATTTAATGAAATATTCATTTACGCAATGTAAAAATTCTTGAATATTTCGCTTCTAAATTGTTGTTGGAAAATTATGTATCCGAAATTCAATGAAATTGTTCATAAGCGTTTGAGCGATTAATAAAAGCGTTTTGTGTCATTTCATGAATGATAACCTTAAATGCAGGAGACTATTCATTGCTTTTATGGGGGCGCCCATTATTTGAACGTAGTATTTCATTGAACTAGGTAGGCGCAGTGGCTTAGTGGTTAGTGTGTTGGGCTAGTTTTAAGCTAGATTAAGTTTGTAGGTTAAGGCTTAGAGTAGGGGGTCTTTGAGAGGTGCCGGGCTAGCCAACATGATAGTGCCACCGAGACTCAAGCGAGGCTATAAGCCTCGCCTTGTGGGCGGCTGTCAGGCAACAATGGACGCGATCAGGATGGTGACCAATCGATGAGATTGCGATAGGTAGTTTTAAGTAGTTGTAAGTAAAAAAAATAATAAAAGAATTCAAGTTTTATAAAGTTTCTTGGAAATAAAAAACAAACAAAAATAAATATTGATAGATTTAAGGCCGAAAGGCAATAATTTTAAGGATATAGTTAAGTTTAGAGTGCTCGCTAAGAGCCAGTAAGCTAGAATTAAGACAAATGTTAGCTTTAGTTTAGATTTAATCGTTTTTGTCTAGGATGTAAGTTTAATGAAAGTAAAAATAAAAATGAATTTAAAATGTAAAAATGTAATAAAAAATGTGTTGGGCTACTAAGCGGAGGGGTCCCAGGTTCGAATCGCACAAAAACCCAAATTCCAACTTAGGGTTTTTTCCACTGCGCCACCTCTCGCGAGCGCCTGACACACATCCGAGAGTATAATTGTCTTTAGAGCTTCTCAATTAGCCGTTTGGAATCGGCATTAAATTGTAGATCCCATCCATTCGTTCCAAAACTGAAACTCACACAAAACGAACGGTTGTGAGAAGCTAGGCCCTTGGGTCCCTACGGACCTGTTGCGCCAACTATTATTATTATTTCATTGAACTGCAAACTACAACCGTTAATGACAATGAGTGAGTTTTGCTAAATTGTATAGTCTCATCTCTCAGCGTTGTATGACCAAATACTTAAATTTTAAGAATAAATTCATGTTTCAAATGAAAAATTGTTAGATTTTTTGAATGATGTCATTGGAAGTAAGATTTTTTTTTGTTGTTTGTGAATTTTTCATAATCCGCATGAATCTGTTCATTACTTGCATATTTACTTTATCTGTTTTAATGTAATATATCATTAAAGTAAACAATCAAAGTCGCAAATTTTTTGCTGATTTTTATTCATTCGTAAATTATTCATTTGGAATTATTTCAGTCGGTTTTTTTCTGTCGATTTTTCAGTTCGGAGTTTAAGAAATTAAATTTGTTATTGGACTGTTTTTACGTAAGTATTATCAAGGCTAAAAACATGTTCATAAGGTGAATGCATACAAAAATTGGTTGTTTATTAAAATTGTGTTTTACTAGCATTATCTATCTACAATTTTTCTTGTTGGCCTGAGTCCCAGAGTATAAGAAGCCAAACGGCTCGTCTGGTACGCTTAATTTTTATTAATTAATAACATCTATATCTATTTTGTATAAGATTGACAAGGACTTTGGAATTGTTTTTGAAAGTCGTTCAGGAGTCCCAACAAGTCGGCCTTTTAAAAATGCTTCTTTGGAGCTCCATTCAAGAGATAAGCAAAAATAGATGTAGCCGATATTAATATTTTTCTAAACTATGTAGGTACTAGTTTCTTCTATACGGCACACATTGAACTCATCTATTTCATTTTTTTTTTTAATTTAGATAACGCAGCAGTAAGGTTAATGCAGCAGCCTGCACGCATATCTCGGCCGTAAAAAAGGAAAATACTGGAAATAAACGTCTTGTCAGATTCAGAATCAATAGTTCGCAGGAGGCTTTCATATTTTTGGGCACCTCCAACTTCCAGGAGATGGATGACCATATTGATGTAAGAAGAAGATTTGTATTTTATGTTTAAATAAAAAAAATGCACAGCAAATATTAACAAGCAAAAAATATCCCTTTTTAATATGGTTTTAGGTTCGAGGATTTTCAGATTTTCAGATCACTCATCAGCGTAAGATAAGCGTAAAGGAAGATAGTTGTTATATATATATTCAAACAATGAATGTTTTTATAAAGGTAAATAAAGGGTTCATGTACTTTAAGTCTTCGTTCATAGAAACTGAAACATTTTACATAATTTCAATGAATTTGTGCATACGTTGGTTGAATAAATACATAAACCTCATGAACGTTTTCCGAAAAGTCCAACAGACTGAATGAAAATATTCATAATTACAATTATTGGATACATTGCATTCATGAAAGTGAACATAAGCAAAGGTATAACTGTTTTATGAATTATATCCATTGCTTTTATGAACATATCTCGTTTTCATACACGAATGAACGGAGATACATTGATTGAACGAACTCTTACTTTAGCTCAATTTCAATGATTTTTCCATGCTGTCTATGCGTTTTTTCACATCATGCTACTTTTTGGTTGAGTGTAGTACGCATGTTTTGCGTCAACCTTTGTCAGTCACATACAGCATTTCGTATCTACCTTTTCAAACCATAGCTCCTATATCGATACAATGTCTTTTCTAACCTTTGAGAGGCGGAGGATGAGCGCGGCCGAAGCCTCTATAAAGTGATGGGGACTAATCTGAACTAATTGCAGCATTTTTGCTACAATCAGGTGGATGATCCTCCACCACGGTGCTGTTGAGTTCTTCTGCTTCTGAAGAAAGATTCGAAACCTGATTCGAATCTGATCACACCTTTAGTGATCGTTAAGGGAGCAAGCGGCTCTTTATAGATGACGATGAGAGCGCACCTCTAATAGAGACCTCTTTGCTCTTCCAGCTTTACAACCTTCCAGTTGTGAGTCGGAAGTGAAGGATTACTCAGTCTTATAATTTCTTGAATCTCTTTACTTGAGGAGGGTTCGACACAGGTCCAGATACGTGTAAGCTTCGGCTTGGAATAACCTCCCTTGTAACGACGTCTAGTTTCGCACCCGGCCAAACTTCTCGCAGTCTGCTTACAGCTAACTTATAGAGATCGCAGAATCTCTGGTCGTCGCAGGCGATGATCTTCACGTGGCCCTGAGGCCCTGATGTTGTCCCTCATAATTCTGCCTGAATGTTTCGCCTATCATGATTTCATTTTTGAGAGCGTTACTAAAAGACTTTAGAGATATGACGTTGGAAGAGCTATTGGGGGGGCGACGCTGCACCTTATGTCTTGTGGGAGCTAGGAGTGTTCCGCTCTAACGATCTCTGGCTGTTCAATTCCACAAAACGACCGTGATGACGTCACATTACCCAACAACCAACAAGGTCGATAATACCTTCCCGCACATGTGACAGTTGTACTTGTATTTATATAAAGAATTGTGTTATATTAAGTCATGTTTTTCGTAAATTGAATTAATCTGTTTAAAACGTTTTAAGAAACGGTTGTTTTTCATTTCATCCGTTTAAATTAACTGAACGGTTTTTTTCTTGGAAAGAACCGGAACAATGACTTTTTTGAGTTCAAAGTCGGAAGTAAAGTCCTCGCTTGTCTTTAGTGCGGATCGTTCTGTATGAATGATTCTGCCGATTCGATTTTGCTGTTCTGTTCAGCGATCCTTCAAAGTTCCTCCGAAGAGCGTAGGAAAATTTACAGCTTAATGGCGTTTGCTGTACGCTCTTTTCGAGGGTGTGCGATGTCGGCCTGGTGGGGGCGTTCTTGCATCGTTTTTTACTGGTAGCAGTGGAAACTGCCAGGTTGACATTCGGCACGGGTCGTATGACAAGTTTTTCCGGCCCAGGCAGAAAAATGATAGGATAAGAGATAGATTTAGAGGAGTGTAAATGTAGGAATTGGACAAGAAGGGAGGGAGGAACACCCTTTGGTTTCATGGTTCTTCTGAAGAGATTCTCGAGAGTCTTTACCCCTACTCAGCCCCCTCAACTCATCAAGTTCGGCGCTCGGTGATAGAGGCACCTGGGACCAGTGCTGCCGCTGGGAAATTTTTTAAAGGGGGACTAAAAAGGGGCCCGAACCGAAAAAAAGTTCCCTTATCTAAAAAATACTAATAAAGCAAAAAGAAAAAAGGAAAACAGAGCAACAAAGACATATATTTTTAACAAAAAACAAATTATTCATTACGAAACACTTCCTCTCAAATGTTTGCATTCTTTTTCGATCCATAAAGCTCTCAAATCTTACAAACTGAATAAGGGGCCATTTTGATAATTTTGCAAAAAGTGAGGGCCAATGTCTCAAAAAGGGGCCAAACGGCAACTGAGACTAGCTTCTCACAATTATTCATTTGCGTGAGTTCCTACTTTTGGGACGAATGGAAGGCACCTTTCACCTTATTTCCAAGCTGAAGATTGGATTGATAAGTTCTTTCAAGACAGTCAAATGAGATGTCTCTGATATTTTTTATTTGACAATTTTTAAACTGCTTTTCTGGAGGCACGAAGAGTTTCAGGTTAGCTCAGTAGTCCAACACAAAAAAGATCGTACTCAGAAATGTTCCCTCCCAAATCAACTGAGTAAGCGGCTGAACTGTCCTTGCTTCTACCGCCTGAACGGGGTTGACAACGTCTACTTATGCCCTAATGAAAAGGTTTTGCTGCACAACTATCATCTAAGCTCGAAGACAGCTTTTGGGTAGCCCTCGGCTGGATCTCCGCGCTGAAGTCATTCTTGACTTTCACCGCACGGCCTAAGTTGGCAAAGTCCTATACACAGACACTAGACTAAAAACACCTAGGCCAAGCCATGCTTAGTCGTACAGTGAAACCTCTTCCAATTCTGAGCTCAAAGGCTTGCTGGATCAAAAAGCAGCTATGCGCCATCTCCAACTACCTCTATACTCTTTAGTGTATACGCAGGCGAAGTAATCCCTTAGAACAAGGATTACATTACATGGATGCAGCGGTACCGCGAGGTGCGCCGTTTATGTGGATTTTCCACCTTTTTTTCGTAAGCCGCTCCTCAAAGGTATCGCGAAATAACTTTTAACAAAGAACTCTTAAAGATACACTCTCAGAGATACATACCAGATGCGCGGGTAAACTTTCTTGCAGATTTCTTGTTCCATTGCGCTGCCCCCGAAAGAGCAGTCTCATTTGGCTGCGCTTTTCGACGCACCGCGTCATTAATCATGCACACAACTGCGCGCTGTTTTCACCTCCTCGAGAGAGGACGAACGAAGAACCAAATCCAATCCGAAAACCGAAACCGAAAAGCGTACAACTCTCCCGCTCCGGACTTGCCAACTGCACCAAGTGATTAATTTCAATAAATTGCTACAAGAAATGCATCTATTACCATCTCGCTCGTGGAGCAGACAATGCGACGGACCGATTGTTTACCCCATGTACCAATTCACCTTGAAGTGCAGCTCCGGATGACATGTACACGGCCCTCGTAGACCGATGGGCAGAACTGTATTACGCACCAAAAAGCCGGCACTATCGTTGTATCATCATCTGAGATTACTCGCAGATCAAGAACCCTAAACGATGATGATGACGACGATGACGACGACGACGACGAAGACGACGACGATCCGCAATCCCTTTTGCGAGCATGGGATGCAAAGATGTTTGTCGAATGTTTGCCCCTTGGTGCATGGTGCTGCCGCGCCCCCGCCCAGCGCCTGCGCTACATCCCTTTTGGCTGTGCTGATTTGATTTCGTGATGGCCCGAGCTCGTTTGAACATTTGCCGAACGTGCTGGACCACCCAAGAAGACTGAGCTCCAGCAGCCTGTATGGCTGGCCGTGGTGGAGTGGTGGAGTGGCGCAGGAGCCGCCAGCGGAGGGCACATAATAAATGGGAATACAGTCACAATTAGGAGGTGGAAGCTGAGTAGCTCCACTCCACTCGTGGGATGAGGATAGAGTTGCTCGGATGCGGGCAGGAAGGGATATACCGCGAAGTGCTGTGTAGATTCCTTGATGTGGCTCTCCCTGCGCCGGCCGGCCGCATTTAACGTTCGCACAAATGGAAATGAGTGTCTTGAGGGATTCTCCGCGCACTCACTCACTGTGAATGATGTCCGAATTTATGATGCGTACGCTGCACCAGGATTGCGCATTTCTCTGACTTTGGAATTTATTTTAATTAGGTTGTGCTGTTTGGAGAAGGTCGTTGTCGTTGTCGTTGTCGTCGTCGTCGTCGTCGTGGTCGTCGTCGTCTTCGTCGTGAGGGAATCTGTGCGCATTCCCGGTATTGACCGTCGATGTCGTATTTAGTGGGTATATGGGGTACCAGCAGTTGGAAGTCCTGGGATTCCTCGAACTTCACTGAAATTGGAGTTAATTAAAATACACGGGAGGTGGGAAATTCTGTTATACGCGATGCTATCCAAAGTGGATTGTCGATTTTCCTTAAGTGCGCATAGAAACAGCGAAACAAGCATTTGAACTTATTGATTTTTACCAATGCGAACGTTTCGAGTGCGTTGGGAACATTCGGTTGGCAACTCTTGAGGGCGAGCGATATGTTGGGTAATGTCGGTGACATGCCTCGAGTGGAGAATGCGCTCCATTAATTTAATTTTAAGAAGGACGTGCGGGCTAGAAATATCGCGAATGGAAGCAACTATAGGAACAAAGTTAGAAAAGCGCGATCCTATTTTGTTGGTGGCCTTTCACTCTTTCGAAGGATAAGGGCACTTGTCGCCACAGAGCTGTACATAGAAGATGGTTATAGAGACACGTATGATTTTGCCGGTTGGGAGAGAGTGGGACAAGAAGTCATAAGCTGTGAGACTGTCGTGAAGGTTTATAATCTAAAAATTCGGGGACCATTCTTCCTCTTTTTGAGAGTCCTATTTTCTGATACTATGTCCTCTCTGTCCTCTCTGTAGGCGCAGTGGCTTAGTGGTTAGTGTGTTGCTCTCTGTGTTTGTTAAAGGGTTTTTTTTCCGTAAAGACCATCTTCCTACCATAAGAAATGTGCAAAATTGCGAGCAGGTACCATCTCAATTCTTGCTAACCTTGTATGGATTTTCAAAGACCAAGTCAATTCCTCTTATCAGACCTACAAATACCTACAAATTTGGATATTAAAAAAGTCCTTAAACCATTTTTAACTGCAGCCCTCTTTTGCGTGATTGAAAAAATGGTCACCGTAGCTATAAATCATCACAAGTGCCCTCTTCGCGCAGAGTAGTAGAACACCTTCCTTTGCATATAACGTAGAATGGCAATCCACAACGGCTGAGCCGCTTCGAGGATGCAGGAAAGAAGGCGACAAAATAGCGTATGCACCCGATGGAATGCCAAATATTCCATCAAAAGCAACTATTTTCGAGCCAACGATAGAAAAGCCTTTGACACTTAGCGGCAGCAACTCGAAGGTGGATTTTCCGAGCCACACTTCGCAGCTTTAGGAAATTCCATTCCATGGTAGACGTCATAAAACCCATTGTCCTCATATTCGAAGCGGTACGGTATGAAAAGAACGACGGCTTCATCTAATTTATGGAGCACTATATACGAAATTGTCTCGCAGTGAAAGCTATTGGGTGTACCAATAGTACCAGAACACACATTTACGAGCTAGTCAGCTCCAAACGACGCCGACGACTACTTTCTGTCAAAAGTTGGCTGACCTGCAACTAGCTGACTAAAATACGTAGGTCGTTCCTATATCCATTTCAAAAACTGCACACTATTCCTGCATTCGAGTTGGAATAAAACCAACACAAAATAAAAAGCCGCCATGATGGGTTGCACGATTCTAGACTGAAACACAAGACCCATTTTTATGGGCTACGCGAAATAAGGCCACAGAAAATAAGGCCCCAAAAGTATGAAAAATAAATAATGCCCCATCTTTCAAATGGAAATTATGCCCCAATAAAACGAAGGAAGGCCCCCAAAAATAAATGAACTAATGCCCCGAAATTGGGGTCCACTTTCATAATGAAATAATGCCCCATTTTTTAATGGAAATCAAGCCCCGACGAAATGAAATAAGGCCCCAAAAATAAATCAAATGAAACCCCAACATTTATTTGAATTTGTACTTTACTGCCAAAAATGAAAATGCACACTTCGGCTTTTATACAAATACTTGCATTGTGTCCTGAAAAATGTGTCTACAACCAGGACACTTATAGTTATCTTGTCCTTCATCAATCGCTTCCGTTCAGATTTATCTGGGGGGTAAATATTTTGACCGTCGGGCGACGCCGAGTAAAAGAAAAAGTACTTAAGAAAATAATATCTGTTACAAAAATTAAATGAAACTTTGTGAATATAAGTTAATTTTTGTAACATTTATGCATCGAATGCGAATGAATTAAATAAATTAACAGGTCCCAAAAGACCCTGGGCCTAACTATCTATAACCATTCGGTTTGTGTGTTTTATTTTTATTTTTAAAATGAATATTTTTCTCTTTTCCAAACGGCCAGTTGAGAAGCTCTTTCATGACAATTATATACTCTCGGATGTTTGTCAAACGTTTACGGAAGGTGGCGCAGTGGAAAAAACCTTCGTAATATTGATCCTGGGACAATTCACTAACCACTAAGCCGCTGCACTTAAAACACGACTGATACTAGGCTCCTATACAAAGCTCCTTATCAGGTGTCAATCGTCTTTCAAGACACTAGAATTATGTGTACTTCGTGGCTATCTAAAAAGGTTTTAAAAGCTCAGCTTTTAAGTATTACAAACAACTTAGGCTGAAGGCGGCAACAGCTTTTGATATAAGCACACTAGGTCTTCAAAATCATTCTGATGACGGCCCTTGCGGTACAATAAAGAAAAAAATCAAAAGATTCGACAGATATGCCCGCTTCTCTTGCATTTATTTCCTTTACTTTTTCTGAGGCTGATATTGTTCCCGGACCACGTAACGAATAAATGTCTCAGCAGTCCTCGTTTTGATCTGCATCTTTGACTAACGTATAGCTCGTTCTTGTCTGCATGTGTCAGCTGATACTCCGAGGCTCGCTAAGAGCCAGTAAGCTAGAGTAAGATAAATGTTAGTTTTAAATTAGATTTAATCGTTTTTGTCTGGTATGTAAGTTTAGTTAAATATCCCAATAAAAATGAATTTAAAATGAAAAAACTCCTCGTCGAACCAGAGTTGTCGATGTGGTCGCCGAACAAAACCCAGCACAGCGGAAGCGGCACTACTTTTGTCATAATGGCAGTGTTGCCATTGGTCCTCCCACTTTATGAGGTAGCTTTGCGACTTCATTTTTTTTTACAGCATCCGTTGGGTATTATGTGATGACTGATGAATACCCGCGTTCGTATAGCTCGCTTCAACTACTAAGTGGTGGTCCGAGCATTTGTCGGCCCGTTGGAAGGTTCGGTAGTGCAAAATGCCCGGCCTCGACTTCCACTTGAACGAATTCATCTGCCGGGATTGTTGATCTGGAGACCGCCATGTCCCCTTGTGTTCATTGAGGTGAGCCTTCTAAATACGTATTGTGGCGCTATTGTCTTCCAGGCTACGCTTTCGGACTATAGAACTAAAGTTTTCTTAATTTTTGTCTAAAACCACACTCAAATTAAACTTGCTACCCCGACAGACATTAAGCAAGCGCAATAGCCCACCAAAGTGCAATCCACTTCTAACTTACAATCAATATCCGACTAAAGACCTATCCACTCCTAATTGCCGTGAAATGTCGACTCAACCGAACGCAAAACCAACGGCCTGTCCATTCCGTAACCCATTCCGCATAAAGGTCAACCAATCATTGATTTTGCTATGCAAATCGAAAGATACAGGAAATTGCTTTGGAAATGGAAAAAAAACTTTTTCAATTTCGCTGTCCGGCAATTAATGTGTGTGGCTAGCTCCAAAGCGTAATCCTTCGTGTAGATTTGCGCTCATCGCGTGCCGATGCAATTATCCTTTTTGAATTATTAACTCGCTGTTTGGTCAGCGCAAATTGGACCCAATAGATACACGGAGTCGGAGCGCTGAGCGCTCCTTCGTGGGAACATTCTTCCGCTCTCTGTCGTCGGTCGTTCATGTGCTCAGCTCATGGTCACGGTAATCAAATAAACGTTCTAGAACGCGGTGCAAATACATATTGCAAGTTCGCACCAAACGTGACATTTCTTCGGTCGTAGTTGGCCGGTTCAATTTGCATGCGCACCAATTGTGTGTCCTCTCCCGTGCCCGCCGTAACACGGGAAGTGTCATTTCAAAAAGGAGCACCGTACGTACCTATAGAGTGGATTGGAACGAAGTAGGCAGCCCAAACGGATCTCCCTCTAAAAAAGGGGCTCAGTGCAGTGTCAATTTTAAAATTCAATTTTCGGTGCACAGTCTGTGTGTGTACGCAGTTTGTTGTGCGGCACAGTGACGGGTGCCCACGATGTGTTGCAGGATGGTGGCAAAGTACACACAGTGAAACATGCTACCAGGTTAGTTAGGTTGCAACCGGGGGCCATGTACGCCATTACCACACATTTTCATTTGCATGCCGACGCATGGTGTTGTTTCCGGAGGAGGATGGGAGGGGTAGATGTTCGAGACTATATTCGTGGTCCTTTCACGGTTATCCGATTTCGTTTGCAGTGCGCTGGCTGTCCTCACTTAATTAAATGAACATGGCGAGTTTGTATGAGCTGACGGCCAGAAAGGTGGGTGGTGGGTGGGCTTTAGAGCCTTCTCGGTAATTAGAGTTTTATATGAGTTTAATTTCTGGATCTGTTTTCGCGCGGTTGACATTGTGTCCTAGCGGAGTGTGTTCCAATCAATTACATACTACGTGCGTATGCATCTGGGCTTTGCTTATGGTGTGAACGGAGGGCTGCCTTCTCTTGGCTTAGGGATAGTTCAGTGAAGTCTTATCCGATGTGACCATGCAGTTTGTTTCCGTGGCGACTTGTACTCTTCTATTGCCACCCACCTATTTGTGTAAGGCGTTGAATCCGGTGAATTTTTCATAAGTATCCTGGAAGCGACCACAATTGATACCCTTACGGAAGGCTACTGACGTATATTGGAGCCTGCCCACAATTTTTTACAGGCTTGCGATTGATATGTAAAATGGTAATAATGAAACACGAAGGAGCAAGCTACTCCAACAACAGCTTAAGATTAGCTCGTTCTTAAGCTAAGCGGTAGTTTACATGAAATCGATGGATGGACTATAAGTAAAGGGGGAGCATCGTCTTTATTTCTGGTGCAGGGAAATAACTTCAAGCGCAATACCTTCACATGGGAGACAACTTCACTTCGATGGGGAAATAATTTCGTTCTTAAACCGATTCCGAACTGTAATTGTCAAAATTTTCAGTAAAATTGGCATTTCCATCATGGAGAGGTCCACGATACAAATAATTGAAATTTACGAACGAAAATCCGAGTGATCGACTCTTTAAGATCGTAAACGTCAATTTTCAATTTTCAGCGTTGAAGCGCATTTTTGGCTCAACGGCTTCGTCAATCGAACGCTGCATACGGGCACGTGGTGGACATACGAACGAAGTCGAACTCCATTCATAAACGTTTTGATAGTAATTCAAGACAATACATCTATTTTTTGAGATATCTCAAGTAGTTTGCATTTTATTTAAAAAATAAGTTGTCAGGACCGCTGATAAATGCCTAGCTTTCCTCAAAAAGAGCAAGAAATTAGTCCACTACTATAAAAATAAGGCACTCATTCCCTACCAATCTTGAACTTGCATAAACGGCTAAAAAAATGAGGGTGTTTTTTGATACCTCTGCAGTATTACTGGTTTATGAGATACAAGAAAAATTAGTATTCAATATTTCCGGTTTATTAAACTTTTTCTGTAATATTTTTATGTTCAAATTTAATAATTGTTTGATTAAAACGATCATTTTAATACGAATTTTCTGAACTTTAATCTCGAAATTATACTCATAATTTTTGTTCTATAATCTAGCCCGGCCTGTATTAAAATAATATTTCAATCAAGAATTTTTTACAATTAAGTTATAGTTGAACTGAAATATAAGACGAACTTATTAAAGTAATCAACTTCAATATATTTATACTTGACTTTAATACAGGATCTTAAGCAAAGTGATTAGATTTAAATATATGTATTGTTATTAGTTTTGAACCCAAACATATTAATTTGTTGCTAGGTTAAGAATTCAGAGTCAGTTTGAGCGTCCTACTCAATGGAGTACTTAGTGGATGATTTGGATAAGGTTTTTTTAAAATAAAAATGTTTGAAAAACATACAAATAAGTGGAAGTCGTGCTTAAAACGGGGTTACATTGATGTCCAGTGCGTTTATGGAAACGAAGATGTTGACGAGCTGGCAAGGCAAGGCTTAGCTATTCACTGCTCACTTGTGGAGTCGTTTCACATACCGCTCGGCGCAGTCAAAGCAAATATCTCCTCAGAATGCCTATCGAAGGCAAAACTCAGATGGAGGGTGCTGACGAACTGAATCATTCATATCCAGAAGGATGTGGCCAAACGGAAAAAACAACCTATCTTCTAAGTAAATAACGATAAGATATTGCTAGAATAGCAGGGAAAACCACAGGCAATTGGCCAATAGGGGAACACGCAATTAGATTAGATCCCACATTATATGCACTGCCGCAGTTGTTATGACGCAGCCGAAAAGGATACACTCACTCACTATCCTCGCGCCTGTCCAGCACTAGCTAGGGTCAGGTGGCGATCTCTGGGTAAACCCTTCTTCGACTCCCTTGAGAAGATCTCGAAAAGTAGTATAAGGGAATTGATAGCCTTTTTGAATTCCACAGGCTGGATCTAAACTCACCTATTCGACAATCTTAAGTGACCAGGTCAAATGAGTTGTGGTAGCAAAACGGCACATGCTGCTACACGCAGAAAAATCGCTTATTTAAAAACAACCGACTTTCGGTTAAAAACTACCAAGTGATACTGTTAATATAGCTCCTACAGAGTTAGTTGATTAAAATAAACCGAGTCAACTTGTTTAACGAAACTCTGTTAAAAATAACCGATTTATCAATTTCCCCTCCAAATTTGCTCGGTCGTAAATAACAAACTAACTTGGTATAATTTAACCAAATTACTCTGTTGTTATTAGCCAACCCAATGGTTGAATTAAACCATGTTACTCTGTTGTTATTAGCTAATACACATGGTTGAATTTAACCAAGTTACTCTGTTGTTATAAGCGAACCCACTTGGTTGAATTTAACCACGTAACTGTGTTGTTATTATCCAACTCACTTGATTGAAATTAGCCAACCTACTTGGTTGTATTTAACCAACTAACTTGTTAGAATTTGACCTACTTAGTCTGTTGCTATTAGCCGACTCACTTGGTAGAATTCAACATATTCAATCTGTTGTTATTAGCCAACCCACTTGGCTGAATTCAACCAAGTTACTCTGTTGTTATTAGCCAATACACATGGTTGAATTCAACCATGTTACTCTGTTGTTACTAACCAACCGACTTGGTTGGATTTAACCATGTTACTCTGTTGTTACTAACCAACCGACTTGGTTGGATTTAACCATGTTACTCTGTTGTTACTAACCAACCGACTTGGTTGGATTTAACCATGTTACTCTGTTGTTACTAACCAACCGACTTGGTTGAATTTAACCATGTTACTCTGTTGTTAGTAACCAACCTACTTGGTTGGATTTAACCATGTTACTCTGTTGTTACTAACCAACCGACTTGGTTGGATTTAACCATGTTACTCTGTTGTTACTAACCAACCGACTTGGTTGGATTTAACCATGCTACTCTGTTGTTACTAACCAACCGACTTGGTTGGATTTAACCATGTTACTCTGTTGTTACTAACCAACCTACTTGGTTGGATTTAACCATGTTACTCTGTTGTTACTAACCAACCGACTTGGTTGGATTTAACCATGTTACTCTGTTGTTACTAACCAACCTACTTGGTTGGATTTAACCATGCTACTCTGTTGTTACTAACCAACCTACTTGGTTGGATTTAACCATGTTACTCTGTTGTTACCAACCAACCGACTTGGTTGGATTTAACCATGTTACTCTGTTGTTACTAACCAACCGACTTGGTTGGATTTAACCATGTTACTCTGTTGTTACTAACCAACCTACTTGGTTGGATTTAACCATGCTACTCTGTTGTTACTAACCAACCTACTTGGTTGGATTTAACCATGTTACTCTGTTGTTACCAACCAACCGACTTGGTTGGATTTAACCATGTTACTCTGTTGTTACTAACCAACCGACTTGGTTGCATTTAACAATTCCAATTGGTTAAAATTAGCCAACTTTCTTGGTAGCATTTAACCAACTAAAAGTTAAATTTACGTAACTTACTCGGTTGGAATTAGCACATCTACTTGGTTGAATTTAACCAAACTACTTACTTCTTATTAGCCAGTCCATGTGGTACCAATTTACCAGTTTACTTGGTTGAACTTGAGTGCACCTGAAAATTGAACCATCTAAAAGGGATAATTTTATCGTAAAATAAAAAAAAAATCTTTTTCATATTAAGTACATAGATTTTTTATTATAATATCGTTTGTAATGTATTTTTGAATACAAAATATATGTTTTCTGTTTATTACATGTTTTTATTAATTTTAATGCAAAACTTAATTTTACTTAAAATATATGGGTCATAAATTTCATCATTTAAAAAGAAATGTGCAAAATTGTGTATTTTTATAAATTAATTTACATAATATTATTTTAATTAGCATATTTATGAAATCTGCAGTGTTAAAGCGAAATCATTTACATTTATAATTTAATCTATTTTTTATTTATAGTGGACTTCTTAAAATAACGTACTGCTTGGAGTTAGATAAAATATTTAAAGTGTTAGGAATTGGCGATAGAAAAAATTCAAGTGGAATAACAATTTGTTGAGGTATTAATGGAACTTCTACCTCATATGCATAGTAGTGTTCATCGAAACATTTAGTTTTAAGTACTATACCAACAAAAATCAATTGACTTGAGTCATACAAATATATTTTTTCCAATACAAAAAAGTCGTACAAATAACAATCTGAACTAAGACTTTTTACTAAGACGGATCCCTTTTTATAATGTACAGAAGACATGGTCGCCCAACTGACCATAGTCAACGTTTTATTAGGGTCCAGTGATAGCTGTGATCGTATATTATCAAGTTCAAATAACATGCCATATTTTTTGGGTCCAACGTCAAGTAGATTAGAAAGTTTTCCCCTTAAAAACATTTCATTAAGTTGAAGTTGATGTTTCATTGCTAAGGTTAAAGTGATATTCATTCGGTTACATGATGATCTAGCCGACATTTTGGATTGCCTATGCTTAGCTTCGAACCTCATTGACCACAAAGATGTTAATGGGCCGTATTTTTTAAAAGCGGTATGGTAGTGAATGAGATTGTGGAACTTTGGCTTAAGACAGTCCTCGGTAAGTGTAGTATATTGTTCATTAAGTTCAGCTATTAATACTTGCAAGAAATCTTCTGTTCCAACAGAAACATTTATACTAAGAAGTATGTCAACAATTTGTCTTAATTTTATATACATTTCCCAAATAATATTACCCCTCGGCACAAAGTCACCTATAAGTAAACCCAAAAACCGCAAAAGAGTAAGCGTTTCTCCTGAAGATAAACGCACATTTCCCCGCCTAAGATGTTCTCTTTCGATAGGGCAAGGTTTGTTTTTAGTATCAGGGCCATATGAGAAAGCTAATAGCTTATCATTGAAAATTGTTAAAGAAAAAAATTTGTTTTTTTCGGTATACTCTGAAAGTATAAAACTCAAAATGTATTTGGCAACACCCTCTAGCATATCATGCATAATATCGACGCCCACCTGTTGAAACAAGTCGAAGTTGTTTATGCCCAGAAAAACGCACTTTTCCTTAATGCCGGTTAAAGATAAATTATTTAAAGCCAGATCTGCTTCATAGCTTGCCATTGTTCGAAGAAGTGTTGTATCTTCGTAAAGTTGCTTTTTCAATACATCTTTTGTAACTTTGCACACTCTACAAGAAAAATTTGCTGAAAAGCTCTCTACGAACCCAATCAGAGAGTGTATTCCTAAATTGTCACCAAGAATCAGAGCTAGTTCAAAAAATAAAGATCCCTTGAAAGATGGAATATCTATTTCTATGCCCACTTCGCTTAAAAAATTAAACTCATCAATAATTGGTTGAAATATAACATTATTACCAAAAGATACTCTGTCGGATGAATGAAATAATAAAATAAGGAATATGTTGGACAGAACTGAGGAGCGCCAAGGTGGAAGACATGGAACTGAGACGTACACAGCTCCTAGTTTGTGAACACCAGCATGACTTCCTAGAACGTTTCCGATTTCATAATCATCGAAGTACATAAATAGAGGTAACACAATGCGATTTGAATGGTGCTTAAGTCTTTCTTTCCAATGTGAACCTTGAATAAAATTTTCCATTCCATCTTTATTTCGAAGACTGTCCATATATTCAAAAGTTTCCGAAAGTACGTTCTCGAGGGAGAAAAATCTTTGCAATATATCTCTTAAAGATATAAAATGTTCTTGGCACGGAATAGGTTCCATACGTGTTATTCCACCTTTTTTGACATAATCGAACCTTTGGCCGATTATTATTCCCTTAGGCTCAATGTATGATTTTTGTTTTGTGAAATAAGAAATTCTTTTTTGTTCTGTTCGGAAACATTCTAAGGGGGAGGTGATTGAAGGAACAAGTGCTTGCATTAATTGATTTGAAACATCATTAGATAGAGAATGCTCAATACATATATTGTCTACACAGTTCTGCAAATTTGAACTTAATGAACCGAAATATTCTGCTAAGCCATCAATCACTTTTTGCACTACGTTTCTAGGCAAGATCACATTTGCATAAAGGGATGCTATAAAAAGTGATAGTGATTTATCAAGTGACAGGGTTTCTGTATTTTCAGTTTTATTGGTTTGTTCTAATTGTTTTTCTGCAACAACACTTTCATTAAGTATATCCGCATTCTTCTCAGAATTTGTTGGATTATTTGAACATTGAAAATCGTGTTTTTTTTTAAAGTGTCTTCTAAAGGAATTGAAAATTGGAAACGATCGCTTACAATCTCCTTCGCGACATTTATAAGTTGTGAAGTTATGGTCACTGTGATTGAAATCAAAGTGGTGCCTTAGAACTTTGAGATCCTTTAAGTAGGATCTGCATAAGAAACAAACAACCATTGTAAGAAAATGAATTGGAAGGGGAAAACTCTAACTTTCCTTGACACCTAACTCTCCCAACAAGGTATTGGCCGCGGTAGATTCCTTATCGAACTCTGTCTTAATTTTAAAAAATGCTTTTTGAATAAACAGCCAAGAACATCTACTCTCTGGCGGATATTCAGCATTAATAATAAAAATTAGTTTGAAACAAACATCTACTGCCTCTAAAATGGTAGGTAGTAAATATTTAGTTTCATCTACAACTACAAAATAGGACCCAATAGCATCGATTGAGTTACCTACTACTATAATGAAGGGCTGTAATGTAAGGCCAATACCTTGTAGTTTTTCTCGCCTGCTGGTAATTGCTGCATCTATCTCTGCATCCGTTGCAACTCTCGTTATGAATCCATCCCTTGCTTCCGCCTTAGAGGGTCGCCAAATTTTCTGCTTCGATCCTTTGACCTTAACGTTTGATGTGGTCAACAATGAAGGGATTAGCAGGAATGCCGCGAGGTTGCTGATCTCTTCAGAAACTGAGAAAATATAAAATAATAAAACAATTATAAGTCATATGCGTCCAATTAATTTTTCTACACAAAATGTGTGCAAATCTGATTCGAAGAATTATACCTATATAGAGAATGCGCTAAAAAATATAGAGAAAATATGATGCAGATTTGTTTTTTTCTTCTAAAGAAAACATAATGGTCAAAACAAAAACAAATTTTTCGGAACAATCTAGTAAAGCTAAAATATCCACGCTTTTTCTGAAATTCGATCGAATCGGAAATTCTTCGATTTATTTCGATTAGCAGGTTATGTATTTATTAACAAATGACGTTTTCTTACGATTTTCCCGAGTCAGCAGGTGAGCGAAGTATTTATCCTTTCCTCTTACTCCTTTTCCCTTGCTTCTAGCAAGTTGGAAAATGTCCTTTTTTAATTTTGGAAAATTTTCAACCAGTCCGTTGCAGTTGTCGCTGTATATTTTATCGAAATCCCTTACCAGCTGTAGAGAAAAGAAGAATTACATAATATTATATGTAAAGAAAAGCCTGAACTATATCCAAATAAAAAGAAAAGATCGAAACTCATAGATAACGCAAGCATTTATGTGACAACTATGAGTAAAATCTGAACTAATAAATATAAGAGCTTTTACTTGTGAAACTGTAGTTCACGTTAAAGACTAAATATATGTATAATGTATTTCTGATATAATTATACTTCTATGAAATATTACCAGTTTAAATCCCAATGGTTTTTTTAAGGCCGGATATTCCTCAAAATACTCGGATATGCTCATATCCTTTAAATGGTGAAGTCGGGCATGGGTCGTTTTCTCCCATTTGTCCTCGGTTGTTTCCCATGGATGGCTAGAATTTTTTAGCCATTGGAGATCTTCTTGGAATTGTCCTTCGAAGTCTTCGAAATTGGCAGCTGTTGCTAGGCGCTTTATAGGATGTGATACTGATGCGGGAGAGGATACTCGACTGGAGGAAGGTGACGACGTCGCAGAAGCGGAAAACGAACGCTTCCTTTTAGTGATAACACCACTTTCCCGGTATTTTCGTTTTAGATTGTGGATGTGATCTGGCAATTTTCCAGCCAATCTGTTTACAACCCCACGACTCGAATTTATCAGCTTGTTGTGAAAATATACCGATCTATTCTCGGTAGGGAACAAATGAACAATCTGATTTGTCCAGTGCCCATAAATTTGAGCTGTGATATTTTTTTCCGGGTTTTTCTTTAAAATGTTGGTGCAGACAATACGCACCAATCGCAGTCGAGCAACGTTATCCAGCGGTCGAGTTTTATCCAGCGACAGTAGACCGGTTCCTTCCAGTGAGCTTTCGAGCAGCTTGTTAAGTTCCTAGTAACAAAATATTTTAATGTGCATATAAATATAAAAAATTAGTGAAATATATTAATAATTAATAAAATAAGTGAAAAAAAAACCCTTTGTACTATCGGCTAAAGCTATTAGTGGCAATCACCTATTATAATCACCTTCTCTTAGTTGATTATAAATGCAGTGTTTTTTACTCAAACTGATAGATAAGTCAATTTATTCTGATTGATCTCTGAATGCATAAAGAAACGCAAATTGAAAGCAGAGACCATCAATCAACACTAATCACCTTTCCGATTTAAACCCTGTACTTACATCTAAACTTTCGCTGAATTGATCATCAGCAACAACGCTTGAAGGGGAATCTAGTGCATCCCCTCTGTCGCTAACAGCGAAATTTGGCAGAATCTCACTAAAAGAGAAATTAAGGCAGTCGTTTTGTTCTTGTGTGTTTGTAGCAAGAGATAATTCTGAAGTTTCAAAAGTCTGAAAAATAAAAAGACTTTATTTCTACCATTTCAAATGGTTAAATAATATGAACCAACCAAAGTCGTGGACGCATTAGGGTGCATAGCTTTCCGCCATTCTTCGAAATTCCGTGTAAACAGAACCCGATGCCCTATAACTGGGATCATTTCCTTTATCTCTCTGGCACCAAGCAGCGCCAAAGACATTGAAGTTATAGCATTTTCTGTTATAAATGAAAATTAACCAATGTCACGTAGTTAATCACTTGCAAAGTATAGGTTTTTATCAGATATACAAAATGGCGCAAATTTAATCACCCTTTCGGAAGATTTTATAATTTTTGCAAATAGCTTCGTACGTCAATCAAATTAATTTAGCAAAAAAGTAATTCAAAAACAAAATTGGAGGATTAATTTTGCACCACCTTGCATAAGAAAGTCGCGTATAAGAAAGAATCGTCTGTGAAAAACACAAGCTTCTAAAAAGCTTTTCAAGCGCAAAAGAATTTTCGTGCCGTAAGGAATCGAAATCAAAAATGCAAAACACATGTGTAGCAAAAATACTTTAAGCAAATTACAACTTTCTTATATGCGAATAATATTGTATAAATTTACGTTTTGGTATATAAACGAACCTTTAAAAATGTCTACGTAGGCTTCCAGGCCCCACTCCTTTAGTAAGGTTGACACTTCTTCATCCATTTTAGATAACTGTGAAGCACGTGTTAATATGAGCATGTGCATATCAAAATACGATCATTTAATTACTAAATTACTACTGACAGAAACATTGAGAACTAAGGCTATGCCTGGTTTTAAGACGATGTTCGCCATTTATTGGTGACAAACGATTCGAAATGATGAAAACATAGACAGAAATCATTTTAAATAGTTCGTCCCAGAAAAGTTGCGAACATCGCCATAAAAGAAAAAAAAAGCCCAAGAAAAACAAAACTAATGCACTCGCTAATGAAGAACCTGAATCCCAGAAGAAAAAAACATGTCAAAACACGATACCAGACTGAAAGGGTTGATATTAACCGAGTGTTTCTCAACTCGGCAATTATTAACCGAGTACTAGGTTGAAATTCTTTGCTTTGGTTCTATTTTTTTTTCACTTGAATATCACCAAAATTGACAATAAATTGTTTAAAACTCGAGAAAAACAACATAGTTAATGCACTCGCTAATAAAGAACCTGAATCCCAGAAGAAAAAAACATGTCAAAACACGATACCAGACTGAAAGGGTTGATATTAACCGAGTGTTTCTCAACTCGGCAATTATTAACCGAGTACTAGGTTGAAATTCTTTGCTTTGGTTCTATTTTTTTTTTCACTTGAATATCACCAAAATTGACAATAAATTGTTTAAAACTCGAGAAAAACAACATAGTTAATGCACTCGCTAATAAAGAACCTGAATCCCAGAAGAAAAAAACATGTCAAAACACGATACCAGACTGAAAGGGTTGATATTAACCGAGTGTTTCTCAACTCGGCAATTATTAACCGAGTACTAGGTTGAAATTCTTTGCTTTGGTTCTATTTTTTTTTCACTTGAATATCACCAAAATTGACAATAAATTGTTTAAAACTCGAGAAAAACAACATAGTTAATGCACTCGCTAATAAAGAACCTGAATCCCAGAAGAAAAAAACATGTCAAAACACGATACCAGACTGAAAGGGTTGATATTAACCGAGTGTTTCTCAACTCGGCAATTATTAACCGAGTACTAGGTTGAAATTCTTTGCTTTGGTTCTATTTTTTTTTCACTTGAATATCACCAAAATTGACAATAAATTGTTTAAAACTCGAGAAAAACAACATAGTTAATGCACTCGCTAATAAAGAACCTGAATCCCAGAAGAAAAAAACATGTCAAAACACGATACCAGACTGAAAGGGTTGATATTAACCGAGTGTTTCTCAACTCGGCAATTATTAACCGAGTACTACGTTGAAATTCGTTGCTTTAGTTCTATTTCTTTTTTCACATAAAAACCACCAAAATTGACAATAATTTGTTTTAAACAAGAGGAAAACAAGATAATAATATTATGTACTCACCAATAAATATGAATTTTTTATTTTTCCTTGTCTTTTTTGTTTTTTTTTATTTTCACTTATCACAGATTTCACACCACCAGCCACTACAAAGGTTCAACACTTAATGACTCAATTACTAGTCGCGAGCAGCGTGCGTCGTTCATAATTCGCGATAGTATGCGTATGCGTATAACACGATGTATGTGTTAAAATCAACCGAGACACACTGTTTTACAGATGAACGAGAAGCCTTGTGTTTGTAGATATTAACCGAGTTGACTGTATCTGCAGCCACACACATATTTCTACCTACCAGGAATGTAAAACGAGTTTTTGGTATTGTACCCAAATGTTTTCCATTGTTCGTGAATGATCTGTATCAACAGCCACACACATATTTTCTACCAGGGATGACAAAACTGATTTTTTAGGTGCTGTACCGAAATGGGTTCAATTGTGCGTGAATAATTTGTGATCGCAAAGGCCTAGCAAAGGCAGCACAGCAATGAAAAAGACGATTTATTCAAGGCTGCTCCTGGAAGTCGAGATTGGTTACCAATACTTCCTTGGTTTCTTCAAATTCTCCTAACTGTGCTTTACAAGATGGTATATATAATTTTCTGTTTGTATCTTTATTTTAAAATGTGTATGTACCAATTGCATTATGAGTTTAGTTATTATCAACTCTCACAAAACGCATAGTTCAAAACAAGTCTGGTACTAACAAATTTTGAAATAAAGTGATAAATGCAGGACTATATATACCATATTGTAGAGCACAATTAGATGAAATCTCAGAATCTATCTTTTTGATTCCGGACTCTGCCGGACGCTTCTTTTTGCCGCGTGGAAAACGATATAAGTTTTATTATTATCATCTCTCACCAACGCATAGGTCGAAACGAGTTTGGTACTTACAAATTTTGAAGTAAAGGGCTAAACTAAAGACTATACCATTTTGTTCAGCATGTGCAAAAGTGTAGCTTTTTTCATTAGCTTGGTTCTCAAAATGATTGAATCGCAGAGTGAAAAATTACTTAATTTTACTTCATTATATCTACAGAAACAGATTAGATTAATATTGCGTTAAGGCCATTATGTCAATTGGACTCAATAAAAAGCTAATATTTATTTTGCATTAAATTTGTACCTTTGGCAAATTTTCTTACAATTAGATACCTATCTTAAATTAGTTTTCAAGTGCCTAGCTACAATTAAGAGTAAAAGCCATATTTTATCAGACAAAAATGTAAAAAAAAAATTGTTGCTTTGGCCATTTTTGTCTGTGTTCTTTTTTTCCTATTGCAAGCCAAAAAAGTAGTAGAGAAAACTTTGTTTTTAAGGCTGTATTAGCCTGTTTAGAATTTAGTTTGTTCGTGAAATGTGAATGTACTAAATTCGGAAGGAATGTCGGAACGTATTTTCAGAAGTAGAATATATTCATCAAAGTTCTGAATTTGGGCAAATCGTACTTGTATATATCTTTAAATCAACTGTGTCGATAAAAGTACAATTGCGATTATTTTTTCATCCCTGGTTTCTGCGTTTTGAAAAAGCAGCGTCGTAATTCGTGGTGTGCGTATAACTTGTTAAGAAACAACAGTATGTGTTTGTTGAAATTTACCAAGTTGAATGATAAAATTAACAGATACACAATTTCTACGTATAACAAATATCAGATAGGTACATATTTCGATGAAAATGTTTTATAGAATTGTTTTATGGAAAAATGGAATGTAAAATAAATCGAGGAGAATTCTCTTTTTTTGAACAGAATGTTACTTTATTTTTGGGAAATTCTCACGAGTAAAAGGGTTAAAAACAAACAAGTCATTGGTTGTATTTAAGCAACATTTATTGGTTGTTTTCAACAGAGAGCTTGTTAGATTTTAACACACATTCGCTTGGTTAAATTCTCACGAGTAAAAGGGTTAAAAACAAACAAGTCATTGGTTGTATTTAAGCAACGTTTATTGGTTGTTTTCAACAGAGAGCTTGTTAGATTTTAACACACATTCGCTTGGTTAAATTCTCACGAGTAAAAGGGTTAAAAACAAACAAGTCATTGGTTGTATTTAAGCAACGTTTATTGGTTGTTTTCAACAGAGAGCTTGTTAGATTTTAACACACATTCGCTTGGTTAAATTCTCACGAGTAAAAGGGTTAAAAACAAACAAGTCATTGGTTGTATTTAAGCAACGTTTATTGGTTGTTTTCAACAGAGAGCTTGTTAGATTTTAACACACATTCGCTTGGTTAAATTCTCACGAGTAAAAGGGTTAAAAACAAACAAGTCATTGGTTGTATTTAAGCAACGTTTATTGGTTGTTTTCAACAGAGAGCTTGTTAGATTTTAACACACATTCGCTTGGTTAAATTCTCACGAGTAAAAGGGTTAAAAACAAACAAGTCATTGGTTGTATTTAAGCAACGTTTATTGGTTGTTTTCAACAGAGAGCTTGTTAGATTTTAACACACATTCGCTTGGTTAAATTCTCACGAGTAAAAGGTTTAAAAACAAACAAGTCATTGGTTGTATTTAAGCAACGTTTATTGGTTGTTTTCAACAGAGAGCTTGTTAGATTTTAACACACATTCGCTTGGTTAAATTCTCACGAGTAAAAGGGTTAAAAACAAACAAGTCATTGGTTGTATTTAAGCAACGTTTATTGGTTGTTTTCAACAGAGAGCTTGTTAGATTTTAACACACATTCGCTTGGTTAAATTCTCACGAGTAAAAGGGTTAAAAACAAACAAGTCATTGGTTGTATTTAAGCAACGTTTATTGGTTGTTTTCAACAGAGAGCTTGTTAGATTTTAACACACATTCGCTTGGTTAAATTCTCACGAGTAAAAGGGTTAAAAACAAACAAGTCATTGGTTGTATTTAAGCAACGTTTATTGGTTGTTTTCAACAGAGAGCTTGTTAGATTTTAACACACATTCGCTTGGTTAAATTCTCACGAGTAAAAGGGTTAAAAACAAACAAGTCATTGGTTGTATTTAAGCAACGTTTATTGGTTGTTTTCAACAGAGAGCTTGTTAGATTTTAACACACATTCGCTTGGTTAAATTCTCACGAGTAAAAGGGTTAAAAACAAACAAGTCATTGGTTGTATTTAAGCAACGTTTATTGGTTGTTTTCAACAGAGAGCTTGTTAGATTTTAACACACATTCGCTTGGTTAAATTCTCACGAGTAAAAGGGTTAAAAACAAACAAGTCATTGGTTGTATTTAAGCAACGTTTATTGGTTGTTTTCAACAGAGAGCTTGTTAGATTTTAACACACATTCGCTTGGTTAAATTCTCACGAGTAAAAGGGTTAAAAACAAACAAGTCATTGGTTGTATTTAAGCAACGTTTATTGGTTGTTTTCAACAGAGAGCTTGTTAGATTTTAACACACATTCGCTTGGTTAAATTCTCACGAGTAAAAGGGTTAAAAACAAACAAGTCATTGGTTGTATTTAAGCAACGTTTATTGGTTGTTTTCAACAGAGAGCTTGTTAGATTTTAACACACATTCGCTTGGTTAAATTCTCACGAGTAAAAGGGTTAAAAACAAACAAGTCATTGGTTGTATTTAAGCAACGTTTATTGGTTGTTTTTAACAGAGAGCTTGTTAGATTTTAACACACATTCGTTTGGTTAATTTTACATGAGTAGCACGGTTATTAATAACCAATCAATGTGTTAAAACCCCAAATTTAGTAGGTTTTTCTTAACCAAGATACTTGTTTGAATTTAACCAAACAGGAAAACGAGACTGGTTGGTTAATATTAACGAAGCAACTTAATTGATAACAAACATTTAGTGTGTTATTTTTAACAACATGTATTTAACCTTTTTAACACGGTAGTTTTTAACAATAATAACTCATTTGTTTTCTACAGAGACTTAGTTGATTTCAACACATTTTTTTTTAACCGAGCGAAAATTCCACTCGGTTAAGGTCAATTTTTCTGCGTGTACTTTGGTTTTTATAGATAAACCGCCACCGAGCGTGCTCAGAGCGTACTGATGTTTTTTTGTTATTCCTGTTTTTTTTTTCTGTCAAGTGAGACTGGAAGTGGCAATTTATTCTGAGCTCTGATGTGTCTGAGCTAAAAAAGAAACACGAACTTTTTTTTATAACAGTTCAAGTTCTGCTCTGAACTAAAAAAGAAAAACGGCTAATGTGTATATACATTTAGCAAAATTTTGGAAGACTGAACCAGATTTTTCGGCAAAACGTTTTGATGCAAAGCATTTGAATGAATTCTTTGTTTTTATTAAAACTACTATTATATAATATTTGTTTTATATTTTTAGTAAATATTCTATATTCTATTTTCGACCGGACTTCTGATCAAAAATTATTTGTTTACCTTTTGACCGGATTTTTTTACTGAATTTAAAAAAATAGAAATCGGTCATTCGGTCAGATTTGACCGGATTCACTTTTTTTTTAGTGACAACACTGCATACTATGATACATAGAATCTTAATCGAAAGGAAAAACACAGATTTTTGGTATGCCGTGTCTAAAGCTGTCTTACCTCGGCATCAGTAAAGTGCACAGACTTCAAAACCAAACCCTGAAGCTCAATCCAGATTTTCTCAAAATCCGCGTCCTGTTCTGTGTGTATCTCACTCAACTTTAAGAGTTCTCGAGTTAATTGTAATAAGGACCGCCCTGAAATTGCAGTCGCAATTTTTCCTTAACCTAATTTTAAGTAAGAAATATTTCCAATCGTTTTATTTATCAATGGAGTAACTATATTTTTAAGTACAAAATTATAGTTTCCGTCCTTAGAGAAAAACTCTTTTTTTGCAAGTCCTCTGATTTTTTAGTTTAGCATTTTCCCAACAAAAACTGACAGTTCCATCAGATTTGTTCGGTCGCCCAATTCTCGGGTCGAATCGAGTCATCCGTAAAAGACCTCGTTTTTGTTTAGCTTGTTTAATCAACTCAATTCTATGAACGTATAGCTCTTTCACGGATGAGGCCAATCGATTCCTAATTTGAAGGCCCACAACAAAAAAAAGATAGATGTCACTCTTCGTTCAAATTTTAACTTCAACGATCATGCGTCACTGATGAACTGACACATCAGGACAACTATCCAAACTCCATCTAAAAGCCGGAATGTTCTCCCTCGCCCTCGCCCTCGCCCCTAAACTACAAGCCCCCTACTCCGTCTATTTCCCAGACTTTCGCAATCTACAACCATCCACACCTCACTAACTCAAATCCGTTTTTAATGGCAACTTTGCTCTAAATACTCATAGGTCTGCGTTTCACAAAATACCAATGTCGTTCACATTGTGATCTGGGACTGTAAATAATTGCCCCGGCATCAAATTACACCATCCCGTTGTGGCATCTAGCAATTCGGCTCAAAACTGTTCCAAATCAATTAGCGGATGATTGAGAGTCCGATTCGAACTTCACACGAAACGTGATGACGAGGAATTTCAGGAATCAGTGACAAATTGCGTCGCTCCATCAGCGCAACGTAATAAGTGACATTAGCGACGGTAAGTGCGGTAACTGCGGTAAGTGAGCAAACGGAAAGTACAAATTAAAAAGTGAAAATCTGATGCATTTTGTATCAGAGAGCTGCGCTGCGGTCGTTAACTAATGTCGGGCTGAATGCACGCGGTCGGGCATACTGAATTACCCAAACAGATGCCATTTGTCGGTGACGCATTCCCCCAGCTCTCATCCGGAGACTGGAGCTGTTCGCTGTTGGTGTCCTTCTAGCAACGAGAGCTGAAGCTTCAGACCGGCGCACCACCACCACACGCGGTTAATGCCTAATCAAGTACACACAAGCGAATAGACCCGAAAGGTGGGGAAACAATGCCCAAAACAGGTTACATCTACACGGAGAGATGGACCGCGAAAGGCACACAGGCAAGGGAACATCCCTTTTGCCTTGATACCATCCACAGCACAGCAGAGCATCATCATCATCATCATCGTAGTCATTGCCCAGGTGTCTGATCAGAGATATTACCTTGTCAATGGCCACGAGAACATCTGCTTGGGAATGCGCATCCACTGGCACTCCATGCGGTCCGGGTCCATGGGCGGAGTCTGTACACCGTACACCGGGAACATAAAAACGAAGATTATCCAATTACAGGAGATGTTGTGTCTTGTTGTGGCTCTGAGCATGTCCTTTTGTTGCATTGGCACGAAATCGATTTTCTCTTGCGAGGAATGTCCGTCCGCATGGTGGAGGGGAGGCTTTTAACACCTTATTTGCAAGTCTACTGATAGCATAGAGATGATGAGGTTGGGAGCATGATGTTTCATTTGGAAATTGAATACCTAAATGATGCTATTTAATTAGGAGTCTTGTGTACGTGATAAGTGAGCCGGGATGCTATAAGCCAGGCCTAGATGGTTGGGCGGGTAATTTAAGGAATGTGGCTGCAATCGCACTATGCGGTGCTGATCAAATTGCTGAAGAATGGTGTATAATTTATGACAAACTGAGATCTGGGAGGATCTTGTAGTTTAACGAGCGGACATAGAGCACGAAAATTTTCAGCCGAATCTAGTTTGAGTTTGGTAAAGTGAGTCTTTGGGTAAGGGAAATGCATATGGGCAACTTGGGTAGTGTACTTTTTGCAGCATTTAGTACGTTTTTAGACAATTTGTCTTTTCTCTTTTCTTTGGCAAAAAGATCCGCCTACGAGGTCTGAACTCACCTGATGGTTTTCATGGATGCACAAACAAAGCAGTCGAATTGAATCGTTCAAAATTAAAAGTTCTATTCACATCACGTTCACGAAGCTGTGGAGCTTTATTAGGTATGGACGCTGGTTAGCTCAGTCATATGCACCAAGGTCCATGTAAATGAATCTGGCGGCATCGTGGTGATAAAAAGCGGAACATAAGCAGATCCGGAGCAGCTAGACGACTAAAACAGATATTGAAGGCGAAAGTTCCTAAGAAAGATTAGAGGTTTCCGTCTTTTTGTGAAATCAAAATGGTGTACCCATAGTTTGACAAACTATTATCAAACAGAAGCGTTGGTAAATAAAGTGGGGCTAAGGAGAGCCAGAGTAGCACTTGCAAACTAGCGATAGGAGGTAAACACTGGTTTCGAGAAACTCACGATCAAAGGCAATCAAGGATACTACATTACTCGGGGTCTACGCATACAACAGCTCTACTGTGAGGTGTTAGTCCACAGAACCGACCGCAAGTTATAACAGCCAATCCTATATTTTTGCCACCAAAAACGAAAAACTCACACAAAACGAATGATTGTGAAATGGCAATATCCGCAAGCTAGAAAGACCAACAAAGCTGATTAGTTGCCGCTGGTCGCAAATGATGTTGTTGCCTCATCCTTAAATTTAAAACAAAACGCCGCACAGATGAATCCCGGGTCCAATCCTGAGGGTCCTTAGGAGCATGGATATTTCTTAGTCCACCCTAAAGTTCACACTGCCTTCTTGCACAGAATACCCGTTTGGCGTACAAGTTTTCATATTGGCCGAAGACAAGTTGTGAGTTGGCCTTAAGCGAGCTTGAAGCCACCAGTTAGAATGTTTCCCTGTTGCTTCTATAGTTGATCTTCCCGACATTGCTGTGAAGATTAATTGCTTCAGATTGTGTGATAGCTTCTACTCCTCTCCTTTGGTTTTAAACTATAAGGTCTAGTTCATCATATCCAAAAATACGTCTTTCAGCTCAGTCTCTTATAGAATTGGGGCGCTGTCTGTCACTCTTGGACGTGTCTTTGGCTAAAGTCATTATAATCCCTTGGTGGCCGCATATATTCTCCGCTGAGCCGCCATTTTGTTAAGCGCAGGAATGAATAAAATATTATTTTGTAAGCATCCTCTTTATTTTAAATTTGTCTTCTTTTCTTTATTTCATCTGTCAAAGTGACGCCTCGTGTCGTCATCGTTCGTTTTTACAATGGCCGGTCCTTTTCGGAAATGGTTTTTTTTTTAAGAGATGGCAGTAATACAGACTCTAAAATTTCTTAGGTTTCTAGTTGGAAACTTCAGAGGGCGTTCGTGAGGTATAGAGGTTGTTACTAAAGACTATAAAGATTATTATTACAATTTAAGGAAATATCTTTTGAACGATTGTTCGTCTTATATTTACCTCCGCTTTTCACGCACCGAGCCGAAAACCGAGTTTCCGCAAAAACACTCGAAAACTTCATCGAAAACAGAAGTTTCCCCATTGTATATTTCGTTTCCAAAACGGGCCTTTAAGGTCGTTTTCCACGAAAATAAGACAAAAAAGGACTTCCGTTCGTTGGGTTGTTGAAACAGACCTTTTGCAATATTCAGCAAATTCAGCAGAATAGCTGACCGAACAAATGTCACAACTTAAATCATTTTCCACACTTAATTGATGGGCTAATATTATTTTTATTTGCATTAAATGCACTAAATTAATTTTATTTGTTAATGCGATCGAAATTTGTAACTAAAACAGTTCGTACCGAAGTTTAACGACTAATGTCTCACCAGCTGATTGAAACGTCAAACGAAAGCTAGTTGGTGTTCGGTGTGAATGCATCGACGAGTTTCCGACGAAAACAAGGTTTTGGGCTCGGTGTGAAAAGGGTGTTACCTATAGGTTCTTAGGAGGGCTCGCTTTTCTCTTCTATCCGTAGCTCCGCGATCCTATATTTTAGGCCTAGATGTGGAACTATGGTTGGGTTATGTAGAAGTCAATGCCATTTATCCAAGCAGTCAACCGGACCACCAACTTTTTGCCACAGTAACACTGCCTTGCTTGGGGTTAAGTTGTCCTCTATACTATACACTCATCGGCAAAAGTATTTCGACCGAAAAGGTAGTCGCTTTTCAAGGATAATAATTCCTAACGGCTATGGATTAAATGTCTACCGTTTTCAATACGTCCGTATGGTGTGGCCTATGATTGTGTGTGTCAATGAGACCATTTGAGACCCATCGCTGGACAGCTCAAGGTTTGTTTGGCGAAAAATACTGATATCGTTTGAATTCAAATTAAATATGATAGATTTATTGTATGTAAAGGCACATTTTGATTAAAATATGGGGAAAACGACAGAGACAAATATGGAAGATCGAGCAGCTTTTCGCAAAAGTTTTGCGAAGAATTTTATTTGTCCAAGCAAACTGTATAATCACAAGGAACGATCTCTGTGTAAAGTTTCCATCTCCCTTGGGCAAAAAAACGAAAAAATTATACCGAAGAAGGTAGAGAATGTAAGATATATTTTGGGGAAGTTTCTTAAAAATCCAAGTTTAACGGGCTAAAATTCTAGAGCTTAAAATAAAAAAAAATATGCTGAAAACCCGATTATCTAAACGATAATTCGAAGGCGCCTTGCTGAACTCAATTTGTACACATATCCTGTAAGAAAAGTACCGTATGTTACTACGAAACCAAAATAAAGAGGCTACAATTCGCCAAAGAGTTTAAAAATAAACCCACAAGGTGTGGAACCTGTTCTTATGGACGGATCAGAGTTAATTTGATCTAAGATCACCGATGAGGTGATTTATTCGGATTGCAAAATTATCTCATGAAAAATACGCGCCAATCGGCCACACTAATGTTTTAGGGATGTATACCGTTCAACGGGTGTGTAGATTTGGTTCCGATCGAAGGAACGATGTGCCAGCAAAAACCTTAAATAATCACGCATAGACTAATCGGCCAGTAATTTGTTTCTCCAACAGGATAACGCTCCTTGTCACAAAAGCCGAGTGGTGATGCTGCAACTTTTACTGGATATTGAACCAGAAAACAACTGGCCACACCGAGAAACAGATTTAATCAAAACGAAAAATAACTGTTTCTCAGACACGAAGCAGAGAGTAGATCTGGGAGGATCTTGTAGTTTCTTGGAAATTAAAAAACAAAACAAATTATAGATTGATAGAGTTAAGGCCGAAAGGCAATAATTTGAAGGATATTGTTAAGTTTAGAGCGCTCGCTAAGAGCCAGTAAGCTAGAATAAGATAAATGTTAGTTTTAAATAAGATTTACTCGTTTTTGTCTAGTATGTAAGTTTAATTAAGGATACAAAATAAAAATGAATTTAAAATCAGATCTGGGAGGATGTTCCAGGAGAAATGCTGTGAAAACTCTTCGAAACGGTTCCGAGATAATTACAGAAAGTCATTTAGGCTAAAGCGGGCATATTCTTTTTATTAAATTATTTTATTTATTCTTTTCTTAATTTCAAATTATATTTTTTCTCAAGCAAAACTTATTTGTCAAAATAATTATACCAACGTTAAAAGTTAATTTTATTAATTTAAATGAATTTAAATTAGTGTACTAAACAATAAAAATTGCGTATTAATTTTGTTTTCATTTCTTTATAGAATTTATAAAATTAAACTTTCAGTTTTGTCAAAATACTTTTGCCGGTGAGTGTACAAAGTTTTTAAGGCGCACTTTTATGAACTCCTTCTCAAGCGAACCCATCATCCTTTTAAAATTTTCAGAATTTTCTGTAATACTTTCCATTTGATGCAACCAACTACGTAACAGCAGTCTCCCTCGTGCCAGTCTTTCACCAATTTTGGAGTGCCAGTCTTACGCCGATTGGATAACGCAGGCTCACTGTTGCAGCAGCTCTCTGTGTTGGTGAATACTAAGCACCTTGAGCTTTATGGCAATGGAATGTGCTTGGTAGCTCACCCGATAAATTTTAGTACTGCCTAATATCAGCTTACTTTGGAAGTAGGTACCTAATTGCGACCCAATCGCCGCACTCGCAACATATGTGCCGCCTTAGGACATCTACTTTGATTAGCATATTTAGTTGAAACTTTGACTTTATGGATTATAGCTAACGACGCGACTGTGACTGATTCACTTAATTTTCATCGTACAGCTCGATGTATCGATTTGAAACCTGCGAATAAATGCTGAGGGTTTCACTGATTATATCCCTGAACTGCTAGAAGACTTCTTCTTCTTAGGCTGTAACCATTATAACACTATTCTCGGTAGGGAACATACTACAGTGCTTCTTGTTACTGTTTCTTTTCTGTTTTTTAACCAGCTACACACATTTGGCAAACGAAAAACTGGTAGTCTACCTCATATGAAATGCCGTATTTTTTTTCGTCGTTATCCTCTAAGCCGATTAGCACAGACCCAAAAATCTAATCAGTTTGTCCCACTCCTCGAATAATCAGATTAACCAAGAAATGGTTAAGCCGACGCCTTTTTTAGGGCTTGGTTTATTTTTTCCCTTTTATAAGACTAACCGAATGTGGCTAAGTTCTAAAGCTCAAGATCCTGCAAATACCTACGGCCCGCCACAAATTTTTATTTTACAAAATGAAAAGACCGAAAGGCCAATCACATAGAAACATTTCCTAAAAAAAGCCTTGAGCTATTCGCAGTGATACCATGAACGACTTATGAACTAAGGGGACAGCCATTCATATAAACACCAAAAACTAAAAGCATTTGTCCAAAGATACATCTACATACTTACACATATCATAAACCATCTGTGTACACTTGTGATTTAGGTATTTGAAAACGGTTCTTAAGATTTTTCAACCAAAAACCTTCCTTAAGCCTCAAGTGAAGAGGTGTATGAGCTACAGTTCGTCTTTCTGTCACCACTCTTCACCATCACGGTATACGCCAACCGAATACTATTCAAAAGAAGGACTTTTTAAAAATCGTAGCAAAATACAATCTTTTCAATACAGCTCTACAAGGTTAGGCAGCATCAATTGCGTCGTCAATTTCAATTTCCCTGAAATAGCCAAACCAACATTTATGCCGACAGTAAAATGACATCGCTAACCACTCTCATTGAGTCATGCGCACGCAATCTTCGCGCTCTTCCCTCAAATAGCCGATTGCGCACAAAATGTCTGTATTTGTGGTATAGTTACGCTCGATCGGGCTGAAAACAAACTTAGGACCCAATCGAGAGACCACAAATTGAGAGCAACAATGCAGCAAAGGGGGCTGTGCCTGCCAGGCTCAAACACCACGAAACAAAACCGGACGACAGCGTACAAAATCGATTCTGGCAAAAATAAATAATTTATGTCTCGATCCGTGCCGCAAACAAAATAAAAAACAGAAAAAACATACTCAAAACGTTGCCCAAACGAAGGCACGCTAAATTCAGCCAAACAAACCGAGCAAAACCGCCATGAAAATAAAATGTATCTGTCCCAGCTCAGACTGAAATCTTGATTAAGGAACCACACAGCCCATGGACACAGGCAATGGACATGGGCACAGAGCAGCAAAAAGCCAAAACAGAAAAACCCTCCAACCTCAGCCTGAGAGCGACTCCCGCACCATATAAAGGTGAGACCATGAAATCGGGCCGAGGTGCAAAAACAACGACCACAACCGCAAACAGCAAACTAAGCACACACAAAAAAAAAAACAACAACCTCCAAACAGACTGTGCGCCCATGTTCCGAAGTAGTCTGCGCAGCTCATAAAAGGTATATACCTACCATTGTGGAGGACCCTATACGAGCAACCTAAATCAAGCAATCAGAAAGGTATTCGTGGCTAACCCTTGAGCATGGCGAACGTGTGTACTGCTGGATTGGAAACGCGCAAAACGCAATCCAAGACGCGTAGCGTATCCCTTCTGATTGCGATGCCTGATGAGTCCATTCCAGCACTGAATTCGCAGAACCAATAGTCTGTTCTCGGCTGCGGCCAACTACATATCTACACACATGTTCCCTGATGGCTGCAGATGGAATAATTTTCCGACTCCGCTCCGTCCTGGGGTATTCGTCGAAATGGGATTCGGATGCTGCGTCAATTGTGTACTGATGCCTGTGTCCTCCGGTCCCCCTCGATCCGCCAAAACACCAAATCCAGCAAGCGCGCAAGGACTTGGATTCGATTTATCGGAAATCACGATCAGACTTTGATTTAGGTGCCTGAATTTGGGCATACAAGGATTTTTCGTTCGGTAATAATAAAGTAATTTCTGCTTTGATCTCGCTGTTGGGATTATGTGGAATTCGCCAAGATTAATGGGTCGGCCATATTGTGGAAGCCGACCATGCAACAAACGTTTACTAATATTTGCTGCGCACAGATATGCGCACGCACACCAAAGGCTATGGACCGAAAATGGAGGTAAAAGGAAATAGGATAATAAGAGCCGGTGGGGTAGGTATTTATTCAATGTATATCATGGCGAGTTGGCTAGATAAAACCAGCGAAAAGGGCCTTCGAGCTTGGGGAACAAATTTTAGCAAGCCTTCGGAGGTTGTGGTTCCTGTGAGTGCAACTATCTCAAGGGATAGTTCGGATTTGTTAATTTTAATGTAAGGCTTCAAGTCAAGAGGTGGTGAATGAAAATACAATCTTCTCAAATCAAGTTTACTCGGCTATTAGAACAGACCTGCTAAGAGAGCTAGTACTTACCTTCTTATAAGTGGTTAATTCTTTTGCAAAGTGCCACTTTCCGATCGGTATCTTTCAATGGGGACACAAAGCAAGTCCTTCGTTTACTTAGTTGCATCTCTCTATGGAAATGGGAGCTGAAGCAATAGATCAGGAAGCTCATTTTTATGAGCCCAATTAAGACGGCCTTATAGACTTTCTGAGTTGAATTGAAATTAAATTTCACGTACAGAATGTAGTTGAAGTTCTTTGGTCTAGTCGAACCCAATTTAGAAGGAAGTATTGTGGCTGTTAAGTGGAAAATGTTGAGGATGAGAGGACATTAGCCTCGCTGTGTATTTCACTACATTACAAGAGCAGGCATAACCTCTTTGGCGAGTGATTAAGGTTTTAAGGAGAAGTCTTGTGAACGAAATCAGTTTTTAGATGGTTGATTGTCAATGAGTTCAATTGTTTTTGTAGATTCTGATCTTAATATTAGGATCAATAACTCTATCATTCCACTTTTTCCTAGTTTTATTTTCCATGTAGCCTTATCCCTGCAATTTGATTTTAACGAGTATTTTCGACCCAGTTCCAGTGTCACCATTTAAAAGTAATAGCGTACCCGTCATGCGCCAACTCTCACCCGTCACTTTCTTCAAACAAGTTAAAGGCGTTAACAAAACTTTTATTTTATATACTATACTATAATCAGTGACTACGGTGTAGGTGTACCTGTCCAAAAAACCATGCCTGATTCATGTCCCCCCGCAATATTTAAAGAATCGAAGAGATTTGATGTGTATTTGCTTGCGGTGCTGACAGGTAATAAACACACAAAATAAAGTGTAAAGATGGCCAGATAGTTATGAATTCAGTATTTATTGAATAATTTAAAAAGGTTTAAATACAATTCCAAAACTGATAAAACGTATGGAACAAAGAATGCCACAATATAACCTCCTTCTCAATGAACGAACGACTCTCTCCCTTCCTCGTCGTCGATCAGAACTGGTCTTCGACAAGGTGTTGCAGTGTTGCCGTTGAAAAAAGTTAAGTAACTAGATCCCAAATGTTTTGTTCATGAACTATAAATATAAGTATCAAATAGACCGTCAGCTCAGTGTTCCCAGATAAAAAATCAAAAAATCTTGATCTTCCGAAGTGTAAAATCTTTTTCTTAAGATTTTTTCAAAATAAAAAACGAAAGAAACATAAAACATAATTTTGAAGTGTTTCAAATGAAACTTATATAGATATTTCTATTTTTCGACAAAATTATAGTACATAAAAATATCAATAAATAAAATGATTGCTGATAAATTAATGTTATGGCTTTGAGGAATTTGCAACATATTTATTTATGACAAAGAATTTCATTGCTTGTACCGTCAAATGCCCTAACATTGGCCAGTTTTGAACAATGATGTTGAATCTTAGATACAGCTCTGTTTATAGAAGATATGCACAACTTTCGACTATTAGATTATGAGGACTATCGTTCTGTATCATAAAACCAAGGATTTACCTATATTTGTCGATTCCTTTTTGATTTATGTAGGAAAAAGTCCGTGTTCAATGTTAGGGCATCAAATTCCTAACATTGACTAGCGATGAAAATGTACCATCAATAAAGATTGTTCAAGAATATTTTTTTACTATCCTATTTTTGTTCTCAAAAGTTTTCTCGATTTGCTTTTAATGATTTATTAATTTTATTTTTTAACTATACATTTTTTAGCACTAAAAATAAATAGAATTAAAAGAAATCTGTTTCTGTTTCCCCTTTTATTTACAAGAATATTAAATAAAAATTAAATTATGAATTATTTAGGGCAAAATATCCAATTAAATATTGATAATTGTTAGAAAAAGTTAAAAAGTAACAGTGGTCAATGTAAGGAAATGTGATAAGCATTCTAATAGCTTTTTCAAAAACGTTATTATTTATAGTTGTCTAGTATTTTTATAAACAAACAAAAATATTTTTCATTATGAAAAATGTTGAGCTTCTCCCCGTAACTATTATTTTGCTGTACAAACGGTAGTTTCGGTTCTACAGACAAAAGTTTGCACCAATCAAAATCACACGATCTTAGGAGCACTTAAAAAATGCCCGCTACAGCTTACATACATTTAAGATTTGCCTGCAATACATAATATGACATCTTGTGACAAATAGCTTAGTAAATACAAAAAACCAAAAATTATATAGAAATTATAAATAAACTACCCACCACGGTGATCAAAAGATTTTCCTGTTTTTGGTCAATTTTAGGGGGCCGGTCATTGACGGTACCTATCAAGATCATAGAAACTCACTTCAATAAAGCGCAAAAAATTCTTTGCAAAGATTAAGCTTTCAACTGTTGCAGTACTCAAACGATCACGAATTTTTGTTCTATTTAAATTTACAGCAGAAAATATCGTTTCAACATTTGCAGAGGAATGTGGAAGCGATCAAATATTGAAAATAAAATCTTTTAAGATTGAATATGCGAAGTTCCTGTCCGCTGTTTTTACTCCTAAAACCGTTTTCCAAAAATATATCACCTACATCAGTTTTTTTTATCAAACATTATTCTCTTGGGTCCTTTAGAGCTGATGGAAACGTTAGTAAAACAGAAGCTGTGCACGGGGGCTCTGTTCGACTCACATTATACATAAATAATGGAATTAATAGAAATCGTTTTTGTTCAATAGAAAAAGTTGTTCTAATTTGTTATGTTTAGAAAATGATTGAAAATTTAGAGTTAAAAATTCTTGCACATATTTTGGAGCTCAAAATTCTTGGAAAAATAGATGTATCTTGTTATCTGGCATCACTGCGTCAGCTCCCGCGCACCCACCCAATTCCACCGCAAATTTTGAAAATAAAAAAACTCCCTTAGATTTCCGAATCTTTAAATTTGAATACGTGTCACTGTCAGTGTTGCCAGACATTTTCCAGCGGAATATGCCAAATTAAGAAAAACAGATGCTAAATTATATGGGGAATAAAACGCAATTCGCTAAAGTTTAAAAATAACGACTTTATTACAGAAAAAACTAAGTACCTTTTGCTTAAGAGCCTTTTCACTGCTGCATTAGAAAATGGTGAGATCATTAACGTAATTACGAAAGATGCCATTCTTATGGATGCGTTTGTTATTTGTAAAGCAAAATATACCAAGAACATGTTCTTATGGTGGGAATAAAGTTTTTATTTTAAAAATAGAAAATATGCTAGATTGCATATAGCTTTTTTTTATACTTGTATGCAATTTAAGGTTTAATTATGGTACCACTGGTCACTGTTATATTTCGGTACTATTTGACTTTCCCGAGTTCGCAAGTACCACTTCCCAATTTTGAGTACTATTTGTAGTTTTCCTAATTTTTGAAATCCAACATAATAGGTTATTTCACTTAAGGGCATATCATTCACTCCAAAATTTGTATCCAAGTCCATAATAAAGGGTGGTTTAGTTTTAAGGGCCGATGTTGATTTTGAATAAAACACAAATTATTTAGGAAATTATTGTCATTTCTTTTTATTATGATAATATTTTTATGGTTCAATTATGTATGGAACAAAATATCGGCCAAATGGCTGCCGCGACCTCGGCGGCACACCTCCATCCGATGGTCCAAATATTCAAAGACGCTGAGGCATAATTGTGGTTCTATGCCGTTAGTTTGCCGAATTATCTCATCCTTTAGCTCTTGAATTGTTGCTGGCTTATCGACGTACACATTTTCTCTCAAATAACCCCAAAGAAAGAAGTCCAACGGTGTCAAGCTGTGTTAGCTGTGTGGCAAGTGGCACCGTCCTGTTGAAATCACATATCGTCCACATCCATATCTTCCAATTCGGGCCATAAAAAGTTCGTTATCATCTCACGATAGCGAACACCATTCACAGTAACTGCCTGACCGGAAAAAAATGCGGTCCGATGATGCCGCCAGCCCATAAACCGCACCACACACACAGTCACTCTTTGTGGTTGCATTGGTTTTTCGACAATCACTCTTGGATTATTATTCGTCCAAGTGCGGCAATTTTGCTTATTGACGAATCCACTGAGGTGGAAATGTGCCGATTAAATTAACCGAAAAATCACGAAGTGCACGATATGCATTTTGAATTGAACGCCCATTTTCATAATAAGCCTAAATAACTTTAACGCTTTGCACGATTGTGTATCTTTCCATGGTTCAAATTGAGTTAGTCTGAAATTGAGAAATGTCAAATGAAATGCAGAAAAAAAACTTGACGTTTAGGTGTGGTTCACATTCAACATCAGCCCTTAAAATTTAATCACCCTTTATATCAACTTTCAGTAGACAGTGATCCTGTGGAAACCATGATCTGCAAACAGTCAGTGATCGAGTGGATTTTTGTCACCACCGCTTGGATAAATTTCATTCACTTTTAAAGCTTTTACGTTCTCCTTAGTTTGACAGCCGTGGAGGCTGTGAAATACTTGCATTGAAGTTGACGTGTGAGGAAAGAATCCATCAGTGATTATTGCGAGCGATTTAGACAAGTGAGGCTAGAAATGGAAAAACAAGACTATGACGCTTCTCAAAGCCAGACATATAAGTCTGTCGTTAAATAGCTCAGACAACTCTTTTTTTGCATAGCAGGGGAGGGCTCCGCGAAAGACCCAACTTGACGCTTGTATTGAACATTGACAAAGACAGGCCCCAGACATCGCCCCGAAATCAAATAGGGCACAATAGACCGACCTATACTTTGATTTGACAACACACGTTTGTGGAAATGATGAACACCAACTTTTTATCCAGGCTGTGAAGTAGAAGAGAAGCGACCCTATTGCACCCACTGATTGATTAATGTTTAACAGTTAAACTAGTATTTGAGGTTCTAGTTCGTCCCGATTTGAAGGGCTGCCTTAAGACAAGAGACGTTATTTTTTCAACAAAATGCGAAGAATATGAATGTAGTTAATAAGGAAAACGAGGTCCAAAAGTAACTGCCGCGGGGAGCAAATTTTTTTCCTTCGAAATGTTTCCGAACCTACTAACCCCAACCATTGATCTCGAAAAGTGTGCGGTAGCTCAACATAGATAGTGGAAGAAACATTATTTTCTGTTTCCTGCTTAACCGAAACTTGATTTTTAAAAATCTTCATAAATGATATACTCAAAATGGATGTATTGAGAATTTTCGGTGTCAATCTTGAATCCTGAGCTTAATGCTAAAAAATCTTCTTAAATTATACACTTAATACATATAGCAGCATTTTTGGGGGCAATCAAAATTCCTGTATCCTACCACCACAGGAAATAAATTGCTATAATCAAAAAAAAAAAAAAAAAAAGAAGAAAATACAACTCCGCAGCGAGGATAAAAATATTAAATTAACGGCAGCAAACGGACAGACACCTTGATAGATCACTGCCACTGATATTCAGCGCTGCAATTATGTCGCGATAAATGTCCACGTATGTTTTAATTTTCGCCTTTATTTGCGAAAGGTAGGACGAGGACTCGAACTCGAACTTGCACTCGCACTCGCACTCGTATTCAATTTCGACTGCGGTTCGTGTGCGTTGTGTTTTCTTTTTCCTTGCTACAGGAAACCGCTGGATTCCGGAGTGAAACACAACTTCTGCAGTTGAAGAATTTTTCGCGAATAAATTAAATTGTTAAGAACATTGCAGAGAGCGAGAGAGGCAGGCAGAACGGGTTCCCCGTCTAAATGGGGCCGGTTCTTTATTTGTTTTTATCTCGCCTTGAATTTATATCCGCCGAGGAGCTGCGCGAGTGTGATATGTCTTTGTTGAGGATTTTAGCGCGGCTTTACGCTCCGAACAACACAACGGTCACTTTAATGCGACGACTCAGGCGTGATGGATGGCGATGAATGGTTAAATAGTAACTTGAGTCCCATTGCCACCTTCTTGAAATTACAACGGAAATTATTTTACCAATGTCACCACACATGTCGTCTGAGATGGTGGGCCAGTTTGGATGGCAAATATCTTGGAAATTCATTGAATTTATGATGCTTGCGAGGGCATAAATTTCAAGAGATCTTCTAGTTCTCGGAAAGAGTCTGTTTTGTGGGAGAAAGACCGCCAATTAATGCCCGCATGAGTGAACGAATTTTCATTTTAATTATACGAGTTGGTATATACGGCTCAGGAAATGCCGCACTCATGAAATAATCTATAGCGGCCGACATCCAAGTCGATGAATTTTGAGCCTTGAGCCAGCTTTTTGCTTTTTTGATTAATAGCGGTTATTGAACGCTTCCGTTGATAAGAGGAGCAGGTTTTAGAAAAGTTCCAAGTTGCTGGGACAACAACATTTTGAAAAAAACTCTTGGTCCGTTCTGAAAAAGATTGGAAAATTGTCTCTTTCCAGTTTTAATAGCGACCTAGCTAAAGTTGCCCCACACTTGTCTTAGGTAAGGTTTTATAAACACGGGTTTGAGATGGTATGGTCTCATTTGTGCCGTATGAGACCTTATCATGGGCACCATAAGGGCCCTTCGCGATCACTTGGGAACACTTGTGTTAGACTTGGTAGACTTTTTTTAATTCTATGTAGGTATACAGCTTATTCAAGTTCGAGACATAAAATCTATTGGGCCAGAGAACTCAAAAAATTGTAGCCACAGAGTTGTTAGTATTTGAGGACAGCTGTACATTGAAGGTGATTATGCTCAGGTTTTAGCGATTGATGTTGGAATGGAAGGGAACTTCAACTTTTTGGTGAATTTAGGTTGAGAAAGTTTTTCTCTGATATTTGTCAGACCTTCGCAATAGGTTGCACTGTGGAAAAGATCTGAATTTAAAGCTTCCGATTCTGTGGGGGTTCAACCATAAGTCCAACCACTGCTCTGTTGAATGCCTTTTTTAAAATCAGCAAGTTGCGAATGAATAGGGGACCGGGATTCGGCGCACTTTCAATAATGATGTGATTTGTTTTGATGTGATCGACGAATAGAGATCTGCTTGTGACAGCGTTGCCGCTGAAAAATTTCCAAAAGGGAGATCAAAAGTGGCCTTTATATAAAAATACTAATGTAGTAAAAAAAAAAAACAATGTTTTCATTACGAAAACTTTTTTTTTATTTCTTGCATTATTATTTTTCGTTTAATAAAAAATAAAATCTTACTTAAACTGAAAAAGGGGCCATTTTTATAATTTGAAAAAATGCGGAGGCCACGGGTCGTGAGGCTCAAATAGGGCGCCATACAGCAACGCTGCTTGTGAGGCATCAACTCCACGCAACTTGTAAGTCCCTCTCCAGGTTTCGCTATCCAATTATCGCAGAAGGTACAAAGTACTTAGACTTCGTGAGCGACATATCCCTCGATCTGACTATTTCAGAAACTCCTCGACTTTCAAAAAAACAAGCAGTCAAAAACCGGAGCCCGGAGGTACAATCGGCATCTGTAGCCTCCTATACTTATTCCAATACGGTTCTTCTTCCGACTATTCTAACTATCTTGGTATTTATCTTAATTTTACCCAGCTTTATAATTCCCTCTACCAACGCTATCTAAATGATGCACATGCCAATCTAATAAATGACCCTAAGTCCTTTTTCCAATTCGTAAACTATAAAAAAAAATCCGACGGCTACCTCCCTTCTCTCTCTTAAGAAAATGTATCTTCCACAGACCCACATACCATTGTCAACTTTTTTGCCTCATTTTTCAAGCAATCTTTTGCCGACAACTCCATCGCACCGGATCCCTCTTATTTTAGCTTCCTACCTAACTTTACCTAGGGTCCCTTTGTCTCTCAAACTGATGACCCTTCCCTTATTGAAAATAAGTTGCAAAAGCTTTATGATGAATTCTTACCCGGACCAGATGGCCTTCCAGCCATTTTTCTTAAGAAGTGTTCTTCCAATCTGTCGATCCCACTCTCTGATCTCTTTCATCTTTCTCTATCAAATGGAGAATTTCCCCAGATTTGGAAGACCTCCTTCATTACCCCGATACACAAAAAAGGATAAAAAAATGAAGTTACTAATTACTGCCCAATTGCGAAACTCTCGCACATCGCCAAACTCTTTGAAAGTATTTTATACGAACTCTTAAGCTTTCGGCGCAAGTCCCTTATTCCACCCCACCAACATGGTTTCCTGAAAGGTAGATCGATTACTACAAATCTCGTCGAATTTGTATCCTTTGCTCTCTCAGCCTTAGAGAATGGCAACGAAGTCGACGTCATCGCAACTGACTTCAATAAGACCTTTGATAAGATATCACATCAATTAATCCTCTTCAAATTGTCAGCCCTTGGCTTTGAACCTATATTGATAAAGTGGATATCTTCCTACCTTGAAAACCGGTATTATAGCGTCCGCTTCAGGTCAGTACTTTCGTCCCCCTTCTAAGCAACATCTGGTGTCCCACAAGGCAGCCATTTAGGTCCCTTTCTCTTCATCCTAACGGTAAATGATCTCGAGAAGGTCATCACACACTCGTCGCTCTCTCTCTACGCGGATGATACTAAATTCTTCAAAATCATCTCTTCACCTCAAGACTCCTATCTCCTTCAACAAGACCTTGATCGTTTTTCGACTTGGTGCCTCAAAAATTGCTTAGAGCTCAACATCACCAAATGCCAATCCATTACTCTATCACGAAAGCGCAACAAGTCCCCTCACCGACATTACCTTCTCCACGGTAACCAATTTCTCTCGTTCAGTCTCTTCGCGACCTTGGCATATTGTATGACAGGGAGCTTGACTTTCGTTCGCATATTGACGAAATAATTTGTAAGGTCTAAAGAATTCTCCAACCCCTACGTGACTAAATCTCTCTTTATCACCTTAGTTCGCCCCCTCCTCGAATAAGCTAGTCAAGTATGGTCTCCCTTTCATCGAGTTCATTCAAACAGAATTGAGAACGTCCAACGTCGCTTTCTTCTATTTGCCCTTCGAGGTCTGCCTTGGGATGATCCTTTAATATTGCCACCCTACATAGAGCGGCTTAAACTCATTAACCTGAATACCCTTGAGGAACGCAGAGACGCTGCAGACTTCCTTTTCATTTATCTTCTTCTCTCTGGCTCCGTCGATTGCACGTCTCTTTATAACTCTAATATACGTTTCCCTCGGCTCTTTTACCCATCAAACCATCGAACCTCATACGGCTCCAATGAACCCATCTCCCGTATGCTGCGAAAGGTTAATTCTAACCTTTCAGTTTTTGATTTTAACCGCGGCACTGCCCACCTCAAACTCGATCTCCTTCATCATTCTCCTCATCTTTAAGTCTTAGTTTTAAGGCATTACATGTCTTGTTTTAAGTTCCTAAGTTTTAAGTTGTTAATTTAAGCCTAAGTGTTAGTTTTAGCTTGTATTAAGCCAAATATATGGGGGTATTGCCCCCACCAAAATTAAATATGGATGCAATTGTGTTGTTTCAGTTACCCTCTATATAAGGGCCTTCCAATTTCCAATGACGCATTACTCACATGCTCTCAAAGGGGGTCCTAAAATCCCTGTCAACCACTCTTGTAGTATCACAATGGACCTACTACTTTGGACCAAGTGTATCTTCCAAGACTCTACTACCGCATATATAACCTAACCAACGCATCTCTTAAAACTTCCTTTCTGCTCTCTATAATAGGTAGAGTGTTATGTATTACACCAGTGAGTGTAACAGCTCGTCAGCGCCGTTTGGAAAAATATCATCAAGTCCAACCAACTCGTGGTTCGTAAGATCTGCAACTCTTTTTGAGCATGGGTCATTATCTTTGTCTGGCAGGATTTCGAGTGCAGAAACCAATTGCCGCTCGGCCTTTCAGTCGTACACTGCTATTTGTTTGAAACCAATTAATTTCGATAGTTTGAGCGATTGTAAAGACGCGAATTGGATTTATTTGTATTTTAGTAAGGAATTGTTCGATTAGGTAAAATAGAAAACATAAGAGAAGCTTACAAAATGCACAGCGCAGCGTTTAGATTGCTGGCCAAGGAACAAATGTAATACGGAAAAACTTAAGTGAAACTGAACAGAAGAACCTTAAGAGATAAAACCAATTCCTTGGAGTTACCACGGGCGTTGTAAGTAGAAACTAAAAAGCGTTGCAATATAGTTATTACATATTCGTTATTTATTAGATTTCACCATCATTAAAAAAACCATTCACCACTCCTGCCATCGTCAACCCGAGTTCATTGGAGGCCCAGAACTATTCTAGAAGATTCAAAAACTTCTTTAAATCCTCTGCTCCTGTTCGTACTGAAACCGTTTGCAATGTCGCGATTGGCGCAGGGACATAAGTCCCAATTTTTACTTTTGAGACTTATAACCCACTTAAGTGAGACATAGGTCCCGAATCGAATTTGGGACTTATGACCCACCCTATTGGGACATAAGTTCCAAAATTGTTTCGTCGAAGATGTGACATAAGTCCCAAGTTTTACCATAAATAATATTTAGCAAAATGTTGTGGATCTCCATTACGTATCGAATACTTCAAATTAGGGGCACGCGAATTGCTAAGTGGGTTATAAGTCCCAAAAGTAAAAATTGGGACTTATGTCCCTGCGCCGTCGCGATTATCATCGAATAAATTTACCATCATCTCCAATTATTGTTTTTGAGCTACACCAATTATTTGATTTTGGTACATTTTGAAAAAAAGGACTTCAAACAAAATACTTCCATTATTGAAAATTGTTGCTCTCTGTTGTTTTAAGTATACAAATCCTATGTAACTTCTTTCTTCTCGATTCAAATAAGCCAAAATAAAAAAAAGGCTTCGAACTCCCATAGAAACGGCTTACGTTTTCAATTTCCACCTACAAATTTACGAAGGAAATATTCTGGGGGGAATGCCATCAAATTCCGTGGCGAATTCTTATTCATGATACCAATTTTTTCCCTTTTTCGAAGTTCATTGCCGATACCTACCTTTTGAAAAATGGGATATATTTCGGGGGGAATTTTATAAAATGTGATCATTGGAAAATTGATTGAAAACACGTCTAAGAGCTTAGTATGATATTGCTTGGAATAAATGTTCGCATAGGGCAGTGTCCCAAGTGCAAATATAACTCTGTTTTCGAGGTTTTTTCGGTTAAATTGCATGAAACAAATTTGAAAAATTAAAGTTAATGTGGAGATGCTTACGTTATTCAAACCTCAAAACTGTACTAAGTGCGGTAGGGTTGTTTTGAACGGTGACCTCGATTCATTGTTTTGTGCTCTGAAATTACTTGGACCGTTATATGGACAAGGCGGACGTCGCCTAGAAGTCAATTCTCTGTCTCGCAATATATAGATGGAACTTTCATAGACTAAGGAAAGAGATAGCCTCCTTTGGCACATTTACCAAGGTTTTTCCTTTGGATCGATGCAGATTTACAGGTAGCAAGCTCCCTCTACGCCCTTGACTATCAGCACTTTATTGCAAGTTGGGATCTTTAAATCGAAATCCGTGCTACTTTTGACATAGCTTAGTGACCAGTTACAGCTTTTTCTACGAGCACGTGCCTCTTGGGATATCCGCACTGCAGCTTTCACCCCTCAATGCGTCCATCTTCGGCTTCTGTGCCTTGCTCTATCCACACGCAAAATGACGATTCACGCAGTATCCCTATACAGATATCAACAATGTATCGACAATGTATTCTTTACTTGGGAAGCTGATATTTCTGCCAGAAAACTATACCAACTCAGTCAGAAAATTTAAAATTCAAACTAAGTATAAATACCGCTAGTCTCCAACTGATGGAGCGAGCCTCCACCTGATCGGACTGCCGACCAAACCTACACGAAGAACATTACCACGCAAATGGACAATAAGTACCTACTCCACCATCAAACGATTGCAACATTGTAGCAGACGTTTCTCATAATCCCGTCCCTATGCAAATATCCGTGCGTCGATTGCGTTTCATAATTTCCAGTAAAGCACGAGAAAATCGTTTTTGAATTTTCTTAAGCGGCCGGCAATAACAATTTTCCCATAATACGAGTCCCATCAAAGGAAATCCACCACCAAACACCAACTCTCTCTCCCTCTCTCTCTCTGTGTACATCGTGTAATAAATCCCGCAGGTAACTCCATCTCCGTCCGTCTGCACTCACGTGTACTCTGTAATTTCCTCTTAACCAACAAATTGCTGCAAAGCATTTTAGCACTGCAATTTCGCGAAACGATCGCGCGTTTTTATCGCTTAATTTTTCTTTTTCGCATGTTGCAGCGCAAGGAATTCTCGTGTTCTAGGCTCGTCACAGCCGCCGCCGGCCGGCCGTCCGGCCGACTTCGTCCCGCTGCGGTGTCGAGTCGGTGCTCGCCATGACGATGGCAAGGAACCTTTGGAGTGACCGATCCGCGGCCGCATTAACATTTCATAATGGCAAATTAAAACATAAATCGTGCGCGCCATGATGCTTTATAATGGCCATTATGTACTTAAGTCGTCGTTTTGTGGAGCACTGCATGTACGAGTGTAGTCGGGCGGGGGGCTACGACGATGGCTACGAATGCGAACGTGTGGTGGTGCCAGCTGGCTGGGATACCATATTTGAGCTGCGTATACTTGTACTAGTCGACGAGCGGCATTGTGATTACCGAATGCAATGATTTAATAATCATCTGCGCGTTCAGCGCTGGAATGGGACATGGGGCGGTATCCTTTGTGCGGCCGGACAGCGGTGCTTATTAAATAATTTAGTTAAGTACGTTATTAAGTGTTTCATTTTGTCGTTGTTGTACTTTGGATATAGGTACTTGGAGCAGGACGGGGACGTGTCTTTTCTTTTAGCGCGCTGCCTGTGACTCTGAGGAGAAGCGAAGCGAATCAAATTTGTGTGCTGATCGCGGAATTATAGAGCTTAGCGAAAATGGGGAGAAGTTCTTAATAAGCCCTGCAGGTGGCCGAGGATGTTTGCGCTAATTTTGGATGGTGTTCGTTGTAACGTGCCTTACTTATACATTTAAGCGATTGCGGAGGGCACTCATGCTGCTGGGTGGTAATTATCGCACGGCATTCCGATGTGCGTCCGACTGCAATTTGAAGGGAAAGTTAAATGTTGTCCAGAAAATTTCCATTATGTTTTAAATTATATACATAAGTGCGGTTGGGTCTCCTACTCCCTTTGGCAACTTGCGATGTAACCAAAGTGATGCGAGTGCATGATATGTATCCACAGAGCGGCTGCTTCTGTTCTGCTTAAAACAATAGAACAATACCTATTGATAATTTTGTTGAGCTGAACAAAAATTGTTGGAATGATAACTGAAATTTATCAATGCAACTTAGGATTTATCAGTTTGAATGAAATTTTGTCAAACGGACAAAAAATTTACTAAAAAACTACTGTGTCAACAATTTTATTGTTGAATTCACAGAGTTTTTATTATATCCATAAAAAACAGAACCAAAAATTTGTAAATGCTTGTAAAATTGACAAAACTTATGCAAAATATTTGTTAGCCAAACAAAATACAGATTTTCAATATAACAAACATTTAGTAGATATGACATACATTTCGTAGAATTGATAACGCACTTGTTGAATCAATTAAAATACATTCTAAAGGTGGGGACCAAACCCCAAAATAATTCTATGGATGTATAAGGCCAATATTGTGCGGCCAATACTCACATACGGATACCTAGTCTGGTGGCAAGCCACGAACAAAGCGTCGAATCTAAAACTACTGACCAAAATCCAAAGACTAGCTTGTATAGGTACAACCAGCGCAATAAGGACAACACCTACTGCTGGCATGGAGGCAATCCTCGACCTGTTACCTTTAGACCTATACATGCAAGAATCTGCAGCCAAAAGCGCCCTCAGGATCAGTCAAACAAAGAGCTGGAGACCCTACAAACCGGGACACGCACAGATTCTGAATAAATACGTGGGAGATGCTGTCACATCTGACTACTTGTCTCCCCACCTTGACTTCGACAAACCATTCTCTTGCTATTTTCCCAGCAGGGAGGAATGGAGCACAGATGAACCCACAAAAGGAAAATCGATATCCATCTACACAGATGGACTGTGGAACAGGTGCTGGAATTTTCTCTGAAGAGTTAAATATACACCACTCAATAAGACTACCCGATCACAGTAGTGACTTTCAGGCGGAGGTTCTGGCTATCGCCGAAGCTGCCCATATGGTGTCAATTTTAGCAATACCAAATAATAATATTACCATATTTATTGACAGCCAGGCAGCTATAAAAGCAGTATCTGCTATTGAAATAAAATCGAAGCTGGTTCGCCGCTGCCGCGAAGAGCTCAAGGTTCTCTGCTCGCAGCACATCACGCGTCTCTGCTGGGTCCCTGGACACAGGGACAAAACCGGCAATGAGATGGCTGACGAACTGGCAAGAAATGGTTCTGCTATGGATCAAAACCGGGCGATTGATTCAATCAAACCACCACTCTGCAATCTTAGAGCGAGAGTGGAAAACAAAACCCGGATGAAAGCCAACAACAGGTGGAAAGAATTAACTACCTGCGCAACATCACGGAAGCTATGGCCGGAATATAATCCAAGTCGGACTATCAGCTTATGCGGTTTGATAGAACGTCTATGTATAAACTGGTAGGGGCCCTAACGGGTCACAACTTCCTAAGATTCCACACAATGAAAATGAAACTCAAGAATGACGATATATGTAGGGGTTGCGGAGACGAGGAGGTACACGAGGACACACCTCACTTCCTCTGTCAATGCCCTAGTCTCTGTCACTTGAGGAATAGAACACTTGGAAGATATTACTTCCATGACATACAAGAACTCTCAGATGTATCTTTATCCAATCTTTACAGGTTCATAAACACATCCATCAGGATGGCTGGACAAGGTCGAGTAACAACATCGGCTAACCCCAATTAAGGGCATCACAATGGGTCCACATGGACCTAAGTGGGGTGCGGTAGGACTCGCTTTTACCGTACCCACCCATTAACCTAACCTAACCTAAACATTGTACTCCTTTGAATGCAATGCTATTGATGGCGTCATTTGTATTTTGACTCGCGAAGTAGGCAGTAAGTAAGAAGAAAAGAAAAAAAGAACTAAATAAATGGATATGAGGACATAGTTACTGAACTGAACCTTGCTTCAATAAAAGAAAGCCGCATGTGGAAATATTTAAAAGCTTAGTGAAAGAAGATAGTTCGATAGTACAAAGGTTTATAGTAGTTAAAAATGGTTAGCTGATTCATCGACCAAACCCTTTTTTATATGCTCGTATGTACAGGGTGTCCGCCGGGACGGTATACTACTTAGTTTGTTTATAATTTTTGATTAAATGAAAGAGAATGGATCTTATATTGATAAATGTTTTATTTAATGTCGGCAATTATGTATGGAGAAAGAAAGGAGACCCTCTAAACTGCGCCAACTATAGAGGTATCAGTCTTCTTAACATCTCATACCAGATTCTGTCTGCCATACTGTGTGAACGCCTGAAACCTTTTGTCAACGATCTGGTTGGTCCCTACCAGTGCGGTTTTAGGCCCGGTAAGTCCACAACCGACCAAATATTCACACTACGGTAGATCCTGGAGAAAACCCAAGAAGTCCAGATCGATAGTCACCATCTTTTCATCGATTTTAAGGCCGCATACGACAGCATTTATAGAGACGAGCTATATAGAGCCAGCCAAACTTGTCCGATTGTGCAGAATGACGATGGAGAACGCTCGCTGCTCCATAAAGGTCGGAAGCAACCTCACCGAGACATTTGATGTTAAAAAAGGATTTAGACAAGGTGACGCGCTGTCATGTGTCTTTTTCAACATCACTCTTGAGAAGATTGTGCGAAACTCGAAAGCCAACACCAGAGGCACAATTTTCCAGAACTTGCATACGCTGACGACATCGACATCATTGGCAGAACACAGCGAGCTGTCACTGGTGCGTTTGCAAGTATCAGTACAGAAGCGGCAAAAATGGGTTTAGTGGTGAATGAGGGCAAAACAAAATATATGCTGTAAACAAGAAGAGACACACAACGTCGACGAATCGGACAGAACGTCACGACAGACAGCTATAATTTTGAGGTAGTTAGGGACTTTGTCTACCTCGGCTCCGCTATAATTTCTGACAGCCACATCACATCAGAAATCAAACGAAGAGTTACACTTGCCAACGGGCTTTGGAGGAGGAGATTCAACAGCGAACTCTACGAGCTGTACAGCGACATCGACCTGGCCAGAAAAGTGCGCATCAGTCGACTAAGATGGCTAGGACATGTAGAGCGAATGGACATCAACGCTCCAGCCCGAAGAGTCTTCGACTCCAACCCGGAGGGACAACGCAGTAGAGGAAGACCTCGCCTTAGGTGGCGCGCGCAAGTGGAAGGGGACCTCAACCAACTTGGAGTGCACAACTGGAGGCAGTTAGCCAGAGATCGCGCTAACTGGAGAGGCGTATTGGTTGAGGCCCAGGTCCACCCCGGACTGTAGCGCCACCTAAGTAAGTAAGTAATTATGTATGGAATACAATATGCCCTTTTGAGTATATTTTTCATTACATTCTCACACATTTCACGCGGTATTTCATTAATTTCATCACGAATATTTTGTTTGAGTTGCTCAAGCGTTTCTGGTTTGTTTGCATTTCAGATATCCCCACAAAAAGAAGTCCGGAGCAGTCAAATCAGGTGACCGTGGAGGTCAACAAAGTGACCATTTCTTGAAATAACTTGTCGTGGAAAGAGGTCTCGCAGTAATTCCATTGTAATCCTGGCTGTATGCGATGTGGCACCGTCTTGTTGATACCACATGTTAATCAAGCCCAAAGCATGATGTTGTGGCGTTAAAAAGTGTTCAATCCTATCACGATATCGCTCCCATTCACAGTTACTGTTACGCCGTTTTCATTTTCAAAGAAGTAAGGTCCAATGATTCCGCCTGACCAAATTCAACCGATCTTGCAGTACGTTGTGGTCCATGCTTGGGCCTATCACCTACAGACCGTCTTTCTTCGAAATCATTCACTACACGATAAATAGTGCGTTTTGTTGGCACGTTGTTTCTCCCAAAAATTTCAAAGTAATCGATGATTGATTTTGATAAAATGTTTTAACGATTAAAACACGTTGGTTTATCGAATATTTTTCCATAATAAATTTGCCACGTGTCTACTTCACGACTGCCAAATATGAACTGTCAAGACTAATGTTTACCAAAATGGCGGCAAAACAAAGTAGTATACCTTCCCGGCGGACACCCTGTATATTACAACAAATGCATTTTTTTGCCTTTCTAAATAGATGTCCGTTTTATGTTTTATTTGCTGCATGCAGTTCTTTCACCGATCTGTAAGTCAGTGACCAACGAAGGCGGTAAGAGGGTCCATATAAAATATTCTATTAAAGATTCCCAGAATGCCCTTAAGATTATTGGGAGGACATTAGACGAGGTGGAAGGAATATTGACAAGGATGCATTATATAATAATTTGTATAAGTACTTTATTTAAATAAATCTAATTATTAAACTGATTTGATCATTTATTAATGGCCATTCTAGTTTACCAGGGTATTATAAAGGGTTTTTCAACAGGGACGCTACAAAAGTAGAGCGACAGGGACAGCAAACGACGCCGAATTTCTTGCCGCTCTTTTGAAATTTCTCTTCAGTAATGTTTGCCATTTCATAAGGAAAAGATATACGAGCCAACAACGAGTCGAAATTATTAAAATTTACTACCGAAATTCGTAGTCAGTGTCCTCAACGTAAAGAGCGCTACGTCCAATTTATGGTCGTCATAATCGTCCTAGCAGATCAACAATTGAGCGTCTAGTGGAAAAATTTTAATCCACAGGCACAGTACAAAATGTTCCCGTGCCAGTGAGACAAAGAAATGTCCGTAGTGTCGAGAATATTGCTACCGTTTTTGTTTTATTTAAAAAAACTTTTGTAGCGCTCTTATTGAAAAACCCTTTAGACATATTTTGGATGTAATTTCTTTATTTAGATAAATACTTATTTCGTATCTTCAAAATTAAGTTCAAGGACAACTGCAAGTGAGTATTAACCATATCGACAAAATAGAATTCAACAGAACAATAAATAAAGAATTGACAGATTATTTCTATTCACTCAACAATTCTGTTGTTGAAAAGAAATTAAAAAGCTGGAGCTGACAAAATGTTGCTATGTAATCAACAATATATTTATAGATTCAACAAAACACAACGGTTGATTTCTGTAGAATCAATAATATTTTCTGTTGATTTAACAAAATAGAATAACTGAATAATACAAACTACTTCTTCCACATTATTAACATTTGTTTTGGTAATTTGACAAAAAGGCAAAGACCGATTTGATATATTTCTTTGTAAAAGCAACAGTCAAGTTTTGATTTGACAAAAAAGCAATGTTAGTACGGACGTCAGACGTCCCGCTCAGGCTTTTATCCCACAAGTGTCCCGTAAAATGTCCCGCCTTTCAACTTGTCGTCCTGTTATTAAATCATTATTAAATAAAATAAATAACAATTAATCATACATATTTCATTCAACAATTTTAGCGCTGGCTTTAGTTAGCTATAATCATAACTTACGCAGTGTAAAGTACGCCTTAATCTGATGATAATAGTTCAGTGGTCTGAGTGAAAAATTGGGTTAGTTTTTCTTTTTCAAAAAGGTTGAGGCACCAAATTTCGAAATTCTTTCCAATTTTGTATTTTCATTGCCTATTTCTAATGCAAGCTCTGAAAGGATATTCAGTTTCAAGAAGAACTCATGGAGAGATGAACGAAATCTGCTTTCTCTGGAAGTATTGGAAGCAGAGCTCTTGTAAAGCAAAATTTTTCGATGATTTGCAGGGAATTTAAGGATTTTTGTGAAACTGACTTGGGGAAAAATCAAATAATTTCGAACACAACTTCATCCGATAAATACTGAAATTTTGAGTTTGTTTTTCGTAGAATTGCATCTTTTTTTATATAAAAAACTTTGATTTGTATAACTTAATTTATCTATAAATTGCAATTAAAACGAAGTCTGTAAATATAAATTACAAGTAATATAATATTAAGTGAGATAGCTCCTCGTTAATTTTAACTTGTTAGTTTCTACTGTTCCTTTTTTCAGATTTAATTTTTGTTTCCATCTATTTTTATATAAAATATCAATACAAAGACTGGTTATAAAATATAAATACATAATCTTCACATAAAACATTTATTATTATTTATATTAAGTAATTCTTGAATTTTAACTTTTTAAACATCTACCTTATCGGGAAAATCCGAAAACTAAATGGGTCCATTGGAAGCATTTGCTTTGAAAAGGTTAAATAAAATGTATAAATCTGCATTCAAGGACTTTTACTTAAACCAACAAATAACAACAAATAAAATCTAAACTAAAACGAAAACGTTTTTTTAACTTCAAATGCAAAAATGTCCCGCCAGCCAATTTCTCAGATCTGGCATCCCTTAATGGTAGAATTGGCAAATCTTTTCTGTAAATTTAACACTATTTTGTTTGGTTTAACAAATTATTTTTATACGCACAAGAAACGATTTTTGTTAACACAACTAAAATTTAAGACAAGGTAAAACTTATTATTTTGTCAATCCGATAGAAACATTTTGCTGGACGTATGTTGACAAAAAAGTTGTTGAATGAACCCGCATTTTTATCAAATACCAGGAAGTTTTATTTTCAGTGTATGGGAATTTTAAGAATCTAGCAAAAAATCATTTAAACTGTAAATTTTTGCTGAAAATTCATTAAGACATCAACAATCCTACATTGCACCCTCTCTATCAACAGTGACTTTTTTTCACATTTGGAGAAGAGCAACAAAAAACTTGATTTTCTAAAGTAGTAGCCTGAAAAAACGCTTCTTTTAAGATTTTTGGCGTAGTAAAATTCTAGCTGACTACTTTAGCTTTGGTTCGTTTTTCCTTTGCTTTTCCTTGAAAATCAAAGGAGTTGTAGTGCGAACTGGCAGTTGAAAAAATGTCTGATTGAAGAATTTAAAATTTTACATTTCCTCAAGGCTATTAAATGGGTCAGCGGAGTAGGTACACCAGTAATCAACACGTCGGCGAGAGTAGGGGTTGATCGTCTCCCCGTACAAGTCGCGTCAACAGTATTTTTTGATGAATGTTAGAACAAAATTAAGCCCTCGTCCCTTTTCTTCGAATTGGTGATTAATGTCCTCCACCTACCAACTGCCTCCAACTTCCAACTGCACCTCCAATTAATCTCCACTGCCAAACACGAATGCAAAAGCACATTAAATCAAAGCAAAGCACATCAGCTACCTGTGGAAACAACGTCCAAACAAAGCGCAGTACCAAATGGATTCTAATTCCTTCAACACCATTTGATGCATGGCCACGTAGCATGTACCAAACCGTAGCGACGCAGTCAATAATTGTATACACACTCTTCACCTGGAAAGCATACAGAGCCATTTACTATACTCAGACTGACTGCACTGCAACTGCATCGGTTCTCATTTCAAGACCGAGTCGTGCAATGAAATTGAATAGGACATTGGAACTCTATTAAGATTTTCGAACTGATTTGGCTGTCACACACCGCCGCAGCCGCCGCTGACAACAACTACGACTACGACTACGACAACGACGATTGGAGGCCAAATAATGGCATCGCATGCGCTCTAAGTTACTCTCGGCGGTCGACGGAGCCCATGATAATGGATAAAGCCGGCTGGTTGCCTCCATTATGGTCGGCCGGGGCTTAGATGACTGCGCAGCGATAGGCAAATCAATTGGAATCGTGTAAGAGACACTTTAGAGTGGAACGTTTAAAATATTTCTAATTTGTTGCAAGTTGACACTGCTCGGGATCGGGATGGGACTGGGACACAGGAGCGCATCGGAGGCGGCGACACCGGACGACCGGCGACAAGACAATGTGAATGTGATGCGATGCGATAGTAGAGCCAAAGTGAGGTAAAATATACAGTTGCGCTGGTGATTCAATCGATGAATACATTGACATTCATTGATAGTGTCACGTTTGAGCGGTTCGCCTCTAGGGCGCTGTTGTTGGTCCTTTCGTGGGGCATGGGAACTGAACTTGTCTATAGGAGTGCGGCAGCCATGCAAGCCTATATTTGGAAGTGTAAAAGTTAATTTAGGACAAGTGAACGCTCAGCTAATGAGGGCCATGCCGGGTCACAGGATGTCTGCTGTGGTGCTATCTGGAAGGTGGGAAGTTTCCTATTTGTGCTGAAAGGTTTTCGGGTTAATGTTTGCCAATCAATTCAGTTTCCAAACGCGTCGTGTTTCAGTGAACTAGAGTGGCAACATCTGACAAAGACTAGGCCCAACTCCCTCGGGTATGGCTTCCACACTCAAACTCACATTTGTGTTTGATTTCAAAAAACCCATTAACAGCCTCTCTGGTGTGCGCAGATAATAGAGTTTCATGCCATCCTTGGTGTTGCCTGCATTGTCGCACCAAAAGGGTGAGCAGCCGCTGGTAACCATAATGAATTCGTTATCTCTATCCGCGTACAGAATTGCGCGTGATGATCCCAGAACAAATACGTGACACACCATAATGGCGAAGGGTTTTACTGCTGCACACAACCAGCACTGGGTTGAATTATTCTTTTACGGAGATAAATCCCAAAGTGTATTTATGACAGAGCGACAAAAGAAACCCCTTTTACGCCACTCGCAACAGGAACGACACACAAAAGCTAACTAATAACGTAATCACCACAGAATCGGCCGCACGAAAACCCTTTTCCCATGCGGATTGCGAGCGTTTTCCATTTAAAAATATAGAACAGACTCCAGCGAATTGATATGTGCCTCAGTTTCGGGGCCGGGGTGCTTCTTTTCCGCCATTCAACAGAGACAGCACACAATAACATAATCAAAGTGTGCTCAGCGTTCACATGAGGGTTGCAGATTGCAGTCCACAAAACAACCACCACCGGTTTGTTATTATACTTGGGGTGGACTGGAGGAAAAACAATTCCATTCGGCTGTGGCTGCGGATAATGGGTACTCGGGATCGGGAAGAGCATAATAAACTAGCCGTATATAGGCAGCATTAACAAATTGAATTAGGGGATGCGAGCGTAGCGCAGTTATCTGATCACCCAAGGGGTGTGGTCTGCCTTGAGTGTATTAAATGCTTTAAACGGATTACGTTTAGATAAACAAGGTACTTAACAAGTTCTAAGGGTTGTTTTGCGGTGGTGAGGCAGATGACTCGCTGCCTGTACAAATGGCATTTTGAAAAGTCGCAATTATGAATTCATGATGATTTCATTCAGAGGTGTAGCGAGTTGCTCCTTTGTTTAGTTTGAGATTTCTATTTATTTAAGGTATTCTTTAATGTTCGTTCAATGTTTTTGCGCGCTTTATAAGGAGAACATCCACGCAGAGAAAACACGTTTTTAAAATCAACCAACTTTCGGTAAAAAAACAAGTTTAAAACAAAAGTCCTTCATATTCAAATAGGTACATTTTCAAGTAGGTAGGGACCTTGTCAATCGTTCAGAAGTTAAAGAGCGGCTGCTGTATAAAATAAAAGAAATAGGACTTAACTTACGAAAGTACTATAGGTAATAATACTTTAAATCTTTATCCCGACCAAACGCAGCGGTTTTCCAAACACAACGTATTTTATTTGAATTCTACCTTTTTAGAATTACAATGGGTTACATGGGTGGTGCATGTTCAAAGCTTTCACTGAGAAATAGTGAAATAATGAAATAGGGAAGCATTTACATGAGAAAGTGCTCTTGTTCGAACAGTTACCAAAACCAGAAAAAAATTACCAAATTATCTACCAAAAATCACCAATAAATTGTTGTAAAATATTACCAAAGTGACTCAATTCGTCCTCGCAACAACCGAGTCAAAATGTGTGAGAACAATATGCCGAGACAGATAGTAAGGGTCCGCCATCTAACTTTTTTTTTTTTTTTTCAACTAGTGCTTATTTCGCGAATGGTAACACTTGTCTGATTTGACAGATAACTAGTTTTATCCATCCGCTGAACGAATATGGTTGTGTATACGCTTGAACAACGCTGGGAAATATTGCGACATTACTTTGAAAATCGACTTAGAGAAGATGCCGATTTTGCCAAAAAAAAATCATCTTTTCAGATGAAGCTCATTTTCATCTTGGCGGGTGTATAAACAAGCAAAATTGTCGCATTTGGGGCACAGAAAACCCGCACGCATACATTGAAAAGCCGATATACCCAAAACGAGTCACTGTTTGGTGCGGAATTTGGACCAGAGGCATAATTGGGCCATTTTTCTTCGAAAATGAGCAAGGAGTGGCCGTTACAATCAATGGCGACCATTATCGGGTAATGTTGAACGAAGTTTTGTTCACAAAAATTGAAGAGGAGGATATTGGCAACATTTGGTTTCAACAGGACGGCGCTACGTGCCACACAGCCGAAGCTACGCTCGATGTTTTGCGCCCTGTTTTTGAAGATCGCATTATCAGCCGCAGAGCTGATGTCGTTTGGCCACCTCGGAGCTGCGATTTGACACCGTTGGACTATTATTTGTGGGGTGCCGTAAAAGATAAGTGTTACGCCGACAAGCCAGAGAGAATTGACGCTTTAAAGGACAATATTCGTGAAGCCATTGGTGCAATGCAGCTGCACACAATCGATAATGTGCTTAAAAATTGGACCGATCGTGTAGGCTACTGCATGGTCAGCCGAGGCAGCCATTTGAATGAAATTATTTTTCATTATTAACCGGAAGGGTTGTATATTCAAAATTTGAGAAAATATTCAGTAGTTTTTTTTTTATAGCATTTTCAAAAAAAAAAAGTTATTTGGCGGACCCTGTATTACAAAAATACTTGGCAACAGTTGGACAACCGTCTCTTGGAAGAGATGGTAAAAACATGTAATCAATTGTTAATTCCCTGGGTGCTCCCAGAGGATAGTTTTGAAAGGAGTAGATTTTTTTACATCAATTTCTGGCTCATGATCCTCTTTAAGCTGATATAGGTCACGAATTGAGCCGCCTTTGACTCACTCAAATCCACGACGAAAGAAGCTATAATATGTGTTTGGAAAGGCCTTACCAGAACGAACGAAGCGAACCCAAACGGTGTCATCTTCTACGTTGAAAATCGAACTTAATAGGCTAGCAACTTGCAAGTATCTCCACCAACTAGATGTATGATCAGTAGCACAACAGTGCAACCCAAGCAGTATCGCCCACTAAAGCTTTAATCTGAGGAAATTAATTACAACCCACAAAAACCACCCCCTCCGCCGTAAAGTTATTACTTTTTAATTACAAACCATATACGCACATCAAGCAATCACAGATGCCACAGCTGATAACGTTCCCACCCAACGCTCACATAATTAATGAATTTCTAATGAACTCATAAGCGTTCGCTTAAACAACAGTGACACTCGTTAAGCTGACTATGACTACCTCTAGGCAAACATCGCCAGGCAGGCATGACCATCACGGTGCAGGTTCCATGCGAGTAACTCCTGTGCTACTCAGCGAAAAATGTAACCATTTGTGTACAATGGGATTACAGCAACTCGCTGAGCATGTGTTCCGCTTTAAACCACATCCACATGTCTCATCTCATCGTTTGATCTCATATCAAATGCGGACAAACAAATAAATTATAATTTGCTTGTCCAATTGCACACGCTGCTCCCACTGGAGAGCATTGTTCCGCTGCCGCAACTATACAAAACGTTCCAAATAGCATCTCGATAAGAGCAGCGCCATACCATTAGAATATATCCGAGACAGCTCGACGGGCGGGGGGCGGGGGGAAACTTTCAAGTATCCGCACGGCGCAAGTATCCACGGCAATCATAAATAATCGGCGAAGACGAAAACGTGCAATTCGCGATGATAGCTGGTTACAGCGGCGCATACCATGCAACAGATTTATTGCTAGTGGAACTGTGTGGCAGCAGAAGGGGTGGACAATGTGGGGTTTTCTATCATCGACGACTGCAGAGGGCAACTGTAGTCAAGCGCAGTCCACTTTTGCGCGCAGATAAATATAAAGTGCGCTTCTATGAGTCGAGGCGCTTTACACGCTCCGATGGTCTTTGTCGACCTGATTTGCTTGCCCCACTTTTGCCACATATTTATGCTAGCAATTGGCAAATTAACACCTACTTGCGTTGGATGGGCAGGAGCAGGTGCATTTTTATCAATGAACCGAAATGGATAATGAGAGTTCTTTGAGTGGGTATCTGTGATTGAAAAGGATGCTGGTAGAGCGGGAATGAGCTCAAAATTATGCGGATGATGTGTGCCCTTCGTGCGGTTTATCTATGTGTCTTCGTGGAAACGGGGAGGCTTTTAATTAAGCTACAACAGGTACATATTGTGTTATTGGAGCATGGCGTGATAGTCGTTTCAAGTGAGGCCTGAACAAGGCTCTGATTGATTTTCGCGGCCTTAGCTAGTAGAGTAGGGTAATGCTCACCCTTGGCAGTAAGCAGCTTTCAACGGTCTTTTTCCGCCGGTATGGTGGCAGCGAAGAGTGCATTATGCGTCAAAATGAGGTGGGTACTCAGACTTTTAACATGGCTGCATCTGTGTGCATGACGGTGCTGCGAAAACCTATGTGCGCATAGAAAACAAAAAACAGTTCATATACAAATAGCTATCTTAGCCTCTAAGAAGATCGAATGTGGCCGTGCCTACACTGCATCTTTAAATATTTAGAGAGCCCACTTTGAAAGATGGAAGGGGAATCCTAGATTTGAGAGACCTAAAGTCATATATTGGAACTTGTCATTTAAAATTTGTGTATAGGTCTGACTTCTTAGCCGATCTACCCTTTTCTGAAATTTAACACTGACTGCTAGCAAAGCCCCTCTGTGCAGCAAAGACTTGTAGGCGATCCGTGGTGACTCAGCTAGGTCAATGATACTTGATGTCTACATTTAATGAAAATATTTACATGCGGATTGGGACTTGTAAAGGTGTCACTCTTAAACTGCGTCCCCAATTTGTAGTTTACCAACATTTAGTTTTTATTGAACTACGATCGGCCAACTTATTCAGGAGATACCGAGCGGTAGCTCATAGGAATTTAGAGTTCATTGAAAGAAGGCAGAATTCTTTGATGAACAATTTTCTTTCAGTGGATATTACAGCTAAGCCGAAGTTCAGTTGTCTTTTTCATGGAGCGGTAGCTTCTCTTATGGTCAGTGTGAGCTTCCCTAAATAGCTGAAGATACTATAACAGCTTTGGGGGTATTTACTGGGTTTCAAGTCGGTGTCAGCTGGGAGGTTTCTAGGTCTCGCTATCTCAGGACAAGCTTATTATGATTGTCTTTTAAGGCTTCCTTTTAAAGGGCTTGAATATTCACTGAGGTAGCCTCTTTCGATTTGGATATAGCATCAGTTTTATCTATGAAAGCCTCCCATTTGGGTTTGTTAATTTTCTTATGAGCTATATGGATACTACAAATCGTTTAAGAGGCAAAGAAAGATGGCGATATGTACTCATTAGCTCCTGAAGAGGTGCTAGCAGCTCTGTTTTGTATACGGGTGCGGTGTTTAACATGGGTGTCCTAAAGAATTGTTTGCTGGTTCTCAAAGCTCTGTTTCATGCACTGTACCCAAGTAACAAATGGCGTCACAGCTTACTTTTGTGTTATAGCAGCCACGAGGTTAGCAGGTTATGTACGTATGTACATAAAATAGATGGCATATATCTTAAGGCTATCGCCATTTGTAGCCCTACACAGTCTTATGGCCTCCGGTTTTTTTTTTCATGATGTCATGGGGTACAACATGCAGCTCCAAAATAATATGGTGAGTGACGAAAACCTATTTACATATTAAAAGATAGCGAACCCGGCGAACTTTGTTTCGCACAAATTCGTTCAATATTGTAATTCGAAAAGAACTTGGAATAATTTTTGTTGTATTGGAAGTGACACTCCCCGTTTTTCTACCTAGTCTTTTTTTTTAAAGTGCGGTTCTCCGTACAAACTTTCATCCCCTATTTGATCACCTTAAAGTTTCGCGACAAGAAGTAGACTATGTCCTTTCTTAGGCGAAACCATGAACTCAAAATCGTGAAAATCAAACGATCCATTCTCGAGTTATGAGTGCACACACGAACGTCTGTCTCTTTTATATTCATTTATAGATAGTTTCATACTGCAAATGGGAAAAATCTACTCCACTCTACGCTCGTTTTCGAATGTAAGGTCTGTCAAAATGTCAATCCGATTGACCGATTACTTTTCTAGTTCGGTAAAAACACATATACGGAAGCTGAATTTTTATATTAGGTACAAAGATGTTGTCTCAAATTATTTATATGTAACAAGGGACAGATATTAATTAGAACATTTTTGATAACATGGTGTGACTTGATTAAAATAATCTCGCAAATTTGTTGTCTGCTTTATTTGGATCACGTTTGACAGTATAAGACCAATGCTGTTGGCTTCTATGCACTGGAATTTTTTTTAAAGTACGTTGCGGGTCAAATATGACATCTTTTAAGTGACTTAGATGCTAGATCGGCTTAAAACTTCTCGGTAGGTACTTTTATTTTGTATAAAAAGAAAACCTTTAGCTAAGCTAAGACAAAGAAATAAGGTAATTCATGAGAAAAACTATTGCTGTACCCAGATTGAGGGGAAAAGCGCCAATTTAGAAGCTTTTAAAATGAAAAAAGGGGGAAAACGAGGGACAAACGTAAAAAAGGGGAAAAATCTAAAATCTCTGTGAAACTGCTTAAGAGTAAAACTAAAACGCTTTTTCATTACAATCAAGTATCAAAGCTTACTCAGAATGAGAAAGAGAAAGGGGAAAACTAATGCTTTTGCTCACAAAAAAAAACGAAAATCAGACTTTAAAGTCTGGCAACACTAGCTATACCGGTCTCGAATCGGGACCATGATTTTTCTATGTAAGTTGAATTTATAGCTTTATTAGCAGAGTTTAAATTTCATATTATCAAATATTTGGATGATTTTTAAATATTCTTCTCAATACCTATTTCCGTTTAGCGTTCCTTGCATATCAGCTGTGGGCACTGCTGAAGATTGAGATTTTTAATTCGTCAGTTAGAATTAATTTTTGATTTTGACATCATTTACTTCCATTGCACTAGGCATAAAATTTGCCCGGTGTCATCCAAAAGCAGCACAAATTTTAACTGACTTAGTAGACATCACTCAGAAAAAAAAAATGTAATGCCAATAATTTTCGTAGGAACCCAAATTCCAACATTTTTGATTTATGAAAGATATTGTTGGCAACATTCTTAGAAAATAGTTATGGATTGTATATTATGCTTACGCTGAATATTTAATTCTTGAAAACATAAAAACGAGTTCTTTTTTATAAGAAATTATTGTTCAAGCAAAAACTTTTAGCTTACAATTTTTTAAAAATCTTAAATTTCTTCGCTTAATCGATTTAGATGTCGACCAAGTATCAGTCTCAATAAAAGTTATTGTTATTGTCAGTTATATACCACCAAGGAGTCCTTACCTATTATACAAAGCACATATAGAGAATTGTTCCTTTATCTAAAATAATGTAAAAGATCATCAACACGTTATCTTTCTTGGGAATTTTAATTTACCTAACTAAATTTGGTCATTTGACTGCGATCATTCTAGACTTCTTCCATTTAATGTAAACTTAGATTATGAGCGTGAAGTCGTTGACATTCTTTCCCAGCTTGACCTTCGTCAGATAAATAATTTTCCTAATGAATTTAGTAATATCCTTGAGTTGGTAACAACTCCAACATCCCACTATTTCGTAATTCTGTTTTTCATGTAGCATTATCCATGCGGTTTCAATTTTATGAATTTCTTAAACCAGGTTCCGATCACGCTTATTTTAAATATAACTATGCTAAACCCGATTTCACCAATATTTCAAGCTATCAAACTATTTAGATAGCATGAATTGGTTAGATATTTTTAATAATTGCAATTTATGTAATTCTTTTAATTTATTTGTATTGTAGAAATGGCAGATGATTTGATTACACCTGAAATTAAGTCTGTCAAGGGTAACAAACCAAATTGATTAGAGATAGAATCACAAATTTAAATAATAAGAAAAATAAGGCCTACAAGCGGTTCCGTAATAGTAATAAGGACACGGAACTTTTAAAAGTTTATCGGATGGTCCAAAAACAATTTGATACTTTAAATAAGTTTCTTCACAGACAATATGTTCTTTCTGTCGAATCTTATTTAAAGACAAATAGTAAACGCTTTTTGACTTTTATTAGTAACCAAAAGCAATCTAATGGTATTCCTAGCTGTATGCGTCTAAATAAGGTATCCTCGTCTGATCTTTCAACTATCTGTAATATTTTCGCTAACCACTTTCAGTCGGTATATTCTTGTGGTACTACCACACCTATAGTTTCTAGTAATACCTCAATGTCCTGTGATTTATTTAATGTCGGCAAACTAGAGTCGTCAATCTCTGAAGTTCAAATTGTACTTTCTTTATTTAATTTAAATAAAAATCCTGGCATTCCGCCAATTTCACTTCAAAAGTGCTCATTCGCGTTTTCTGTAACTCTGTGTTCAGTTTTTAATTTGTCTCTCCGGTCTGGAAATTTTTTGAAAAATTGAAAGAGCTCACTTTTAATACGTATGATAAATCTGGATATTACTAACTATCGTCCTATCTGTAAGATTTCTCTTAATCCTAAGTTGTTTGAAAAACTAGTTTGTGACAAACATACACCTCTCTTGAAGGGATTTCTCTCCCCGTTTCAGATCTACTACCACAAATCTCTCAATTTTTTGTAAGTCTGCCTTGAACCTCCTCGAGAATGGCTTGCAATGTGATGTAATATATACGGACTTTGCTAAAGCGTTTGATCGCGTTAACCACAATATATTGATTTCCAAACTGACTTAGGACTTCATTCCAATTTCCTTAAGTGGATTCATTCCTAGTTAACGGATCGTATCCGTTGGAGTACCTCAAGGTAGTCATTTAGGCCCTCTGCTCTTCCTTTTATTTACTAATGACATTCCTGACTTGTTTTTGAGTTCCCAAGTGTCTTATGTTTGCCGACGATTTGAAGGTGTTCCGACCTATACGTTCAGTTCACGATTGTATTCTTTTACAAGAGGATCTTGAACGACTTTCCATATGGTATCACAATAATGATCTTCATCTAAATGTCACTAAATGTCAAAGCCTTTCTTTTTATCGTAACCTCTTTACGTATGTAATCCATAATTCCCCTCTGTCCATTATTTCATCCAAAAAAGATCTTGGAGTAATTTTTGACGTAAAACTTAGCTTTTGCAAGCTCATTGAGTATTTGGTAGCCAATGGTAATCAGATGCTAGGTTTCATATTGAAAACTCGAACGACTTTCAAGATCCACATACTCTTATTTTTTTTATTTTTTGCATCTGTCCGGTCTCATCTTGAGTACTGCAGTATAGTATGGAATCCATTTTATGAAGTACACTCTATTAGAATAGAGAAAATCCACAAGCGTCTTACTAAAGTAGCCTTTCGTAGACTGCGATGGAATATTGAGACGAGGTGCAAATTATTTGGTATCCTATACCTCTTTTTAAACGTGGGCAATATTTTTCAATTTTGTTTATTCGTGATTTGATAAAAGGTCATATCGATTGCCCTTTCCTATTATAATTAATTGGATTTTATGCTCCTTCGAGAGCTCTTAGAAATCATCTTTTATTTTATGTACCTATATCTTATCTTAGAGTTTATTATGGATACAATGAACCAATTTCTAGATGCCTTAGGGAACCTAATAAATATTCTAGTAAAATATATGATTTTCATCTTGGTAGGGATTCATTTAGAAATAAATTAATTCTGTTGTTAGGCTTTGGTGGGCGTTTTTAAGTATATTTTTGTATTAACCTATCTATCGAGAACAGTAGATGTACTCATTTAATTGCAAATGAGGGATCCCTCTCCTCCTTCAAGTGACTCTTAAAGGTTCTCACCATTCCATATCACTGAATGATTAATTTTTCGTTGAAACAGTTTTTGTCAAAAAAGAATTCTCATAGCAAAAAACGTTTAAAGCCTTGGATGAGTAATAATCTTCTAAATCAGATCAGAAAGAAAAAAAAAAAGTTTAAAATGTAAAAAAACATCCCAATAATTTAAAACTAAAAATACAGTATGACAGCATGTGCAAACAAATTCATACAAATATAGAAGACACTCGTAACAACTACTACAATGATCTATTTGCAAGAGCCGACGGTAATATTCGAGAAGAATGGAGAGTGGTTGAAAATATTTTGGGAAGGAATAGAAATCATGTCGTAATTGATAGCGTTGCAGCTGATGGAATTATTGATTCCGACTTATGCAGCATCCGTAACAAATTCAACGACTATTTCACTGATGTGTCTGAAAAATTCGTTGTAACACATGTAAACTGTGATTGCTCCATTTCTTCAAGTTTACCTGGCGAAGATATTCTACCAAACAGTTTCGTTTTTGAGCCGATAACTTCGAGGGAAATGTACAGTGTTATCCTATCCCTAAAAAATAAAAACTCTTGCACGAGTGATGGTGTTTCAAGTGTGCTTCTGAAAAATATTGCCTTGTTTGTCGTTGATGTACTGAGTGTCTTATTTAATCGTAGTGGTGAAAGGGGCTGTTTGCCCGAACATTTGAAATGTGCTGAAGTTGTACCTCTTTTTAAAAAAGGTAACAGAAATAATGTTTCGGATTACTTCTCTCAACCTTTTCCCAGATATTTGAAAAACTGCTTAAAGTTCGTATTTTGTCATTCCTCGACAAGTTTAAATTCTTTTGTAGCAACCAGTTCGGTTTTAGAGCAGAAATGTCAAATGAGGATGCTTTTTTGAGAGTATGCAGTCAACTATATGGTGGTTTAAACCGTAATAAATCTACCATGTGTCTATTTATAGACATGACAAAAGCATTTGATATGGTGGACCATATGATTTGTTACTAAACTTTAAACTTTATTTTGCTGGTTTTCGATGAAACTTTTTTAAATGGCTGCATTCGTTTTTAAAATATAGGAAACAGAGAGTTAATGTCAATGGTGTCTTGAGTGAGTCTCGAATTTAAAAAAAAACGGTGTTCCTCAGGGTTCTGTACTTGGCCCTTTGTTTTTCCTAATATACATAAACTCCCTTTTCAAACTCAGGTTAAATGGAATATCAACTGCTTTTGCAGACGATATAGCGTTTACTTATGAGTTCAAAACTGTATTTGATTGTGTCACAAGGATCGAGGAAGATCTTGAAATATTAAGGTTGATAATAAGTGAGAAAACTAAGTTGATGTCTTTCATGACAAATGGTAGTAATCTATATGATTACAACCTTTGGTTTCACGCATGCGACTGCAAACTATTTTCATAACCTGTTCATAAGTGTGGTAGAAGTAACTTTGTAACTGATATGCAATGCTAAAAAATTGTTTCAAAATTGAATCAGTACAACATTTTAAGTACTTAGGAGTTACAATTGATACCAATCTAAATTGGAAAACTCATATCCAGGCGATTAAATCGTGTATGATGTTGGTCACACGTAAGATGTATCTGTTAAAACCGTTTTGCTCCAAAAAAGTGTTAACACATTATTTACTATGGTCTTGCGCACTCAAAGTTACAATACGGCATCACTAGCTGGGGTGGTTCGTATGCTTATACCTTTAAGCCTTTATCAATAACCCAGGAACATCTAGTTAGAATTATACTAAACAAAAATAGATTTACTGAGAGTTGGCCTTTATTTAAAACGTTGCAAATTCTACCAATCAGACACTTAGATGTTTTTAAAGTTTTAAGAGAGTTCTTTAAACAAAATTCCCAAATGTATAACCTATATGAGCTTAGTCATTGCACCTTTTGCTAACAGAACACTTTTTCCTCGTTTTTATACCTATACAGCTGCAAAGTTCTTTAATAAATTGCCCTTTCCTATCAGAGAAATATCTTGTTTTTCCGCTTCTATCAGAAAAGTAAAAGACTGTTTGTTCACTTTAAACTATGATTGCATTGAAACAGTCTTTTTTAGATTCTTTCTTTTTCATTAACACATAAATTATAAATATTGTAATTTCCTTAGTGTATTTAGTGTATCTTTTTTCTATTTTGTTTTTTCAAATGTGTAAAGATTTTTCTTGCCTCTGAGATCTACAAAATTATTTATATTTAACCAATACACTGATTGTCACTCCACATCAGTTATCACTTGAATTTTTAAATCTTTGAAGTGTCATTCACCACTAACTTTTTAGTTAAAGAATGATTACTATTATTCTATTCCATTCTTTAATGAATATTGTTACTAGTTTAAGTATGATATGAATAAAATCAATTATCTATCTATGTATCTATTTGTAAGGATCAAATATTTGGTTCAATGTGGAAAAAAACTTTTCTTAATCCTTCCTAGAAGCTGGCTCGATTTGCTATATATTTTTTTTTTTTCATCCAGTTCGCTAGCTTTGAGTTCATCAACAATTTTCAAATTGCTTTCATAAACGAAACGCCTTTATCTAGTTGGGCGCATCATTCTAGTAACCTTTCTTAAAAATAGGAAAAATAATTCAAAACTGTCATCGTGCACATCTGCCATCCCATGCTGTTGCTGTGATAAAATGCTGATTAAGCCAGAACGCTATGACGGCAGAACGGCCGCAAGATATTTTCAAATATGGCCACTGTAGCCTGTCAAAGTTTTATCATAGCCACACAACTGATTAGGTATTTAGCCAAGTTTCAAGTTTTCTAAAGTTTCTTGAAAATTAAAAAACAAAACCAATCATAGATATAGATAGATTTAAGGCCGAAAGGCAATAATTTTAAGGATATTGATAAGTTTAGAGCGCTCGCTTAGAGCCAGTTAGCTAGAATACGATAAATGTTAATTTTAAATTAGATTTAATCGTTTTTATCTAGTATGTAAGTTTAAAGAAAGAAATGAATAAAAATGAATTTTAAAGTAAAGTAAAAAAGGTATTTAGCCATTTTTAAGCGGCGTACCATTGAAGGTCACATCAAATTGTTTCGTCTCATAAATTAATCCCACGCGTTAGAAAAGCTGCACAAAGAGTCCTCCAGGGATATAGTTTGCTCACAATAAATAGATTTTTATTTTATTTTTATGTACATATGGATGACTGACCACAGACGGTCCAACTCCATTGCCATCACATGTTTGGCACTTGTTCGCAATTACAAAAATATTGCATCTATATGTAGGAAATTTGTGTTCCCTTTCCAAAAGTCAAATCATTTACAACCAAAAAAAAGGACCCATAACGACAAACGGTTGTCGGTATGGCATACATAACAAAAACAATCGAAACCACACAATAGACAGACGGTGGAGTGAACGATTTACTTCGTGTCCCATATGACAACAACAGCAATTTTCTATTACCACTTTTCCTTTGCCAAATAAAAAAAGGAACAAACAACTCTCTAAGATAATATGTCTTCCTGGGTAATTGCCACCTCTTATGCAACGATACCTTGAGATACGACTATAGGTTGCCGGAACCTTTCCCTTTTTATGTACGCCTTGCGTGACCAACAGTATTTACTCAAACGTATTTCCCGTTGGCAGAATGATTACTTGGTAAAATATTAGACTGTCATTTGGCAACATTTGCAAACATTTTGGCAAAACGATATTTTACCAAAAAAAAAAAAAGAAAAAGAAAAAAGCGACCTCCATCCTGCGTGCACTTAATCGTTTGTTAGAGAGAGGGCTTAACTAATTTGGGTTGCTGCTTTGGGCCTGCTCAATCTGTAGAGCCTTTCTCTAACCGAAGGAATGAATAATGTCAAAACACTGTGCTGGCTTTGTTGTCTGAAAGAAAAACCAAACCATACATGGGGATACACGTGTCCTGCGGTGCGTACACTAATCGGCCTTTTTACGTGTCACTTTGTTTTGCCAACAAAAAGCCAACAACTGCAACAGTGGGCATTGTCGTTGTGACAATCAACGTACGCAATGATAATGCAACAGCCTGCAGCAGAAGCTGCAAAAGGACACCCGCCGCTGCGGTCGCTCGGTGTGTGTGGTGCGCAAACAAGGAAGTCCTTGTTGAATAGGCATGAGCAGCAGCTATACGTGGTTGTCTGACGAACAATTGATTTTCTGAAAATCTGATTGCGGTGACAAGAGTCAAAAAGGTAAGCTGAGCAACTCATTTGCTTCGAAAGGAGAATATTCTGGTTTCAGCTCGGATGCGGCTGGATTGGACCGTATCCTTGTTGCTAATGTTGTGTAATTTGCTTCATTACAACTCATGTAACATCTGCTGCGGCTGGGATTTATTAAGGAAGCAAGCAATTTGGATTTATTTGATTTTCGCTTTTGTATGCTGAAGCGGAGGTTTTTTTTTTTTTATTGGGGTCGTCCTTGGTGGGATAGTTGTCTCGTTTATTGTTCTGTGGCATGTATGCACAGATGTAGGCCGATGGAAAGAAATTAAGGAAAATGTTATAAATCGGGACTAATTCGGTTGTCGATTTGGAAGCAATATCGGACGCGTCAGCTGTGCTCTGTCAAGTGGAAGAGTGTCCTTTTGGAAATGGCTTGAGTTGGGTTTTTCTTATCATAATGGCGCAGTGAAAGAAAAAATGGAATTCGTCTTTTTCCGATGATCGAACGTAAGACCTTGGCGTGACCAACAAATCTACAAGAAATGTAGGAGTCAACCCTTAGGAAAGGAACAGCAGTATTGTTTGTTCGGGCCACTAGAAAGGGGATGCTATAAACTGTGCAACTGGGGCATCTGTCTCCTTAAGATCAAGTAGAGCGTACTATGTGAACGCCTGAAGTGAAGCCATTTGTCCCCAAAATTATTGAAATCTGCCCGCTTTATGTGCACAACGGATCAAATATTCAACTGGCAGTTTTGTCTACCAATATTTGCAGAAAAGTCATTGTGAGATAATTGCCAGACCGCTTTGACCATTTGCAGATGTGCTGTGGTTAGGACATCTGCAAATTTTTCATTTGTGGACAATTTTTTTCATATTTGAACGAACAAAACGAAGTTTCGGTGTTATTTTCTTAACAATTGTTTGTAGATTGGCGCAAAATGTGTGAATTATATAATTTCAAATATGTACGTAGACAAAGAAGTTGATATAGGAACGAAAAGGATCGAGGGAAGTTTATAACCCTTTTCTTTTTTAGTGATACTTCTAAAAGGACCTAGAAATATTTATGATCCTTTCTCCAATGCCGTTTGGCAATTTTCAAAGTTCGTAAATTTAGTAGCAAGAAAGTCCCAGGCCTCTGGTGTTGAATTAGGTAATGAAATAATTTTCCTGAAGATATTTATCCACGAGCGTCCAGATTGTATCCAGAACATCTGGAATGGTGGACGAGATCGTTGACGCAGGAATGCGGAACAGATATTACAGGGAACGAAAGCTAGGTATCGTACAGTCAACACATAAGCCGCTCAGCCGATGAGTTGATCGCACGCATATTTGTTTCTTGCTTTTGGATATGCGGAGTCACTAAAGCATGACGATCAACGAATTGCTTGGAATCCATACTCAAACAATTGCGATACAATTGTGGCTCCTCAGCTCTCAATTTCACGAGCAATTTTGCGTGCCCTCCTGCTGTAGGCGTGCCACCCAATCCTTCGTCCAAACACACCGACATTTGTATGCCAATTCATCCTCCTCCTCTCAAATACGTACACGGCCAAGACAATCGCAATTGCATCTTTTTGATGCATTACATTTTTTTTTTCTTATCTGCTTTCCAATCAAGACTTCACCACAGAATGAATCAAAATATTTTTGGTTTGTCTGACAATGCCTGCAAAGGGATCTGCAAATATTTTGTGAACAAACATCTGCCGGCCGCGTGAACTGGCAATTTCCTACCTGACAACGTTACCAAAAAAATTATTTTTAGGCATACCATCTGCAAATGAAACTGTCAGGTTTTGAGATAAAGCCTGGCAACCGTGCGAACTGGCAACTTGGTATTGTAAGGTAGTTTGCTACTGTCAGATCATTTGCAGCTCATTGCTTTATCATTTGTAGACCTGACAATATTGGCAGATCTGGCAATCGTGTGAACCTAGTCTCGGTAGAGGCTCGATACCCTCCAGCTTTGGGTTAACATATGACATCATTCATAGCTATGAGTTACATATTAGTTTAATAAAATTTAAAAATGTAAAGAATACTGCCCATAAAAAATTTAAACAATCTAATTCTGTGAATGATTATGCTATTTTTTCTCGTCTAAGAAAAGAGTTTATTTTTTTGTCTAAATTCCTTTATAGTATTTAATTACATTCACTCGGTTGAAAGTAACCTTATAAGTTCTCCTACAACTTTTTGGAAATGTATTAACACATGGTTTCTGGAAAGGCAGATCTACTGTTTCCAACGTAGTGGAATTTACAAATTTTTGTATAGCGTCTTTAGAAAGCCATAAACAAGTTCACGTGATTCACACTGACTTCGTGAAAGCATTTGGCAGAGTTAATTTAATAATTCTCTAAGAAAAATTAGGTGCATATGGATTTTATGGCCCCTTACTTAGGACACAATATGTCGTTATAGGGGACTATTTTTCTAAGGAAATCTTAGTTACTTCAGGCGTCCCTGAAGCCTTCAGGCTGAAGGAAGCCATATAGGTCCGCTGTTATTTTGTACTTTTTACTAACGATCTACCGGACTTAATTAAAAACTGCTCCTGCCTTATGTATGCAGATGATATAAAATTCTTTAAGAGAAAAGCAACAATTAACGACTGTTTACTTCTACAAAACGACTTGATCGCTTTCTCTGAGTGGTGCTGTTCAAACGATTAAATGTTGAACAGCGACAAATGTGCTTGTATTAGTTTTAATAGAACTTTTCATTCTATTTTTCCACAATATTCTTTAAATGGTGATAGAAAAAAAAAGTAGTTGATGACTTCAAACATCTTGGTGTAATCTTTGATGTCAAGTTAATCAAGTCATTTACACGTTAACTATGTAGTTTTCAGGGCGAATTCCCTATTAGGGCTCATTAAAAGGAATGATGCAGAGCAGACTTCAAAGATCCTTACACTCTTAAGGCATTATTTTGCGGCATTGTGCGCCCTGTTTTGGAAAATAGTTGCGTTGCCTGGGGTTCCACTACTGCTCTAAATCTACGCAGAATTGAAAGCGTTCAAAAGAAATTTTTGAGATTTGCTCTACGGCACTTGTTTCGTAATAATGGAGTTGAGGTTCATCATTCTTACCGTTCAAAATGTCTTTTACTTGGATTCCAAACTCTTGAATCGAGGAGGAATATGAATAATGTTTTGTTTATCTGGAAGTATCGATTGTGAGAATCTAGTCATGTGTTTGAATTTGTATGCTCCTTCTAGATATCTTGGATCAAGACCTCTTTTATTCAAAAGTAGCCACAGCACATTGTATGGGCAACGTGAACCTAAATTGTTTAATCTGTTCTTTTACGAGTTGGATATATTTTTGCCCCGAAATATTTTTAAGGATAGATTAATTTCGCTTATCGCCATTTAAATTCATACTTAACTTATTGATTTTATAACTGATTGTATTGTTTTTCGAAATCTGTGGATTATCCATCGTAGATTGAATAAATAAATGAAATGAAATATATTCAGCCATGTCTAGTCTTACAATCACTGTCAAACTCATGAGAGAGAGCTTCGTTGGGTTTAAGGACAGTGATGCCATTCTGGCATTTTTAGTGCTGGATCTAGAATTTCCGAAGACTTGAAAGCATATTTTTGAACAAGAAAAATTACAAATGCTTTTTCCACATTTTCTAGAGCTTTCTTTTTTTGAATTTTGGTCATTTGTGTATTTAGCTGATATACGCTACATCGAAGTTGTAGATGTTTCCCACCACTTTTCCACGCAGCAGATGAAATGTGAAATGATGAAAACACATTTTGTTAGTACATTCTAACAACTTTTGTTAGCAGTCTAGCATTTTCCTTTTTAAAGTTCTGGCAACACTGTTAAAGACAATCCCAACGCGACCTCTGTTGTCAAAAAAGTGTTGAAAGGGGCGCCGTCATTTTTTGTACGACAACATCATAAGCTGGAGAATATTGTGCGGAAAGTTGAACACAAACTGTTGGGTGCAGTAAGTTAGTCGAGGGCACTTTCAATAACGATTCACTTATTTATTTAGTGAACTAAAATAAGTTTCTTCTCCTATTTTATCAATGCTACACAAAGTCTTAAAACCTACGCTCCATGGGGTAGGCGCCTACCTAGATCTATATATATTGTCTGTTAATATCTTATTTATTGCTAACTGTCCCGGGTCCTTATCGTGTTTCTTTTTTAGATGTTTGTCGTCTAAAGCATACGCCTTCAAATGCATTAATGCATTGCTAGAGTTGCAATTTTAAGAGCAGCATTCAGCAGAAAAAGAAAGTAGGGTATTTCAATAAGGACGGGTCAATGTTGATTGAAACAAGCTGGTGTGCTAGGTATTAACGACATTCTTTTTCCTCTTGAAAGTCCGAGTTATGCCATGTTTGCCAAACATACAATATCATTCAAATGTCCACCGCGGCTTCACGCGGTGGCACGGATCCGAGAAGTCAACATTTTGATTGACTCCGCCATATCCGACTGAATTGGAGTGATATCATTGGTTATGTTGGCCGTCCATGCAGAATGTTCATCGTGGCGTCTTCTGCGTGGCACGTAGCCCCGTCCTGCTGGAACAACATGTTGCCTAACTCATTCAATTTCGGCCAAAAAAATCGGTTAGCAAAGTTCTCAACCACTCGCCGTTGATGGTGGTTGCCTCATTGTGTGTCACAGGGAATGCATAGCCACCTGGTGAACCTCGTGGAACTTGGCGTCCTCCCATATATGGCAATTTTGCTTGTTAACATACGAATTCGTTCAAAATATGATTTCGTCCAAAATGTAGGTCCTCTACCAAAGCTGCAAAGCGCAGTCAGCAATAAAACAGCGCTATCTGTGGTCAAACTCCCAAGTTCCGACACCAAATTCGCAACGTGGAAGTCTGTGCAAAGCCGACTTCTCTACACTTTTACGGACTGCAGAAAATGTTCTCGTTTCTTCAATGATCGGGTGCAACGTAAAATATATTTCTGTTGTTCTTTCAATTATTTTTTTTTTATTCTTAAATAAATATCAAAGAAACTTTGCAAATTTTACTATGGCAAAATGAATACTAGTTACATTTATGCTTCGTCACTAAAAATAAATACAACAATGAAGTTTATTTGTCATTCGAATAATAGTAGTATACTGATTTAGAAGCAGTCATATCGGAAAATATATATATTTATTTATATTATATTATATATTATTTATATTTAATTTAGAATAAATCAAAAATATATCTGAATTCCAAAGATCTTTCACGCTTTGGCGATAGCCCGATATTGTACCAAATCCAGGCACAAGGCAAAGACTTTTTAAGCGGAGTATTCTTTTTGTTGTGTCAAGTTTTCTTAAGCTACGATTACACGTGCCATTTTTCGTAGCAAATTTTGTCATGATGATGTCAAAAAAGTTTGGTCCCACTTGGTAATTTGGTAAAAAAAAATCAAAGAGAAATGGCTCACATTTGTCCCAAGACTTAAACATCATTTTCTTAAAAACAAATGTTGAAAAGTAAGAAAATTGAGAATTCACACGTCATAAAACCCATAAATTTTGCATTTATTTTTGTAAGAAACTGACCAAAACAACACCCTGCTCGTTTTCATTTAACTAATGAGGCTCAAACTTCGAAACAACGCTGCAGACGCCACCAAATCAACATGGCCGCCACAGGCTGCCAACATCGACGCGTTCTAATTGAAAAACCCCCTAAACAAAATGTAATATTTGCCGCAACATGTCCATAGCGACTTTAATCTAAGCCTAGCTTCTCACAACCTTTCGTTTTGTCTGAGTTTTTCATTTTTGGGACGAATGAGAAGCGATCTACTCTTTTATGCCGAGTCGACGTCAATTGACAAGCTCTTTTTTATGACAGTAATACTCTCGGATGCTTGTAAGACCTTCGCGAGAGGTGGGGTAGTGGAAAAACAAAAACCCTATGACGGAATTAAGCCTTTTTCGGGAATCGAACTTAGCAGTCCAATACACTAAGCTACTGGGCCTATACTTTTAATTGAAGGAAAAAACTTCGTCCAAGAATTAGCTTGCTATGCTCGTGAATAATTTTCAAACAATATCTTCCAGAATTCCAGTTATACGTGATCTGAGCCTTGCAAGTTCGCTGTCCAACTCTTTTGTTTTGGTCACAGAATACATGCTTGGAGAACTTGTTCATTTAAATCTTTATTTTCAAACTCTTGAATGGCATCTCATCGTGTTCCAATACTTTAAGCAACCGCGCTTAGCCCTTTTGCCCTTAGGAAAATACTTTGGACAGACTTCCAACCCCACTGCTAATGATTGCATATAAAATCAAATCAACAACAATGAATACGGCTACCAAATCAGCCTTTAACGATTCTACTCCGCGCCGCACTTATCGATCCCCGGAGTTATCGCTTTATTACTGCATCGGCTTTGTTCCACAGTGGTCTATCAATTTCCTGTTTTATATTAAAATCGTTTTACTGCCTGTTACTATAATAAATTACACTTAACACCGCAAAGAACGAAAATAGAAATATTCGACGCCCATAATCACATGCTAATTTTAGGCAGAGAACAAAAACAAACAAAACCAACCATCAAAAGTATCTGAATTATTTCAACGACTATATCTCTTCGGGAAAAAATCAACGAAAATCGAGACTTTATTGGCTGAAAGTCCGTAATTAATTTGGCCGCGACATCAGCGCATTCGAGTCACAAATTAAGAGCTTAATATGGACTGGACACGACTTATGCCATTTGAATTCGTTACACACGGGAGGGACGAAAAGAAAGGAAAGAAAAAAATACAAAAAAAAAACGAACCCAAGAAGAAATAATTAAAAAATCGAAACAAGAATGGCTGTGTGGTTTTATAATGATGTTATTGGCCGATATCCCGCGGCAACGACTATCTGTTGCCCATAAATATATCCGCGGTTGGGATGGACGCTTGTTCGTTTTTTTAGTTGTTGTTGCTCGCGCTGTTTGTAGCAAATTGCGATGAGAACAGCTTGAAACATCCGAAATAAAATCGTTAAATTATTGCATTTGTACGTTGGTGCGCGCCCCGTCCCGAGGCTACTCTTTGTTTCCATCATCGCACGTCGTTTCGCTGTTGGATTGGAACTGGGTTCGCCAGAACCCATTTTTAATTCAACGCCACCGCCCGCGCCGCCGCAAAGCCGCATCGTCATCATCATCATCATCATTTTGGTCGTGGTCGTTTTCGAGGGAATTTTAAATTGGAAGCCAAAATCTCATGGCAGCAGATACAGATACAAACACAGATAGCGCTGTGGCTTGGTCGGCAATCGGTTTAACCAGTATCGCAGAGAGAATGAGAGAGAGACCCAAAATGAAGAACAAAAATTGACCCTCAACTAATCAGTGTAAAGCGTATTTTAATGATGGCCGAGCCCTCGCGCTGAGCCTTATTTACCGATGCACACTCGTTTCTCGTCGTCCGTTGATTACCTAAAAGAGGCCTCAAACGACACGCATAGAGATGTAGCAAAGCCAGCCGCTCATCTGTAATGGCAGACCATTGGGCCTCGCAGTCGACTTGTGGAATGTCTTCCTCCCCTGGATGCCAGCCAATGTATCTGCATTAGGCGCCCGAACTCGAACTCGATCTCGATCTACCTAATAGTTTTCTCGTTTTCGGGCCCGCGTATATAGGCCCTCGTATACCATCTATATATTTGTGTATAAGTTGGGAGGGATATACAGATACAGTCTCCTGTGGATGCACTCGGCGAGCAAATTATTATTCAAAAGATCTTTAGTAACAGTTGGACGCGCAATCGTAAATTAAAATGTTAGCCATGGCGTTTTTCATCCGCCTAGTTGGTGTGTGTGTGTGTGTCTGTGCGACTGTCAGGGGGACCCAAATTAATGGATCAGAATATTTCATTTATATTCATTTAATTAGGGTCTTCACTTTTATTTATTGAGGTTTCATTAATATCTTTGTTTCCAGAAGAAGACAAAAAATTCTTTCAAGTCAATTCCGAGAAAAGTTATAATCTGGTGCCTTCTTCGCGGGCTAGGCATTTCTGACTGCCGGATAATGGAGTCTTAATAAAATGCCGAGGAGTCCATTTTTAAATGCCGCTCAAACGAATATGTTACTTGGAATGGTTGGGGTTTTCTGTTTCTTTTTTTTTGTATGGATTTTCGGGATGTCTGCTTTAGTTTTTTTTTTTTTAAGCGGTTTTTGCTTGAATAGGAATATTGGAGCTGAGTGGAAGGGAACAAAAGAATTACCAAACAATTCCCAAACTTTACTCAGAGGAACTATATTTTAAAATAAATTAGGGACAAGGTTTTAAGCACGCGAGAAATAGAAAAGCATTGCTGGCTGACTGATAGGATATCCACTTCGCAGTCGCAAGCCAAACTATTGGATAGAACATTTTACCTACCAAAAAACTTTCTGTTAACAGAATGACCAGGCGGGAGTGTTCAGCTCTACTTATTAGAGTGCCTAACCAAATCGATGCATGCCTTCACTGAGGAGAAAAGCAGTGCATCCTGTTACGGTAAGCCGCTGTAATCCGTGTCGCAGATGCAATTACACAAAATTACTGACAAAATTTTGAAATAAAATAAGCCCAGCAAGATCCAAAAGTCAGTTTAACCTTCGGATAGCAACAGGGGTGACACCAGTGTTCCCAGATTGAGGGGAAAAGCGCCAATTTTGGCGCTTTTTGAAAGAATAAGGGGGAAAAAAGGGACAAGCTGTAAGACAGGGGAACAACAAAAAATCTCTGTAAAACGCAAAATGTTTAGTAATAAAATAAAAAAAATTCAAAAAATTAACTGTTCATATTAAACATGAAGGAAAACAGCTCATCGAACGTCTACGTAGGACTTTTTGTGCATCTGAATGCATTGACTCGTGTTGATATTATGTCTAATAGAAAAGGAAATTATTGTATAACTTGTGCATTTTTATGTGATATGCTTTTCTAAGCTTGTTAATGAGAACAGTTACAGTTTTTAAGTTTTCCTTATGGAACCAAGTGCCAATTTCACTTAGGGGAGAAAAGGGGGATTTTTTTTGGAACTAAGCGGAAAACTATAGCTTTTACTGATAAAAAAAGGGGAAAACAGTCTTCAAAGTCTGGGACCACTGGGTGATACAGCGCCCCAAAGAAGGAAAAAGCTCTCCATTTCACACATTTCCACCATACTTTTCTCTATTCTCAAATTGACAGCTGAGCTCAGTAATACCAGATCGTGGGTAATTACCCATGGACATTTTGCCTTTCAAAATAAACTACAAGGGCGAAAAATTATATTTTTTTATCGTTCAAAACAACAAAAAATAGTGTATTTTGTTGTTTTTTAACGTCGAAATGGATGAAAAGGGCATTTTTGGTAGTCGTCGCGGGCAAATCAGTCCGATAAGTCTGGCATCACTGGCAGCTGTCAGTTCTGGGGTGACACGTCGACCCAGTTGCTATTTATGTTACTATTTTTTTATAGGTTTTGTTATGACTTTCATAATTTTTCATTTCAAAATGGCTTTTCGATAGATTCAAACTATGGAAAAGTAAGTGCAAAAGTTTAGCGGAGATATTTCAGATGATAAAATCTGTATGTTCAATTTTGAGTTTTCGGAAAAAGAGGATAACGTCATAATTATTCTTATGACGACGGGGACATTCCGTTTTCGCAATTGCAAATGTGTTCAGAGAAAAATATGAGCACGTTGGGTCTTAAGTACCACCGCCAAGAAGCAGTAAACCACGACGAAATGTCGTCACTGAGGCGCCGATTGCTAACAAGTTTACCTCGAAATTTGTGTGCTAGTATTCGAGCAATTCTAGGAGACATAATTTAAGGAGCCGCCGATAGAATTTAAGAAGCAGTTAAGATGTTCCATTTGCCGAAGAAATGTTTACCGCGATAGAAAAGTTAAGACAGCTTGCGCAAAATACTTGTTGTTAATGTGTCCAGAGAACCAAAGTAAAAATTGCATAAAGTTTTTTTAATTTTAATAAAGAGAACTTTATCGTAAATTTTACCTAAAATCTAATTAAATCTATTTTTCTTTTGAATTCACTAAAATGTTTTTAAAAATAAAAAATAAATAAAGTACAAGGTTCAGCGATAAATCTTACTTGGCATCTTCAATGCCAAAATAGACAAAGAGGGCATCTTTGGCAATATACTGTGTATGTACACAGCGAGCCTATACAAGACCACATAGGGGAATAAAAACTAGGCATCATGGCAGAAATCACTCGTTTCCCACAATTTGACAGGAAATAGATTTCATTACGAGCGCCGTGTCTGTGAGAATCAACAGTTTTTTTTTTTTTTTTTTCTAAAATAGAATAAGGTTAGCTTTGGACACATTTTACCTGTTTTTGAGGTTCCAGACCCGTGGACCTACTTTTTGAAAAATTATCAAGTAAGATTTTATTCTCTTTTTAATTTATGAACAAAAATCAACACACAAAAAATAAAAAAAGGAATTTTGTGTAATATTTATAAACATTTGTTTTTGATATTTAAAAATGTTTTTGCTGCTGCTATTTTTGTGTTTTGCTTTGTTCCGATTTTTTTTTAATTTTTCAGCGGCAGCATTTCTACAGACTATAATTTATAACAAACTACTTGGGGAGAAGAAACAACACCTTTAGGCAAGCATCTCGGGGTGTTCTTAAATATTTATAAGTTCGAGAACACACAATGGAATTTTTGGAAAAAAATGTATCAGAAGATGAGAGAAAAGCACGACAATGTAGCAAACGTTGAGTCTTCTTTGCTATTCTTTCAGATTGTTAAAAAGTAAACGAAGGCTGAAGACGAAAAGTATCCGGTGAAGTATAAGACAACCGCACGGTTGAGTCGTTAGAAATGTCTCAGTCAAGAAATTACGTTTTAAAGTCTTCAAAAAAGGTAAAATTTGTTAAGTGTACAAAGCCAAACTAAGGCCTGAAAGGTGGAGCACTTCTGTATACCGTCTGAATTTTCTATTGTATTTTTAAGAAATTTATGTTGTTAAAGTTATAAAATGAAATTTAATGCGCTGTACTAATAACAAATTTTAGTCTCGACTTTAAATTTACGAAAGCCCACAACAGCGAAATTAGTATGGAAAATATAGCCACTGTGAACTACTAAAATTTAGAGTCGAAACTAAAAATTGTTATTGGTAAGGCCGAATAAAAATAAATGGTTCGACTTTAGCGCTTCGAAATAAATTGAAGTCGGTATACGCGACTCGAACTAACTTCACATTTTAAATTGCAAATAAAAATTATTTGCTTTAGCAATGAATAATAACTAAGTTTAATTTAATTTGTTAAGTCTTGTTAAGATTTATTTATTTATTTATTTATTTAATTCAAAAAATCGCTTAAAAAGTAGGACAAAAGTCTTATAAATTTTGAAAGCCTTTAAATTAATTTCAGAATTTAGAATTTAATGTATTTATAAAGTTATTTACATCATTATTTATTTATTAAAAGAAATCGAAATTTAAAAAGAGAAAACAAACAATAAAAAAAAGAAAACAAAAAATAGATTAATAAATACATAGAAATTATCAATGATTTGCCAAATAGTTGAAGAGTAAACCTTTAAATCTTCTTGTGCTCTTTACACTTCTCATACTATGGGATAACTGAAAAAAAAATTAGTTTTCACCCGTTAAAATCTGCCGGTCGTTTTTTCTTCAGTTTTTTTATCTTGTGCAAGGATTCTATGAGTGATATTCAGAATATATATTATGAGGATATATATTATCAATATAGAAAGGATTATACCACTTCAGAGCTTTAGGACTAAGACTATCAACAATTGCAATAAAGGTTAAAAACATTGATCGACGTATGATCGACGAATAGTTATGAAAAAATCAAATTGTGTAATATTTTCTTGTCAAAAATGTCGAATAATAGCGCTATTTCATGGCAGCAATAGAAATACCCAAAATAAAAGTAGGTACTTTACAAATCTGTTAACAGCACGGTGCAATGCAGATGCGGAGCCTCATCAAGCTAATTGGAAGAGTCACAACTTCGCACAGCCTCGAGTAATAGTGTTATATTGCCCATTGGAAAAAAAATAGTTGCAGTCATAATAAAAGGCGAATATGAAAATGAGTTATTTAAAGAAACTTTGTTTTGATATATGCACCGCAATCATACTCCGGTGACTCCTCTTACAAATTTTGCAAATGGTTCTTCCTTTCGAGCATAGGAAGACCTCGGCGCAAAAATAAATACAGTTGCCTTAGGAACCTTTCCGCAGAACACCTTGGTTTACAATGAAGTGCTAAGCTGCCAAAGCGTTTACCAAGATTGTGTGATCAGGAGTAGAATGAACGCATCCGTGAGCGAGCAATACGTTGCTTTATCAGAAGAAAAATTCTATCACTCAGCACCCGATTACGGACGCGGTAATACGGCCTCGTTAAAAGTCCTCACCAAAGCGACCCAACCGCATCAATAGATCTTGCCCTTTGCTTGCAACACATTTTAAGACATCAGATGATTGGATGGTAGTGCGCTTTGAACCACATTGCTGAGAAAAGCGTGTGGGTCACATTATCCGCTTATAGAACTAATTTATATGTTCGCCATACCCGCATTGTTCAGACTGTTGATATCTTACTGGGGAAGTTCATGCTTCCTCCACTTCCTTCTGTAGCTCCTACAAAAATAATTAAATTTTGAATCACATTTGCTGAAGAGCAATTTTTAACTGGCCTCCATCCATATAGTAAACAGCTAAAAATGGTGACCTTAAATAAAGCTAAAAGAAATCTGACAAAACATTGCTTACAGAGACGAAACTGGTTGTAACTATGAAGGAACAAACATATTTAGTTGCTGCGCGTTTGAGATATATGACTTTAAGGTGGGGTCATTAAAAATAATAATTGTCGCTCTATGTCTTAGAATACACGAAAAAAATCCTCTAAATCCTTTAAACACTTTGGTGGACATGATTTAAAATTCAGTCAGTCCCTCCCGAGAGGTTTTTTAGAGGTTGTTCGAGTCCCTCACTATTGCAGAAGCATCCCTCGCGTACTTGCTGTGCAATGACTTTCGACGATTTTTCCTTCCAGCGAACCCCCAAACAAAATCGAAAATAAAAACTGCCTTTTGCTAAGACGACTGCAAGGACAACAATAATCCAAAAGGTATGCACAAGCACAGAACTTACTGTGCAATTCCCTAGCAGCCTACTACCCTATGAAAAGTTTTGCCCATGGTTTGTAGGGGTTTACTGAATAAATTTGCACCGATTTGGCAATTGTTTTCACAAGTAATCACGGTTTAAGTAGCAGTCTGTAATTTAGTTCTTTAAGATTTGTTTTGACATGATTTTTCGTTTCATCTTTCAAAGAGCCTGTCCACCTCAAACTTACCTCAAGGTATAGTTATATATTTACCACCGCCATCATTGTCAAAACTGTGCTAATTTATGCCCGCTTTTTAAATGTCTGATGTCACACCTTTTCATGTTACAAATCAGCATACAAATAACAGCCCCATGTTACATTAAACTCGTCCAAAAGCAACCTCTGATATTTGATAGCTTCACCAAGGAAAAAGTCTGCCTTTGTATGTCCGACCACAAACAATAAAAAACAAAAAAAAAATAAGAGCATAAATATTTAGAGACCCTATCTTTTTGCATATTTCGTGGACGCTCAAAAACAAACCAGAACCGTGAGAAACACTAAAAAAGCCAATACCCTTCCGTAATTCAACAATAAATTACTACCAATCAAAAGCTTAATCAAAACATCTCATCACTGTTTTGTGCCAACAACCGCATTAAAAAAAAAGCAACAGCAAATTAAACGAATAAAATACCTACAACGAAAAATTAAGTGGCAAAACTTATATAGTTGTTTTACTGAACGTATCTATACAGAGACGAAGCTTAAGATTCAATTTCAGTTAAAAATAAAAAATAAACCGGCTCCAGATCAGTCATTGAATGCTACACGAATGAGTGTCCGTGTCCAATCAAAAAGTTTTTTTTTTATTCGAACAACAAAACAACAAGAATCTCGATCAATTTTCATATATATTAGCCGAACACATGATTGTGCCGTATATAGGCCGTATAGGCGTGTATGTATGGATTGGATAGGGACGGGGCATAAATACATACATTTTCTGGTTTAGGGAATGGACTTGGACAAGAAGAAGCGGCGTCGAGTGTGTCGATGTCATTAACAAAACATATTCTTTTTGTTCGTCCGTTTATTGGATTTCTGTTTTTTTTTTTTTCGACATCAGATTTTTATACATGTTTGACCAGTATATGGGTATCGGGCGGTTGTAGAGCTGTATTCCTTTAATTAAATTAGTCTTGTAATTAGTTTTTGTTGTGCTGCACATTTTTCACGTTTGCTTCCATGTGTTGGGACTTATAACAATTAATCTGGATAGGTGGGACTGGTCTGAAGAAATGCTTTTGACATCCTAAATAATGAAACTGTATTTCTAGCGCTATTAAGCGGTTCAATTATGACAATGTTGTATATGAACTGAATAAAAAAAAAAAAAAAAACTTTTAGGATTTAAGACGATTTTTTCAAAATGAACGAAATTGACGAATACTTTTAAAAAAAAACAATTGGATAGCCTCACAAATTGTTTATTTTTTTGTAACTAACTGTTTTGAGAGCTCTTTCATGTGTACGCAAGGAAATATGCATTGAGTGAAAAGCTAAGAGCGAGAGTTTCTGAGATTAAGAGAGGTCTTAACATTTTTTTAATAGAGCGGGGCTTTTTGAGCTATTTTTGTATGCATTCATTTTAATGTGCATTTTTATGTAACATTGGAATAGCATCAACTAACTTTCTTACTCATTGTAAACGAGAGTTTAGCAGCGTGATCATCGGAAAGCTATCGGGAGTGATAAAGGATTATTTTTTTGTTTTTACGATTTATTTAATAGTTTAAATGGGTAGAAACAAATCTTTAAGTGACATGGAAATTGCCAAAATAGACGCTTACTATGAGCAAGATCTCTCTAATCGCGCTAAAGCTAAAAAAACTTGATCGAAGTCCAAAAGTAATAACCAGTTATTTAAGAAATCCATTATTTTACGGAAAAAACTATAAAAGTCGTAGGTACTTCCACTGTACCTTCCAGCCGAGAAAAACGGCAAATTATAAGGTAAGCTTCCAATTCAACCCATTCTCTAGGACACGAAGCTGGGCTAGAAGTTAGTCGAATGACCATAAGTAAAGTAATTAAGAGGGCCGAAAACCACCACTTAACAAAGCTCGAAAACAACAGCGGCTTAGTTCTGCATGATCGTACATGGGTTGGAACACTGATGGCATCAGTCACTCAAACGATTGGCGGAAAGTGATATTTTCTGATGAAAAGAAGCTTTTTGTGAACTGCAGAATTTCAGCACCTTACTGCAAAACTGTACTGGAAACGGCTCTACCTCAGTTCCAGGATATTTTCGGACCACTGCCGATCATTTTCCAGCAGAACAATCCGCCAATTCACACAGCTGGAATAATTTAGACTTGGTTACAAGACCAAAACATAGAACAACTTTTCTGGCCACCCTACTCCCCGGATTTGAAGATCATCGAAAATGTGTGGGCTTGGTTGACACGAAAGGTGTACGAAGGTGGGAAGCAGTATACCAACAAAGAGAACCTTATTGAAGGTATCAAAGTGGCATGGCCAGTATCTGCCTTGATCTTTTAAAATCATTGTATGAGGTTGTACAAAGTACTAAAATAATTGTGTAAGCTATAGTAAATAAATAAAAATACTTTTCTAACAAAAAAATAGATCGTTCTCATTTAACTAAAAAAAAGGTGATTCTATTCTAATTCTACAAAAATTAGTGAATCAAAACGAAATTCAAAAAATTCCGTTGCTTTTCGAAACTATTTGACACTTTTCTTAGTCTAAAAACTCAGCCCTACCTTTCAACCCAACATACAATAACATATTATGTACAGATCAAAAAGGTACACAAACAGTTTATTCAAAAATAAATTATGTATGAGGCTGTTCATACGTTCCGGACATATTTATATGCTGCAATTGTTGTCCATTGTTTGAGTATGGTATGTCAAAGATGGGTTTGTACTTGCGATTCCTCTTCAGATCTTCTACTACTTAAATGTGGAGTAGCACAAGTAAAAATGCTGTTCTCCTTCTTTAAATTCCCATGCCTTTTACTATATCTATTTTACTTTACGTATTTTTTTTGTTTTTGTTTATTCTCATTAAACACAAGTTTATTTTGTTTGTTTATTTGTTTGTCAACAAAGTATTCGGCCTTTTATAGACATTATGAATTTGAATTTGAAAATAGAAATAAGTAGCATACAAATGAAATGGGAGACAAAAATATATGAAAAATTAAGTAAATAAAGATAATACAGAAAAAAAAGCAAGGACAAAACTAATTGAAAACTGAACAACACAATTACAACTGGAAATAATTAAACAAGACGGATTTTATTAATTGTATTGAAGATGTACAATCATTATACAATAACATTAAACCATTTGAAGAGGAAGATGAACCGTAATTAGTACGAGAACGAGGTATATAAAAGAAGCTGTTTATTATTTGATTTCCAAAAGAACTTTGTTACTAAGCTCGGCAATAAGAAGAACGGGAGCAATGAATCCACAATTCACAGACTGAGCAATGACACAACAAAGTGGTACACAGATGGGTCGAGACCTGATGAGGGAACTGGGGCGGGAGTTTTGGGCCTGGAACCAAATATTCCGAACCAATGGGCAAAAGTACCAGCATCTTTCAGGCTGAAATCTACGCTATCGACGGGTGTGTCCAAATCAACCTCGACAGAAACAAAGTCAACTGTGAGATAGCCCTCTCTCATCCTTAGATTCTCAAAGGAAACTGGACTGGAGAGAGTGCTGTAGGACAGATCTCTTCCCCCAAAGAAAAAGAAGAGTACAAGAACCTCTAAAATGGTTCCAAAAGGAATCATACTGTAAGGGAACTCTTATGAGGGAATACACCTCTCCGAGGCGTAATAGGTACAATAGACCAAAGGGTCGCAGTACAATAAATCCATTCACATGATAATAATACTACGCAAATTAGGTGATGGAACATTAAGAATGGCAATGAATTAACTAATGTGTACTGATAAAGAAGTTGTACCCTTTTGTAAATCAAGAAAGAAAAATAAAACAACATTTGAAAGAAAGTCAAATTAATTTTAAATAAAATTTTTAAATTTACTTTTATTATTATTGTTTTGTTGGATCGTTAAGTGTTTTGTTCTGTTTTTCCAGTTGTATTCAAAATTTCAATTGCACCCTTTTCGTTCGTTTGCTTTCTGTATTTTGGCTATTTCAAAGGTAAGTTAGTGATTTGTGAAAACTGCGTGCGATACGTTAAGAGCGCTACGTCCAATTTATGGTCGTCATCATTTCTGGCTGAATGGCTTCGTCAATAAACAAAATATGCAGTAATGGTCAGGCAGAAATCCACACGTCCTCCATGAGTCATCATTGCATCCCGATAAAATTAGGGTTTGGTGTGGTTTATGGGCCGGCGGCGTCATTGGGCCGGACTTCTTCCGTGATGATCAAAACCGGCACGTTCCTGTGAATGGGAATCGCTACCGTTCAATGATAACCCAATTGGATGATATGGACTTGGAAGACATGTGGTTCCAACAGGACGGCGCCACAAGCCACACAGCGAATGTCACAATCAATTTATTGGAAACCAAGTTTGGAAAACGTGTTGTCTCACGAAATGGTCCAGTCGCTTGGCCGCCTCGGTCGTGCCATTTGACGCCGTTAGACTTTTTCCTGTGGGGCTACGTCAAGTCATATGGTCTATGCCAACAAGCCAGCGACGATTGATGAACTTCGTACGAATATCGAACGTGAAATTGCAGCAGTATCGGCCGATTTATGCTTGAAAACCGTCGAAAATTGGGTTCAATGTCTGGACTTCTGCAAGCGTGCCCGTGGTGGCCATGCAAAAGAAATTGAGTTCCATACATAATGGCATCGAACGTACTTTCACAGGAATAAAGAATTTCATTGATATCCAAAACCGTTTTTGTTTTATTTAAAAAAACGTTTGTAGCGCTCTTATTGAAAAACTCTTTACATTATCTATTCCAGATATCTACATAAATATAATATAATTATAACTCGATATCCACTGGGCCAATTTTCATGATTCTTTCTTTGTTTTATTCGTATTGCTGTATTTAAAAGATATGATGAAATTGAAAGTCGGCTCAGTTATAAATTTGTTGTGCAACCTAAATGCTCCGAAAGTTTGCCACGGAACGCATTTGATTTGATTGTGAAGAATCTCAAATCGAATGCCATGCAGCAAATGATTTTGAGGGAAAAATTCGAATGCCAACATTTTCATTCAGCGGAATCCCCTTATTCAGAACGATTTGCCATTCGTATTTGAGCGTCTTAAATTTTCCGTGTGCCTCGCTTTCACTATGAAAAATAGTCGCAAGGACAATCGCTGGATATTTGTGGCATCAATTCAATTCCCATGTTTCTCACATGGTCAATTGTATATGGCGTGCTCACGTGTGAGCACACCCATCGATATTGCTATAATATGTACTTCATTTATTTCATAAAGCAGCACGTGCATTCTGCATGCTCAGAATTATTATTTTTATTAGGTACATTAATGAATTTGGGCGGAACGAAGTTCGCTGGGTCAGCTAGTCATTGATATAAGCTGAGTAGGCATGGTGTACAGAAGTTGTAAGCTCGGTTCTGAGCTGTCCATATAAATTATAGGCATCTTCATACTCGAGCGCCACTTCTTATAAGCTATATTTTTAAGTATCTTAAGTCTACGTGTTACATCAACCATCACTATCCCAAGGACAAAAGCAAAATCTAAGTTATTTACAGAGCAGACTTCAGCTATTCCTAAAGTTAAAAATGGACTCCACAGTCAGAGAAAAAAAAAATAGTTATTTTTAACTCTTTTTTAACTATTTTCATAGTCAAAATCGGGAACACTATTTAAAATAGTTAAAAAATAGTTATTTATGACTATTTTCAGTGTAAATTAATATTATTCGTAAAATCTACTGATTAATGGTTAATTTTACTAGACAAAATAGTTATTTTTAGCTAACTGTCAGCTGATGTCTTTTTCAAAACTAACTATTCAATAGTCAATGTTATTAATAATAATAGTTGCTTGTGACTATTTCGATTTTTAATAATCAATTTCCGCACCTCTACGAAAACAAAATCTTAAGACGACCACCCTCAACCTGCAACTAATAATAATTGGCTTATGTTCTCGGAATGAAAATATTATTACAACCTCCCAGACACCTCGCAACTAATCCGACAAAACAGACATGGGAAACATGTATCCCATCACCTACTTAGTTACGTTAATAGGACTGTCTCCCTAATCCAATTGGCCATGAATATCCAAGCAATCGGGGAAAGGATCAACTGCCACCTTCCAGGAAACAATCACTGCACACAACACCATGCAACCGATCCCGAGAGCAGACCATTATTGCGATCATCACATTACAAACAGAAATCGCCTAATAGCCGATTAGGGGATTACCACAACGACGACGCTGAAACACGCTCTCACATGCCATTGTTATTGTCTGTCCATCTAAGCGCGGTCGGCTGCTGCTAATCCTCAAATCATACCCACAAAATATTTTGACGTTTAACTGCAACAAACAATAAACACAATGCATGGCCGACAAGGGCAGCAGCATACACACCGGACCGAACAATGGCAACCGACCGACCGAGATTATAAATAGAGGAGTCGAGTATGTGTCGGTGTCTTGTTGTTGCGTATATATACGTGATGTACGAGAGTGCGGTGGCGGTCCGGTGTGATGTGTATCTGGGTGATGGCACTTTACCGGATGATTTGTATCTTGGACAATGATGCGACAGGTCCAATGGTGTATCTAATAGATTGCTTGCGGCCGGGGTGCACGCTTTGAGGATCGCCGCCCTCAGGGACCACCAACGTGACGGCGGAATGTGACCCAACGGGCGGTACAGCGATCGTGACTGTAACTAGACTTGGTCAGTTTGCCAAATGTTGCGGTCTAATTGAACGAAAAGACTGACCTTGGCAACAACCGACACCGATCACTTCCGGACAAATCGATCGGGCTACTAACAGGCAGTGTATCTTCCCAAATTTATGACACTTTCTCGCCGCTCCCAAGATGGCGTTTCCAACCTGTTACCCCCGGTTAACATGGCAGACAATGCATCACGATCCTCCAATCGCAGGTGCATTACGCCCTTAGATACGGATCGGTTTGTAATAAAAAAGAAGAAGAAGAAAAAAGGAATTTATCGTCGACCTCTATGGTGACAGCGATCGATGTTAATGGGTAATTTAGTGTAAGCATTTGGTGCGTTTAATGGGCCTGCTGAGCAATGGGCGACAACAGTTGGAGATCGGTTGACGATTGGAGACGGAACCTGTTGTCCGAAAGGGTACACTGCACCTATATGTACGCCTACCGGTGACACTGATGTTCTGTCTTTTTTTTTTTCTTTGTTTTTTATTTCCGTTCGCTGTTTGAAGACAGTAAAATGCTCTTTTTTAGAAGAGCCGGAGGACTTAACTGGTGAAATCTATCGAACAGTTGTGGAACATGTGGATATTAATGTGGGAGAGTTTATAGCTCATCAGTGTTTGTTTATGGGATTATGTGTATCGTATATTTATTGGGAGATATTTTGTTCAGTAAAATAGGCTGCACCTATAGCAGGCTGCTGCTTTTGTAGTCCGGTATAAAACGTTCTGTTAAACAGGACAGCTATTGGACGATTATGCGCATGTAAATGGGTATATTTCCAGCTAACCTTTGTCGAAGGGTTTCACCCAGAGGAGTGTAGGCGTCGAGGTGTATCTGAAGGTATATAGATTCGCCTAAGGAAGTTTGTTTGGTACATGAGTTTCTTCGGGAACAACATCGAAAGGTCAAGATGACAGATGCCATAGATGAGCTACTCTGACATAGGGCGTATTCTTTTGAGCTTCGATCCCAGGAAAGCCGAGCAAAGTGGCATTTTCAGCACGCAGTTATAACAACTATACGCTCTACTTGACACTTAGAGGACTCGCACAGTAGTTGTTGTGATTGCGTGCTGAAAATCCTGCTTCACTTTGCTGAGATCGAAGCTCAGAAAAACACGCCTATAGTTGGAGCTAGGTTAGGTTAGGTTAAAGTGACTGTCTTAGACCATTGTAAGGTCTCTTGTGATACCACATGAATCTAAAATGCAATTCTTCCTACTCGTTGAACCAATTGGAGCTTCTGATCAAGCAAAGGAGATTCCGAATGTCTGTGTTTTTTAGATCGTTCAGATCATTATAGTAGAATGCTCCCAAATGGAGTTTTAGTCTTTGTGAGAGGGCCGGACAAGAGGAGATGGAGAATAGTTTCTTCTTCCTCCTCGTCAAGACAGCTTCTGCAAAAATCGTTTTCAAATACGCCAAGCCTTGTTTCATGCCTGCCTATGAGACAGTGTCCTGTGATGACACCTATTGTGGCACTGATATGTTTTCCTATCAAAGGATATCAAGTATCTAGAACATTTTAGATCCAGCTTTGGCCACATCCGTTTTCCCGCTAGACATGTCGAGCCGGTTGTCCATCTAAGATTTGCTCTATTGATAGCATCCTGCTTTATTATGAGTTTACAAGTAGCGATTGGAATACCTAACGAATCCTTAACTGGAAGTATAGGTAGTGTGGTTCCGTGTTTGGCGAGTTCATCAGCCTTGCAGTTACCTGGGATGTCCCTATGCCCCGGCACCCAACAGAGGTGAATATTGAACTGCTCCGCCATCTCTATGAGAGACGAACGACAGTCTTGGGCTGTTATAGAATTTGTAGAGACTGATTCCAGGCACTTGATAGCAGCTTGACTATCCGAGAATATACGGATATCCTTAGCAGATATCACGTTTTCTTTCAGCCAAGATAAGACTTCTTTTATCGCCATAATTTCCGCCTGAAAAACACTACAGTGATCAGGAAGACGGAAGACACCACCACCAACACCATCCTCAGTTTTCGAACCATCCGTGACGAAGTGGATCGATTCATTCACAGGAATGCGTCCTCCTCCCAGAATAATCTGGTGGGAATGGAGACCTGGAAGTTTTTATCGAACTTTAGTTCTGGTGTGATGTAGTCGAAGTTATGTGGAAGGTTCTGAAGATGGTTCCATTGTGTCCATTGTGAAGTGGCTTTAAATATACGGCTGCAGAAGCTGCCCCGCTGATGCACAAGCAAGCTGCTCTTTGGACTTTGCTTAGCTTATCACGATTGATCGCTTTGTTCAAAGCAGTCCACCAAACAGCCACAACATACGTGAGTATCGGTCTTATGACAGAGCCAGTGAGTGGTACGAGGCTGTAAGCCCCATTTGTTCCCTATGGCTTTTTTGCAAGAGAAAAGTGCCACAGTGGCTTTTTTAACTCTTTCTTGGATGTTAAGCTTCCAGGTTATAGTTGGAGCTAAGATAATTAAGAATTTTTGATGACAAGTCAGTGCGCTGAAACATAGCGATTGTGGTGGCGGCATGACCCTCTCACATGTTGGTTACTGGCTCTTGAATATATGGTCGCTTTCTTACAAGGGTGTTCAGCGAAGGGGCAGGTCCAGAAGAGTGCAAAAACTATGTAACTGTGTACCTCGTCGCAGTTCCACAGCGTTTTTTTTAGCGGATTTGTAAATAGAGAAAGACTTAACCAAGGTGCCGCAGGCTTTCCTAACATATATACCCTCAGCTGGTCACAATTATTAGCATTAGGGAAGCTTTTAAAAACATTACGCTGATCATTGCCCACATCCCCACTGAAGAAAGGGAAGCGTTCAACAATAATTTGAAGTCAGATTCGGAAAAGGAGGAGATCTTCTCCGGAAACGGACTCAGGCTAATCGACTTTGACGATTCCCACGACTCGGGTAAAGGGTTGGTCAAATTGACCACGTTGCGGTCGACATTTAGGAATTCCTTCAGTTTTCTATATGTTATGGATGCGGAAATCTGCTACGCAACAACACCCAACGGAGGCTGTTAACAGATTTGACGTCACGATGCTTCTGTCGCAAAAGACAGCCAGCATTTTTATTGATCGCGGCTTAAAAACTCAGCGAGCAGATCATTGGCATTCAGTGTAGGGCATTAGTGGCAACACGGGCCAATGTGTCCTTAGAAGTGCTGCCACCGATGTGCTGACAACCGCAAGGAAACCCCTGGTGCGATGAGGACTGCCAACAAGCAAATGCAGCCAGAAGAAATCCTATCAATCAAAGCTGCAAAGAAAAGTCAGAGATCCTCCGAGATGAGCTCGTATAAACTTTTCTGACAAAATCGAATCGGCTTAGTGCGAGAAAAAGGAAAAAACACGTTAAGCGAAAGGTTGAAATCTATTGAATAATGTTTCCACAGAAGCAATGTTCGAAAGTTCTACCAAAAGATAAAAACAAGAAAAGGCTCTCAGCACCGGCGACTCGGTTTAAATGTCATAGTGGAGAGGTATATGACTTTTAAATAGTCCGGACCGAATAACCATTGCCAGGAGTGAAGACAAAATCCTGCCAATGGTTATTCAGTCCGCACGGAGGCGCCTAAGCAGGAGCCCCCTCTCTCATGAAAATGAAACCATTTTCGGGATCATGGCACAGTGCCAAGAAAAGCGCTGTTGTTCTGCATTAAATTTCATCAGATAAGATATTTGAAGAGCAGTGCAAATTTATAGCTGCCCCCAGCAAGGACCTTGTTTTTGCACAAATATTCAACTTGCAGATCCAAACCTCGTTGTCCTGTAAAGCCATTCCACCCCAAATGATATCGTGTGCCTATGTCGCTTCACTTAACAAATCGCCTGCAACTTAGTCAACAAATTGTACAATTCCCACAACCACATACACTCGCGCACTCAAACCAACAAAAATGTATCTGCCTGCAAATGACCACAGGTGCATCGATCACATAAAATCACAAACAGCATCATTTTTCATGACTTTCCCCTGACCTTCGAAATAAAGAAGAAAGAGGAAAAAAAAACAGCCCTAACACTCATATCCCTTGATCCTTTGATGCATTTTTATTGCGCCGCCTTCTTTATACCATCCCTTAACAATTGCCTACCCAAATTGAAAATTATTGCTGCAATATTGTGACAACAAAGAGCCAAAACAACACAATCACAACATTCTGTAACGGGAGGAGGAACCTACCGTCCATAATAGCTGTGGATCCTTTTATCTGCAGTCTGCACCCATGATGATACCAGAGAGGATCTCCCTAGAGGCTCTAACTCGATGCAATGGCGCGGCATTGAATTCACAAATTGTTCGGTGGACAATTAACCGATATTCGACCCATGATTGCGGCCAGATATTTTGGGTGGTCTGCAGTCAGCCTCACAGTAGGCATCCTCCTCTGATTCTTGCCGCCGCCACACCCATGAAGATGAATGAGTTGTGCTAAACATGTGTCATGTGCATCGTAATCTCATAAATAACACCACAGCCGTATAGGTTACGATTTAGACATTGACCCAAGTCGAAGCCGATTCGCCCAATCCACATGCAAAGTCCTGATTGGAAATGCTTTCCGAACAAATCGCTACATTTATAGACACTTAATCATCGCCGTTGTTTGGATTGGCGGTTCAATACTGGGGGCGATAATAAACCGCACCACGTTGCACCGATGCAAATACCACCTTCTATCGGCTGCGAACGCGTTCGTCCAGCTGCATTGCATTATCCGTCCGAGATGTCTACGGCGATACCGGTCCATCACTCAGAGATGATGGGGGTTGGGGGCGAGAAACGTATTTCGCGGCTATGCAGAAAATTGGTCATTATTTAGTCACGAGCGCAATTGATAGGGTGGTGGACGTTTATTCGGCGGCGTTATGTGCTCAGTAAATGGCGCAATAAAGCCGCACGAAATGTAAACAATTTTTGGGCTCGCGGAGGTGCATGAAATCCAATTAACTTGGCAATTTACGGTTTGGTATGGTATTTGGAATGGTGGCAGAGTGTGATTGAAATTCCGTGGGTGGCGCGAGCGTCTACAAATTGCTGAATAAAAGTGGAATTGCGTATGATGACTAGAATTGGAAAATTTTCAATTATGGCTCAAAGTGAAATGGGAATGGGTGGTGGTGTGTTGAACCAGGTTTTGAAGTAATATGCAACCAAGGGGAAGTGAACGAAAGGTGTTTGTGGGTTTTGATTTTACTAAAAGTGAATCCATGAGAGATATACCAGTTGATTATGAAAATAAAAATACTTCCGAAAATTGCTGCACAAGTGGAACATGTGTGTTAATTAAAACGCGCACTTCTGATTAAGCTGGAGTTACTCAAAATGATTTTTGAAAGCAGTTTCCTAAAATATTTCAAGTAAACGAGATTTGTTGCGCAATTTATAAAATTATAAATAAATATTTGGCACAACTGATGATGATAAAAATAAAAGGGCAATTAGGTTGGTTCGGGTGGAAGGCCACACCAAGTGCACCCTCACTTAATCCAAAAAAGGGCAACTATGCAGCTGGGTTCTGCATATCGTGAGATCACAATAATTGCTTTATTGTGATCTCACTGTGAGTGTTTCTATATTTCTTCAAAATTCTTTAATCCTTACTTGGTGGAAATTTCAAGTTAAACTCTTCAACTGATTTTCAAAATACTTTAGAAGTCCACTTTCCGTCGAATTTTCAAGGCGATTTCAGTGCAATGATCGCAAATTGAGAGGAAAAACTCCAATTTTGGCGATTTAATTATGAAAAAGGGAACTACTTAACAGTAAAATAAAGACGCATTTTCATACGATGCACGCCACTAAAGAGATTCGTCGGCCGAAGAGAGTTATAGTCATAAGAGTAGTGATTAGTGAATACATGACTCTTCACACGTATTCAAGATAGGAAATCTAAAGGTGTGTCCAGACCAACGAAACATATCATAAGTATTTTATAAACGTTTCATGAGGATTTCATAAATATTTCATTAGCACTTCACAAGCATTGATTAACAGAAAAATATGTTTATGAAAAATGTTTATTAAATAAATGGTTTTCCAATGAGAGGTGTTTTTGTGAATGACCCGCTATTTCGGTAGCTGTCACTTTTTAAGCTTTTATTCTTTGACATTTGACAAGTAGAAACTATTACTATAACCATTACTAAAAATGGAACGAGACACGCTTCAAGAACGCATTGAAATTATTAAAATTCACTACAAAAATGGTGAAAATCTTGCAGTCGAAAAATTCGAGCTGTTGGGACAAGTTACTGCTGTGAAGAATAAAACCCGTGCACGTCGCTCAAGAACAACTGAGAATATAGCTGCTGTAGCCCAAGGTGTTGAAGAAAACCCAGGTTTGTCCATTCCTCGTCGTTCTTTGGAATTGGACATGATTAATGATTTTTTTATGGTCGGAGTTGGATGGTATTGATCTGAACAACGTTTACTTTCAACAAGACGGCGCTACGTGCCACACAAGCAACGAAAGCATTGATCTTTTACGGGAAAAGTTTCCGGACCGTGTTATCTCTCGAAGAGGTGATCACAATTGGCCACCGAGATCTTGTGATTTAACACCTTGCGACTTCTTTGAAAGATAAGGGGTACGCCAGCATCCCAGCGTCGATTCAAGACCTCAAAGATAAAATTCGTGAGGCTATCGATGACATAGGGCAGCCATTTTGCGATTTGGTTATGGAAAATTTCATGAAAAGGATATGGTCCTGTATGCGTGCTCAGGGTGGCCATTTGGCTGATGTTGTTTTTTTCATTATTAACGACATACCTTCCTATTTATTATGAAATAAACATCCGATCATTTATCTCAAAAAATGACATTTTTCTTTGAATACCAAAATAACACCTCTTATTGGAAAACCCTTTATTATATAGATGGCGCTGTTGTCGATCTCTAAACCACTCAACCGATTTCAATGATGGGCATTGTTGGTTCCAGTTTTAGGGATAAGATAGTTTTAGACCCGATAGGTCCAAACGAAAGGCACCGGCAAAATCGGGTGGGTACAGCTATATTTAAAAAAGACTGACGTCCGTGTGTGCACTCATAACTCGAGAGCGGATCGCTCGATTTTTACAATTTTGGGCTAGGGGGATTCGTTTCGCCCCAAGGAAGGTTGATATTGTGGATAGAAGTTTGTATGGGGAACCGCACTTTGAAATCGAAAGTCGGCTCAGCTAAAATTAAGTCGAGCAACCCCCATCCACCGAAACTTTTTAACGGTCCACGTTTGATTTGATTCTGAAGAATCTGAAATCAAATTACAAATGGAAGCGACGATTTGACTGCAAAATTCAAAGCAGACATTATAATTCCGCGGATACGGCTTAATCAGAATGATTTGCCATTAGTTTATAAGCGTTTTCAATTTCACATGCGTCTCGCTTTCACTATGACAATTAATAAGTCGCAAGGACAATCGCTGAATATTTGTGGCAACAATTCAATTTTATGTGGAGTACTCACGTGTAAGCAAAACTTTCCGCTTTGGAAGCCGTGTACCGTAAAGCACTTTAGTGAAAAAGCGCTAGGTTTGCCGACGCGTCAATCATTCCGGTTTGATTGAAATTATAATAAAATCCTTACAAATGATTCGATTTTGTTTTCGTTTCCCAGTTAGAATCAAAAAGTTCTCGAATTGTAGGTGGGAAATAATTTCCCAAAATTGGTGGTGATGTAATTGCCCACTTTAAGGTGAAGTTATTTCCATTTTGAACTTATTGCCCGTGAAGTTATTTCCCTGCATTTTCTCTGCAAGAAAAAACACAATATTTTGGCATCTTCTGTGCAGACTTTATTGCACTTTTTTGGCTAATTTTGTAGCTTCAATATTGCTGTCTGTCTTAGAATGGATTTGCCTCAATCATTTTGCAAAATGAGCAGCATCAAATTTAATCTAAGACTTGCTTCTAGCCCCAATTTGGTTTTAAAGAAAATCTGCGTTTTCCTTTGGATTAAATATAAATTTGGTAGATATAGAAAAAAATATGAAATTACTTTCACCACCAAAGAGTAAGAGATCCGCGGAAATCACTAAAGAAAATGTGAAAAAACCTTTTGCAATTGTTCTGGGCTCTCCCCTACCAAAAGTGAGTTTCAATTTGAAGTGAATTTCTTTACTAAGAGAAATGTTCGTGGAAACAGTCCCACTCGGGAATGCCAAGGCTGCTTTTGAGTTGCGGTTCCATGGATCGCGGAGTGTCATCGTTCGATTCCAGCGTGCAGCGGTTACGACACAAAGTTGTTCATTGCGGGTACTTATAGCAACACCATAAGTTTGAGGTACATGTATCTTATAGTACATGCCATCCATCAGCTATTACCAAATTTTAAGCTCTCGCTGCATTCAATCTTCTTTCAAAAGTGATGTAAAACGTAGGATTCCCAAAAAAAAAACACACAATCATCCCCCCACATGAGCATAGTAACGACTTTCACATTCAACCTCTAACAAGCGTTAATACCCACCCTAAAGCCATTTAAGTGACATTGAGCCGCACATCAATCAACAAATTTTTCATCATCTCCCTCTCTGGCCGCCGCCCTCACAATCTGTAAACGAAAGTGACAATAAAATTCCATAAAGCCCAACCGGGAGGGACAAGCGCATACGCAACCGCAACCGCATCCAAAAGACAAAACACAGCCCAAACGGAGTGTAATCCGAAGAGGAAAACACCGAATAGCCCAATAAATTAGGCATCACCTGTGTGATGTTATCAGCGCGCAGCCTTTTAACCCAACCATCCATCTATCTTAACTACTACTTAGCGGCAGTCCCCATAAATAGCCGCGGATGACGGTTTAAATGTTCCCGATAACACACTGGCACTGGCACTCGCACTGGCACTGGCAATCGCACTCCAACAACGCTCCGGTGTCACCGTGCACCGTGCAGTGTTGTACGCGCATTGTGGATCTGCAGTGCCCATTGTGAACATCAGTACGTGTTTAGCTCACCAACCGACAGGCCCCAGCCACCAGCCAGACAAAGTATCTATTTAATGCGTTCTCGCCAGCAAACACAGAACACCTATTAATTGTCCAGCAGGCCGACTCATCCCGATTTTGTTGTGCTTATTGACCTGGTGTCCCCCGTAAATGTAGTGGGCTCAGGCGATTGAGGATAACAAGGATGCCGCCCGATACACCGATATGCCCGGTGAGTACAATATAAATCGTAATGTTTTGACAGCTAGCTGACCGCATTTGAAGTCAACACCGTAGTCCGGTGCGAGTTGAGTTTTGATCGGTCGGGCCACACACGTTACCTGGGCGGCGCGGCGTGGCGGCAACCACTCGGTCACATCCCGAAACGAATCGATGTTGGACCAACAGTTTACCTATTTTATCAGCTCCCATATACCTGTGTGGACCGGATCGAACGCATGCTGTGCGGAAGAGATAGTGCGCGGCACTGCCGAGACGGAGAGTACCTGTGTGACTGAGTATAAATGACTGTCCTGTCGAAAACACTGAACGAATTTCGCTCCGCAAGGCAAATTGGATTTTTGCGAGTTAATTATACCGTAGCGTGTAGATTTTGGCAACACAAACAGTCGGGATGCAGAGTCAGGTGTCAGGACACTAGAACCGAATTCGACTCGGAAGGATTATGAATTTTGCGGTCTGGCAAGTTGTCAAAGGGAGACTGTCGGAGGTGGTATATGCTGTGATGTTCCTTTCACAGTGACGGACGTTGTCTAATTTGATTTTGAGGTTTGCATCCTGTGGTTTTGAGGTCAATTTGAATGTGTACAAGGATTTGTTTCTCGCACAGTGTGGCTTGGGTGACAGGTTTGCTGGCAAAGTGTGAAATGCTTTATGTGGTGAGCAGGACAATAAATACTTCACAATTTTAGGGTTCACCTGCGCCTCACGTGGTCGAGGTGAATATTTGATTAACAGCTACTGCTGTTGGCCTTAATTGCAGTCATTTCTTCAACGGAAGATCGCTCGAGATATATAAATATTTTTTTTTTTTTCTTAACATAATTGGTTAACGCATCGCTGACGGGGTTGGGGGCTTTAATTGGAAATTTACTGATTGTGATCGCTGTTGCGCGAATGTTGCGGATCCCTTTACTCAAGACACAACCATTCAGATGGGTGCAGTGTCGCGGGCGCACGGTAGCCACACCATTAACGTGTGTCCACTTGTTCCGCTTCGCAAATTTGGTCATCACTTGGGCTGTAAATCACTCAAGGAGATATGGCGGTTGTAACTGTGTGTACAGTGTATGGGGAAGGTATGGCACTCGCGCGACTTCTGGGTGAATTGAAGTGGTTAGTCAAAAAATGTACGTCGGCTTGAACGAAACTATATCCACAGTGGAGAGCGGGAAGAGCTTGGCATTTGGAGTAGTATTAGATAGCATTTAGATCTGACAGCATTAAGGCAAGAAAAGGAAATGGAAGAGGGAAACGAAAAAGAAATGCCCCACATTTTACAATTACATGACAAAACGGGTCTTGATAGAAGCTACCTAGCTTTTTGCAACATCTACTGAGCCGTCTCTAGGAGACACTATCTGCAGCAGTTAAGGGGTCATTAAAAAAAAATAAACAGAGGGTCTTGCCCTAAAACGGAGCAGCAGGGTCGCCCCTTTTGAAAACTCTTGAATTGGGAATAAGTCACAGTATAAAAAGGACGCTGTGTTTTGTGATGAAAGGTGTTCTGCATCGTCTTCTGTTTCGGGAGCTGCCTTAATTCCTTCTGGGGCATAGGGCGACAGCCAGATCCTTCCAACTCTCTCTGTTTCCAGCACGATACCTCAGCTGTGTCCACAATTGCGCATTTTGGGACTATAACCAGAGAAAAAACAACGTAAAATCAAAGAAAACCACTTCGATTTAAATATTTTACGGAATGATCTAGCTTCGACTACGAACATTTTTAAATCAAAGTGGCTCGACGTTAATTCAAAGTGTTTCAGTAATTTAAAAAGAATATATTTGTAGTTTGATCTAACCACGTTTTCACCTTGGTTTGATGTGGAATAATTCGTATAGCTCAAATTCACCTACCTTTAAGGCAATGTTTATAAATTTCGGTCCAACAATAATACATCGTAGATTTAAATACATTCAACTTTGCTTTAACTTTAATTTGACAATGACTCATGGTACAATCAAATGTATTTGGATTTAAAAACACTTCGAATACATTTTGAAGTAATCACTGCGCATTGTGTATTCAAGCAAATCCAACTTTGAAAATACTATGTTTAAGCTTTTACTTAACTTCGTTCAGGTATTGGTTCAACACGATTCCATTTTGAATAAGCATTTTTAAACTTTTATCTTACCCTGATGCTTCGTAGACATTACCTCTTTAGACTTTGAAAATAACACGTTTATTATTTGATACATTGAGTACACATCTTTCTTTTCTTTAAAAAAAACATACAACAATTTAAAAATGCTGCTCTCAATAACATTGAATCTTTAAACTAAAGATACAAAAAGTTTATTTTCATCTAAATAAAATTATTTCATCTCATTATTTACTTTCTATAAAAATGTACAGAATTTGTGGACTCTGGGACTGCGAATGAATTTGGTTTAAAACTCTATTTCAGCCAATTCAGAATATTTGAGTTGAGGAAATCCGAATCGTGTACTGTTGGAAACTATAATGCATTTGATATATAATCCGGTTATAATTTTAATTCTCTTAACAATAATCTTAACCTCTGTTTCTCTCCACTTAAAAAATTTACCTCTTAACTCTGCCCGCAGGTCGTGTGTTAAAATATATTCGTCTTTTGAATGTTTTCTCCTAGACTGAAATAAAATTCTTTTTTGAAGAGGGAAATGCTATTGCAAACAAAGAGTAATAAGATTAAGTGCAATCCTTTGACGACTAATATGGAAATAATTTGTGTTTGCAATCATTTAAGCACTAATTGATCTTTTCTAATCGAACATTTCCAACCAAATGTGTTTTTTCTTCGGTAGGTACCTACATATTTAATAATAATAGTTGGCGCAACAGGTCCGTAGGGACCCAAGGCCTAGCTTCTCACAACCATTCGTTTTGTGTGAGTTTTCATTTTTGGAACGAATGGAAGGGATCTACAATTTTATGCCGATTTCAAACGTCTAATTGAGAAGCTCTAAAGACACTAAGACAGTTATACTCTCGGATGTTTGTCAGACGTTCGCGAGAGGTGGCGCAGTGGAAAAAACCCTATGTTGGAATTTGGGTTTTTGCGGGATTCGAACCTGGGACCCCTCGCTTAGTAGTCCAACACACTAACCACTAAGCCACTGCGCCTACATAAATATTTTCACGTGTATTTATACTGAGGTTAATGTATGAACCAGAGACAATACTGAGACCCCCAACTCCGGCCGATTTTCCGTTACTTGCCTACAAGCTATATTACCATGGGGTTGTAAACTTTAGGTGCGTTAGTATTGTTACATAGAAAATCGTATTGACAAATGTCACGAAACTTCAAAAATTCCGGCTCACAAACACACTCGCACCTAAAATAAACAACTTCCGCTGTGGGCAAAGTTGCTTCAGAGCCACTTCCGCTGTGGGCAAAGTTGCTATCAGCGTTCATAGAATTTTATCCGTTAAATTTGAAAATAAATGTTACAACTAAATTTTGTGTGGACAGTGATTAATTTCACAAAATAATTGTATATTTATGTGAAATAAAAGAAAGATGAGCAATTTCTGTAGAATAATAAACAAATTAAAACATTTTTAGCGAACATTCGTAAGGCATTTAACATAAATCGAGTAGAATATACTTATCACATACGACGCTTAGTATACTTCTGGAGTTTAGTTATAATTTATAAATACCAAGATTAATATCGTTGCTGTTATTAAGTATAAATTAAGGTTCCTCTGTTAGTCTAAATATAATTTAAAATATAGTATACGTATGTGCATTTGTTTTATGTTTACGTGTCTCGTGTTTCAAAGCCTACATTTATATTTTTTATTTATTTTGGTATTATAATGGAACAAAAATGGTGAATGAGTACTTTGGTTGAATAGAAATACTAAATGTTATGAAAAAACTAATATGAAAATGTACTGAGATAATATACTTATTCACCAAATTTGAGTTGAACTTCTCTTAAAAAAAGCTGTACTTCTGAACACTGTCACAGCTCACCACGGTTGAAATCTGACACTGACACTGACAACTAGTCTAACTTATCCCAACTTTTTTTTTTCGCGAAATTCGCTGTCAGGTACCGATTGCCTGCACAACTTGCCCAACTTGAATCATGAGTTTCACCCGACTTTTCCTATGCTCCAAAGAAAAGGGCTACTTCACCGTCGTCTAAAATTGTTCCGACTTCTGCCAAGACGATTTAACAGACGACGACATCATGATACTGGACAGCGGAGAACAAGTATTCTTCTGGCTCGGCTCCATAAATGCAGTGAAGTCGAAATTAAATTGGCCTAGAAAACCGCACAAGTAAGTAACACAGCCGACGACAGAAACTCTTTCAGTTTACACAAATATGCATTTATTAACATTTATTCCAGGTATTCAACACAACATCTATCAAATAACCAGAAAGTGCGCGCAAACTTTTCCTCACTCTGAAGAAAAAGGAGTCGAAGCGTCCCACAAAAAGTTTCCATGGCTGGAGTGCACACAAGGCTCCACCAGAACAGAGTGCTGATTCGTTTCATCGTTCATATTAATAACACGTACTGATAGTTTTACATGTAAATTATTTTATATTCAATACATATAATAAAATGTTTCGGAACAACAATAAACTACGATTACTGGTGTTGGCCTAGTCGAAGACTTTGTAAATAGTTGTGACGCCCAGTTGCTCCCTTGGCAGACCAGCAGCAGTGCCTTTAGACGAATCTGTTCTATGTTGATGTCACGATTCTCCCTGTCGACCTGGGCTTTAGTTCTCATCTCGTACTCGAATAGTTTAAGACTGTTTTCCTCCTTCATTTCGATCTCGTGTTTGATGGTTTGCCGGCGCATTGCCTCTTGGAGTGCGACACTTTCCTCTTGCCTAGTAAGTGTTACCGTTTAAAGAATCAATTCACACAACTTTTACAATATACTTACTTTTTGAAATTGTCCTCCTGGATACGTTGCTGCTGCGACAATTGATCCTCATAGCGACGCCTTGCCAATTGGTCTTGATATTGGGCACGATACTATTGTTGGTTGGTCTCTTCCTAGAAGTGGATACAAATGATTAGCAATTCGTCGTCAGGTTCATATTAATTAAAATCCAACTTACAATAAGGGTCTTCCTACGCTCTTCGTGATCGAAACGCTTGTGTTCAACTTTCGCCTGTTCAATATGTGTTTCGTATTCCTTGGCTTTGGCCATACACTCTTGATGACGTGTGTTCTCCTGCATCGTGGACAAATCAAGGGCTTCTCTAGCATGATCTTGAGTGGGAGCTTGTGATTTAACAAACCATGAAGAAATATCTAATAATTAAATATATATAGTGAGACAAATTCATTGAATAGTATGGCTTACTTATATCGATTCCGATTGATATTCATCGTTGTCTCCAGTGCGATCCATTATATTTGGTAAGGCAAGGAAGGCAAGGAAGGTTCTTAACAAAATATTTCCATACATGTTTAACTTTACACTTCATTTGTCTACGATTCAATGCACTTAATTTTTTTTAAATATCTACATACGAGGAATTAAATTAAGTCACACAAAACTCACATTTTAGCACTGGAAATAAGCTTTCCCTTTATAATGTGTTTTATCGTTGACGAGAGTGATTTTTTTCTTTCTTTGTACGATTGAAAGAGAAACAAGAATAACAAAGACAAGGCCTTACTAATAATCAAGCACTAATGTCGACAGTTAGTTGGATGTCAGCTTCAGTAAAAATATACAGCATTTGTGAAACGGTACCAATAAAAAATTACACCCCCACATTTACTAGTGCGACAACTTTCTTAGAAACTATTACATTTATTGTAGTTGCAGAATTCAAAATTCATAATTTGTTCTCGTGAAAAACAAGGTCAATGGTTTCTTTCACAACGAGAATTTTATTCTAAAAAAAGGAATACATAAATTGTAATTAATTTTGCTTAACAGATATCTTTCAAAGGCTTTTTAAGGCTTATTATAAGCAAAAAAAAAACAAAGCACAAAATAGGAAATGCACAAAATATCCGCTGATCGGTCCAATATCATATGCAAATCAGTAATGCCCTATCGGTCGATCAATCTTTGACACAATTTTCGGTACTTTTTACAGCACGCTTTCAACTGTTTCCTAAAACTACTTCACGATTGTTTTATGTGTTCATTTGTGGCGTAATAAAATCCCTTTCAAATTATTCAATAAACGGAACACAGTTTAATTGAATGCTTTGATTTATTCGTAGGCTGGCTGGTATATTATGGATTATAATACTTCATTTTGGAAACTTAGAAACCGAAAAAGTTTAAATTCCCGCTGAAAAAGATAAAGCGCACATTTTTATGCACGAAAGCTGTCATGTTTCCTCTTCTATGAATTCACACATATTCTCGTAATACCTGTTATTCCTCCAGAAGTTAAAAAATTTGTTATTTCGCGTGTATTTAGCTGAGTGCTGACAATTCTTAAGACTATATTTTCCGCGAAGTGAACCGTTTCACACCAACCATTAATTCATTAGATATCCTCATTCTCGGTAGACAAACTATTTTTGCAAAGAGTTTGATAAGGGTTGGATGAGTCGCCCAAGGTACTGAAAATTAGTGAAAAAATGTATGAGCCTTCCAAACTTAAGTAAGAAGATATTTTATCCCAAACTTATAAGAAATTAATTTTTTAGTAAGCATCCATTCGTTGCTTGAAAAAGGAAAACCAATCAAAAAGCAAGAACTAGCGGTTAAACAAGATGAAACAGAAAACAACACAGAAATATATGCTTCAAGTGTTTAGAAATAAAACAAAAATATAATATTTTTAAATTTTTTGCCTACATTTGTACAAATCTGTGTTTATTAGACTTAAAAACCATTTGTATTGCTGTATCGCAATGAATAAAATTAGAAAACATTTACATTAAACTAAAAATAATTTATAATTGTAAACGCTCTGGCTGACAGCAGCGTATTAAAATCGCTCCTATTACAAAATTGAATGACGTGATTTTGGACGGTTGGGCAACACTTGTCTTCAAAGTGACATAAAAGGAGGATTTATTTAGCTAGTGCCCGAGATAAACATGGCTTTCTCAACATTAACATTTAACCCTACAGTTAGCGATATTCTGGCAACTACATTTGTTTATTTGGAAAGTGTGGAGTCTTTGCGTAAACTGCCAGACTAAAGTTGGTTATTGGTAGGGCCGAATAGCAGACAGTTAGTTAAGGATGAACATTTTTCCCTTTAAATCTACGTTGATCGTTATTTAAAAGAACAATATCAATGTAATAATGAACATAAATTCTACTTTGATTCTAAATTAGTGTCCCTTAAAAATCAACATGCAACACTTTATATTAACGTTGATCAAAGATTGAAGCTACATTTGTGCCGTGGAATTTGGACATAAAAATAAATACGCAACGTTTTGAAGTGGATGGCGATTTAAAACGACTTCTAATTGACAATGCAACACTTTGAATGTACGTAGATGTCATTTGGAATCTTAATATTGGACTAATACTATCATTTTCCACTTTCAAACTACGTTGAGAGTAGTTTAAATATTTTTTAAAAAAAAATGGTCATAATGTAAAAGTGAATGCGTTTCACTTTCACTGGCGATTCATTTTTGATTGACATTGTTGCGTTGATAGCGAATGCAGGTTTGACTTCTGATATGGAATTAGAAATTGTAAAGGGTGGTTACATTTTAAGGGCCGATGTTGAATCTGAACCACACCTAAACATCAAGTTTTTACTGCACTTCATTTGACATGCACTTCGGCACATTTTCACCTCAGTGGATTCGTCAATAAGCAGCATTGCCGCATTTGGGCGAATGATAATCCAAGATTGATTGTCGAAAAACCAATGCACCCACAAAGAGTGACTGTGTGGTGCGGTTTATGGGCTGGCGGCATCATCGGGCCGTTTTTTTTTTCCGGTCAGGCAGTTACTGTGAATGGTGTTCGCTATCGTGAGATGATACCGAACTTTTTATGGCCCGAATTGGAAGATATGGATGTGGACAATATGTGGTTTCAACAGGACGGTGCCACTTGCCACACAGCTAACGAAACAATGGCTCTTTTGCGGGAGAAATTCAATGGCCGTGTTATCTCACGTCGTGGCGATGCGATGCGATTTGACACCGTTTGACTTCTTTCTTTGGGGTTATTTGAAAGAAAATGTGTACGTCGATAAGGCAGCAACAATTCAAGAGCTGAAGGATGAGATAATTCGGCACATTAACGGCATAGAACCTCAATTATGCCTCAGCGTCATCGCAAATTTGGACCATCGGATGGAGGTGTGCCGCCGAGGTCGCGGAGGCCATTTGGCCGATATTTTGTTCCATACATAATTGAACCATAAAAAGAAATGACAATAATTTCCTAAATAATTTGTGTTTTATTCAAAATCAACATCGGCCCTTAAAACTTAACCAACCTTTATGTCTCTCTGATATGTGAAAATATTTTTCTTCCAAAATTAATATTGTTTTTTCTATGTTTGTTCCTTGTTATGTAAGAAAATCGAGTTCCAATAACACTTTGTCTCTTACACCTTAAAAACTTAAAAAACCAATCCCACAAACGGTCCAAAAAGTTGGGAAACCCTTTCGATAAGTCTAAGTCTAAGGAAAACATGCACAACGTTGAATAATTTCTTGTACAATAATTAAATTATGAATATGGAAATTGGAAAACAAGCTAAAAGTTGATTCTAAATTTTTCTGGTCATTTATTAACCATAAAAGAAAATCTAATGGACTACCTAGGTAAATTTTTTATAAAATGTATACATCCATTGACATTAAGCAATTTGTTGATCTTTTTTTTTGAAACCGTCATCTTATGCTCCAAGTTTACCGGAATCAAAAATTGGCTTTGGTTCAATATAGTTCTGGAGTTTTAGATGTTATATCTGCTGTTCACAATCTCAAAGGCAGTCCTAAGCCCGGTGCCGACGGTGTTCCAGCGATTGTTTTAAAAAATTGTACAATGCCATATGAATACCGCCACTAAAAATATTTAACCCATCACTAGAATCAGGAGTGTTCCTCATTGAGTTTGACCTTTTTGATCAAACGATTTTAAGTGTGGTTCTGAAAATTATGTCGCAAACTTTAGAGGTAAACATCTATAAGCTTTCTGCGATTCCAAGACTTTTTGAGTGCATTGTTGTGAATAAAATAGAGTTTCACATTAAAGAACACATATCGGAGTTACCACATGGGCTTGCCCCTGGTCGCTCCACAGCAACTTCTTATTTAGTGCACTTTACGTCTTTTGTTGCTAATGCTGTTGAAAGTGGTTTTCAATTTGATGATGTGTACACAGACTTTAGCTAGGCTTTGGGTTCTGTCAACGATATGTTGCTTACAAAAAACTCTTGAGATCCTCGGACTTAACTCGGCAATGCTTAAATGGATATCATCTTATATAACTGGTGGATCTCAGCAGGTATACCTTGAAATTCCTAACTCAAGATCTATTTCATGTACTTCTGGAGTCCCTCAAGGAAGTCACCTTGGGCCGCCCCTTTAGAGCTCCGAATCGAAATTGGAAGTCTTACGCCACCATGTAAAACACACACTCTAGGCTATCGAAAACTATCTAAAGATGACTTGTGTCTGAGCTTGTACCCTTCCTCTTCAACTGAAAGCAACCTTCCCACTTAAGTCCGCATCATGTTAACATTTTTCGAATTGGACTCAGTGGCCCGTTTAATTCAATAATTCGCCTCTATTATGACATCGAAAAATCACCATTAACGTTCAAGCGCCATATTTATTCTCCTCCACCAGTACGCGTTGTCACCCACATCCGCACCAACGCACACAACACTCATTTGCATTCATGTTCCGTGTTCAGTCGCATTGCCCAAAGCTCGACTGCAGTCAGTGTCGCTAAGTTGGTTCCGTTTTATGTAACAAGAACAACAATAGCGTGGTTGTAATAATTGCTGTTGTGTCGTTCTATAACATAATTTATGAATATTTCAAAGTATAGGTAGTAGGCACCCCTCGGCCCTCGCCTTGCCATCAGAGTCAGAGTCAGCTAGCGTGACGCACGGAAATTCATTGTTTCCCATTTCGCTAGTTAGTCCATTAAATAAGTTCATTATGTCCGATGGCGGGGGTTAGTTCCCTAATACGTACAGTCGTACACCCCCTCCCCAAACGCCGGAAAACAGTGAAAAATGTACATTTCATTTTCTGGGCCATTTTCTTTGAGCCCACATCGAGCAAAAGGAAACATCAAACTACTCGTATATAATCGTAGATCCTGGAGGCCAATTATGTGCCGCACGAGTTAAGGAAATTTAATGATTCAACTAGATGCTGCCGCTGGTATGTGCGTGTGTGCTCTAAGGACTTTCGGTTGGAAAATTAATACCAGTGAATAATTCATTAGGCTTTTATAATTTCATTTCATTGTCGAAACTACGTCGAACAACATTTATTTAATTAGACACATCGTCCATCAGAGGGTGGGTTGAGTTCTTCTTATTTTTTCTGTTTTTTTTTTTTATTTTTTGTGCTGGCTTTGAGGTCAAAGGAGAAGTAGAGTCGACATTTCCTTGTAAACAGATTTGATAGTTACCCTCGATAGGCTATAATTAGCATTTTAGACTACACATACGCAGCAGTAAATGGTCTTCAGAAGCAGAAGGGGAATACAATTAATTATCAATCAAGCGATTGGTGTGTAATTAAACATGTCACAGAAAGAGGCCTGGTGGGAGGCATCCCACACATAGGTGCGCCCATAAAGTTCAGTTGCATTCGGGGTTTTTAATGACCGATGTGAGAGATGTTAATCGAGTTTTAATTGATTTCGAGTGGCAGTGGAAGTTGATTTTCCTCAAAAGTTAAACTATGGAAATTATAGCTTTGTGAGTATGACAGGGTTTTGCAGAAGGTAAGCGTTCGAACTTGAAGCTTCAAGCGGAAGGTAGGTTTGTGCTCTATTTTTTGATATTTTAATTAGTGAAAAGTCCTGCGAATTGCCGCACGTGTTTGGTGGGATGGACTGCTGATGATATGCACATTTTTCCGCTTCGAGTTCTTAACTTGAGTTTGAGGCAGACGCAGTCCTCATAGGTATGGAAGTCTTGACTTCGGGTACGCGATTTTGAGAAAATCGAAGTGAAAGACCCTTTCTCACCTAAATTCGTGTTTGCTCGCCAAGGCGGGTGAAAATTTAGACGCCCCATCAATTGGAAGCTCGGTTGAAATTGGCCTTGCAGAGGTATCTGTTGTTTTCTGTCTATAAAGTTATGACTAGGCTTCACTAAATTCGATAAATCTTTCAATTCTCTCTGAAGAGGTTCTAACAAATTTTTATTCGAGTTCAATGGCTAACTTGCATGATCTAAAATATTGGCTGTCTTCTCCGTAGTTTTCTAGGTGTACTTGACCATCAGTTCTTGTGTCTTCAGAATGATTGGACCTGGGCCTAGACAAAAAAAAATTCTCCAGTCATCGCGGCTTAGAGTGCGATGTAAAATATTTGGCCAGTCAATTCAAACGGGACCGAACTACACTGGAAGAATTTTGCGTTCAAAACGAATGTCTGTGCCATATAGTTCGATTTCGAAATTGCCCTTCCTAAGTCTTTTCCAAAATCTGTCGTGTGAATATTGCAGCCCAATTTGGAATCGACTCTATCGTTGGCCCGCGTAAAGTGACCTTCACGTTCTATTCTTTAGGACCTAGGTAATGAGATTCCATACATCTGGACAATTTTTCAGCCGACTTGTTGCTTGGTCTGGCCAAGCTATCGGTCGTTCCTACAGCTTTATTGGAATTTAGTTGAGATAATTCTACTATCACAACATTTTGGACGAATGCTAGATCTTGGTCATCATTGCCAGGCTGTCGGTAGTTATTTATTTTATTAGTATAATTTGTTTATATACATGCATTTGTCATATCTCTGTACTTATTGTTCAATACTGTTCTTAGGTATGCGTTCTCAAGCAAGTCTTACAGTGCATGCTAGATATCTCTCGTTTGGAAATTTTTGCTCATGAAAGTAAGTAAGTAAGTTTCTTGCTTACTCTTCGTCGGAGGTTGAGGTGGTTAATAGGAAAGGAATACGATACCCAAGCCCAAATTCCCCTACTCTCAACTGCCTCTGCAGAAGTCATTATATGTCAGTCCGTGAGTATTGGCAGTGATCTTTAAGACACTCAGTGAATACCGTTTTGATCTGTACGGTATTTCGTGTGCGACGAATTTTCGTTAATTTTCGTAGGCAGGTGATCATTAGTATTTGGCAAGTGGCCTATCTGTAGAAAGATGCTGGCAAGTCCTTGTTCTATCCAGTGATTCCCTTTCCACAGTCCGATTTCGATGCCTAGAAGAAGAAGGTTTTAGCATTCTTCAGTTCAACCGTGACTCACAGGCATGCCAAGCTCTGAGTCTTCTCAAGGGCCGTCATATTGGAGCTCTGGCACGTTCAGTAATACATTCTCTCCATAAAAGCTTACAGCCTTGTATCAGCCCCAGATATTTGCCGCTTTTAACAAACTCGAGTGGAGTGCCGTTGAGATTGGGGAAAGTGAAAAGAGGTGTCTTTACCTCTTTCTGCTGAGTAAGACGACGTCGACCGCGTATAAGACTTTGCATCCGGAATAGTCCATTAAAATCAATAGTAATTTAGTTTAGTAATTTAGTAATTTAGAGACCTCGTTCTCTGGCACAGCTGCACTAGCAAGTAACTTAGGACCAGGGTACAGCACCGGAGAAGCAACAGTTGGCTGTCAATTATCCACAGCGAATGTACAATTAGATGCATTTTTTTTAATTTATTTAATTGATTTTAATCTCTCAGGAGCGGGTGTTCATAAATTACCAACCCTTTCAACTCATTTCAAAGTGAATTAACCTTCTTGAACTTTGCAACTCGATATTTAACCCGTTAGTATGACATCGACTCTTCTCAGCGACAATCTAATCAAACCAACTCAACCCAAGCAGCAGCACCACTATTATCTTTTGATTAAAAACAGATTTCAAATTGGATTCCCATAAATTTTACACACACGTCAGTGCTACTAAAAAATAGATAGCCACCTCCATATGTACCGTACTATAGAATACTTGGTCAATTTAAATTTAATTTGTTTTATGGATTTATGGTTCCATGGGCCGCACCATCAGTCTTCCGAGTAAGTGCTAGATTCTTGATTCTTGATGATCGCGGCCCAGGCACTTTAGCCCAAATGTTCATTTTTATGCGAGTTCAGATGAAAGAAAAAAAAAAACAAGTGACGCTGACGGTGAACCCGAAATTCGTTTCTTTTTCTCATCATTCTTCTGCTCGCTGTGCTCCTATTTTTTTGTTGGTAGCACAGCAGAAAACCTTGTAATAAATTGTGAAAAAATCTGACACAACTATACGAGGAGGATGACGATGCAGCAATTTTATCGCTGGCGGCAGATGTTCCCAAGTGCTAATAATCTCATGCGGAGGGACCACAAAGTACACTCATCATCAACATCGTGGTTGGCGTCGTCATCATCTTCTTCCTCTCGTTCGCCATGTCATAGAAAAACGAGGGAAAAAAAAAACAAAAACATTTCTCCGCCTCCTGACTGTGGCGTAGCAGCGACGATTGTTATTGCCAGGCGAAGCCCTACATAGCTAAGGGATGAGCTACCGCATACTCATCATATATCATTGTTGCGTTCCCACCCCTATTACGTCCGTCTCGGGATAGGGGAATGATGATTGTTGAACCGAAAATTCACAGGACCATTAACAACACATCGCATATGTTACTCCATGTTGACAGCCATTTTGTATGCGGATGGCTGTTGTAGCTGCGACGAGCAACCACATCCGGGGGTGCGGATGGGTGTTGATGATGTTGCTCTCGGCGGAGATTAAATGGCATAGCAGCGGACCAATAATGCGATGTATTGCGGTAACCATCTCGGCATTTTCTGCATCCTTTACGGCTCGTTGTCTCTGTAACACTTGGTGATAATCACCTGGAATTAGAGTTGCGGTAGAGAGTTTTCCCGAGCTCTCCTCGAATCCGGATTAGCAGCAGCAAATGATGATGGATGAGTTCAATATAAATATATCCTTGTTAGGAGCACTTGTTTGGTACTGTGCCGGTGTGTGGTGGGATCATGTGGTTTTGATTGGTGTTTGCGTGTCCTGGCCATTCATCAGCTTGTTATCCTGAGCTGATTTGTTTTGCGGAATCATCTGAGATGGCGCCAGATGCATGAAATGTTTCATTTTCACGATTTTGATGATGGGATCCTATAAAGTTATGAAATACGTGATCTGGGAGTTTGCTGTTTTTAAAACGAATGGTATTTCGCGACAGATTGCCGCAATGATTGACAGATGGAATGAAGAGCTTTTGTAAATAGATTTTGATTCGCTAAATCGAGACGAGAAATTGACCGAGATCGCACGTCTTGCACGTTTGGATGATTTTTTAAAGTCTTTGCGATAAACTTAGAAGTAAGTACAACTTCTCTTCTTTTTTTATATGCAGTGTACCTCAAGGTTCTACAATAGGGTCCCACTTTCTCTTCTCTATTCTTCGTGGTTAAGAGTTGATATGATTGGAATGTATTCCAACGATACTCACCTACTGATCAGTTACATCGATCACTGCGTCAGCTGCGCATATTCCGACTTGAAAACAAATTCGTTTACAACACAACTTGCCGATTATGAATGCAAGAATGTCACATTGTATTGGCATATCAAGAAAATCTCTAAGCAGGGTATTCTTTCTATCTATTTATTACTATTTTTCTTAATGATGAACCAATACCAATTGAATAGGTAAAGACAGAGAAAAAGCCGGGTATAATATTTTATGATACGTTAACTTTTAATGACAATATTCACTTTATTGTGGGAAATGCTCTGCATATACTAAGTATAATCCTAGAAAAATGTGCACCCAAGCTGTGACCAGAGTAGATCGATTTTTTAACTTATGTGGCTAAAAAATCAAAACAAAAAATCGACACAAAACGAATGGTTCTAAGAAGTTGAGGCTTAGTCTAGGGCCAATATACCTATGGACCTGTTGCGTCAACTATTTATTTATATTTCACGTTCTAGTAGCTACCACATCGACAGTCACAGTTTGCCAATATGAATCTACTACAATTCTTGGGAAAAAATACATTTCAAAGTCAGAAGACTCTTCAGCTTAAGTTCATCAGTTTTGCTCTGTTACTGACAACAAGGTGACGCACTTTTTTAACTTTTGACAACTTATGCAACACGTCGACCTAGAAGATCTATTGTGCCAAAGATGGTTGAAAAATGTATACAGGCTTACAAATCTCTATTTTAATATATAGCTGGTGATGAATTGGGCAGATGATTTGCTTAATTTTTGGGGACCCACTATATCCCTGTTTAGCTTTCTTAACTCGACACTCCGCTGAGTCAACTGGGTGTAGGTGCATTCAATTTATGTGATGTAGTTAGCCATGTTGACCTTTGAGAGGGCCTACTATGTTTTTATTACCGTGCCTATGAAATTGTAAGATACTTTTGGCATCATTATTGAAGGATTGAATTGCTATTTCGGCCTGTCTCAGACCTGGGAGTATTCACCTTTTCTTTATCGCAATTTAGTGGCGATTTGAAAATAGCACGAAAAGCTACAGATCCGTAAAAGGGGTTCTATAAAACTTCTGAGGCCAGTTCATCAATTTGTTCGTTTTTTTCAAAAATTACCTCAGCGAAACACACAATAAATTTCGTTTAAAGTAGTGCAAGGCTTATTTGGAGTATTTTTGTTTCAGACATCAATGAAACAGTCGACAAGATCTGGGGTTTTATTCCTATCTCTAGGCCAGTAGGTAGGTTTCCCCGTTGAGTGATATTTGGCGCCGACTTCTTTAATAGTTTCATATAATTCTCTGCCTGTAGAATTTGTTAATCTAGATCCCCAATATTTATTCTTGGCATTAAAATCACCTCACGCGATTTATCTATTGTGAAATATCCGGAAAAGACTCTCAAAATCATTTTTCTTTAGTCTATAGCTAGGAGAGCAGTTATTGCAAACGGCAATAACGATTTTCAGCAAAATGCTTACTTAGAGTAAAATTGTTGTTTTCAAAATGATTGCGTCCTTAATTTTCAAATCGAATCTCCGAAAACGCTGATTTTAGAAACTGCTCATTATCTCGAAAACCCCCTTTTTTGGATTTGGATAAAACTTTTATAACCAAGAAATGCTTACATTTCAAACAAGATTTGTTTGTAACAGATAACTTAGTATTTTTCAATCATGGTTTATTTTGTTCCAAAATCATTGAGAAGCGTACTTTGAACAAGTAAAGTAGTTTGCATCTCAGCATTGAGAAAATTAAAACACGTGCTCGAACGTTACACTTTATTGGTCGTCTCTCAATGATGATACTAAAAATTTAATAGGGAATGTATGATAAGCCAGAAATATAGATCATTAAGGAGCCAATGATTTGCCATGATATTCCTGACATGCCTTTTCCTAAAATCGAAATGGGTTTTATGGAAACAGATGGAAAAATCTTACTTTTTATGGCAGATTACTACACAAAATATTTTTTAGTTAATTGTGCAGTCGAAAAGAAAAACTGCTCAAACTGTTATACAAACTGTACTCCCCATTTTTGCATCTCATGGATTGCCCGAATTATTATTGCTGACATACCGTTTGGATCATTTGAGTTCAATGTTTTGTACAAGATTAGATATAAACATTAGTCCAATTTACTCGAAGTCGAAAGTGAAAGCCGTGAAATCGATAAATTCGGATCATCAGCGACACCTGCACTTGCAGCAGCAATATTTTCGACTGAGCGTGCATTAAGATGATGCACAGGCCTTACGACATCAGTAACGCTTCCACTGTCTTCAAATTTCTTCACAATCTTACCGATTGCTTGCGTTGTCAGTCGTTTGTGACGACCAAAACCATCGCGTAATGCGTGAAAAGTAGCTACGTTTGAATCACCACTTTTGTAGTAAGATTAAATAATTTAAACGCATTGTTCGATTGTTAAGGGATCAATTACCGTAAATGGCACATATTCAACTAAATATTTTGACACTTCAAATGACAGCTGAGTTTGACAGGTGTTGAATGCCTGCGCTACCAACTTGAAACCACGATTCGAATGACCCTGATTGGTTAATTATTATATGTAATCAATCCAGTTATAATAAACAAGCCATACTAAAGGGTCCGCCATCTAGTTTTATCCTTCCGCTGAACGACTATGGTTGTGTGTACACTTGAACAACGCTGGGAGATATTGCGACATTACTTTGAAAATCGACTTAGAGAAGATGCCGATTTTGCCAAAAAAAATCATCTTTTCAGATGAAGCTCATTTTCATCTTGACGGGTGTGTAAACAAGCAAAATTGTCGCATTTGGGGCACAGAAAACCCGCACACATACAATGAAAAGCCGATATACCCAAAACGAGTCACTGTTTGGTGCGGAATTTGGTCCAGAGGCATAATTGGGCCATTTTTCTTCCAAAATGAGCAAGGAGTGGCCGTTACAGTCAATGGCGATCGTTATCGGGCCATGTTGAACGAATTTTTGTTCACAAAAATTGAATGGGAGGATATTGGCAGCATTTGGTTTCAACAGGACGGCGCTACGTGCCACACAGCCGCAGCGACACTCGATGTTTTGCGCCCTGTTTGTGAAGATCCCATTATCAGCCGCAGAGCTGATGTCGTTTGGCCACCTCGGAGCTGCGATTTGACAGCGTTGGACTATTATATGTGGGGTGCCGTAAAAGATAAGTGTTACGACGACAAGCCAGAGACAATTGACGCTTTAAAGGACAATATTCGTGAAGCCATTGGTGAAATACAGCTGCACGCAATCGATGATGTGCTTAAAAATTGGACCGATCGTGTAGGCTACTGCATGGCCAGCCGAGGCAGCAATTTGAATGAAATTTTTTTTCATTATTAACCGGAAGGATTGTACTATCAAATAAAAAAAGGAAATTATAGAAAATATTCAGTAGTTTTTTTTATAGCATTTTCAAAAAAAAAAAAGTTATTTGGCGGACCCTGTACAAATATCGCAAGCGTGTCCTCTTTAATTTTAACACAGTTGCAATACATACTACAATATCTAATACTCAGTTTACAGCTAAATAGTTAAGCAATAGTATTTTCCAAACTAAGCATTGCAATATTTGTTACTGTTTTGTCTGCTCAGTTTAACAAATACCGCCCTATAGGTTTTTTTTAAAACACTTATTTATGACAGTCAACAAATTCTGAATAATATCTCGTACTTAGTTTTTCTCCAAAAATTCGAATAAATCAGTTTTTTTAAATTATTTCTCAAAAATGACTACCCAAAAGCCAATCGGAGCTCGTGTACTTTTTTAAAACTCAAAACCGCACTTCCATTTAAATTGAAATAACAGAGGGAAAACTTATTTTTAGCGAAAATTACCCACTGCTTCCTTTTTTTTATTGAATATGCAACGTAAGATAATTCCAACCACTTGGAGTTTACACATTCAGAATATCCCACTTCATTTGCATCCCCACACACGTCCATCGGGATATTCAGTCTATTACTGCTTTTGCAAATTCAAAAACAAGTCTCTGAATTCTTACATTACATATCCATGTAAAGATACCGGTCTATCACGAACCCTACTTCCAATCATTGACAACATAAACCAGCTTCATAAATCTATTCCAGTCAAAAATAAAAACATGCCCTAGCAGATCAAAAATTGAAACTCCTACTACGTTTGTCTTCGTATCCAAAAACTTGTAAAGTGTAAGAGCTATAAAATGGTACAGTAGGTGCTTATAGCTCTCTAACCAGATCTTTTGCCGGTTACTGAGGGTTTCTACTTTTAAAAACGCATATTGCTATTCAATGCCACATAAGATGAATATCCCAAAAGTGAATTTTATTTAACACAATTATTATATGTATTTTATGCACCGTTTGTTTTATCTAGCATCGCTTTTTAGATTTTTACCTAACTACCTAATAAAAGAAGAAAACATCCAACCAAACTTTTGACTTTATTTAAATCAATTTTACACCACAATCGCACCAGGTGAACAATAATGCCTGCCGATTCCAGTCGAAATGGCGTTCGAAAAGATCCAAAAACCACCATTCGCCCCGCGTTAAAACCCAATTAACCCGCAGCGATTTTAGATTTTCCCCCACAAAACTAAATAAACACTAAACTATCTCAACGGTCCCATCTCATCAGAGCTGTGCTAAATTACATTCCACAATCGGAATTCAATAGACGAATACGACGACGACGACGACGACGAGGACGTATACTATATGCCAACTGCAGACTACACCGCGCACAAGAAAGCGGTCGCACATCCAAGTTGCCCCGCATGGAACTCCGCGACTAGCGAAAACATCTAAACATCTATTGTCGGAGTAATGGCTAATGTATTACCACCAACAATGGACATCTCCCGACCAGCTGGAGAGCATAATAATAAGGATGTGATAGAGTAATACATTTGCTGTCAAATTACATGCGAAGCGCATTTAATGCAACAGACCAAGCAACAACTGCAGCAACATGAGCTGTCCGGGGCTGGTCGGGTGCACGGGCAACCAGATCACAGTGCACATCTCGCGCAGCATCACTGATTCCAGATCGCAGATAGCTTTGGCAAAGCGCGCCCGATGGAATCTATCCCTGGACGTAAGCCTCCCCCTCCGGAGGGAGTATGAGCGTCTCGTACGAGTATACTGTGCGCGCTCTGCTCTGTGCGCAGTCAAAGTTAATACTCTTCGCAGTCCTTAGCCGTTGCTGATGCACCTCTGAACATGGGCATCCTCTTTGGTTGTTTATTGCTTGTCAGACATTTATTGCCTCGACGGATGCAGTCCGCCGAGCCCAGCATCGCAGCAAGAAGTGGTCCAGTGCGGTTTGTGTGCGAGCGCGCGCCCGCAAACACACACATACACACACACACACACAGTGCTCTTGTTGGCGGAGATATGGCGATGGTGGTGGAGCTTATTAAATGATATCGCGAATGCCTTAATGTGGCCTCTTAATCGATGGCTGCTGTTGCTGCTGCTGTTCCCGCTGCTGCGGCTGCCGTTGCATCAAGCGCAGTCTATAAATGGAACAACGAACAACTCGATGGGGAATCAGATGACGAGGTTCGAGTTCTTCGGTCCGCGGTCCTGTTCCATTGGCTCCCATATTGATGATGGGGCCGCGATGCTTCTTATTGCTGCGACGAGTGACTGCTGTTTTTCTGTGTCCGTGTGTTTTGGTCCGATGTTTATGTTATGGTTTTTCTGTGTAATATGTTGTTCCAAATGTCTGCGCCATTGGATTTGTTTTGTTTCTCTCCTAAATAATTTGTAAAGGATTTAATCGGAATATTAGATCGTTTGATCGGGTGAAAAACGATAATTGATGCTGCAGAGTGCACAAGTTGCCGCTCGCTCATGGCATTTTGTCAGATATTGGGACGAGTTGGTTGCTGTCGTAATTCTTCGAAAGTGATTCGCCCTTTGACTGCGTTTTGCAAAAAGTTGCGACATTCGGAATCCTACAACCAACCGGCTGTGAGAAAGCTGATCTAAAGTCGTCGGGGGAGCGGTGTTCGGTCGCCGTAAGCTTCCAACTGCAGCAGCAGGAGTTACAAGGAGCCCAGGAAGGAATCGATTCGGCAGTTATTTGAGGTGGCAGTTGAACTAGCTGGTGGGAAAGCTCTACTTTTGTATAAGGCGGTTAGCAGTTTGTTCCGTTGATGACAGACAGCAAGGAAACCGAGTTCTAGAGTTCGACCCCCGAACTATGACGGTAAAAAAAATAAATAAATAATTAGTTGGCGCAGACCCAAATTCTCACAACCATTCGTTTTGTGTGGGTTTTTATTTTTGGGACGAATGGAAGGGATCTACAATTTTATGCCGAGTCGAAGCGGCCAATATTGAGAAGCTTCACAAAAAGTTGCTGTTTGCTGCGGATTTTGGGACAGCCGGCGGCGGCATTTGGTCTAAGTTTTTTTTTTTTTTTTGAAAATTAAGTTGGTGAGGCCATCACCATCAAGGACGATGCTAACCGATTTCTTTTGTCGCGAATGGAACGATATGGAGGTAGACGACATATGGCTCTAGCAGGACAATAAATGTAAAAAGAATAAATGTTGAGTATGATTTCATAGATAGCTTTACTTGTTCTCTATCCATCAAAAAATGTTCATCCATTTCAGGTTTCCTTAATGTTCTCTTTATGAATAATATTTTTTACAGTAGAGTTCATGCAACTACCTTGGGGGGTTGTTCCAAAAATTGGTTAATAACACGCAAGTTAAACCCAAGTTTCCACTAGGGCAAAAGCGAATTTTAAGAAACTTAGTTTATTTAGCACCATATTTTAACAAAATCCACACATGATTTGAAATTCTGTGGTTTAATGATGGTGTACAGTGTTGAATGATGTTACGTAGGAACAGTAAAAAGTCAAATGCTATTCATATTTAAAAAATACGCATTATTATCGGAAAGTAATTTCATAAAAATACGAATATATGGTTAAACGCCTAACAAAAAGACAAAATTTGATCCGATTTCAGATTTTGCGTATTCAATCGAACGTATAAGAATGCTCATTGTTTTATAAATTGTTAATATTCGCTGCTATAATTCGTTTTCTATAGATATGTATACCTACTCTTTTAAAAATTTTAAAACAATGTATTTTGAAGTGTCCAATGATATTTTGATAAACCTCTCTTAATTATTAATTAACAAAAAAAAGTGCACTCTGTGGGTTTTTTTAATACAAAAACTGATACTGTTCCGAGTATTTCCCATAAATAAAGGACGATCTACATAGGATTTTTTTTAGCGTGGAATCTACCAAAAAGAGCCAAATGAATACATAGTTAAATTTGAGAGCAATAAGTAGTCCAAACGGAATAAATATCGAATTATTTTTTGGAATTTAACAACTGCATACATTATTGTGCAAGGATGAAGCTTACGCACCAATTACAGATTAAAAATTATGCTAAAACTAAAGTATTTTGTTCCCCGCAACATAAAAAAGATAAGTTTCCTTAAACTGTGTTAAAATACCTATTTTGTTTCAATACGACTTCAAAATTAAATGCATTAAAATATGCGAAAAAACATAAGTGTATTTTATTTTCTTTAAAATCTACAATAAAAGCTTGAAGTTACAAAATCTCTTTTAAGAAAAGTGCAAAAACCCGTTTTACACAGAGCTAAAACCACATAAAACAGAAGAAAAGTTATAAGATTTCTCTATGGTTTTAGTCTAAGAAGAAAGTCGTATTGAAACAATAGAAAAAATCTTATTAAAATGTTGGTGAATTCTCTATATGAAAGTGAATTTGATATGACGTGAAAACCTTTTAGCAGCAATAGGGAAAAATTATCGAAAGTATATGAAAAGCGCTTGAAAATTCCTGGAAAACTTATTAAAAATTTTAAAATGTTGTATTTAGAATTTCTTGAATTTCTGGTATTCAAACGACAATTCTTAATTCTTAGATTTTCCTTCCCTGTAAAGAATGGCATCTTTATTTGTTCCATGTATCCCTTCTGGAAGCGAATAAGTTGTCGCATTGAATACAGCTGGAGACACGTGATGCAGTCCTTAGAATCTAGGAAAAGAATGTAATTATTTAATGATTACTTAAATGTTTCAATTTTTTTTACACAAAAGATTACCTTTCGAAATTCCGTCTTTCATCAAACTTTTTAGCATTTCATTCGTCTTTGTATTTTTAATTTCCTCTTAGAAACAAAATAATGCTATTTGGAAAGAAATTGTCGTATTTAACCTTTAGAGTACCACGGCCACGTTTTTGTCTATACTCCGTTTATTTATAATTGCTTTTAATACTTCTTTTACAAAAGTACATTTTTTGGCATTCTTAAAAGAAATTCAACGTGATTACACATTTTCGGCAATTTTTAAATAACAATAGATTAATTACAAAGTAAGAGGAAATAACGACCACTTCGTAATTTAAGAAACATTTTTTTGTATTATTTAAAAATGGCAAATAGTCGATTTGTCCGAGCTTTTATTGGTTCTGGCATGGGTATTACTCCCTACAATTTTTTTAAAGTTTAAATCAATATTATTGAAATCTTGCATTTGAAGATATATAAATATTTATATTGCTAAAAAACGTTACAAACAACTTCCATCAAAAAACTAGAAAAATTCTTGCTTTTTATGAATTTAATGAAAATTTACTTTGCATATTGCATTTCTTAATGTATATCGGCCATAAACAATATTAAAATAAACTTGAATAAAGCTTATACCTGACTTTAATTGGGGAGACCTATGGTACCCCACTCTGTCTCTTGGGTCTCAAAATTTACTTGGCACTCTAAAGGTTAAGAAAAGGTAAGAGTGCATTAAAATGTATTGGCTACTTTATCCCCATTAACTGTTAATTGGCTATATTTAATTACATTATTGGTTATATTAAACACGGTACATTTACAATTTGTATGTCTCTTACCTAAACCGGATTGTGCACGTATCTATACATTTTCCACATTAGCACAATCACCCATTATTATATTTACATTACTTTCACTTTTCGACCTGTGCAATCTAAATATATGAGAAAACCTTAAGTTCTAAGAGGACATTCTAGGTCCTATTGACCTAAGAATGTTTAAGAAGCTCTTTTAACAAATTCGTCTGCTCAAAACCAAATATTTATAAGGTTTTCATATTATTATAACATGCAATGTGAAAATGTCATGTTAAATTAAAATTTTAAGGAGAAAGCTTATTGATTTGAGAAGATTTAGTTTAAAAATGTTAGTTTTTTTTAATGTGATTGACTTCTAGAAGCCAAATAGTAACAAGATTTTCATATTATTTGTAATATTTAATATGATATTTCAAGTAAAAATTATATGAAAAACTCTTAAAAAAGATAAATATTATTTTCTTTATTGAACCATTAAGATTTCTCTATAGAAATATCACACTATTTACTCGTTTTAATCGGATTTCATAGTAAAACAGTCCAATAATAGTCATTTTTCGCTCTGTTAGTAAAATTTTTTCTGATTAATATCATGAGATGGATTTCTGCAAAATATTGGCAAAAAAAACACGATTATATTAAGCTATTTGGCATTTTGATGAAATTATATAAGGAATTCTATTTTCTGACAATTTCATCAACTGCGATGTGAACGCCGGCCGTGTACGTAATAAAGGGCACCAAAAATGTCGAACACAGTCGCCCCCACTTAAAATTCCAGCAAAAAATAGCATCCCGATTGACAGTCCCTACATAGGATTTTTTACGCGTGCGGCAGCAATGGCGCTCCTTTTGTAAATCCATTTGTTTCTGCTCTCAGTTGACCATCTAGTTTGTACCATCTTTCCCAAGGACGCACACATTCTAATTGAACGATTTTTATTGGTAGTCTACGAGTGAGTCGAAAAATTAACTGAGAACTGTTTGGTTTTTGTTTTAGTTATTTGTTATACTCAGAACAACTTACTGTGATGACTAACCCTTTTGTTTAAAACTAAGACTCGACTTATAGCAGTTTAAGCTTGTGCTATCCCTTTTCCTCATCACAGTTGTACACTGCTCATAAGGACTTATCTGGATCTTAAATCTTTACGACCTAAGAGTCACATTAGCAAATGGCCTATAGGAGAACCCCTTGGAAAAATTAAAATTCAAAATATCGTGTGAAATCGTCCATAAAAACCGATTTCGTGCCAGGACATCACTATAAACGCGGCGGCACCCCCTCTATTAACGGCCATAATATCCCAATAAAAGATCCCCCACGCACTGATCTCATTATCTCATCTCACAATGCATTAGCACACACGCTAATGCCTCACAATTGAGTGGGATATCATAAAAATCCGAATCAAACCGCAACATCCTCTAGAATCAGTCAAATTTTATGCCGCAAAGTCGTGACTTTTGGGTGGTCCAGCTCTCAGCTCCCCATGCCATAACAATAAAAATTCAAATTAGCCTCTTGTTGTTGGTTGCAGCGCACACACGCAAGCAAGTAGCGCCATTAGTACCAGGAAGCATCCTTTCCCACGACCTTCCACGCTATTATCCTCCAGGTATACGAGGCATATCTGCATTCATAGAGACAATTGCGTGCTCATCCGTATCATATGCGGCGGCTTTAAAGGAATTTCCCATTGTGACCAAGGACATTTTTTTTTTTTGTCAACCAAAGGATCTCGACTATTCACCAATATGGGTGCGTTTGTAGTTTGTTTATAAATCTCGATTTTATTTGTTGACAAAACTTTATCAGTTGCCATTGCCGTTACCGTTGCCGTATGTCCTTTCAACATTTGCCGTTCGTGTTTGTTTACCTGGCGAGATGGTGCTCCTTTTGTGGCCTCATTGTTGCACCAATTCATTGCCAGGATAAATATTTTCGTTGTCGTCGTCGGTCGGTGCGCTTTTGTCGAGGTCCCTTTTTTATTGGATGTAATGACTTTTTGGCTGCCAGTGACATTAATACGACATTGCATTGGAACTGTGGTGTAGGATGGCCCGGTCAGTGTTGCAATTTAAGGTTTCCCTCTCTTTTTCTGTATGGCATTGTTTGGACCAAGTGACTTATGGTCGCCGGATAATGGTTTTGTTCGGCAGAACTTTGATGCCAGCCGACAGCGGCGATTATAGCTGCTGGGAGAAAGGGATTGGAAAGGACAATCTTCATCTGACATGAAAGGAGGAAGTCGATATGTTGTGTGATGAAAAATGAGGTGGTCCTTTTGGAGCTCTCTGTTCAAATGTATAAGACAAATTGTCTCTACTGTCTAGTGGTGGTTTGGGGTCTCATCAACAAAGCCTTTTGCATAGTTGACCTATACGGCGGACAATTGGAAGGCTTTGCAAGCCCATGCACTTGCCTCAATATAGGAAAAAAATGTACTTCTGGCCACACGTGAATTGTAATGTCCTTCACGGATAAATATACTGTGAGAGCATACCTTCGGCAAGCTTGTGACTACCAGAAACTATGCCTGACCCCTTAGTAAAAAACTCGTTGAATTTGGACTTAATGGCTTTCGGTGAGACCAGGCGTTACAGCGCTAATACAAATATTGCATGATATCTCTCACTTAAGAGCTTCGCACAATTATCGAATAAACGGCCGTTAAAATGGCGTTCACATAATGGTTACCAATTAAAAGATAGAAGCCAAACTGAGCTCTGTCTTGGGTGCCGGGGCTCGTTAGCAAGAGTGTTGCTATAGATTTATACGTCTGCAAGAAGCGTTAAGTGGAAAATTCTTCATTCTCCAACTGCATGCGGTTAGTGGGAACTTCTTGGTAGAATCCGACCACCACCACGAATAGATGAGGATGGAAAATGCATTGCCTGGTGAATAGATACGCGTGAACATTGCACAGGGGGTTTCTTTGATTGTTTAAATTATTTCTAATTTAATTCAGTAGTTCAATTTGCCATTTATAGATGAAAGAAGAAAGCCGCTCCTGGTTGCTTAAGTGGGGTGCCCCGGTTTGTCTGTTGTTGTTTTTTTTTTTTTTTTTCTGTTCCAAGCAATCAGCTATTATAAGATAATTACTGTGGGTAAGTTTCAATTTGTGCGAACAGTCATGCGAAAAGTAGCAAAACGAATGGAAATTTAATGGAAAATGAAAGAAACGCATTATCACACGGTTGCTTGTAATTAAATTGGTTTATGCTCAGCCATTATTGGAGTCGTTTGGATTTCAAAGTGATTCGAATGGGTGTGAGTGGTCTAACCCAGTTTAAGTGGACGATTGGGGATTACGGTCGATTTAGAACGACACTGATGAAGCATTTAACTCCAGCTTTAGGCAACGTTTATCGCGTTTCTTTAGTCCATGTATGTGTATATTAGCGTTCTGTTTGGTTCGCTGAAATTTTCGAGGTCTATATATTTTTTTTTTAAATGATTTCGACGACTAAACGGATGTATAATTTTTTTTGGGGAGCTCGTGTGATATGGGCTCGACATTTTTGATTTTAATTTTTTCAAAGTGTGTCAATTACTTGCCCCTATGGTTATAGTTCTCCACCCCGGTCCACAGTATTGAGTTGAGCTCTCATCATTATTTTATCGCCTATAATAACACATTAAATGACGAGAATGTGACGATTTACCACTTCAATTCAGCGCAGAGTAGCAATAGGTATCGTTTTCTTGACGACATGCTTGAGTTTACAGCAAAAGAAATCGGAAAAACAGGTTGCTTTCTACAATGGAAATCACCTTGTCACACCTTGATGAAGCACTATACCGTCGTGCCGCGAAAATAGCAATTGGGCAATTTTTTTCGGAGGCCACTTTCCTAAAATGGTGTTAGTTTTTCTTTTCGGTTTTATACCCCACTAACTTTACCACAGCGTTACCACTTAAGGACTATTTTTTCGAAGTAGATTCTCTAAAAAAATGCAGTAGATTTAATTTTTTAAACCTAAAGATTTAAATTTCGATAAAAATGCTGTAGATCTATTGGAATTGCAGCAATGTGGCAACTCTATTTACCGCTGATGAAGTGATGAAGCAGCTGGAAAAACCTGTACCGTATATCCCAGAAGGGCACACGGGGCCACAAATGGTCGATATATTGATTTACACTATAATTTCGTTCTATATATGGCCTGACAAGAAAAAAAAATAGGGAGTAAATGATATTGTATTGCCAGGAAGGGAAGACATGTATAGTTCCTCATTTCGCGACCGTGAGCTGCCCGTCTGAGAATTAACGTCAACATTACTAAATTAAAATATATTCAGATATAAAAATAACATTTTTTTTATTGTTTTTTGTAGACAGTGAACATTTTATACGTTACTGGCTGTTCCCGCACGGCTTTGGCCGTGCTAAACAAAATTGCTACCGTAAGGAAAATCTACTATTTACTATCTACTAAATTCATGTAGAATTTTCGAAAAATACGATCTCAGTGTATATTGCGATCAAAATAAAAAGAAGAGAATTCAAATTATATTTTATTTTTTAAGAATTTTCTAATTTCCTTTTTAAATGGGAGAAAATTTAACTAAGGCGGTTTTTTGTATACTTTTCATGAAAGAGATTTTGCAACTTCAAACTTTTATTGTATATTTTGAAGAAAATAATTTTTTTTTTGTCGATTTTAATGCATTTAATTTCAGAGTCTTCAAACAAAGTTTATGGAAAGGGTATTTTTTTTATGTTGTAAGGAACCAAATACTTTAGTTTTAGCATTATTTTTAATATGTTATGTGTATTCAGAATGTATACTTGCAAAATAATGTATGCATTTGTTAAATTCGATATTTTTTACGTTTATACTATATATTGCTCTCAAATTTAACTAAGTATGCATTTGGGTTTTTCTGGAAGATTCCACACTAAACCAAGTCCTATGTAGATTGCCCTTTGTTTATGGGAAATACTCGGAACAGAATCAGTTTTTGTATTAAAAAAACACAAACGGAGTGCACTTGTTTTTCTTAATTAATATCTAATTAAGAGAGGTTTATAAATATATCAGTGGATACTTCAGAATAGATTGTTAGATTGTTATAAAGTTTGTAAAAGAACATATCTATAGAAACCGAAACAGAGCATGCGAATATTAACAATTAATAAAACAATGAGGATTCTTACGTTCGATTGAATACGAAAATCTGAAATCGGATCAAATTTTGTCTTTTTGTTAGGAGTTAAATCACATACTCGTATTTTTACGAAATTACTTTCCGATATTAACACGTATTTTTTAAATATGAATAGTATTTGAATTTTTACTGTTCCTACGTAACATCATTCAACACTGTACACCGTTATTAAACCACAGAATTTCAAATCATGTGTGGATTTTGTTAAAATATGGTGCTAAATAAACGGAGTTGAAAACACCCAGCAAGCGTAGTAGAAATGTATGTTCGGGAACATTGTATAAAACTCACTTTTGCCCTAGTGAAAACTTGCATTGTTATTAACCAATTTTTGGAACAACCCCCCAAGGTAGTTGCATGAATTCTACTGTACGAATTATTATTTATAAAAAGAAAATTAAGGAAACCTGAAATGGATGAACATTTTTTGGCACTGAAGATGGATAGAGAACAAGTAAAGATATCTAAGAAACCATACTCAACATTTATTGTTACAAGTTCATTTACAAAATGTTTGTTATTGAAAAAGTGTCACCTGGCGGAAATTATAAACGCGTTTTCCAGAAAGGAAACAAAAGAGCGCTCGAGAGAGGGCTGTCATCCAAAACTTTGCGGGGAATGTCGGATAGGTGCACGGAAGTTGACCGTCTAGTTTGGATAGTCTTTGGTTCTGGCTCCGCCGCGGCTTCTTACCGTGCTACGGATCCAAGTGGTCCAATTTTGAAAGAGTCTGCCGCATAAATCCGGATGAATTTCAGCGATGGCAAAAGCGGTCCAAGTGAGGTGGACTGCCGTACACACCCATAAACCTAACCTAAGCGATGTCATTATTTTTTTAATTTTTTTGCTTTAAGGGCATCGGTCGATTGGCATAGACCTGCGACTTCAGAAAACTCCTTATGAAAAAGTCCCCTTCAAATCGTATGTACCTGTCTTCGGGGTTTTGAGAACTGTCCGTGGAACTTAATGTCCTTACTTTACCTAGGTATAAAGTTTTTTCTATCGTTGACGTATACTTCAATACTTCTTTATTGCTCTCTTCTCCATTTCATAGTAGAAGGTACCTACAAGGAATCCCTGTTTCTATTTGGTCTGTCAGTCGCATACGAGCGATTTCAATTTCATACTCAGCTATTAGTGACCAAATTCGTTCCAAAAATACAGCGTTTTCATTAGAAGCTAAACACCCATATGAATCTATTGCACCCAAAGTACTCAATTTTAGGCTAAGCGTAGTCGGATCTGCAAGTTATCGAACCATTTCATGGAATTTCAATTTATATAATCATGATCTTCATTCACCCACACTCAATAAAACATTACATACCCACATACACACTAGGTATATTCCTTAATGAAAAGGTAGGTACTGTCTCTCCGCTGGTGATAAATTCGACACTCCTCGTGGCTTAAATTAACAACATCCCCATAATGCGATTCATAAGTACTATGTCCAACAAAATTAATACAATCCAGTGGCGTGGCGTCCATATAACTCGATTCCTACCGAGTTACCTTTTAAAATCTCCACCAGGCAACACTATCTATCTACCAAAAACCGAATATACATGAAACACTACCAAATGAATGTGAATACTCACCAAATGGTACACACACAAAAGCACTCAAATAAAAATCGTGTGTGTATCCATTTTCATACAACGTCGTCATCGTCTGGTGGCGACAAAGCGAAGGTAACCCAAAATAAGTCGGGTTATTAAAGTTCTCACTTTATAGTTCATTTTGAGAGAAAATTTGCTTGTTATCTCTTTTTTTCTTCCCTGAGTACTTTGTGTGAGTCTGACACCTCTTTGTTCAACACCCATTGTAGAAAATAACCCGCTTTTCTTCGAGTTATTCGCGGTTCTCACAAAGTTCATTTTGACTGCTGAGTACTGAATGAACATTTGTTTGTATCTCTTTTTTTCTTCCCAGAGCCAGAGCTTGTTACTGGTACTGGCCATGGCCACTGGGTTGTGTTTTGGGTATGTCGTATGTGTTTGTTTGGTTATGAAATGAACAAAATAACACGCTTTTCTTCGAGTTATTCGATTTATTCTACTTCTGCTTGTCTGATTGTGAGGATAATTGCAGGTAGTATGTTGAGGTAGGTGCAAGTGTTTTGGTTTACAAATTCAGTTGGCAGATTGCAGTGCATGACTTAAGTGAATTTAGTAATGTGAACCCAATTTGCAAATTTACAATGAATGATTTTCTTTCAAGGTACACAGGTGTAAGGTTTCTTATATTTATATGTGATTAATTTTGCTTCGACTTCCCATTTTAAAACATTCACGCCACGCCACTGATACAATCTATGAAGTGATTTTAATTAACTGCGGAGAACATCAATTTCCAGCCCACCAAACAGAAGGGTGGGCCCCTCTTGTACAACTGTATTTATCCTCCGACCGAACTCAAGTTGTGCTTACACCACTTCCACCTCGCAACACATGGATCTGTTCAGATAATTCCGTTTGCTTAGCTAAAACATGTTGAAACACAAGATAATAAATTTCATCCCCCAACAGCGCACTAACACAGCTCACATTCTCGCACCCATCCCTTATCGCATTTTCAAGGAGATTAAGCGCAGAGCAGCAAAGCACAAACAACAACGAAAAAGAAAATAAAACGGTTTCCGCAATTCATGATTCCACTTAGGGAAAAGTACATAAAATCCTGCCAGCGAATTATTATTCCATCAGATAAGAGAAGAGGGATGAACTGAAACACCACAAAGTCTTACACACACAACACACTGTGGAAGGAAAAAACACTCCCTTAAGCACTATTCGACAAATGGTTAATTTCATGGGGAGTTCATCCCCAATCATGGCACAATGGCTGCCACCGGAAGATAATATCATGGCATGGCATCGTGAAAGAGGGTTAAAGCAGAAGCGAAGCGAAAGGAGCGTTGTTTTGTTCGCGTCTACCGTATGCACACATACTCAGCTGAGCCGGGAATAAGCGATAATTGAATGAGGGTTGTTTCGGTGCGTTCTTTCCTTACCCGCTACGCCGCTCGTGGTAAATGTGGGTAAGTTCAGAACAAGGATAATAAAAGTAACAAACACAAATTGAAAGTTTACTACAGACGTTTAAGGGTCGTGTTGTGGGTGGAAAAACAATTTCCACACACTGTCAATAAACGGACGGGGTGGTGGTTGCCGCAGTTGTGTTCCCTGCCAGTAATTGGAGTGTATTATTCGGTGTTGTAAGCCCAGGAGTTGTTATTGTTAGCCGCCGCCACCGCCGCCGCGAGGGTTGTGTGTTAATAATTTAAAATGGTTTTCCAGGGGAGGTTTTGTGTGGATACGTATAGTCGGGGGGATTATTCGGTTGTGGTATTAATTGAAATTCTTTTAAAAGTTATTCATGAGGTGAATTTGATTTAATGAGTCTTTTTGTTTGATTTAATTACAGGTATATTGCTCTATTGTCGGGGGAGTATATTGCTCTAAGTATTAGGCTGGTGAAGAAGTGTGTCCTGATTCCCTAGACTGCGCTACCAGGGTGATATTTAACGTCATATTTTCGTGACTTTAATTTATTTTACAATTGGCTATAGTGGCATTGCCATTTGGGTGGACTGCAATAGGTATTCATTATCGTCCCGAATGCAGACAGGGTGTTGCTGGACTTGTTTTTGAGTTCGATCTTCTTGGGCCTAAGAGAGATATTTGCAGACTTGAAGTGAAGGCTGTGGATCATTCGGAGTCTCGAGAGACGTTTCAATTTGATTTATTCAATCTACGATTTATAATCCACAGATTTCGAAAAACAATACAATCAGTTGTATAATCAATAAGTTAAATATGAATTTAATTTGAAAGTATATGTTGCGAGAGAGCTGAACAGAAATGGTGGTTGTGAAGAAATCTACAAGCTATCAGTCAACTTGATAAATATGTAAGGTAAGTCACTCTTAAATCAGTCAACAGTTGGCCCAATGTGTCCATATATAGGTAGCCTTAAGCGTTAAGCGAGAAAATGGAGAGTTTTCAACAAAAATAATTAGCTCTCCTAGAAATAAACTGACGATATTGCGACGTTCCCTTCGAACGATGGTCATAAGTCATTCATAACCCATTTGAAGCTACTACTGATTAGCACTTTATTCAACTCTATGGATTTCCAACACATGGATCTAAATTAATGAAGTCATGGAATTTTGGGTTTCTGAAAACCTTTGTACGAGCTTATTTTTCGTATGTGTTAATTTTTTCATAGATCGTTAATTGAACTAAGCGTGAACTTGTAAAAACACTTTCTACTGCACAGTATCACAGAACGAGAATCGACCCGCAGAAGGGAGACCTGAAGATATGACCAGGTAAACCCTTAAGTAGATTCACAGTCGGGGTTGAGGATATGGGAAAACCACTGCAGACTGTTAAATGGTGAAGAAGAAGTTCTCCTGTCAGGCAGAACAATCCATTCAATCTGGACGATAAAAGCCAAGACACTCGTCCGCTCGACTAAAATGAAAGTAGGGAGAGCGCAATATCTATACTCATTGTCATGTCCAAAAGGTTTCTTGATTAGATTATCTGCCGGTGGAACTATTTAAGGCAATTGGTTGAAAAAAGGCAACCCTTTCTCAGAGTATTGCCCGCTTAACAAGTAAGAAACCCCTTTAACCTGCGTCAACTTTCGAAGCAAAACCCTCCTTAGCTCCGCATACGAGATCCTAATGAATATTCACACTACCGCATGTCCTTGAAAAGTCGCTCGGAGTAGGTATAGATCGTTGCCCACCCTTTCATTATCTTTAAGTCATATAAATATAACAGCATATTCCAAGACACAGTAAATATTGTGCATCAGTGCCATTCCATGTTTTTGAATTGGGTTCTCTAGAAAATTGTGCGAACCTCGTAAGCGCCTGTGCCATAATATTTTTAAGATTCTGTAATTACTTCCATATTATGCCACCGAGACAAAAACTTAACACTTTCGTGTTTAAATCAAATTCAAACAAATATGATTGGGTGCCAACGTGATTTTTTTATAGTTAAACTTGAATTACTTTATTACTTTAAATCATCATTGAAGTTGGTTTTCAATTGGATCAACTCGTTTTCTTTTTGAAACAATTGTACTCACTGTAAATTGTTTAAACAGATAGGTACCTACTTGAATTAAACTGATTTCCACGTCCGTCAAACAGAATATATATCCAAATTTTTCAATGGAAATCTGTTTAAATTGTATTCAGAATACTGAAGACTTTTGAATGAGTAGCTTTTTAAATAATATCTTTGAAATAACATTTTTTTTTTTAAAAATATAGGGGGTACATATTTTTTAAAAATGTTGCTTATTTATTTCCATTATCCATTTGAAGTGGAACCTGGAAAAACACACGTAAGCAACTTAATAAAACCAACGACTTTCATTTACTGAATCAGTGTATTTTTATTTATAATTTTTTGTACAAAAACTTATTTCTAAAATACCATTTTCCATAATTAATTTAATAAATATGTAAGCAAACTTGCAGTTATATAATCAACACTATCTGAAACAAAAATCGCGGAAGCCTGTATTTGAGATGTGCTTACAAGAAGGAAATTGTTCCCTCGATTTCTAGTCTTTTAAATGTTTGCCGTAAAATTAAGAAATGTTTTTTTGAAATCGATCCATTTATGTAGCAAATGGTTTTCCTTTTCGGGGTGTAAGACACAAAAATATCGCTTGATCTCCAAAAAAGGGAAATTATATTCATAATAAGCACTATTTTTCACGAAAATGCAAAAGCTTTGTTGTCATATTTTAAGACACTTTTGAAGCTTGCAGAATTTTGCACAAGCTATGGCTCACGGGGTTTTATAATAATAATATGCACAAATATACTTACCAGCTTATTACCAAATGTCTGTTTGTAGGTAGGCCACTCCCGGTCCACTTTACTACCAAGCAGAAACCAATGAGACAATACAACATTCAACTCACCGCCCAATGCAGGAAACACTGATGTCGAATTCCACTCCTCCAAAAGAACATTAGAATCGTGATGCACATCTGTCGAAATCACCTAAAATGTGCTTGAGGCATCTAAATTTCCCAACGCACCTTTACTGAATGCCACATTTGACTTGAATGACGAAATCTAACGATGCTTTAACAAAACGTGATGCTAAAACAAACTCGATCAGGTTTGATCAAACAATGTTCTGTTTACAATGTTTTACTAACGCAACATCGATCACGCATTCATTTGTTCAAATGAATTCTAGCTTAGCTTATTCATTGTTTGCTTCAACAGAAATCTGTTTGAATATTTCAGCTCAAACTGTTTCTAATAAATAGAATTATATTTCAATTAAACGCACTCATACTTTATGAACAATTTTAAACATGAACATGAAATATGAACAGTTTTAAACATGAACTAATTAAGGCAAATAGATACGTTGTTGAAATGTTTATTAATTGAACACCAAACATGTATGAATTCGATGAAACTAAAATGCAGTTAAATTTTATGTTGTTTTAATGAGATTTTTAAACACGAAAAAGCTAAACAGATTTGCATTTGATATTTGTATTGTAAATTTATCTCAGTGGGATGACATTGGCACCATTGGCAGTGATCGAGCGAGTGTTCACCAGTACGTTTGCAAATGAGATGACCAAAGTGACAAAAATTAAATAAGATGTTATTCATGTATGCACTCATCGGCAAAAGTATTTTGACAGAAATGCAAGTCGCTTTTCAATTCCTACCGCCTACGAATTAACTGCCTCCGGTTTCACCCACTGATTGCATAATAGTGGGACCCATGTAGATGAGACCATTTGAGACCAATCAGTGGCCTTTTTGTGATGGTTAAAGTACAATTTTTTGACTGGCATGTTGTGTGTTTTGACAAAAACACATTTTTCAAGATTTGCTTGGCGAAAAATACTGCTATCGTTTGAATTTGAATTAAGTATGATAGATTTATTGTGTACAGGTTCATTATGAGTAAAATATTTTGCAGACGGCAGAGTTAAATATGGAAGATCGAGTAGATTTTGTAGCAAAATATGATTGCGGTTTTTCTGTTAAAAATTAAGGGAAGAATTTAATTTGTCAAGGCAAACTGTAAATATAATATAATATAATAAAAAATCACATAAGACACGGTTAAAAATCCTGGCGTTGAATTTAATATTTTTGGGGCTGTATATAAGTCAACGCCGAGAAAATATTAATATTTTCTTATTAATATTTCTTATTAATATTTTGCATAAATATTCAAATTAAACTACTAATAAAAGATTTATTAACATTAAATAATGTCTGCTATAAGAAGTTATGTCTGAAATATTAAATTATTATATAGATCAATACAAAAGTATATAAATTAAACCCATATTTATATTGAAAATCATAATATTTTAATACGTTTTTATTTGAATGAAATAAACTGCAGATTAAAATAAAACTTTCACCTCAAATTCAATACTTCCTTCGGTTTTCATAAACCCATAGAATATTAATTGTAGAAAATTGTCAAGCGTTGCCAAATTTCCGTGGCCTTTTATCCCCTTTGAAAATTATTTTGCGCTGTGATTCTTTTAGTAGGTAGGTATATTTTTTTAGACCTCTAAATGAAGGAGAACTCATGTAAGCCCTCATTATCTTATTAATTATTCAGACAATTATTTACTTTCTGTAATGTGATAGCTTTATTTCTGAGGCAATGAACTGGAATCTCTGGACCACCCTGATCTTCAAAAGCAAGTCCACCAGCAAATCTGGCGCTTATAAACTTAAAGACAAAACTTTTACATTATAATCTCATACAAGAATATTTTTAAATAAAAGTTACTTACAAGAATAATAATAACCCTTTTTAATCATCACTTTCACTTCTTTGTATTTTTAAACATTTTCATTTTACAAAAGCTTTGTCCAAATCATCCATCCACTCCATTGAGTAGGACGCTAAATTCTTAACCGAGCGAAAAAATAATATATTTGTGTGCAAAAATAATACCGATATATTTTACTTTTGTTCAGATCCTGTATTAAAACCAAATACAAATGTATTGAAGTTGATCGCTTTAATAAGTGCGTATTGAAATGTAATCAGAGTCAGGTCAACTATAACTTATTTGTAATAAATTCTTGATTAAAATATTATTTTAATATAGACCGGATTAGATTGTAGAACAAAAATACTGGATATTAATCCTTCGAGATTAAAGTTCAGAAAATTCGTATTAGACCATTTTAATGAATTAATTTGAATATGCAAATATTACTAAAAAAGTTTAATAAATTAGAAATATTGAACGATCCCTGCGCAACATTTATACCGAAGAAGGTAGAAGGATGGCAGATATATTTGGGGCAATTTTGTTAAAAATCAAAGTTAATTTCTAAAATTCTCCAGCTTAAAATTAAAATATATGCTGAAAATCCGATTATCCAAGCGATAATTGAGAGGCGCCTTGTTGAGCTCGATTTGGATACATTTCCTGTAAGAAAAGTACCATATATAACTACAAAAACAAAATAAAGAGGCTGCAATTCGCCCAAGAGTTTAAAAATAAACCCCTAAAGTGTGGAACCATGTTTTATGAACGGAAGAGAGTTCATTTGAGCCTCATCGATCAGCGTAAAGAAGATTTGTTAGGATAGCGAAATTCTCTCGTGGAAATGTGTTGGGGTTGCATACCGTCCACAGGGTAGTGCAGATTTGGTTCCAATCGATTGAACAATGATCCAGCGCAAACTCTAAGCAACTACGCATTCCCATCTGGCGATATACTTATCGGACAGTCATTTATTCTCCAACAGGTGATGCAACTTGTACTTGATATTGAGCTAGAAACACACAACTGTCTACAAATGGAGAGTCATATTGGTTAAGGATGAGGTTCTCTTCGGTCTTTATAGTCAGCTCCATGACAGTGAATGCTTTAAATCGCCCAATAACCAGTACAGTGTGGCTTTCCTGAAAATATAATTTTCCAAGGACCATCAAAAACAAGTCCAGTTGCTTATTCACCACAATCTCGCATGAGACTAAAATTCAATTTGACATAGTACCGAACCCCGCAGCGATGGGACGACAACCCCTAAACGTCTTCCCGTCGAAGCCTTTAAGTTTTTACATCCTCGCTCTATACCCTCTGGTAACAGCCACTCGGGAAACGCAATTCCTCCACCTGATTGGACCTGTTAATTACTATAAAAAAAAACAAAAAGGCAATAATCCACTCCTAAGCAATTCCAGCGCTTCCAGCTATCATCATGCAGCGACTGCAATTCCGGCGCGCATAGGGCTTATAAAAACACATAAATACCTCTCTCGGAGCTAAGCGTTAGTTCGATAATAATTGCGATGCCTTCCTCTAAACCTCCAAACGGGGTGTCGGGGGAAAGCCGCAGCTACAGCCACAGCCTTGTATTAAATTGAGAAATACACACATATGGCGGCGCGCGGTGCCATCAGCGCAGAGCCAGGGAATATAATTTAATCTTGTTAATGCTGAAAATCAAGTTGTCGACTCCAAACAGGCTCTGACTCTCGGTCTCTGGCAACCGAACTAGCCAACCAGCCAACTAAAAGCACTTTAGCCATTAAGATCCCTCGGGAGAAGTTGAAGAGACAAACAAAAAAAAAATAAAAATAATAATAATAACCGCATCGCAAGCCTATTAGAGCTGGCCTCTCTGAGTTCTTATGACTTCATAATCTTAATTAACGTTGTGGCGAAACGTTGGATCGTCAAACCACACAACCATGGAATTAGCCAGCGCTATAAAGATCCAATCAAGTCCCCCGCCGCTGGACAACCATTGCCAAACGGGATTGCCATCCCAACTACCAGCGACGACGACTACCTTTTCGAAAAACCCTTCGCGCACAAAGGCCAAGTCATGTGGAATTCAGCATGGCGGTCCTTAATGCGCCTGCTGTTGCCCTGCCGCATGATCGCATATAATATACAGGAACACGAACGGGCATGGTTATCTCCCTTCGTCGTGTTCTTTAATGAGTTTATACCTGGTACGGGACCGGACCGGACCATGTGCATCTCTTCCCCAATGATCGTTCCATTATATCGAATGTTCATTCGGGGATTTTGATTAGTTTGTCGGCTTTACCTTTTTTTTTCGGGTCTCCTTTCGCCCGTTTTCTCTTACCATTGGGTTTGTGGGTTTTTAATTTATTTGTACATAGAACATATTTCTTGTTCGTGACAGCGGGACCGGCCAAGATCGGAGGGAGAGAGAGCGAGCGACTGAGATCCACCCTTGATTGGATGCGAGAAACGCGTTAACACTAATTTATTCCAGAACTTTGTACCTATGCTCCTCGTGAGCAGATATGACTGAGTGCGTTCTGAGTAGCTTATGAGATGCTGCTTCTGGCTGAGGGCATTAATTTGGCTTAAAGAAAACACACGCACACAAACAGACGTCCGTTCCATTCCAAAATGGATGATGATGCTCGCAGCTCGGCATGGGGCTTCACAGGTTATAATGAAAGGCTGTGATACCTTGGGCCGAGGCTCTAATCGTATGTCAATGGGGCAATAAATATGCGATGCGATAAGATAGATGTTTGCATTAGGTTCTGCGCAGCTTGTAGGACGTGTTAATTTGCGGAGGCAGTGCGGAGACATCGAATTTATTGAATCACCTTCAAGTGCGATCATTTATATATTTTATGCGTTTATTATGTTTGGCAGACTCCGGGGGGGGGGGGGGGGGGGGGGGCAGATTAGCCCATTCGAGGAGCTTGTTTCTGGGACTTTCGAATAGAATTAGTTTTTCCCAAGCAATTTGTGTGTGAACTTCGAGTGCACACACAACGTTACATGCCACACTTTCATAACTTGTTGGAACTTAAAGTCGTAGAGCCAGGTATTAAACTTGTACATTTGGTAAAGGTGCACAGTCTGACAGAGACTCTCTTACCTGCCCTCAACATCCTTAGCCCCTTGTCCTCTTCTGAACGACAGTAAAAATGTTGTTTGTTGGTGGGCTTCAAAAGGTATAACGAAAGTCAGTTTCAAGACGTTTCATATACTAAACCAACTAAATTCAACCGCTTCGTTCTTTTTCAGATCTTTAATGAAAATGGACTCAATACTTAAATCAAATGCGAAATTCAGTTTCTCTTATCTCGACCTTCCTACAAAGTTCAAGACGAGAAAAAGAATTCGCTTGGGAAATTCTTGGAAAAGTCGTAATCTGATTTCGAGTAAACAAACTAAAAATCTAACTCCGAGTAAACATGCAGGAATGTGCCCAGTGTGCATTACCGGGATGCCCCTTACAATAGGATGTGACAATATCACTATAAAGTACCAGTCTTCTGGTGTCCTAGCTTTTGGGAAATTACCTTTCCTTCTTTCGTAACCAGGTGTATACTGGGAGCAGATATGGTATTAATAACGATTGACGATATTTATTAAATTCATGTCTTCAGAAATGTCATCCAAATAACTTCAGAAACCGCTCGAAAATCTACTACATTTTTTTTTAAATTCATGTTGAAAGAAACATTGCCATCATTGGAAGCCTTCAGCATTAGAACATCTCTCAATCCGACTTTAAAAAAAAACCCTAACCGATCGCTGCCAGTTGATTAAATGATTCGGAAAAATTTACTTCTGTTATATGGTCCTCTAAAAAAGTTAAAATGTTTTCAAACTTCAACTATTTGACTGAGTTTCTTATGTGCATAGAACCATGACCCAAGTTGTGTAGCATTTTGTTTTGGAATTTCTGATTTTTTTGTAAATTTCCCTGAAGTGAAAATGCCAACAGTTTGAGCCTATGGGCCCGCACTAACTTGTTTCAGAACATATAACTCGTACTTGTATCAAGAGCGTCAGTTTATTGTAATAGAACAACATATTTTCTGTAGAGGTATTCAATTCGTAATTTTTCCCTTTGTATGAGCTTATCCTCATAGTTAAGCTGTCATTGAATGCATATTCTACTTCTCTGGGATATATTTTCTAAGTGAAATTTAAATAGGCCCAAAAACACCTCGTGAAAACCACACAAGTCCCAAAAAGTATGCCATGAAAAAAATGAATATGGTCAAAAAACCCACCGCAAAACGTTTTAAAATAAGTTGAAAACGGTCTGTTCAATCAGTTCGGAAATCTCCTTAAAAATGAATTAAGAAATTGATCCCAAATTGTGTTCTCAAAATCATTCCAAATTGTAACAATATATTTAAGAAGATTACTAAACAAATTTAATATTATTTTAAAATTATTTCTACAGTGAAAACCTTATTGCAAAGCATAAAAAGGGTCAAAAACAAAACTGGTGAAAACCTTATTGCAAAGCATAAAAAGGGTCAAAAACAAAACTGGTAATTAGTACAGTTAGTTTTACAATGTGGCTTACTAATAACCACTTTTAACCTTCAGCTTATATATTTTGCAGGTCACAATATGTAATTTTGTATCGAGAACTTTCGGCATTGTGAGATTGAAAAATTTAGCCTGGACACCAAAAATGATCGCGAAATATTATTAAGGAAAATGCATCTTTCTATTTGAAAATCCCACAAAAATCACTCGAAACACGGGCTTTGAGAAAAAGTTGAACAAGAAAAATCGTGACAAAATTTGCCGTGAAAATGGCTTTGAAAATCGATTCGAAAATCTCTTCATACATGTTTATTACTTCAAAAAATTGGGCTTACTAATTATCTACCATTTTTAACCTTTTTGTAGGTCACAATGGGCTATTTTATATCGAAAATTTCGCCACTTTGAGTTCGTTAAATCTAGTACACGAAACATGATTATTAGTATTGCGCAATCCCCATAAAAATCGACCCCGAAAACACTCGCCCTAAGATTGAACTTGAATGCAGCTATGCCCAGAAAAGACTTTGTAATGCCCACAATTTTCCTTGGTTCAAATTAACGCAAATATCAACATTTTTGCTTTAAGAATATGGAAAGTATTTTATTCTTACGCTAAATGACTTGGTTCTTGAACTTAAAAACGAGTTCCATCAAAAATAATATTTAAGGCAAGAACTTTCAGCTTACAGTTTATGAAAAACTCAATATTTTTCGCTCAATAAACTTATTTTTTCTGAAGGTACCCAGACCCTAGAGGTGCCTATAGTTAAATTGTTTATTTAAAAAAAAAACGATTTTTATGGCGACCTTGAATACGATTTGGTCAATTGTTTCTAAACTACATCTTTTTGGCGATTTTAGGTTCGACTTTCGGACCGATTTTCTAAACTCTTTGAGGCTATTTTGAGAGATCTTTAGGGCGAACATAACCATTTTATTTTTTGTTTAAGCTTTCTTGAAGACACGTTTGAAGCGGGTTTCTAAATATTTAAAAAGGTCTCCGGGCTTAGTTTGAGTTCAACGGTATACACAATTTTTTCTGCGATTTTTAAGGGAATTTTAAATCAACTTTCGAAACAATTTGTATGCTAGTTTTTTGACGCAGTTTCCGGGACATTATTAAAGCTTCATTGACAGAATAATAAATTAAACTGTTAATAGGTCATAGCACTAGCTACCAGGGCTTTCGGCTTACAGTTTCCGGGACAAATTCTAAAGCAACTTCTAAAACGTCTGCCATTTTGAAAGCGCGTCTATGGCCGATTGTTGGAGTTGTTTTTCGTAACAATATTGGACCGATTGTTTGAGCTTTTCTCGTCGCAGTTTTTTTTACCTATGCGAGTGTAGTTTCCCCATAAACAGATTTTAGACTTAATTTCTGTTGCAAAATAGCCACTTACCACCTTTCAAACAATTTGTCGACGCACATACTTCTCCAACAACATTTTTATTAATTAAACAATTCCATCGTCGACCTGTCCAGATCTCCGGATAACCATGAAGTGGTTTTAAATATCAATTTACCCGTTGATTGCAATATTTTCGCATTACTAATTACCTGCTAACTAAAACGCCATCATTTGTGCCTAGGCGAGCGCATGTCATCACGAAAGTGCCACTCTGCGGTGTTGGTGTTCGTAATCATGTACACCGGCCTTTGTGCAAATAAGTTATCTCCTGGCCGATTGACGGCCGACATCGACATCACTCCTGTCGATGGAGATTCTCCATTTGTTGCCCCTTCGACCGTCTGCCAATAAAACCGGCTGAAAATGGTTATCATCCAGGAGTTTAAGTGGCACAGTAATTACCATCGACCGCATCAGCAGCAGCAGCAGCGGATCAGCACACAAAAGACAGCGCCGACCGCACAGCCACCATCCAGGATCAGGCATCCAGAGTCTTTAGCTCTCCACAGAGCGCAGTCAATTAGGCCTTAAAGTGGTGGTCACTCACTCTCCCTTTCTCTCGGGCCCCCTGGGGGCCAACGCACACTCAAAACGAAAAAAGTATCCGATTGCGTGATAATTAAAATCGCTGACTGGACTACTCCTCCTGATGGCCGCTTATGCATATGTGTCTGTCGAAGACCAGACCAATAAGCAAACCGACCGCAGGAACCCGTTCCCCAGCAACGAGCAACGAAATAATTACGATCATCAGGTGAAGATGTGCTCCGGGCACATCCGACGGATGGCTTGGGCATCATGGGTGCACTTGGATCGTGACTCCTAATGATATAATGGCCTCTCGGGCTCATTATACTTTTCGGGCCAATTACATTCCTGAGCGATCGGCCGTGTGTGGGGTGGGGGTTGCGGTTGCCCGACAAACTGGCTGACAAGCACCCAAAGAATGACGATGGGCTTATAGACTGAGGATGCTGAGCGGCGATGGTGATGATTCCATCATGCAAAACTCTTACGAAAATTCCTGCTGGTCCACGCCGAGATCACGTATACGGATAAGGACGAACGACAATGATGATGCCATCACGACGACACAACCGGGCACACGGGCACATGGGCACATGGGCACTCTCGCCTATGCCTATAATGGGGCTAGCTCGCTGAAGGACAACTTAACTAATAAGATCTGCTTGTTGTCCCGTAGTCCATTACACTTGGAGCATGTCGGGGCATTTTATTTCCATTTAATTTCGTCGTCTCCGCTTTTGCCTCCTCTTCGTGATCTGGAGGAGCAGCCAAAGTAAGTGGTTATAGATATTCGCTGGAATCATGTACGATGTGATGTTCGCGCGTCAACATGCCACGAAATGGCAAGCGCAATCGGCTGAGGTGTGCCGAAGGAGGCAGCAGGCCTTCGTGCACATCTCTAATTTACAGCATCTCCGGGAGGGTTCTCGAGCCCTTCGCGCCAAACGAGCAAACATGTAGGACTGCTATATGATGTCTCTGTGTGTGCCTGTGTCGTCCATTTTTTTTTTCTCCGTTTTTCATCTCCTGGGGAGTGAATTTCTACATTTCGAGCTGTTGCCCTGCTCCCAATTCGCTGTCTGGTCTGGCCGGCACGGAATTCATTAAAAACACATTTGTATGGACGGGACGACGCACCAGAGGATGCGAATCGATGGGCCCTGAATTAATGTTGCTTCTGATGATCGTCGATCGTCGATCGTTGGTGTTGGCCATTTCTGTGTTTTTCGATTGTTTTTGTTCGGCTGCTGTGGCTGTGTCTGTATAGCCCCCCCCCCTGTCAATATGGTGAACATGGCACATGAAATAAAATTGTTCAAAGTGATCATCCATTGTCCTCCTCGCCAAAGGGACAACAAAAAGGCATTTCTTGTCCCGTTCTTCTTTCTCTTTTTTGTTTTTTCCCTTTCCACGGATATACGAGACGACGATTCGAGTGCTTTGTACTTTGTACGGTTGTCGTCTGTTGGTTCAGGGCCCGAGATAGAGAACTATATTAATGCCAATGTAAGTTCAGGCATTTTGTTGGCGTTGCTTGTTGTAATTTTAATAAAATAATGGTAATAAAATTGTTGTCACGACTATTGTGTCCTATAATTGAATTTCAATTCAAAGCTGCACTTGGATGATGATGTAGCTTACGGACGTGGACTCCTATAATGGAGATGCACTTCTGCAGCAGACATTTGGGTAAATGGTTATATAGTGCGTTAGCATAAGAAAGACTGAAGGTTGTAGCGCTGGTCTGTGGGTAGGAGCGTTGAAGGGAACTGGGCGAACAAACCATATGTAGACGCGCAGAGCCACGAAACAACCTTTGACATCAGTCAAAGGAGTGGTATCTCGTGTGAAAAAAGAAAAACATTTCCATAAAGATGAGCGGGTTCTGAAAGGAAAGGCTTACAAAAATAATCCCCAGTCTCTTGTGATGAACCTCGTATATAGTTCACTGTTGTATATCCTCACCAATAGACGGAACCTGAAGACTGACGACGGATTTTCTCTGAAGCTATTCAACACCCTAACAGGGCCCCGAGGACAGACAGGCTTATAGTTACACTGATTTTTGAAGCGGGAGAGTCTTCAAGGGGCTCTGGAACTGCGGCTTCTTAAAGGAGCCTACTGTGCCTACATAAATACTGACTTATTAAGCACTTTAACTGCTGTCAGCTACATTCCTCTGGAAATATGACAAACCGAGAGAGGAAGCGTTGTTCCTGTCGTCAGCAATGCTTTGAATGTTTATTTTCATCAACCCAAGCAGTTCATATATATTGAGGTGAAATAGAGTTGGTAAAAGTATAAACCCTTGGGGCATTCCTGCTTTTATATCAAAGGACTTCAGCGATAAAACTTGGGTCTAGATGAAACAGCTCTCAATCAATCCGCAGAGTTGTTCTAGTAGTCAATAAGACGTTTAGGGATATATAATTATATACCAAACAAAAAGGCCTTTCTTTGAGGCATGTTGTTCAATCACGTTCATCCACAAATGGGAAGAGTATTGCTTAAGCTAGGATTAAATGTGTATTTTTCGTGGCAAAATGTTGACTTCACAAAAATTCGGCCATTCGGTAGTCACTCGTGTGGCTTTCGTGAGAGTGCGCTGCCACAGCCCGCTAGACCAGACGCTTGACAAATCTAGGACAAATGTTTACGTCATAATGACGTTTGCGTGTCAAAATATGGCATGAAATGTGGCATTCGTTATCGTAGCTTTCGAGTGGGAGGAAGATCACGAAATTGCTTGTCGGTCATTTCGGTGATGGCATGTTGCTTTTTTCTTTTTGATATTTACTGTCTTCTCGACGGGTTGACCAGCTTGGAAAGGGACCAAGGTTATCGAGGAGACAGGACAGTAGATATAAAAAAATGGCATGTAGCTCAAGAGTAGAGTGCATTCATTAGCTATCAATAAGATATTTCGTCGGTCTTCTCTAAATGTGTGGAAAAATAATAAGTTAATTTTTTTTTGACCACATTTTTCTCATTCATCTTTTACTTTTTGACACACTTGGAGAGTAGCGACAAATTCTCTTTCGAATTGAACGATAGCTAATAAAAACATGCTCCTCTTGAGCTACGTGGCTTAGTAGAGTTCAGATCAATTTTTTTTTTTCATTTTTTATAAATTTTAACTTTTTGTCTACGTCTGGCTTATCATATTTTTAGCCCATAGAAGAGCGACAAAATTTTTGATTTTATGGAAAAGTAACCTTATACGCTGCTTTAAAGATGTTTGGCGTATTAAATTTAGAACGAATTATTTTTATTTAATTTTTGCATAATTTTCTTTTCAGCTTGCAAAAACAAAAGAGTTTAAGAACGAACTGGCGTTTGAAAAAAAACTTTCAAATGCTAATTGTGGGATTGTCCGAATAAAAAAAAATATACATTTCCCCAGACCCATTAAATCGGTGATATGCGCAAAAAAAAATGCTTCAAAACTCAATGTGGCTAACCCAGTTTTACCGGTAAGCTAGGTCCGCCACTTCCCGAAGAGCGACAAACTCAAAAATAGAACGATTATTCCAATGCAACGGACCCAGCTTCAGTGTCCAAAACTACTTGACCGATTGCACTGTAAATCTTGCACGGGAAGTAGTTTACACGTAGTTTGAATGAAATCCAGTAGGTGGCGTGGATATTTTAAAATGGGAAGCCGAAGCAAAATTAATCAAACACAAATATAAGAAAACCTTTCCCGATTTCATCATTGTCAGACCATTGCCAGGCGTTTAGGACATTTTCAGACTCATTTGCTATTGGCAGATGTGCAGGCGCAGTGGCTTAGTGGTTAGTGTGTTGGACTACTAAGCGAGGGGTCTCAGGTTCGAATCCCGCAAAAACCCAAATTCCAACTTAGGGTTTTTTCCACTGCGCCGCCTCTCGCGAACGTCTGACAAACATCCGAGAGTATAACTGTCTTAAGAGCTTCTCAATTAGCCGTTTGGAATCGGCATAAAATTGTAGATCCCTTCCATTCGTTCCAAAAATGAAACTCACACAAAACGAATGGTTGTGAGAAGCTAGGCCTTGGGTCTCTACAGACCTGTTGCGCCAACTATATATATATATATAGATGTGCTGTGGTTGCGACATCTGCAAATTTTTCATTTTAAGACAAATAGGTAGGTGCAGTGGCTAATTGGTTAGTGTGTTGGACTGCTAAGCGAGGGGTCCCAGGTTCGATTCCCGCAAAAACCCAAATTCCAACCTAGGGTTTTTTCACTGCGACACCTCTCGCGAACGTCTGACAAACATCCGAGAGTATAACTGTCTTGAAAGAGCTTCTCAATTAGCCGTTTGGAATCGGCATAAAACTGTAGATCCCTGGCATTCGTTCCAAAAATAAAACTCACACAAAACGATTGGTTGTGAGAAGCTAGGCCTAGGGTCTCTCGGACCTGTTGCGTCAACTAATTATTACTATTATTATTATTAGACAAATATTTTTCATTTTTTGCATTTTTCTGTAGATTGGTGCAAAATGTGTGAATTAAATAATTTCAAACATGTACGAGGACGAAGACGTCGATATAACAACGGAAAGGATCTGGCAAAGTTTATAACCTTTTCTTTTTTTAATGATACTTCTAAAAGGATCCAGAAATATTTATGATCCTTTCTATTCACTTTTTGTTTTAGGTGTATTTTATATTTTCCATTTTATGATCCTTATAGAAAATATCTGGGAATGTTTATGATCCTTCTTAATTACTTTTTGTTTTGTCAAAACAATCGCAATTGCACCTTTATGTTCCATTTACACTTTTGTTGTTCTATTACTACGTGCTTCTCAATCAAGACTTCACCACCGAATGAAAAACAAAGAAAACTATTTTTAATTTGTCTGACAATGCCTGCAAACGGGTCTGCAAATATTTTGTAAACAACCATATGCCAACCGTGTGAACTGGTAATTTTCTACCTGACAACGCTGTCAGACAAATTATTTGTAGGCCATCTTCAAATGAAATTGTCAGAGTTAGAGACAAAACCTGGCAATCGTGTGAAATGACAATTTGGTATTGTACTGAAGTTCGCTATTGTCAGATCATTTGCAGCTCGTTGCCAGATCATATGTAGCCCTGGCAATATTGGTAGATCTGGCAATCGTCTGAACATAGCTTTACCTTCGTTTCGTCGTGACGATGACGATGATGGATGAAAATGGATAAGCACACAATATTTATTTGATGGCTTACGCGTGGTAGGCTTTCATGAATATTTGGATTTTGGTAGATAGTGTTGACTGGTGGATATTTAAAAAGGGAAGTCGGTAGGAATCGGGTTATATGGAGGCCACGCCACTGGTAGGCGGTGCTATTTTCTGTTCATTGTCTATCAAAAGCGAAGCACTGCAGTGTTTTGCTAGTGAGTAAATAAGGATCACATCCGACATCGCGTTAATACTAAAACTGGCCTTTCGAAACTTCTTTTCCAAAGTAGTCCTTTAAGGACCATTACGTGTCACGAATTTCAAAAGAACTACAGCCTACACTCTTCTCAGTAGACCTTTTTCACTCCCAAATTGTCTCTCATGACTATCCGCGACACCAATAATCATTTTTAGTGTAGGTATAGGCAACATTTTTCGAACACACAATTGTTAAAAGAAAACACTCTGACATTAAAAGTCTTATATTATTTATTCCGACATATTGCGGCTGCTTCTGCAATAATAATAGTTATCATGGTGGACATCTGCGTCCGGGAGATGTCACTACTGTGACTAGTTTAGGGTTTAATTGCATTGGTCACATTGGCTTTACACAATGGCGGAATTTTCCACACAAAATTGCATATTGTGACCTACAAAATATACAAGGTGAAGGTTAAAAAAGATTATTACAAACAAAATCCCACTTTAGTTAGAGGTCCCGACCAGTTCCAAAATTCTATACAGACTATCCCAAGAAGGCTGGTTTCACTCCTTTAATGTTTTAACATGACCAGAATATGGCTGCCAGCAACCTTCGACCACCTGCTCTCAACTTTCGCATCCCATTCCACACCCGAACGAAAGCTATACATACGAAAGTGGGAGTGTTCCGTGCCTTTCCCTCCCGCAAACCAATTTACCCCAAGGAAATAGATAAAAAAAAATAATAATAACTGCAACACCACCACCCACACAATTTTTTGTTCAAATCCAACCCACATATGAGTCCCTGCCGTCATATAACCACGGAAAGCACGTCCGAGGGCAAAGTTGAGACCACATACAATTTCATTTAATGAACTGCATACACCGCACCCGCAAAAAGACATTAAACGTTTATCTTCCAAGGTAAGGCACAAAATGGCTACGAACTGACCCGCCGCGTGTGCTCGAGGTGGCCCAAGATCTGTGCTCTCTCTTCCTTTTGGATGAGGATGCCAGAACAGGAACAATCCTTCGGGCGGCCGCTGGAAAATAGCGTTAAACTCCAGAAAATGGTTCTCTTCATTGCGGCCTAACCACATCATCCGCACCAGCAGACCATCACCATCGTGGTAATAACGTAATAACGTGAATATATTGATTTCATCGCAAACACATAAATTAGTGGCCAAAGTAACAGCCCGAGAGCCCAACTGCAGTCCTGGACGTTCCCGGTCAAATGGGCGGTTGCGAGTTGCACGTATTTTGTGTTGCTGTTGTTGTCTGGGCCGCATGGCCAGGATATGCATCCACGCTGATGCCGGGGGTGGTTTGTGGCGTTGCAGGGCCCATCACTGTGTATACGTGTGTGGTGCACATCGGTCGGGCCCAGGGCCGCGCATAAGTAAGTTATAAATAATAACTGGCGTGTTGTAAATCAAAATTATCAGTTTTGATGGCCGAGTGGTTGCCTTCAGTTGAACCCTGCCGAACGAGGATGGTGCTGCGGGTGGTTCACTGTGCGCGGTTCAATTGTTGGTTTGCCTGGCTATATAGGTATTTTGATTGGACTTCTCCGCTCGGCAGACGTTATTCGATAAACACATGCGAGTTACTGGGCTGCTATCATGGCTGCCCCTTAAGATGGCGATGCCGGACGTATGGTCGTAGTCGTAGTGTGCATGCGTACGCCAGGGCAGCGCGATCCTATTGAACTTTCCAGTCAAACGCAGGTAGTGTATAATTAGGTGGACTTGCACACACCGCAGATATACGGACGTTCCCACCTCGGTGTGCAGTATAATTTATCAGTTATATGCGGAGTGCATAATCAAGTGATTTTCTTAAATGGAAACGTTTATTTATGCGCGAATTTAGCTGGCTCCGCGCATAATAGAGATGCACACTGGGGGGAAACGGAAGAGTGGGGATCTGCTCGTTGCTGGTTGAGGGTAAATTGCTGAGGAAATTTCCCACTTGATAAATCGCGTCGTGGAAGTGGTTTCCACAAAAACACACATCAATTTGAAATGATAGGCTGCGTATGAGGTGTAATAGTCGTAACGGATCTTGGCACTAGGAAACGTGATGAATGGTGTGATGTGCCACTTTGCCCTATCACAGGCGCATATGAAATGAATATTGTCTGTCAAGTTTGACCCATTTGATTTTTCGCAATTAAAGAAATGAGTGGGCTTTTGATTTAAGAAAGGCAAGGGAAGGTTCAACCTAGAAAATAATAGATTCCCACGGGTTTGACCGCAAAGGTGGAAGCAACAGAACTACCGAAGAGCAGTCAACTGTTTAAGGGCAAAATATGAACGTTATAAAATGCGTACGCAACCATTTAACCTGAGTTTCATCTTCGTCTCTTCTGGTCTTAAGCTGGCTAGGTGTTTAATAAAAACAGGCATCGAATGAGCCTAGATCAAAGAATTAAAATAAATTTTGTAAAGCACGAATTTACTTCTTATACCACCAGAACCTGGCGTTGAAATACGTTTTCTATCCATAGACCAAAGAATCATTATTTTGAAAATCTATACCGAGTCAAAATCAGCACAATCAGGTGCAAATAAAGTTTTGGAAGGATACCTGAAGAATAGGCACGGAAGTGTAAAAGTGTTATAAGTAAAGTTTGAAGCTGAAACAGACAAATTTTTCTATTTATTTTCAACTTATCATCCTCAAAAAAGCTATTCGGGTATGTTAAATAATGAATTTATTCCTATATCCACACTGTTTAAGTTTTTGAGCGAGTTCCAAATTTTTCATCAGACCGTTTTAAAATTCTAGCACAAGCGTGTCTGCTTGAGGACCTACCTATATGATAAAGCGTGCGGTTATACTGCCTTGCCTTGGTATATGATTGAGTTCCAATTGACGAGAGCGAACTTCGGTTAGTTAAATTATGAATTATGTTGTATACAAAAACACATAAATTTTTTTTATTTTAGAAGTTGTGCATTATTTTGTTCCTTATTTTATTTAAATTCTTAAAAACATTAAGAAAACCAATAAATTCAATGAACATAATTATAATGAAACCCAAACTTGCTGAAAGAGCAAAGAAGTAATCTAATCATTCTTTTTTTTAAGAATTACTAGCTGACCCGGCGAACTTTGTTCCGCCCGAATTCGATAACGCAATGAAAATAATAATTCCGAGCATTCATAATATGACATATGATTTCAAAATCAAATCAAACGCGATCCGTCAAAAAGTTTCGGTGGATTGGGGTTACTCAGCAAAATTATAACCGAGCCGATTTTCGATTTCAATATGTGTAGCGGTAAGCCCGGAACATCCAAAGAATTTAAAAATTAAACAATTGAAATAAGTTTTTTTGTATTGGAAGTGACACTAACCGTTTTTCTATCCAGTCAAATTTGTTAAATGTGCGGCTCCAAAAGCTCTATCCCCAATCTTATCCCATTAAACTTTTATTTTCACGACAACAAATAGTCATGTGTCCTTCCTTGGGCCAATGCGAATCCACCAAGCCCGAAATCGTAAAAATCTAACGATCCATTCTCGAGTTATGAATGCACACACGGACGTCAGTCTCTTTTATATGTAGCTGTACCCACCCGGTTTTTCCCGTGCCTTCCGTTTAGACCTATATGGTCTAAGACTATCTTACCTTTAAAACTGGAACCAACAATCCACAAAATTTGATTAAAATCTGTTAAGTGGTTCCGGAAGTCGACAACAGCGCCACCTATCGGATAGACCGTCAGCTCCCGCGCACCTACCACTTCCCCCGCAAATTTTGAAAACAATATTCTCTCTTAGATTTCCTAACTGTGAACTGTGACTACGTGTGAAGAGAAGAGTCATGTATTCACTACTATTATGACTGTAACTCTCTCGTCGACTCTCTTTAGTGGCGTCGTTTCCGTTTGTACGGGCATAAAGCATGATGAATGAAGAATGAACAGAAAGTATTTCCCCGAATCATAGTTTGTACACAACTGCGTAATGGAAATTTAATTTTAAACAAACCTCATCGACTCCACCTCAAAGTGGTCCGTTGGTGAGCCTTGGCTCCATTTCTAAGGAAATCGACTGCTTTCCTGCCCAAATCGAGGCGATATTGCTCACATTTCTGATCTGCTACCCTGTTACAATCTCTGATAGTCACTTTCTGAACTTGCCATATAATTAAGCAATTGCGCTTAACGCGCTCGAACTCAGAGATCGATGCGCGGATTACGGATACAATGGTAGTGGCGGTGTATAACTACTTCCACCTCTGCAACTTACCAAAAATCAGCTCGCGCGGAGCCTTTATTTTTATGATCCAAATATTTGACTACGTGTGCGCCCCAAGCCGGTGGCTATACATCATTCCAATAAATGCTGATTGCCTCTTGACACGATTTCCACTTGAATAGAGGAGGGTGCTGCTGCTGCTGGGAAAATAATACCCCCAGCTCTCCATCTATCGCGCAAGAGGCAGTGACAAATGAACACAATTTACATTATTACATGGGAATTAAGCAGACATTTTGCGCCCAGCGATGGCGAGAGAGTATGCCTGTGTGCCTCGCTATCGGTTTAATATCTGCGGCAATTTTCGGGCCATGAATCGTGTATTTCATGTCGCAGCAGTTCCGTGGAAGTGCTGTATCTGTGCCTGTGCCCATGCACTATGCTATTTCCAATTGAGCTATGTTCGATTAATCTTTTTGATTTATGTCCACGTGCGAGAAAGTAGCATGAACAAATGTCTCGCGATGGCATTTAATTGGGAATCGGGACTGCATGGGGGCCAGCAGCGCACCAATGCCACACAGCCACCATTGGGATGGCGCAGTGCTGTTTCTTATGGGCGGATTGGCGTCTCTCTGGTGTGCTGACTGAACAGGCATTCCTATCCCAATCCTGGCCGAACAGCAAACAGCGGTAAATTATGTTTGACTAGCTGTGTGTTGTCAGCAAGATTGCGGATCATACATAAATATTATGACAGACAAAAAATAATTGGAGGTCAATTATATGTGTGGTAGGTATCGTATCGGTGCAGGTAGGTATATGAGTGTGTCCTGTCGTAAATTTTCCACCACCAATCAGGGGACATTTCGGCTGGCACATGGTGTTAATGATTAATTCAACCGATCGACGATTGTATGAACAGTTACAGTTTAGCGCAGTTTAAGCCTTCGGTACAGTGGATCGGAGTTGCACGACAACAATACTAATGGACTTCGTTTCATGTATATCCTGATGTGTGGCCTACATAGATACCTTTCAAACGATATCACACTGACTTGCATGCGGAGCGTGCTTCGAAAGAAGAGCAAACGGAACGTGAGAAAGGCGGCACTGCATCAGCTCTGGCTGGAAGGAGGTCAGCTCGCCCTTGTTTGTGGAGCCAGCTGTGCTGTTTTAAAATTTATTGGATCCCTCAGCAATAATTAGGTTACATTGCTTTCTGAATGCTGATCTAGTTAGATATGTACATAGAACTTTGGTTTGGAAACATTTTGCAGTCATTTTTCTGTCATTGTGTTCAGTCATAGCCACCATTTTACCATGGAGCTCTAGACAACTTAATACCCTGTTCACACCGAAAGCAATCGGAAACTTCATCGAAAACATCAGTTTTAACGACGAGTTGTTTAATATCGTTTTAAACGACTTTTGGCAATCAATTTATCTACTCTGGGTCAAAATTAGGAGAAATAAACCATTAAATTTGACCAAAAGTTCGGAAATAGATAGATTGGAGTCACTGCCACTGATGCCAACCAGGATCGAAGTTTTTATGCCTAAACTCGAAAAAATGATGGCTTTTTTAGTAAAAACAGAATGTTAGATAATGCTCTATTTTTTTATCTCTCTAATCCAAGGTTTTGGTTTGGTGAGTAGAGAACTGGAAAATAAAAACTGGTGATGCGACTTTGATCAAAGGATGTACCAGATTCACCAAATTCAAAATGTACTTGTATGAAACGATTCTAAAAAACAATTCACAAAAAATTATGCCTTTTTTCTAAAAATTATTCTTCACTCAAGCATCTGTATTATGCCCGAGTTGGCATCACTGGTCACCACTTACTAAGTCAAATCTAAAGTGGCACTTGTCAAATAAGACAAGACACAAGCGTTTTCTTTTAACTGTCAAATCATAACAATTTTCGTTTATTTAGTTCACATCAACGAGAACTTGAAGCTCGCCTCTGGTGAAACAACAAAATTGAGTCACAATAGCTAGCAGAAGTTGACTCTTGGTAAATTTGTTTCATTTCTATGAAATACTATTTGGAATCAATATGTCACTAGCAAAAGTGGACTTTAGAATAAAACTTTTTTTTTTTTTTGTTCTAAGTGCCATTTTGTTTAATATAACTTTTGAATAAAGAATTTAAGTTGACCGAATTACATAAAGGAACATGTGCATGTTAACTTCACCGGGTTAGCTAGTATAAAATAAAACGCTCTCTTTAGTAAGGAATTTCGTGACTGGAAATATTTCAGAAAATAGTAATAGGTAAAAAAAATGTTTTTGAAGCAACGAATTTTATTTTTATTGCACATTTAAGTATCAATTTTCAAATAAAAATCAATACAAAATATCAAAAGTACCTATTTTTCAAACACTTACGATACTTATCTACTCAAAAGTAAAAGTTACTGCTTGAATTCGAGGAATCTAACTTCGGTGGTTGTATTTGGTTGACGTATGAAGTCCTCAGTCCTTCGCACTCACACCTCACTTGCGCACATTTCACGTTCCATCTGATGCATGGGAAAGAGGTGGGAAACATCTAAAACTTCGACGCACTCGCACTGTATATCAGCTTAATGTACACGAATGACCAATATTAAAGTAAAAAAAAGTTAATTTAAAAAACCAAAAACCCGACTGACTGTAAAACAAAATTTAAAAATATTAAACCAAGCCACTATCAAGTATAACTAATTGACAATCGGAGGCTCCCTACACAATCTGACAAAAATATGCACAGCCTCTGAATGCCAATAATAGTTATACTTGAAAGTGTCTTGTTTTAATCTTTTAATCTTTTTAGATGTTTTAATCTTTTTTAAATCTTTTTTACAGTCGGGTTTTTTTGTTTTTTAAATGAACTTTTTTATTTCTAGCTTTTTAGTTTAATATGTAGTCGGAGAGTAAGTAGGTACGTTAGTAGTGGTTAGACTCTTTAAACGTTAGTTTAATTTTAGGCTTTTTTTAGTTTTTTGAAAGGAAAAGTGCGAGTAAACTTAATTTATACATTTTGAACGATGAGAGTAGTGAGAAGGTAAGTGTCCAGTTGCAGAATTAAGATGTAGATGCCGCTAGGTGCTGGGGATGAGTTGTCCGGGGATGAGATGCGATGACTCCCCGAAAGAGTATTACATTCACAGTGAAAAGATATCATAAATTAAAGCCACGTTTTCACTCAGCCTCATTGCACGACTTAGGCTATTTCGAATTTCAATACAAATTAATATTCTTGTGACTGCCACTCAGTTGCATATCATTTGTGACTATTAATAATAATAACTTACAGCGCTATTCTGCTACCCATTCGATTCCCTTTCACTCTGCCTTTCCATTCTGCTATCCATCGGGGGAACTACATTATCCAAACCAATTTGACATTCAAGTTAACAGCTGCTCATATTCATGCGAAGAAGTTTGTTTTTCAATAATGTATTCAATTTGATGAGTCTTTGGAAAGATGGATAAATTATTTTAAATAAAACAAAAAATATAAACGAACAGGTATGGATAGTATTGAACTTTTTTTCCATTTTCAAACAGAAATCAAAGCAGTAAACTGGGCTTTTTTTTTGTTGTTCTACCCCTAAAAATGAATAATTTTTATTTACAAACAAATAATCAAGCAATAAATATGTTTTTACTTATATTTTGTCAACCACCAACCACACAGACGATTCATTTAATAAAGTCCGCAACATTTGACATGCGGATCTGAATTGTATTGAATGTATGCATTCACGTGAATAAGAGAACACCGCGCAGTATTACCGACATTAACGAGGTGAATCCAAAATCGATTCGAATGAATAGTAGAATATTGTTCAGTGAACATTGAAGAAAAATTCCCCCCCGATGAATAGCAGAATTGGGCTGTTTATCTATTGCACACGGTTAGGTTTATAGTAAACGTCAATTATAACCTTTTAATTGAAATGTTCAATAATATGATGTGCCGGCTAGCGCCATCTTTTAGAATGAGTGAAAACTATTATTTGTGGTGAGAAATGTAAATGAGTACTTTTCTTACCACCCTAGTGTTGAATATTATTTATTTTAAGATCTACTAGTTAAGTTCAAAATATTTCTAATAAAGACTTATAAATTTCGGGGGTCACACTGACGTCATATTAGATTTGAAACTCCGGGGAAGAATAGGTACGAATCTTCAGTCAAGCCGTTTGGGCTACAGGGCGTCACGTAGGAACATACATAGGATACGCGCGAAACACATAACTCTCCCTATGTCCAGTCGGGTAAAAAGAGAAAAATTGCTGAATGTGTTAAAAAATTGTTTGCTTTTTTTGTCAATACATGCTAAGTCTAGAATTGAAAATGTCAGAATGGCTTAACTGGTTGCCTCGTTCAGATAAACCGCGAGTGTGATTAGGCAAAGAACTGGAGAACGCGGAAACGTGCTTTTGAAAGGATCAACTCAATCTCAGAAGACATTACATGAGGCACAAATTTTAAGAAGTCTGTACAATACATCGCATAAGCTGACGACATCAATATTATGAGTGGAACGCCCCTTCCTGTCACTATAAATCATTCAGTAGCAAATGCTGTTGTACTCTTTCACATAACCTCACCCAGATGGACGGCGCAGAAGAGGAAGACCTCGATTTGAGCGGCATTCACAAGTGGCGGTGAAGTCTAACAACTATCCTAAAGAGATTTGAGAAAAATTCGAATCAAACCACCACAGTCCATTCCCTCTTTTTCTCTCGGATCTATTTCATCCCTTTGATGGGTTCTCAATCCAGTGATGTCTCAAGATCTTAATTTGTTTGCCTGCTAGTGCTGGTAACTGGCACAGCAAATGCGCTGCTTCCTTTTTCGAGCCGATATAGTTGACAAGAATCATCGTCTGAAGGCCCGTCTTCCTTGAGTAGACCTAGCTCTTGAGGCAACAGAGCATCTTGCTTGCCACATAATTAACTTGAGTTCTTAGACTCAAACCACAATCGCCGATTAATACCCGAAATTACCATGTCCTGTAGATAACGCTATATACCACCCGTTTCAATGTTCGTCGACTTATGCTCAACACACTTTATTGTGTGGAGCAGGTCGGTTACTTTATTGCCACCTTAGCTTGTCGACATTGCCCCAAAGTTAACCGGTAAAAGGATTTTTTGTTTTGTTTGAGCTTGCAATAATTTTTGCTGTAATTTTCGACAGTTTTTTTTAGACTTATTCGCCAGAAACTCATTTTGAAAATCCGTCTTCGCCTCGAAAAGTATATAGTGGTTAAACATCGTGCCACAAACCCTCTAAATAATGCAAAGCGTCAACTTAAAATCCATACGCAGCAGAAGTAAGTAAGTGAGTGGCGGAAAATCCCCCAATTCGAACATGAACTCTAAAGCGGGCCTAAAAATGTACCAAACTCATAATTTGGCATACGATTAGACCACAGCCGAAACTACCAAGGTAACCGAACTTATTCACTTAATTTTATTACTCATCCGAGTCCATTGCACGAATTGAACATTAAACTCAATTGAATTCCATTTTCGACTCGTAAACTTCCACGGCTAGTACTTTCCACTTCATTCAAGCCACTTTACGGCTCCTCTGACCGTTGCCTCAAAATGCGTCCATTTAGCTCTGACGATGGCCGCATAAAACCTCAGTCTATTAAGCTTTTTATTGCGCGCGCCCACTAAAATTCATTTTTAATTGCTTTATGAACTGAACCAGAATGAAGTGAGTGAGCGAATTTCTGAAGAAACATATAAAATCCTTGGTGCCCTAGCAACCAATAAAGAAGCCAATTTAGTTTTCAGGAAAACTCTGTAGGTACCACATATATGTACAATAAATCTTCTCCGCTACTGTTCAGTGTAAAAGGTGTAACTGCCCGAAAAGTTAATTACAAAAATTCGGTGGCTAATGCGTTTACCACGTGAAATGAGAAGAAACATTTCTTGCCAAACAACATCGACCCATACCACCGGCAAACCGGGTAGCCTAAGAAATTATGTTTTAATGAGACTATAAGCGCGGTGGAAATGGCTGCCATTGAGGCCATAATGGCTTTTCGTCCATCTTCACAAAGCGAGTGAGAGAGATGGCGATTCCCGCTTAGAAAATTAAATGCCATTCAATTCGGCGGCTTTCAAAGGAACAGCCCGGTAGGACCACCTCTCTCTCTATGTAATTTACATTTTCCGTTTGTGTCCAATTATATTCGTGAACTTCAACTAATTTGAGATGCGTCATTAAACTCCTTTCAATTTAATTATCACTGGAGAGGCCAAAGTGTCTTAACCAGCGTTGGTACGGGACGGGTGTAGTTTTTTAACCGTGCGTGCATTGTGTTTCGGTTGATCGGATGCGTTATGACTTGACCGAGAGTGAGTGGATCGGTTTCGGTTGCTTACTAATACTTAAACAAATGGTGCGGCGTACAAATTAAGTGGCCAACTGCAAGGGTGACGTAAATTACCTAGGTTTATAGAGACAGAATAGGAAATCTTCGGTCTGTACTTTGGGGTGTGAGTTTTCGACAGAATTTTAAGAATTAATCAAAATGGCATATTCTCTCCGGTCGGTATGAAAAGCAAACAAAAAATCAATTTAAAATAAAAACCCCCACCACAGTCCAGTTGGTTGTGTTTGCGTCGCATGTCATGCATTCACTTTGGATGGGCATTTATTTGGCAAAAATGTCAAACTCCAAGCGAGTGACAGCGCGCATTTCGTTCAAAGTAAACATTTAGCTACACACTCATCTAAGCTAACGTATAAATAAACAATTAAATAACAAAAGCCATCTATCGTCTGCAGAATGGTGTATTCGCCACCGAAAGTCAGTGAATTGATGTCCTTGGGAAATTGCGGCCTTTACGAACATCTGCTCCCACATAAAACAAAAGTCCGCAAATTAAAAAAGTTTTCCCCGCTCTGTTGCATGTGTCATCGAAGAACACATTAAATGTCACTTTGTGGCAATAAACGGAATGGCGAATAAATTGTTTATCTATTCAATTCAAATCTCATTTCAACTGACAATAATTTGTCTTTGGGAGCGATTTGGATGGAGGGGTGTTTCATTTGTGTTTGTTGTTCTATAGGTTGTGCCTGATGACGGCAGAAGTGATATCTCATAGACATCTTGGGGGTGGGTGGTGAGGTAAAATGCATACAAGAAATACAAAGAAACAAAATTCTCGAATATTTTAGAAACATTAACTTCTGGCAATTTGTTGCCAAAGCATTGAGGATCATAATGAAGACAGTGGTGAACGGTTTCGTAATTTCCAAATAATAATAAAAAAAACTTGAAACTTGAAATAAAAAAATGAATTTCAAATGTCGAAGTACACAAAGGGTCTTTCATTAGCGACTTGACAAGTTCAAAATTTCTTTGTGAACGCACCATTAAGCCGATTACCGAACTGTCAATGTAAAAATATTTAGTAAAAACAAAATTTTTATCATGGTGTAATACACGAAGGAACAACGTTTACAAATAATTAAAATTTACGAACGGAATTCCGAGTAGGTGGTCGCAACTTTAAGAACTTTTCAATTTTCATGAAGCTCATTTTTTGGTTAAAGGGCTTAGTCAATAAGCAAAATATGCGTTACTGACAGTGGCGTAGCGTGGGTAGGGGCCGCCCGGGGCAGACCCAATCCATGCCACTCTTAGTAATTTTTTTTATTTTCATTTCATAAGAACGTTTAAAAACACGACTTACAACTTCTTATTTTTGTGCTCTAATATTCGATATCGAGTACAAATCAAAAAATAACACGAAATTAATCATAAAAACAATTATTTTGCAACTAAGAAAAGACTGTCAGTTTATGGAAGAAACACCTATATTTTTTTCAACAACATAGATACTCGTAGATATTATAAAAGCATCAGAAAACACAAGAACAAGCACAACCAAACCTAGCACGATTTTCGTCCACTCTTAAGACACTGCAAGTACCGTCTTTACCATAAGGGCACACGGGGCCTGTGCCCAGGGCCCCATCCTCGCTTGAACCCCGAATGAGTGATATATTCACTCATACACATATGCGGCAGCGTTGCCTTCAGGAGCCAAACGATCCCTTTTTGAGCCTTTGGACCCATGGCCCCCACTTTTTGAAAAAGATCGAAATGGCCCCTTTTTCAGTTCAAGAATGATTTTGGTCTTTATTGAACGAAAAAGAATGCAAACATTCTGTGTTTCGTGATAAATAAATTTGTTTTTTTTTTGTTAAAAATAAATGTCTTTGTTCCTCTTTATTAATTTTTTGCTCTTGGTCAATTTTATGCTCGATTGATCAATGTTTTCCCCGAATCCAGAGTACTTTTGCGAATCTGGATTTTTTCTCAGAGTTGCCCTAGATTTACCAAAACAAGTGCGTTTGAGTTTGACAACTCGTGGAGTTTTCGGGAAAAATTTTCAACTACAAAGAAATAGGGAGAATCTTTTTTTTTTTGTTAATTATATATAGTATACAAATGTTTAGAAATCAACTAGGGCTCAAATGTTGAGTGATCTTATTTAAAGCCTAACCATAGTGAGTGGAAAACCCGTAGGAAAGTGTCGAAGGCGGCTCCCGGAAATTACGCCAGAGGAAGTACCGCCTGATTTTTTTTGGAAAATATGCCAGAAATTAGGCCAGACCGATGTGGGAAAAGCACCAGAAAATTATGCCATAAAACAAACAAACTCTGGCATTATTTAAAAACACAAGTTAGAATTAATTAATTAATTAATTAATTAGTTTGGTCTTCCGAATGAAAATGTCAACGCACATTGCTTTTGCTAACACAGACCTTAGATATAGCAACTTTGATGAAATTATTGTTTATAAAATTAACAGATGAGTATGGTGCTTAAATCACACCGATTTTTTTTATTCTCGATTCTTATATTAAATTTTGAATCATTTGGTATTCGTGTCGACCTGTGTTAAGAATGACCGTCAACATTTCTAAATTAAAATATCAATCATCAGACATCCGATCAGTTTTGTTATTACTTTCTAAACGTCCAACATTTTTACATTCCTAGTGATATCTCAAAAGTACCTAGAAAGTAAAACTATTCTGAGTTAAGATTTTAGGTTCTGAGTTCTTTGATCTTTTCATTAATCTTCAGAATTAATTTTTTTTCTTATAGACCAGCTCCCGATAACGAAATAAGAGCTGAGGTTCTCATGCCAAATAGCCTGCCTCCTACCCAAGCTGTTGACGAACCTTTGCCACTACCAACTCAAGCAGAGATCCAGAAGATAGGTATTCCGGTTCCGGAAGAAGCTTCACCAGGAAGACGCAACATAAATGGACAGCAAAGTTCAAGACCGTGTACAAGTACCCAAGCACTAATTACAAGTGGTGCTAATGCGTCTTCCCCGAAAATTGTCCGGCCTCTACACAAGAAGAAAATCGAATAGAGGACGAAAAAAAGGAAAGTCAACGATTTACACTGACACCCCGGAGAAAAACGAAATAGAAAAATAACACGAAGCACAGGCGCAGTGGCTTAGTGGTTAGTGTGTTGGACTACTAAGCGAGGGGTCTCAGGTTCGAATCCCGCAAAAAACCCAAATTCCAACATAGGGTTTTTTCCACTGCGCCGCCTCTCGCGAACGTCTGACAAACATCCGAGAGTATAACTGTCTTAAGAGCTTCTCAATTAGCCGTTTGGAATCGGCATAAAATTGTAGATCCCTTCCATTCGTTCCAAAAAATGAAACTCACACAAAACGAATGGTTGTGAGAAGCTAGGCCTTGGGTCTCTACAGACCTGTTGCGCCAACTATATATATAAAGATGAACAAACAAAAGGCTAAGCAAATTAAAAAAACAGACGGAGCGATGCTGGAAACAAAAAAAAAAGCTACGAAAACTAGAAAAAAACGCAAGAATATTCTAGCTCAGAAGACGAGGAGTACTATTGCCTCATTTGTTTGGGACCGTATTCTGAGAGCAGATCAAGGGAAAAATGGATGCAATGCATCACATGTAAAATGTGGGCCCACGAAGACTGCACCGAAGGTGGTAACACTTATGCCTGTCACAACTGCGACTCAGATTAAGCTTAGAACTAATTTTTGTTTATGTAATAAATTTAATGAAGAAAGTTCTTAGTTTTTATTTATTCCATGTTGATCTCTTTTTTTAATTAATTATATTGTTCAAGTGTGAAATAAAAAATTAAGTAAATACGGTGCAACGCATGATTTATTTTTTTTCATTTCAACGTGTTTCATTTGTTCCCATTCAATGTTTTAACCGCCCCTGGTATGGGGACAGTTGAAACAAATTGACTTTTGTTTTGAACTTAAAAGAATACTGTGCATTAATAGAGCGAATATTGATCTTGTACTTCACCTAACTCTATTATGGCTGGTCTTGTTAATGCTAATGCTAGGGGTGGTAGAAGACAAATTGTTTCAACCGTACCCAGTCTCTGAAGACCGAAAATTAAGTTAAATGGAAAATGATGGTTTGTTTTAATTTATTTTAATATCAAATCCATTAAGCTATCCAAAAAAAGTCATTGAAGTAAACTTAAATGTACGTTTGACTCTCTTACCACTACACGAAATAAAATAAGTGTTTGAAGGCAATTCAAAAATGACAAGAAATAGTAAAAAAATATTTTTGGCCCTCCCTTTTTTTACTCTCCAATAGGGTCCGAATTCTTGCGTGCCCAAGTGTCACGGCCATATATTTATTGGGTACTTTACTTTACAATTAAAATTCATTTAAAACTAAGTAGAACATCTGCTCCCACCTTCAAAATTCGTCTTAGTTTCAAGTGTCCCCTTTATCTATGTTTTGCTACTTCTACTCCATAAAGCGAATCATATTCCATCAGAGTAGGTGCCACCATGTACCTGCTTCAAACGACGTCCATGCACCTTTAAACTACACCATATTTTGGAATGAGTGTCCCCCAAAACGCACCAAAACCTATGTACTTTCCCACGAACTTAGAATGAACAGCATCTCGTTTCCTTTAGTCATATTCTTGTGCAGCTGAATTAATTATCCCTCTCCGAGGGTTTAGAAAAACCGACAAAAATTCACCAGAGGACTCCATTTTCTACCGGACCGGTTAAATGGATGCAACATCTAAATTGGTTGCAACTACCTAGGCACCGTCCAAGACTACACCTCTAAAGATGCCCAATCATCTCAACATTACATACACTCGCATGAGCCAGGTATACATTTCGGGATCCCTTCGGATTCCGATTGTAATAAAAAAATAAAATAAAAACACATCCAGCTATAATATATTTATTTGGAAACATTCCGAAGAGTCTTAGAAACTTGAAACCATCCCGCCTTCAATGTCGAACCGGTCGTCGTCGTCGTCTGGTGTATAGGCGTATGTACATACGAGTATATGCAGATGCGTCTATATCTACACCTATAATGCACGGCACTAAATCTGCCGTCTAAGATAATAAATTTCAAATGATTGTCCAATGGGACCTGGGAATAAATGGGATGCACGATAGGGTCACAATAAAAACACACAATCAATTGGGAAAACCAGTCGCAGACAAAAATCCACAGACTTCCATTTTTGGAATTCATCCCAAATCACACACACATAAAACAAAAAAGAAGAAACAACAACAACGAATAGGGAACATAAGCTTATTATTATGGAACATAAGCGGCGGCTCGACTCTGACCCTTTGGATTCTGGTCACATCTCGGTGAGAGCAGCATTTAAAATGCTATTAAGATCCTGTGCCGAGATGTGCTATGTCGAGTCGCTCCCGTCCTTCTCCCTGTCGTCGTCGTTGCCGGAGTTTACACTCGTAACATTAAGTCGTAAATTTTGTTTCCGTACTGGATACTGGATACAGATCATATTCCAGATGTCGTCACGGGTCTTTTGATTAAGCGAAATGTCGCTTGAATCATGTATGCCCCCACTGATGGGCCTTTTGATAGACAATCTCCCATGGCTTGGAGAAAAGCTCACGAAACACGTAAAAATCTTTATTAGCATAAGATTGAGCTGCCATCAATTATACGCCTAAATTGGTTTGTAGTAATTTACTTTCGGGATTATCCGTGCGGGGTGCTATTCAGCGAGACACTCGGAGGTGTGTGTAGGAACCTGTTGATCGGGAAAGTGGACTTAGGGCGAGGCTTGCGCGACAAGTTTTGTGAGCATTTTGTAAGAGTGGGCGGTAGAGTAACAGAATTTATTGACCTGCGACTTTATGGGCTCGATTCTAATGGTAAAAGTTTCCTGATTTACAAGTAAATGAATTACGAGTATTAAGAGATCATATCGGGCCTCACACTGGGCGCCAATCAACGTAATGGCTCTGACCTAAAATAATTACTGATTTTCCCATGACTTGAAATATTTTTCAGAGAACTTTTGGGGTATGACCAGGCATTCCTTACCCTTTGACCCTGTTAAACCTAGTGTGGGTTGGCGTCGTCCCACGGTAATTTTGATTGATAACATAACCATTCACCCAAAATTGCGCCCAAAGATGATTTCCCGGCCAAAATCGGGGTCATCCTCCAAACGCTCTGAAGCCCAGTCAGCGAACAACTGGCATTGCCTTTGAGCTCCTGCGTCAGTTGGATCTTGTACGGGTGTTAGCCCAGGTCGCCAAGTTGAAGTCCACAAAAGGACAACTTCTTGTCGAGGAATTGACAGCCTCTCGATTTCCCCTTATGCACTTTCACGGACCGCGGCAGTGTGCGATTTTGAGTTGCTGTGACGTACTGCGGTGTTAGCTAAATGTTTACCTAACCACTTCTGTCGATTTTGGTCACCAAACGTTGGAGAGTCTGCAGTAAAATAGGCCCAACGAAAGGTGTGGACTTGGTACTTTGGCACCAGTGGCTGATTAATAAATACCAGTTACTAGACAAACGCCACAAAAACAACATGCCCGGCACAGGCTGCCAACATCGATGTTGAACACTCTACGTAGTAAGAGAAAGATATCTATTGAATTCGTACAAAATTTCGAACTCGAGATGTTAATCAATTCTGACATTACGATTAAAGAGCAACTCAAAAACTCAAAAAAGTTGGTCGCAAAATTCTGTCCATCTGTCCCGAGGTCTACAGCCTAAGCGGCTGCCTGGATTTCATTCAAACTTCGTACTTGGAGTTTGGGAGCTTACAGTTCGGGGACGTTTTTTTTTTTTTGCAAGGTAACCTCAACATAATTGGTACTTCCCATGCTAAGTTTTCATACCAGTTTGATTTGTTCGAAAAAGGCTATATAATGATTTCAACCAATATTTATATTTGAGCTTAAGGAGATGGGGCTACCATGACCCGGTTTTTTTCTAAAAAATCGAATACGGAACTTCTGAAATTTGTATTTATCTCGAAAAGGGTCCAAACGATTATATCATAAATTCATTTCTGATGTAATGGTCATTTCTTACTTAATAGAAAACTCAAACGCTGATTTTAGAACCTGCTCATGTCTAGAAAACCCCATTTTCGAAGTGGATAAAACTTTAAAAACCATGTAATGATTGCATCCCAAATAATATCCAATGCTTAGTTAGCAGCTATATAGTTGAAATTTGCAAACTATGTATTGAAAAATTTGTTACAGTTTTTCTACATAATTTTAGAAAACCGCACTTCTTAATTTTTGTAGCCATATTGAATACATGCACCTTAGAATATTTCCAGCCACTTGGAGCATCCCACAATCTTTAACTCCCACTTCATTTGCACCCCACCAAACACGCCCATCGGAATATTCGGTTTATAACTGTTAATACCAATTCGAAAGCAAATCTCTAAAATCTTACACATTTATCTTCATTTTTATTTGGTACAACTTCATTCATATCATTCTAATACGAACCTTACTTCCAATCATAGTTACCTTAAACCAGAGTCATTAATCTATTCCAGCCAAAAATACAATCATGCTCAAACAGATCAAAAAACAGAGACTTCTACTACACTTTTCCTAGTACTCAAAAATCTTGAAAAGTGTAAGAGCTTATAAAATAATTCCTATACAGTAAACGCTTATCACTCTTTAACCAAAACTTGCGAAAACGCATCAGATGAATAACCCAAAACTGGATTTTATTTAACACTATTCGTATATTTCATGAACCGTTTCTTTTATCTCGCATCATTTATCGGATTGCCTATCTAATAATATTTATAAGAAAACAACCAACCTTACTTTTGATGAACGTGCAAATTTCGATCGACCCAGGCGTGCACTTTATTTCTTTTTTTAATTTGTAATTTTTAATTAGTTATTAGTTTTCTTTAAAATTTTAAAATCTCTTATCTAAATCCTTAATTATTTTAACTAAATTTTCCATTTTTCAATAGATATAGTTTTCTTTTTCATTTTCAATATTAAATTTCACTCTTCTTTTCTTCTTTTATTTTGTTTAAACATTTAATTTAAAGTTTCTTATAAATTTAAAATTGTTATTAAGTTTTTTTTTACATTTGTTTTTTGGACAAAAGCTGCATTTTATTGCTTTAAATTTGAAACGCAGAATTTTGTAAAGCAGAACTGAAAAAAAAAAACAGAATTTTTGTGTGAATAGACAGAATTTTGAAAGCAGCCCTTCGACTCGCTCTTACTTAACCGACTTCTCAACTACTCTCTCTGCAAATAAAAATTCCAAATTCCTTACTAACGAGTATTCGCTTGGGCTACCGCTCACACAAGGAATTATTAATTCCTTTTCAAGAGTAACGAGTAATTAAAGCTAACGCGCGATGTCTCTACTCATCACAATGCGTGTTGGCCTGGCCTAATGAGAAAATAAACACTGTCTGTTACTGTTGTATTGCGATAGACGATTGCGATAGTATTCTTCGACAGTACAATTTAATTTTTACAAGCGAATTCCAACTCTGCCTCTAATTAGGTACAACTTCATTCATAAAGCGTTGCGAACCAAATATGGTGGCCATTTAGCAAAATCACATTTTGACAGCACTCACATTGGTTTCATTATAAAGTCAATGTGGAGCCTATAGAGTGTCTGGCCGCTGCGTTGTCCTATCTCGATTGAACCTGTCCTCAAATTAGGCCCGTGATTGGCTAAATCTATATGATTGAACGGACGTTTAAGATTTATGCGATTTGGTTTTTGCTAAGCTTCTCTATGACTCGTAAATTGCATCTGTCATCAATGATTGACCAAATATGGTCACACATCCAGTGGATAGGGTTTCCTTTTTTAATTGGAGATGTAACTTAATTGAGGAAACTGCTATAGAAAAGTGTGCAGTAGAAAAATGTTTAATGGCTTTTTGAGGCTTTGGAATCATAAATGATTTGATTTTACCCACGGATTTTGCTGTGGCTATGGGAATGTTGTTGGTCCGATAAGCCAATGAGAAAGAGCCTCTGCTAGGAGTTGATGGTGGCAACCAGAGGCAAGGTATAGGTAGATTTGTATTGGAAGACTTTTGTTAAATTTCCTTCTCACAGGGAAAACGGACACCATAAGGTAAACCATAGTAGGCGTTATTATATGATCGGAAATATTTTGGACATTTTTGGAAAGCAAATATTAGCGGATGCGATTTTTGGCTAGGGCCTAATCACGTAGCTTTGAGAAGACTATCGTCCAAACGATAGACCTGCGAAGATGATCATCGTCTTACATAATCTGCCGCATTAATTTTCTATCTTTCTAGGGTTTGCTGGTTTTTGTAAGCCGAGACATACTTGACTAACAAAGCAAAAGTAAGTATAGCGGCTCTTGGGAAAGTTGTCACAGCTTCGGTTAGACCATTACTGCCTTGTGCAGGAACCAGACGAGAGTTATCTGTGGGAGGCACAATGAAGCCGCTGTTTTCTACAAACACAAAAGTCTGCTTTTCCCATTTGACGTTCTGTGTGATCGCCATTTTTGGGATAACTTCGGCGTCATTTAAATGACTAGGAAAATGGCAGACCTCATAGCCTGAATTTTGTGTCATTAAAATGACGGAAAGAAATAGCCGTGTGATCGCTCTTTAATGACGCCTAGAACAATGATTAAACTTTTTGGCTGTTGCGTCATTTAAATGGCAACCTCCAAAAAATGACAAGGCACGAAATTCATGCCATGCCATTTTTCTACGCAAATTCATGACAAATGACGCAGCATTTAATATGATATATGTGCTTTCATTTTGGTGTTTTTCTAGTGACAAAAGTACGTGTCGCATTTGTGTAGCTGCTATTTCGGTAAAAATTAATAAACTGGTTTTGTTTTGTTGTTTTTGTGTTGTTCGGTATTGAGGGAAATCGAATTCGAACCGTCGAGGTCAAGTGCCGACAATTTGGACTATTACGTCAACCATTTTGTGAATTTGAATACATAGTCTAGAAAATTGGCCATTTTGTTTGATTGTGGCGGTTCAAAAGCGGGCGCTTTGGGAAAGCTCAGTTCCAGAATACAAACTTCATCATGTCAAAACCGATGCTTGGGAAATTGTTGTACTAGAGCTGGCCATCGACGCAGAAGCCAGAAAGAATTCGAGCAGTAATTCAGCACAAAATCCGCTCTTCTCGAGACGGCTCAACCACTTCTTTTGCCAAATACTCTGCCTTCGTCGCGTTGGCTTGTAATCAAGATCGTCTTCACTGCTTTCCAGCACACACGCTGTCAAACGCCGTCTCCGCAATTTCCACCATCATCGCAAAAGTTATTTTTGACATTTTTTATTCATTACTATAATAATTAAAAAAGTCGCACGTATGGGTCTTTGCCGAGGTCGCAAAACAAATAAATGACTCGAAATCGAAATAATAGGAAAGGTGACATTTGTCATTTTGATGAGGTAAGTCATTATAATTTAAAGAAAACAACTTATTAAGGTAGAGCTGAAATTTATTTCTAAATAGTGAATTAATAAGTCAATTTTGAATGCATTTGTAACGAAATAATTAAAAAAAAGGCTTATCCTAAGCTAGTGAGAAGAAGTTGCTGCGTTTGACTTTATGTAGAGTTAAAGTAAACATTTACAAATCGCCATTATGTCGCTCGTTATTTTTTAATGGCATCCAAATGGAAAATTCTAAATGACAGCGTCCGTCATTTCATTTTGGGACAAAAATGACGATGATAGCCATTTCGTGTGATCGCCATTTTTTTACAAATGACCAATGACGAATCGTAGCTTGAATGTCACTGTAATGCGACATTGTTTGCTAACGTCAGAGCGTCATTTAAAGGACTCGAAAAAATGGTCGTGTAATCGTAGGTTAAGTTATATGGCAGCTATATAAGCTTGACCAGCTTGAACCATTCGGGGCGATGGCTTTTCAAAAATTCTCTGTTGTAGCCTATTTTTCAAACATTTGCGACTGTTGGGTCACTATTTCCAGAAAAAATACTAAAAGTTGGACACTTCACATCGTCCACACAATGTGAACACATTTAAGGAAATATTCTATGTATCCATAAGTATGGGTTTGATTCATTAAAATGCTGGGTATTCCCTTCCCTCGTAATTCCTTTGTACTTCCGTCTTTGACTATCCACTGGGATATTCTTTTAATTTATGACCTGTTGTTTACTTTGTAATTTTTTTTGTTTGCATGTATTATACCCCTTTTTAAGCTCTCGGGCAGTTTTCCTTTGCGATTTTATCGTTTTGAAAAAGTCCAATATAGACAGATTGTAATACGTTCCCCAATTGAAAGCGTTTCCACGTTCAGGGCGGTGATGCCTGATGTCTCGTAGACACGTCTTTTTTATAGGATCCCAAATATGTATAAGACTTTTTACCTCAAATTCTTCAAATTTCAAGATTTTTGATGTTAATTATTTTCAATTTAGCAAATTAAAACAACTTTTCCCAAATGAAGAAAAACGTTTTCTATTAATTTCATTATTAGGCTATGAGTCGAACGGATCCAATACACAACTTCTGTTTTACTAAAATTTCCATCAACTATAGATAAAGTAAGGAAATTTTGTGATTTTGGAAAAATGTTTTAGGAGTAAAAATAGCTAGTGGGAACATCGCAGATCCAATGTTAAAAGATCTAATTTTCAATATTTTATCACTTCCACATTCCTCTGCAAAAATGTTGAAAGAATATTTTCAGCCGTAAATTGAAGTAAATCAAAAATTCATAATCGTTTGAGTACTGAAACAATTGGAAGTCTAATCTTTACAAAAGATTTGTTGCACTTTATTGAAGCGAATTGCTTGATCTTAATATAAGCAACGAAATACTAAGGCCCGTTTGCTGATACTACTCATAGCGATGTATCGTAAGTTCCACTTAAAATCGTTGACAGTTTATGACATTCGAAAAGTAAAAAAGTAAAAGTATGAGGTATTTAAGTAGAACTTTAATCTCTATGAGTAGTATCCACAAACGGGCCTGAGTCATTTATTTCAAATGTGTATAAATAAATATGTTCCAAAATGTCAAAAAGGAATAACATTGTCGACAAAAATAAATATCATTTTTATTTAAAATCCTTTTATAAGTTACAGGATTCAGGTGCAGGGTTTTAATGACGCAGTCTGTTTTGGTGCAGCAAATGCGTTTATAGATTAAATCAATGACTATTTTAATTGTCATTTGAATTGTTTTCAAAATTAGCTTCTTAACTAACAACTTTTACTATTTACGCTGTTGTAATAGTTGCTTTTAAAATATTCGAATTTAGCTATGCGCGTTATTAGATTTAACTATACTAAAAAGTGGTTGAATGACTTTGTAAATGTTTACTTTTAACTCTACATAAAGTCAAACGCAGCAACTTCTTCTCATTAGCTTAGGATAAGCCTTTTTTTAATTATTTCGTTACAAATGCATTCAAAATTGACTTAGTAATTCACTATTTAGAAGTAAATTTCAGCTCTACCTTAATAAGTTGTTTTCTTTAAATTATAGTTAATACAAAGTCCTTATTGTTTCCCAGTTTTTGGTACAGCAACTGATTGAAATCTTTTATTATATTTTACACTTTATTGACTCATAAGGAGAATTACAAGTTTTTACAACAGGGATTTGAAAATATTTTAATGCGGTTGATGTACTTTTCTGGAAACTGAACTTGAACTGGCTCTCCATCTGCACCTAGCATATATAAATTCAAGGTTCACTTTAATAATTATTATTTTCAGAGCAGTTACTACATCACGACTAATACTTACTGAAAAATTGTTGAATTTTAGTTTGTAGGATTAATACGCATACGTTACTATACTAAGGGCCCGTCTGTTCACAGCTGGTTAAATCCTTGGTTAGGTTACCAAAGATTTTCGTTAACCAATGATTGTTGAGCGTATTTTCACTACGGTCATCAAGCCATAGCTTTGCAAGAAATCGTTCCATTTTTCCAGTTTATTTGTCAATTCAGTGATTGACCGAATCCATGGTTAATATTTTTTTTTCGGGTCCTTTTCTTTTTAATGAGTAGTTTGTTCAGGTAGATTTCTTATTAATGTACTTATTTTTAGTTATCTTACTAAACGAAAAAAAGAATGTCAAAATCCAATAAACCAGACATTTTTTTAAGAACTGAAAAATGAAACAATAGGCAATTTTTCGAAAACAAAACCGAAATAAAGCCAATAAAATTTGTAACAAATTAGGTATAATAGGCCTCATGTGAATTTATTCAACACAATACCAATTTTCTTTATCACTCAATATTTTCTCTAATGCGGATGCTTTATCTCTATTTATGAAAGCTGGCATCGGCTAAAAATGTTGAAAATAATCCGTATTCATCTCTTGCATCCATTATTTTGGTAGGAACCTGTACCCTCACCTTCAATTGACTGGCGTTTATTGTATTCCATATACCTATGTGTCAGTTGAAAACGTCAACGAACCCGACGTGAAAGATTTTATTAGTTCACTCCATCTTGCGTTCGTTCGTTCATTCTATTATTTGTATTTTTGTTTGTTTGCACAATACGTAGTCCTTAAAAAATCTTGAACAAACTAGATTACAGAAAATCAGTGGTTAAATCTCATTAACCGCACAAAATCGGCTGTTTATCGATTTCTCTGGTAAACTAACCAAACCACTGATTCTCTGGTTAATATTTTGCTGAACAAACACATTCGCTGTTTACCAGCTGGAATAACCAATGATTAAAGATAACCAAGATTGAACAAACCGGACCTTAAGCTACGTAATGGTCAATTTAAACTATTTCGTTGTGATTTTTGATAACGATATTACCTACGTTGAAGTACGTCATAACTAGTTCCTACAGTTTTACTACAATCGGATTGAAAATGGAAACAAGTTAATGATAACATTAGTACATAGTTCTGTTGTTATAATTTTTAACTACAATGCTGGGGTTTGTGCTTTCAAAAATTAGTTTATCAAATTTTTGACTACCTACTGAATAGCAACAACTTATTATGGAATAATCAGAGTTTATTACTCAATTAAAATGTTTCAAAAATTAAAGTAACTCTCAAAATAGTTTTATAGTAATTTAATTTTTAAATATTTTATTACTATTTTCTGACTGTTTTTTAACTGTTTTCATAAATAGTCATTCGATAAGTTTCAGGAGATTTTATAAAATGACTACGACAATAGTTACAAAAATAAATATTTTATTCTCTGAGTGTAGTCATCCAATCGTGCACGGCTTAAGAAAACCACCATCGCGAGAACAATTATTGAACTGTTCAGTGAATTAGGTTGGACCGTGTTTTAGCAGCGATATGTCTACTTCTGAATTTAATATACATCATTCAGACTTCAAGACTTTCTTTTGCCTGCCGTCTTACATACACTGAACAAATCTGCATCCACTCAGAACATTTTAAATTACCAGGTCCCACCATTCTTAAGCGAGAGGAAAAATGGTATAGCTTTCTCCGTTCTTAAGCAAGGGGAAAAAGTGCATTTGTCTTGACGTTACCGGTTGCATGGGGTAGCTTTAAACCAGTTTGAGATTTATTAGCATCATCGCCGAAAAAAGTTGTGATTAGTAAATTGCTTCCAAGGTTACATTAAGCAAGATGCTCGCTTAGTACCTATGATCACTTTGAATGGGAGAAAACAGGAAGCACAACCGCTGTCTTTTCTCGCTTAAGTTGGGGAGCATGTTATATATATTGCTGGCCCTCGCATAGTGCAGCTGGGCTCAATGTCTAAGTACGATCACATCAAGTAAACCTGCATCAAATTTTTAACCCGTTTCTTCCATAAATCCGACGCAGGCATTCAAATCATCGCCGCAGCAATTATTGAACAGCAATGATCACACTTATCCCATATAAAAGAGCCGATTTGCAATCATTCCAATCTGACCAATTGCATTTCAATCAGAACTCACAATCGTCAGAGCGCTTTGACCATCTATGGCGGTAGGCATCAGGCAGCATTGCCACCACACCGATTGTCTAACACGCGCACAGAAGTCCAAGTCGGCTCCAATTTTACAAAAATGGCTTGAGATCGTTTTGCCCTCGTTGGTGTTGTTGGCTTGATCATGATTATACCTACTGCTCTGATGTGGGACGCATGGGCACGGACATGGACGCATATAGTGCCGCCAATGCAACAAATGGGCCATTTGTAGCTGCGATCTTATTTCATATGGGGATTTTGCTACATGAGGAGGGGGGGATACTGTTAACCATCTCGGATGCCTGCATCATGTTCGACACGAGATGTCACCGATCGGAGAACGCTGGAATTATGGATGTCAAAAGTGTGCTAATGTTGTCTGCGCTATACTGTTATGATGAAGCTGCTACTTTGTGTGGCGTGTGCTTATCACTGTTTTGAAGGAAGTGGACATCTTAATTAAATGGTATTAGTTTGATATAGTTCTAGTTATAATCTGGTCATTGTTGGGTATTTCGACATTCAGATCCAAACCGAAACTGCAGTCTTCTCAATCAGCAATTGTATCGGAATCTGTTTTATACTTTATATATGTGGTATTGTTTATGATTTGTATTTTACGGGGGTAAAAGCACACTGCCATTCTGCTTCTTCTGGGCACAGCTATCTTCCCCAATTGAGCGCTTTTTTACTTAATACCGAGGCGATCCTTAAATCTGTTGTTTTTCTAATGTGCCGTGTCTCTAAATCCTCCGAGAAAATGTGAAAAATGAATTCACTCACAAAAGTAATTCCTTTCATTTTAAATTAATAATTTATTAGTACATACTCTACTCCGATCCGAATTGAATTTCGTAAGGATGGGACCCTATTTTTCTAGGACGTTACACTCACTGAGGCGAAAAACCCAAATGGAGAAGTTTTAAGTAAGTAACAGTTTTTTTCATTCTTTTTTTCTTATTTCTATTCATTCTTAGCTACTGCAAGTACTTATGGGATCACTTTTTTGACATTTCATAGTAAATATTAGATAGATAGATAGAAAGATATAATTTATTTCTATAAATTCAATAAAAACATACAACTTTCGAAATAAGAACAATTTTTATAAGTGCATTAAGTATAGAATTTAAGAAAAATAGAGACATTCCTTATTTTGTGTACTGAGTACAAAGAATAGTGTTGAATGACACTTCAAGAACTAAAAAAAATTTCAAGAATTTTTTGGGTGGGGTGACCCTATAGAACATTATAAGCACAAACAGAGTTAAAAGAAGTAAGAACTTTTAAACTCAAAAAGAATAAGAGAAGCAGATTACTTAAAAAATTTCAAACGTAAGTGCAAAAAATAATAAATACATAAATAATACGTAGATTCTAAATTAACAAAGTTAAAATTAAAGAGCCAGCATTTTACTTGGCTTAACGGCATTCCAGGCGTTGAAATCATCCTTATTGACAGAGGAAGTTTATTATATAAACGGTATGAGGAAACAGAATAAAAATTACGAAATGCGGTAGTACGAAAACTTGGAACAGATACCATATTTAAAAAGTTTAACCGATAATTACGATTCCCCGACTTCGTAAAAAAAATTTTCAAAACCTTAAAACAGTACAAATGACGAACTGGAAGAATCTTCTGTTCACAGAACAAAGAAAAACTAGGATGTCTGCTAGGTTTACAGCATATTTTCCGTAACAAACTTTTCTGAAGAATTAAAAGTGATTGTATTTTGTTTAAATAAACACCTCCCCAACATGCAATTCCATACTGCAGTTTAGAGTGAAAAGTACCAAAATAAATTGTTTTTAGGAGCATGGTGGAGCAAATTCGTTGCAAGTAATAAAAATGTCTGAGTGTGCATCGAAAATACTTCCTCAGACTTTCTGTGTGATTTGAGAAGCACATTCTTCTACTCTTTCAATTGGGAAGCAGTTTACACTACAACTAACATTGTCCCAAAAAGTAGAGCTAGATCTGCAGAAGCAATTCAAAAGTTTATATTTTAGGCATTCAGGTGCATGATATGAAACATTCGCTTCCAAGCCGTTTATGGATGATAAACTGAAAAACATGACTTTAGTTTTTGAGCTTAGAACCAGATTATGTTCAGCAAACCAGATCCTTAGCAAATTTAGATCCCAATTAATGTCCGAGACTAGGTCTAAGGGACTATTCAAGCCATAAGAAAAGCCTATATCATCTGCAAACGCAGTTGGAGAGCCTTTAAATTTAAGTGCAAATAGTGAGTTGATATACACAAGAAACAGAATTGGCCCTAAAACAGAGCCTTGGGGTACACCCAAATTAAAGAACCTGATTTTGCTCCTTATCCGACCTATCTTCACTCCTTGCGACCTATTTTGAAGGTAAGATTTAAACCAGTCAAAAATGAAGCCACGAAATCCTGCTTTTTCTTGTTTATATAGTTGGTGCAACAGGTCTGTAGGGACCCAAGGCCTAGCTTCTCGCAACCATTCGTTTTGTGTGAGTTTTTTATTTTTGGAACGAATTGACGGGATCTACAATTTTATTCCGATTCCAAACAGCTAATTGAGAAGCTCTAAAGACAGTTATACTCTCGGATGTTTGTCAGACGTTCGCGCAACAAAATATTGTGGTTGACCATATCAAAGGCTTTAGTTATGTCGATAAATAACCCAGCCTTGAACTTTCTCGAATCTAGGCTAGACATTATTTGACTACAAAATTGAAGAAGTGCATCTTCAGTAGATTTGCCTTTCTAAAAGCCAAATTGATTATCATTAAAAAATTGACTTTTACTTAGAAAACTCACTATCCGATTTTTCATAAGTTTTTCAAAGATCTTGCTGAAAACAGGGAGAAGTGATATGGGTCTGTAATTACATATTTCACTAGGAGAACCTTTTTTAAATAAGGGAACAGCATCCGCGCATTTAAGTACATCAGGAAAGACCCCCTCAAAAACACAGCTATTAAAAATATATGCTAAAACCTCCACTATGAAACATGCAACCTTTTTTACAACCAAGACAGAAACATCATCAACTCCAGATAAGTTGGAATTTTTTAAGGAACCAATTATTTTTAAAACCTCAAGAGGAGTTATTGGTTCATCATTTCAAAAGAGCTACAAACACACGAACATAAATTACAGAACGGTAGGACGGCGCACGACTGAGAGCTACTGGCTATATTGGTGAAGTAACAGTTAAAAGCATCAGCAATGACAGATTTGTCTGAAACTTCACAGTCATCCACACGTATAACAGAAGGCTGACTAGAAGAAGTAGATTTATTAAGCAGGCTATTAAATATTTGCCATTCACTTCTTAGATGCCCCTTAGCAGAATTAAGTTTAGTACGATAGTAGGTATCTCGGCAAATAGGAATCTCTCTTTTAATTTTAGCGCACAATTTATTATATTTCCTTTTTAAACTCAGATTGCAAGGCTCCTTGCAACATTTAAACCTTAGTTTATTTTTAATTCTTACCTTATTCAACAAGTAGCTCGAAATCCAAGGTTTAAGCCTTGTTACACGTTGTTTGCGAGACAATTCCGATGAGCAGCTAAGGATATGTTTCTTAAATAAGTTAATAAAAATTGTGTGTGAATTAGAAGCGTCACTGCACGAGTAAACATCTATCCAGAATTCATATAAAAGAGTATTTTTTAGCTTACTGAGGTTAATTTTCATCACTCTATTTGGGGGTTTAGGTTTATTACTATACTTGCTAATAGCAATGTCTACCAAGAGCCCTGTCATAGAGTGATCTGTGATCATAAGATCGAGAACGCACTTATCACAACTACTACAAGAGACATGTTTGAAGCGTCCATAAATATGATCCAGGCAACTACCCGAAACATTCCTAGTGGGTTCATTGATATAACATTCTAGGCCATACGAAGACAGCAATGCCAAAAAGCTTGAAACCGTTTCACTATTTTCTAGAATGCTATGATTAAAATCTCCAATAATAATCAAATTATCTGATCTTTCTTTTTCCAAAAGAACAGAAAATTCCAAACACGTCAAAACATTAAACATAATGATACATATTATTCACGGTTAATTTTAATGGAAACTTTTAAAACACCGGCACTCAAAAAGTTGACACGGACTACATCTAAGATCTTGTAATCATCTTTTACAAAGCAACCAACCCCACCTGCAGCGTAATTTTCATTGGTATTAGACAAAAAATGTATAACCTGGTAGGGAGTAATCTTCAATTTCAAAATTATAGATCCATATTACGAGAATTATAGTTACTACCGTTTTTTGTACGATCTTGCAGATTATTTTGTTTCATTTATCTTTTGAGGGTGCTTTTGTTTCTTTTATATTTAAGGTTGTCATTTTTGATTTATTATTCAAAATCGTGTTACCCTGTAAAGTAGGTACAGCCTCATTGAACAGGGAAATCCCTTCTGCTCAAAGGTATCACAGTATAAGTATAGAACTGCACAATGCAGCTAGTCAAGTGGGTCAGACGTATTGAGTTAAGATCGCAGTGCGTATCTGACTTTCAAGGGCGCTTGACGAGTTTGCGCAGTGCAACATAAATGTTGTTTGTACTCGGTTCAAAATAGAATACTTTTTATAACAGATATACCACTTATCAACTGATGGCACAAACATTCAATACCAACGACAAATACCCTACAAGTCTGTAGGCTTAGCTGCAACATGGTCATGTGAAACATTTGTCGTTACTCGCTCAGTAGCACATTTCATGATCGCGAATATTTGTAAACACAACTACCGTCATGAAGTCAAACATTTGTTCCGCAAAACAGTTTTCCATACAACGACTATAACATGGGCACGTCGTAGCCCCCATCTCTAAGTGATCATCATAATCGCGGAACTGATCGAAACAGTGCTTTTGCAAATTACTTACAGAATCCCAATGGCCTTTCCAATCATCGACCGAACGAGTAACATTTTCCGAGTTGCTGGCCAACTCTGCAAATGAATTCGTTTCGATTACCGTCTCAATCGCGTTGCCATATCATTAGGTCGATCGGCATTGCATACAACTATAGATACTACTGCGATCGTGTGCCATTTGCGGTAATTTTTTGTTTTTGTTTTTGAATGCACTTCCACGATAGTTGCAAATGGATATACTTCGCACTGTGATTACCACAAGGCGAGAGAGCCAGCAACAGAGATCTGCAGTGAGGTCACTTCACAAGATCCACAAGCATGTGGTAATTCCTGCCCAATCATCATTCCATCATCAATCAGCAATTATCGATTGCAAATTGATGTTGATTGTGCAGATTATAATGATCGTGTTTGTTATTGTGTCTGGAGCGATCATCGGCGCTCGATTGATCGCCTGATGGGTGAACCGGTGACCACAGAGATTTCTCAGCTCTCTGACAGAGAGACGCGTGTGTTTTTTGCCCCCGGGGGCATTCGTTACCGTCTGATATGGATCGTTTCTGACATGTGGCATAACAGGAGATGAACTGGTCAGCGTTCATTGTATCATATACGATATGACAATGGCCAGGTCCAGGTCCAAGTCCAAGTCTGTGGTGAAAAGAAAGTCGAGTTGCGTGATCGAAACATATGCTTTGGCAAATTAGTTACACTTTGATGTGGAAGTGAATGTGTCCAAATGAACGGAACAGGTTGGATATATTGGTTTTGTTTTTTGTCGAATTGAAGGGCGAAAATTATTAATTTTTGTTATCATCAAAGGAACTAGCACGCGCTCTATTGTCAATCTGCGCAGGTGTCGAGTTTCGCTGGAGTGGTTAAAAAAGAAACGGCTCTCTAGAAATACGCACGTTCCTACGAAGGCAGGGGAATCGCTGCAATGGAAATCGATTAAACCGGCAATTAATTACCAGATTGCATTAAGCTAACCAAATCAAATCATGGAAATTACTCTCACAAGTCATATCCAGTCGCTTTGAAAAGCACGGACGGCGGGCGGATGGTGGCGTTTGGTGCGTTGGTATGCGGACGAAGAAACCCAGTTTTTCTTACAGTAGAATCTAAATTGCATTCGAACTTTAGCTATACAACAATGCAGGGGAACTATTGTTAAATGCTTAAAGAATTTGCACATTTGGAGCATATAGGAATTTGTGCAGTAACTCGATGATAAGGTGGTGAATTTGGTTGAAGGCTTTTTAAAACAAAAATAGCAACAACTACGTTCAGTGCGGCAAGAATGCACTTCCTATAAGAAGATTATTTAATTAACTAGTCTATTATTGTACTTAAACTCATTCAGCGTTCGAAAATAAGCAAAAAACAACGCAAACCACGAAAGACATTCTAAAAGTGATGGTTAAAATATTAACGCATTTAGTTCTAAAAATACATGCGGAAATCCGTCTATGGAAATTCAGCTTTCGGTTCATATTTCATAAAAATTCATTTTGAAAATACCTCTGTAATCTGTACGAAAGGAAAGAATTTAGCCAATTAATATACTGATTCCAGATTGCTTGGACAAATTTTGAACAGTATTTTTCATACATGTACGTCATCAGTATGCTCCAGACTTTTGTTTGGTAAGAGTCCGTTGACCTTCCAAAGGACGTCACAAAACACATTGGCCATGTTCAGAAATCTAGTTATCTTAAGTCGACTAGATATGTCTGGACTAGATGTAAAATGACCGCAATAACTAGATTGGTCGGGAATGCCACTTACGTCAGACACATATGCGAACTGTCAACTTATTACACAGTCATTAATTCCTTTACTAGATTCTTCAGCTACCCTCCATATACGTCAACCGAAACAGCTCCTCATGTGACCGATTCCAACCAATCAAAACCGAGCTGTCAGACTTAAACTAGATACTTCAACTTCCCCATTGCTAGTCACCAAAAAGAACAGTATTAGCGAAAAAATGGATTATTTTTGAGTACCACTTTGGATTTTTTTAAACATAATGTGCGTTTTATTGAGAATCTTTGCAAAGTAGAGTAGAATTACAACTCCTAGCTTACAGTAGCAGGTTATATTAAAATCTTTCCAAATACCAAGATGTGTTCATGACTATGCCAGCAAACTGCTTTCAGTACGATTCTCCTTCAGCAAGCCGGTTTAGTTGAGCTTTGAACTAAGCTAAAAGTCGGAGAAGCTAATTTATGAAGTTAAAACTGATGAAAAAGCTGTGGTTATGAAATTTACTTGAAAAATCTATTTTCTAACAAAAATTGTTCTTCACAAATGACAGCGACTACTTAGCACTACTTCATAAAAAGTTCGCTACAGCTTCGCTTGCACCAGAAGCGTAGGTACTATTCGCCTGAATGCTTAGTTCGCACGGGTGAAATTTGCTTGCACCGAAACCACAGCCTTACTTTGCCTTGCTTTGCTTTGCTTTGCTTTACTGAAATAGATGTTCAATAAAACACGCCGATAAGTTCTCATAATATGACAGGAATAGTTGGTATAAACAGCCATTTTGTTTAAATAGCCATTCAATTTGATCTTACCTGGACGACAAAACATTCATCTGCACTTAAAAAAAACTCCAAAGAGTTCAGAACACACAAAGTCAACAATAGTAACAGCTGACACTGGCATCACAACATGTAAACGCTTACATTCTCGAATGCCATAAAACATTCACACATTCATGCTATAAAATGACCTTAACGATTAACTCATCGCTTAAATATTATTGGCGTCAAACCATAAAAACAAAATCAAACCAAACCAAACGAAATGATCATTTTCGATTGATTTCGACTGTCAAAATATTTTCTATTTACGGCGAGATCACCAGCCGAAATTCAATTAACGCTTTCCATATGTTTCGTAATTTATTTTTTCAGAGATTTATGACCAATCAGTCATTCAACGAATTTGTTGTAAATGTTTTGACGGCGCTTTTATAAAATGTTGATGGATGTGCGATGTGGCACAGTCAAGAGAAGAGGACTCGTAAATCATCGACTACGGGGCGAGAGCACAATGTTACGATTGAAGGTGTGCGGGCAAATTGTCAGAAGTTCTCGCAATCATTTCATCATCACAAAAGGCGAATCTCACTTCGGAGTTGAGACTTGAGACCTCCGATGATCGTTAAATATAAATAGGCGGCTCTAAATGGATAAACGAATTGCTTTCCTAGTAATCAAGCGAATTAACAGCGTTTTGTGGGTTTCCATAAATTATTGAATTTTTTTTTTTTATTGACACAATAGGCATAATAAAGATCGAATTTCTCACCAAATTGATGGACAATAGCCCATTTGTCGATGCCGACAAATCTGAGATATCCACGCAAATTTAGATGTTTTCCGTTGAGCATGGGAACATCAAAATGAGTTCCCATGGAAAGTCTGCTTCACATTACTTATCAGCAGTTACCGGGTGAAGAATGTTTGTTTATTTTGCTTGAATTGGTTGCCTCGTTCATCTTATACAGGTGAAGCGTATTGCTTTTCATAGATCGAACGTTCACAGTTGTTATGACTAGCGTCAAGGTAGATGGTAGAACGCGACAGCTGACTTTCGGAGGAGGAATGACAGTTTATTTTACCGAGACGCTAACATTTTGTACTTTTAATCACCCCTATCGACGTATCTGTTCGGAAAAAAGTCTGAAACGAAAGTCCAATTTGTTCGTAACTTCGATTGCGTTCGAAGTATCCGTTTCGGAACAAAATAAATCAAACACGTTCATTTGACATTAAAACACTTCGCGATTAGTTATTGGAGGGCTTTGGAAAAATGTGCTGTGCAAAGCTGTCAAAAGTAAGTGACATAACGCTATACGACGCTAGCAATGCGGCAAGGTGCGCTATATAACATCAGAGAATTTTTCTGAAAGATTGTATCGGAACGGATATATCATACATCGAATTGAATTTCTCCGATTTCGGACAAATCGATTCCAACAACTGTGTTGTCCCTTCGGGTTGGGATCGAAGGCTCTTCGGGCAGGAGCGTTGGTGTCAATTAGAAAACGTCCGTCAACACAAAGTGAAGTGAAGTGAAGACAGCAAACTAATATCTAAACCTACGCTGCAACCAGTTTATCTGCTTAAGGCAACAAATTCGTCTCCAAAATGTAGTCATCTATTAATTAATTGTAATTTTCGCATGTACCGAAAGTCAAAGACAAGGTCGTCAAAAATAAAAACCAAACATTAAAAAAAATCTCCGGATTAAGGAATATTGCCAGGAAAACCGGGTTCCGTCAACTGCCCTAACATTGACCAGTTTTCAACTTTGTGTTTGAATTTCAAAGCTTTGTTTATGAATATCTGCAATGTGCGACTTTTAGTTTAAGGGGACTATCATTCTGAGCTATTAAATCATAGTTTTACTAAACTAGGTCAATTCCTGTTGGATTTATATAGAAAATAGTGGATGGTCAATGTTAGGGCTCCAAATTCCTAACATTGACCGCCTTATGAAAATGTACCACTAATATAGGTTTTTAAGTATATTTGATTATTATCTTACTTATTTTTTTCTCCATTTGTAATTAAGAATTATGTTCCTTTAAGAAAAAAATATATGGCAACTCGATTTTTCTTTTATTGATTTTTTAATAACGTTTTTTTGAAAGAAATATCCATTTTTTTCTATATCAAAATACAAAAATAAATTAAAAGTAACCTTATACTTTCTTATTACAAAAAAAAACATTAAAATACTGCAATTAATTCATTTTATGAAGTAAATAAGGCAAAATAAATACATTATTTAAATATATTTCTTATAAGAAATAAAATAAATAAATAAATACATAATCTGTATTAATTATTAAATGTAAATAAATTCACGTAGGTATTTTAAGTATATCACCATCAAACTTTTAATTTACAAGAAGATTAAGATAAATTACATTTACAAAAAAAAACAGTAACCAGCCGGTCAATGTTTGGCACTTTATCCAAATGACACTGGTCAATGTTAGGATCCAGGCGGTCAATGTTAGGAATTGTCATGAGCATTCGAATTGCTTTCACAAAAACCGTATTATTTCTAATTGCCTAGTATTTTTATGAACAAACTATATATTTTTTAATATAAAAGAACTCTAAACTACTCACCTTAAATGTTAATTTTGTTATACAAGCGATTGTTTAGGTATAACGGACCAAAGTTTGCAACACACAAAACTACACTACTTTAGCACCACTTTCAAATTTGCCGCCAAAACACACATTCATTTGAGAGTACTCTTTAACGTATAATATGACATCTATTGACTAATAGACGAACATAAAAAACCAAGAATTACTTTGAAATCGTGTATGAACTACTCGCCAGAGTGGTTGAAAACATTTTCCTGTTTTTGGTCAATGTTAGGGACCCGGTCAATGTTAGGGCAGTTGACGGTTCCAAAAGTGAAACCGTGATTTTTTAATCTCGGATCAGTCAGGAAATATCATGGATGCATGTTTTAAAATCGCAGTATTTTGTAATTTAGGCAGGTACCTATCTCTGACAGAAGGTCTGACTACCGCAATCTTGAATTGAATGCCATCACTATCATCAGAAACTATGTAATTCTACATGCGTTTTTCTTTTTTAATTCAAGCTGAGCACTGAACTGAGCTCGAGCATTATGAACGCGCTCTGAACTGAGCGTCCTCAGATCGTTCTGATGTTTTTATTTTGTTTCTCCTGTTTTTTTTTTATGTTAAATGTGACTGAAAGTGTGCATGTACCTACATGTGCAATTAGCCTTTTACTCAGCCTGCTCACGAAACACGAACTTTCTTATAACAGTTCCGGCTCTGCTCTGAGCTAAAGAAGAAAAACACCTCTTGAATGTCTTCTCAAGTTTTGATCAAAATTATGCCAGTGGTATATATTCTATTTATTTCAGCCGAGGCATAAATCAGTTGGTTCTACGAACTGTTATAATGAATTAATGCCAGTATAAAATAAACCACAATTTATGCACGAACCATATCTACTCATGGATAAAACATCCACATTGTTTCTGAATCGGTTATTGTCATCGAATACATAAACCCAACGTAATTGTTGAAAATCAATCAGCTAAATTTACGATATAAACGACTTTCCCTTGGTGGCAAACATATTTCCATATTCATAAAAAAAACTCCAAAATATGATTAACCCATAGACACGTTATTATGTGTCTATGATTAACCTCATTCAGAGAAAACATGGATGACTGTTTTCCCGGTTATCTGTCAGGGGAAAAGCAGATTTAACGCTTCAGCGCCGTTTTCGGGCCACAACCAACGGGATAGATAATGACGTAGATGTTTCTCATAGCGTTTTTAATTGAAGATTCGAGAGATATGTGAGATTTGGTTTTTTGTTTTCTACAGTAAGTATGAATGTTTTAATAGGCCAAATCAATATATATTTCACATTAAGTTTACATTTTGCACGCATAATTGTACATTTTCAGTCACATAGTGCAAATTTTGTTTCGAACAATACAACAAACATATCAATCTGACATTTTTCAAGTCTGTGTTGGTGAGTTCAGGGCAATTCTTTAAAAATATCTCCAACACTTCTGTCGCGTTAAGAATCGACCTGGAAAGTGCACTTTTTACTTCAATGAAACATAGGAAACATAGAAAGAGCACTTCCAGATTTTCTCTTTTCATAGAAAAGACAATTCTTTTCTTCATTCGACAACGCCATAGAGAAGTTCAAAAAAAGAATGTGAAGTTGAGAAATTTGATGATGGATGAGTTAACAACTAGACTCATGAAAATTTTACCTATGGTGGGTTCGAAATTCTGTATTCACCCCTATCGAGGTATCAGTTCGGAACGGAATTTTCCATGCCATTTGAGATATCCGTTCCGATACTTACAACGGAAAAATTCGCCGATGACATACATATAGGGCACCTTGTCGCATTACGTAGAGCCGCGTTGTGCCACTTACTTTTGACAGCTACACGGCATGAAGGTCAGTCTTCATTCGATTTGCCCATTTGGTCTGACCCACGATGAAAACTCATTTAGAGCTCATTTGTTCGAATTACATTTTCGTCTGCGTCTACTTGTATTTTTGCGCCTTTGATCGGCTGTGCTCCAAGATTTCAATTCTGCTCTCCTTATTTTAGGTTTTAACACAGATATTCAATCATTAATTGTCTTGACCTGACTAAGGTTGCGCTACAGTCCGGGGTGGACCTGGACCAAACCAGTACCCTCCAAGTTGGTTGAGGTCCCTTCCACTTCGCGCGCCACTTAAGATATCTTCCTCAAACTGGACTGGGATGATGACGGTCTCCTTAGTGTTTCTCGAAAATGTCTTACTAATCAATTGCCTTCTTAGACAATAGTAACTGATTAGCAACTGTTACTCTTGGCGTTATTTCTGCTGAGATGTGTGCGTCCTTAAAATCGATAAAAAAGATGGCAAGTACCGATCTGGACTTCTTCGGTCGGTTGTTGACTTTCCGAGCCTAAGACCGCACTGCTAGGGACCAATCAGATCGTTGACGAATGGTTTCATGTCCAATGTTAAGGAGACTGATGCCTCTACAGTTGGCGCGGTTTAGAAGATCATTACTGAGATCAGTGTGTTTGACACTACTTCGTCTTGTTCCGAAAAGTAGCTACCAACTTCGTTCGTTGGTCCACCAAGTTGGGCTTCAGGGTGAGCCAGGTAATTTTTTGTAAGTCTTCATTTGAACATTCGTAAACAAAATTGAACTACCCTTTTAAAATTCATCATATCTTAAATTAAATGTCAACTGCTTAGGGTACTCTGATCTAGCTGGTGGAGAATATTGATGAGTTGCTGTGTCAGCGGCATGTGGCTGGATCGAATTCATTGTTAGCTTGCGATCACTTGGGCGTCGTCTTGACCAGCTTTACAAACAAAATAAAACAATCCAAGGCGGTCTAGTTTTTCATAGTTTCAGTATTGTATTTACGAATATATTTCTTGCATATCGAACATCGTTTTGTTTTCCTAACATATGAGTTTTTTTTTTTTTTGTTTTAGTTTTCTTTTAAGTGTATATAATATTTGTATATATATTTTTTGTTTTTGTTTATTTTCAAAGAATTCATAACCTAAAAACTAAAAAAATGTGTGTATGTGTGTGGAAAATAAATTAGCAAAAATTATAATAAAAAGGAAACATATTAAACATGAAGAGAATTATACAATAAATCTTACGTTAGCCAGATAATGTTTCTATCCTAAGCTATACCAGTTGTTACATATAAAATTAGTTTATAAATATTTAATACATACATAGTGTGAAAAAGAAAGAGGATATAAGTAAAAAAAAAAAAAAAATTATCTGCTATGCGAAGCAAGCCCCTAAACTATAAGTACGGTTTTATCTCTACGTGTTTGCTTCGAAAATAAAGTGCGCACAATGATGATAAATATGATGTATGTCATGTTTTGAGAGTTCAATAAAAATTACTATTCCTATTTAGCGACATCAAAGATAGACTCTTCGGATATTATTTAGATAAAAATCCTTTTTTGCTCGTATGCTTTTAGATTATTGTTCTCGTTTTATTTCTTAAAGAGGCAAAACAAAAATAAATTAGAAAGAAAAAAAATACTGTCAAGTAAAATCTCTAAAAAGTTTGTACAAAAATTTCATTCAACGCGTTACTTCTGGTTTAGTGTGAACTTTAAAATTATTAGGAAAACAATTATTTTGTGTAGCGTAGCATCCTGGCGTCCAGCTTTAAAAAAAATCATTACCCAAAACTAAAAGTTAAACTTAAGTGTTAAACATAAACATACAACGTAGGCTATTTACAAAACGAAAACTGGTTTTAAAAGAGTTAAAATCTACATGTATTTACGACTAAATCTATTCCATACGACTTGGAATACGTTTTTTCTCTTGTTTTTAATTTTTATTTTATTTTTTCCATTACACAATTGCAATGCATTCTTGTGTTTCTTTCATTTATAACTAAGTTTTGTTTTATTTCTATTTCTAAATCATTGTTTTTGTTTTTTTTTTTTCTTCTTTTATTTATTTTGTGTGTGTTTGTTTTTTTTATAAATACTATTTAAGCTGTCTAATCATTCGAATACTTTAGGTGATGCATTTGATATCATGAATGTTTGTTGTCAGTCAGTTCAGCCCATCGGACTTCGAAGAATTTCCTCATGCCGTGTCCTGCTTTGCCGACAGGTGAGTCATCTTCGTTAAACATTTCGCAGTTGTCAAAGATTTGCCGTACATCCACGCAGAAATCTTCACGAGTTTTGTAACTGAAAAGAGACGGCAACATTGTGATGTAGCATTTCAAATAAAATAGTTGCACCGAATGACACTGTGCGATTTTTGCGAAGAAGAAATAAAATACCTGAGTCAAAAGTAGAAATTGGAGGACTAAATGAGGAGTGAGGAAGTTGAAACGTGTGACAGAGGTGCGATGAAGAGGACATTGACGAATAAGGCCCCAGAGTGGTCTACAGTCAACAATTCGGCATTCGACATTGCAACATAAGTCAGAATCCCCTTATGCCTCCTTTTGTTGATACTTTAATGGGTATGCCTCCTTTTTGTTGATACTTTAATGGGGACAAACGAAGTTAATGCCTAGTACGCAAAAAGCGTCTCAACAATGAAGTTTACATCTTGCACATAAGTTGTTGATTTCTATTTAATTAATTGGGCTCTGTGGTTCCCTCTGCGAAAGCGTCTACTTACCCGAGTAGACGGGTATGTAAATGATCTTGGTCCAAATAAAAGCATAAACTTATCAAGATGGTTTATTAGAAGGTATTGAAAGTCATTCGCACTGTCTAAGGAACGCAAAGAGAGCACTACCGATCATAACTGTAGAAAAAGGATAAATACGAGGTAAGTATAACTATTTTCGGTAGTCGGTAGAAAAACTCCTGAGATTCACAAACAAAGCAGGAGTTGAAGTAGAAATGGGAGGAAGAGAAAAAGAGAAAAAATTGTAGGTTGTCTCACAGAGCCTAACAATGCCCTGCACTTGTTCTAAACAAATCCTTGATTGCTTTTATAAGCTGTTGAGGACGGGGAAAGCCTAAAGATATTTCATCAGAGAATTGTCAGTGAAATAAAAAAAGGTAAACATTTCTACAGTGGTCTATTGATTTTCCATATAATATATGAACATATTTTGTTTATGTTTCTCTCACATATGAGTTCCATCACAAGCTTTTCGATTATAACTAGTGGCTACAAAGTAGTTTGAACAAACCAGGCATGCATATGAATGCAACTTTTATTTAAAAGTAGGCTTTCTGAAAATAACTTACCTTAAGTCCTGAAGACGTTTTTTGATTGTAGATAAATCCATTGGAATCTTAATAATTTTACGATACGTTGGGAATTGCTTTGTATTAACAGGTAATAAAAATGGCCAAGAGTCTTCGTGTAACTAGAATACAGTTGAAAGATTTCATTATAACAGCACTGACACTCGAACATAGAAACAAATATCATTTATGTGATGGTTGGTTACAACTTACCTCCATTTCCCCCAGAACGGTTTTGCAAACAGCTAAATCCTTCATTAGTTTCTTGGTTGCATGCTTCTCCTTCTTTTCCTGCTTCAATTTCTCCTTAGCCTCATTCAGAACTTGTTGCTGATTTGTCTGTTGCTGTTGTTGCTGTTGCTGTTGCTGCGGTATTAAAGGAGCAATTTGCGATTGTTGTGATGGTGATGACACCATCTGTTGTGGGGGCTGTATTACTGGTGCTGGTGGAGGTGGAGGTGGTGGTGGCGGTTGTTGTTGCTGTTGTTGCTGTTGCTGTTGTTGTTGTTGTTGCTGCTGCTGCTGCAGAGGCTGTTGCAGTTGCGGCTGTGGTAACATCACTGGTTGTTGCGGAATAATCGTGGATAGTTGATTGCTCTGATTGCCAATATGCTGCGGGGATAATGCATGTGCCATTTGTTGGGGAATCGGTGACATATTAGATACGGGGTTCGGTTGGGCACATATTCCAACTCCAATTGGTGTGGCATCCATGCTAATATCAACATAGTCATTATTAATGGCCATAGGTGTTGATGGACGTGTCATTTGCGATTGGAAACGGGTCGCATCTATAGAGTTGTTAAGATGTTCATCGAAAGATGTCGATGCAACCGAATGTGCAGGACTGAAAAAAAAGAAATTATTTTTATGAATATGGGAACTAACACTGAGACGGATTTATTTGTATAAATTAGAGAAGCACATAATAGCATAACAGAAAAACGACAGCAGATCTTACATTATAAATTAAAATATTCGCCTGCGCTTTTTTATAAATCCGACGGCAAGTAACTGCCCTTAGAAGCCGTACACTTTAAGGATTGCTCATTGAAGTATAGAAGAGCTCGCCCAGTGGTAGAAATCTTCGCCTATTTATATAAAATATGATCCGTCTAACTATCTCTTCACTGATGGTTCAATTGGTCGATGAAACCTAAAGGTGTTTCTTATGATATTCTTAATGTTGTGGAATATAATTCAGCTTTCCTTAACATTGAGGGGTTCTTCAGTAGGGTTGATACGGAGCTTCGACTCCGAATCCGATATGTCGGAACCTCCGGTTTAAATTACACCTCCGAATCCGGCTTCGGTTCCGATATAATCACATCGGAGGTTTTTCGTTCGGAATCGGTGACGACCGATAAACATGAACGACAAAGAATTATCGAGTTGCGACATGTTACACTTACAATACAATAGGGCTGTCTTTACACTCTTTTATTTACTTTTAATGAGTAGGCGAGATTTGCATTTTCTAATAAAAATTGATTTTTCAAATTTTATATTGTAATAATTAATTTGTGTCTGCGTGCGACCTCCGCCTCCGACTCCGATTCAACTCCGACTCCGCGGAGGTCGGTATGAGGCTTCCGACTCCGACTCCGGTAAAACCACCTCCGTAACATCCCTGTTCTTCAGCCCGGAGGTGAAATTGGAAAAAACAGTTTACGGGAAGTATGGGATCACATGTATCACAGATACTGCTAAGCCGAAAGTTAGTCTGACGAAGTCGCAAGACTTAGCACTACCTTGATTATCTCAACACCGATAAGCTAAACAAACCGAAGATGGGAGGACTGCATTTATTACCTGCTGATTCTTTAAGAGGATTGAGGGTTTTATTGGACACTTCCTAATAAGCCAACATGGGAAAAGGTTAGACCTTTCATACAATGGTTCCTGTACGAGGTGCGGGGATGAAAATTTATTTAATTTTATTTATTTATTTATTTATGTATTTATTATAAATGCTGATGCTGGATTGACTCTCCACTATCTCTCATAGCCTTGGCGTATTGTCAGCAGTAAGACCAAATTTATTCTATTAATAGAACTTCTTGGATTTGATATTAAATAGCGTTACCACCCTTTGGTAATATATTCATCGGGTATCACAAAGAACGAACCAATGGCCCACGTGCGTCTGCGATGTGAAGACAGTCTGCCTATCTACCTAATAGCACTTTTGACAACCGCGGATACAGCAGTTTTTCTAAACTACAGGACAATGGACAAGTATACTTTGGAACTCGCTTCATGATGACATATTTCCCAACGACTACTGCTTACAAGAATTTACCTAAGTCCTACTTAGGTTAGGTACGGTTAGGTTAGAAGGGCAGTTTGCATTATAACCAGACCTAACACCTTTCTGAATGAACGCAGTTCGTCTTTCCCAAAGAGTTAATTACAATAACAACAGAAACTATTCCCGCACACGAATTTATGACAATAAATAAAAATAAATCAACCATAGACATTGTGCTATTTTGACATGGAACAATCACATCTTAAAAAGTGCTGAAGTGCTCAGCACATGAAAGTACTGTTACATCAAAATGAGACATAGCATGCAAAGCAAAGACACGGTACATTCAATAATCGATTGCATATAACTGCACATAGTTCTTTAATCTGTAGTCTCTATCGATGTCCGCCAGATCGTGATAAGCTCATTCATATAACATTGTATTTCGGGTATATAGGAACAAAAAATCTAACCAAAACTTACCTTAAGGGGGCCGCAATCGAGTTCATTGACTCATCGTGCGATGAATTCAGCGACTGCGATGAATTGTGCTGCTTGAGTTCCTTGCTGGAAGGCTTTTTACTGGGACGCTTCTTCGGTGGTGGCGCCTTCGAGACACACCCGTGACAGTACCATTTGCCGCGTGGCACTTTCAACAAAGGCGGTATATAGCAGTCGTGATGATATGCACGTGGACACAATTCACAGAAAATCATTTTACCCACCGGAGGAGGACGATGACCGCCACAAACGATGCACTTGCGCTCATTTGTCGCCTTGTTCACACACTCGTAGCAGTACCTATAAACAAAACATATACTGCAAACCATCCGGCATTTGTTTATTTGATTGCAAACTATTACCAATCTCCTTCGGGGATATTGTCCATTTTCGGCTTAAAGCAGTATGTATGATAGCCCTTGTCGCAACCATCACATAACAACAGTTTATCCTCATTCTCGCCAGATGTGCAGAACTGGCAATTCTGTAAGTAATTGTTTTGGGAAATTGTAGTACGTTTCGTGGTTGGTGTGGTTGTTGTTGTAGTAGTAGTTGTTGGTGTGCTAGTTTCAGTGAATAACATCGTCATGTTACTGTGGTTAGTAGTAGCAGAAGTAGGAGTAGTAGTAGTACACAACATCATTCCAAAGGATTCATCGGCTGCATACAATTTATTCGGAGTATTCATCATCGCTTGATCACAACTCGTGCTAGTGATGTTCTTGTTTGCTGCCTTCGTCGATGATGATGATAACGGTGATGCTGGTGATTTTGGCTTCGATTTACTTTTTGACGATTTTTTCGACTTTTTCGACGATGACGAGGACTTTTTCTCTGCTTTTGGTGTTGTTGTAGTACTACTCTCCTTCTTGTTAGGGGTGCTAGTGGTATTGGGCTTACAACTTTCACCATTTTTACTTGATTTCGATTTCGATTTGGATTTTTTCTTTTTACTCTTATTAGGCTAACATTTGTTTGTTTTATTTTTTGCAATCAGATGTTAAATGTGTTTTTTTTTTTTTTTTTTTTTGGTTTATTGTTATTCAAAAGCCACAAGAAGCGTTAACAGAAACAGAAAAGAAGTACCACATACACCAAAGATATAGAAAAAAAAAGTTAAAACACCATTTATGTAAGTAATATTGAACAAATTTTGTTGTTGATTGTTGTCGAATTTTTTGTTATTTGAATGTGTTTGTGTGTTTTAAGTTTGTTTTTTGGTTTTTTGTATTGTTTTTTTTTTTTTTTTTTTTTGTAATTAGCGTGCAGGAAATACATTATTTATATTTCATTTAATACGTATTTCGTTTTTTTTTAGGATATCAGCAGGCAGGCAATTATGATATATCATATATATTGTATAGCCACGTTAACATTTAATATATTTTTTCCAAATAAATTTACATTAAATGCGGAAAAGAAAGAAAATAAAAAAGAAAAAATGTAATTAGTTAAAACATAGGAATCAGTATCAATTTAATTAAAGTAAAATACGTATAAAACAAATAAATCTACAGGTGCAGAGGGGCAACGATAGTAGCACACAAAATAAGAAGCGTGAGTACTAGATGAATTGTGCTATGGATAGGAAAAACTACGGGTAAATCAGTCGCACAAGTACTCGCCAAACAAAAAAGGGATACACGACGAGAATTTAGAAGGCGGTAAACACATTTTGTTGCTTCTGAAATGGCATGGAAGCAGTTTTGAATGTCTGCTCGTGATTAGGGTTTAATAATCCATTAAAACCACGTACTAAATACATAACTCTGTAGTCAGCTTTTAAGATAAAAGGGGCAATAAGCTGGGTATTAATTTCATGTAAAGAAATGTGACCTTATAGAAACGGGTGATGCTTTACACGCAATTAGCATTCGCACCGTGTGCACACATTCCGAAAGGTAAGGGTAGACTCTGGTACCTTGTTGCGGACTCGGAGTTCGACTGTTTAACGAGAAGATGCTACAAACCGCTTGTAAGGAGAAATTCAAAGTTTGAATAGTGAGAACCTTTCGAAATTGCGTTCACCTACCGCAAACGCAAAATCCAATTATCCTACTATGCTGGTCTAGCTGGCTATATGCACCGCAGTCCTGGATGCTGGACCGCAAAGCTAGTGACCACTGTACGATAAAAAGTGAATTGGTAGCATTTTCGATATACGCCACTTCAACAAATATATTTTGAAGTATGTTCCAACTCATAACCACAATATCTTTTCGAATAACTAATCTACCATCAAAGCAAGTGTTGCGGCTTAGTTGCCAAACAAGTTTTCGATCAAAGCCGGTTTAAAATCAACTCATAATCAAATCATAGACATTCACTCTCTAATTACACTGATCCAAGTAATAGGTCGTAGCAACTATGCGGTTAAGAGCGTGCTGACGAACTGCTACCAAAAGCGGCACTCTAGCGAAAACATTCGTGATTTCCTATGCTACCGTTGAGGACGCTATATGCATGATCTTCGCTTTCGTCCAGTTAACAAATGGCGGAAGGAACAATTGCTCCATTTCTAGTAAGAAACGACAAAAACAAATGGTTTCTAGGAATTATTTTATTTTTAAGTCAACCGATTTACTCGGCAAATATCGAGCAAACAGACGAGATGATCCAGCCTTGGATGACAAGAAGACAGAACCTCCGATTTATAGACCAAGATATCGTATATGTAAGAGCTTTGGGTCTGTACACTGGAAGAATGCGGGATCGCTGGGGATGCGTTTTTTATTTCTTAATATCCACGAGCCAACATGGCTATCCCCTGATCAGAACAATTTTGTCATCTAGTGACGATAAGCCAGTATACAAAGGAAGCACCTCACCTCAACCTCTTCATCTAGCATTTTAATGAAGTGACATTCAAGAGGTGGCGAGTATGCATCTTTACAGCGAAAAACCTGTATCCTTAATCGTCAACTGTCAACTGCCAGCATCGTGACTTCAGTGTAAGATTAACTGACCGGCAATGTGCGTACAAATAAAAGAAACGACATTTCAATCCAGAGCAGGATAATCATTCCTGTGTAGTTCTGGGCCGGCCAAAACACAGTGATCCTACACAGATCCTAGAACCGATAAAAATCTGTTGGATGGATGTATTCACTCCATACTGAGGAGGCCGCCGAATAACGACAAAATAAGGCAGAGAACGTGTAGATGAATATTGCCAGTCTTGACTTAAGCACTGTTTAAACGCACAACAATGCGTATCAAAAAGGACGTAGAATTATTATTTGACCACCTTAGCTTGGCCCCAAGATCTGGATGTGTGAGCCTACGAGTAAAACTCTGCTATAGAATAGACAAATTCATTGTCGACAATTTGCTCAACAAAATCAGAACAACAAAATATTCGAACACTTCAATTAGAACAACAAAACAAAATCCAATTTAGCGCGATTTAAGTTCGTGTTAAAATTGAAGCGAAAAAATGTATTAAAACAACTTAATAAAACCCACACGCATACATTAAAAAAGCAACTACTACACAAAAAGCAATAAGCGTTACATTGTCGCAATAGCATTGCAGCACCCGGCACAAAAACATTAATAGGAAAATAAATAAGAAAAAAAAACATCGCTTCTAAGCCATTTAATCATTCGGGGCGTAACAAGTGAAAGGAAATCGCCACTTACCGCTTTCATGATGCTCTTGTCCCATGCAACACACGATTCGAGGACATACAAGGCCATTGCCAGCTGCGCGGTGGTATGCGAACGCGATACTGCTTCTCGCCATGACATCAAGCCCTTTGGAATGTTCTCCTGAGGCATATCCCTCTCGCTATCGCACAAGCTGGCCGGTGATGCAGCTGCCGAATTTATGTCGGCCGCTACACTACCAGAGCAGATTTGCGGCTGGCCACTGCCATTGTCGCTGTTGTTTCCCGATCCATTACCGCCAGAATTGCTGTTGTTCGTTTGTTGCTGCTGCTGCAACTGCTGTTGATTGACAACCGATGTGGTATTGTTTTCCGACGACGAAGACGTTGATGATGAAGATTTCTGATTTTGTTGGTTTTGTGCGATCACGGCCAAGTGAGCATCCCCCGTTTGACTACCCAGTGGAGGTTTTAGGTATCGCCTTTCGATAGCCGCCTCCAAACTGGAGATGCGTTCTCGAATCATTGGGATTAATGTAACGAAATCCTCCTCGGTGATATCATCGTGATCGAGGGAGATTTCGTTTTCGATTCGTGATGGCAGTACCCAGTTCTTCACCTGCATTGACGCGCTGGCAATTTTATCTTCCAGGGCCTCTAACTGCTCGAGCAGGGCCATTTCTACACGCTTGGCGACTTTAGGATTCCAATCGGTTGGCCCGTCGGGCGGGAATATCTTCTCTTGCTCGTCAGCGTCGCCAGCGGCTGTTGTCAGTGGATATGGTGTGTCCAGTTCGATTTCTTCAGAAAGAATGCGAGTCAGGTTTTGCTTCAATTCGCGTTCCCGTACTCCCTTCTGGTTGAGATTGTCTATTACATTTTGTATCATCTCTACAGTGTCCACCTTCCACCAACCGTGTCGGTATTTGCGGGGAACAAAGTTCTTGTCTAGCTTTTTGGGAAACCCCTCGTTTTTTATCTGCTCCAGCAGGCGATGCTCGTCCGGTGTCATTGAGAGAGGGGTTGGAATGTCGCACGTGATGTAAGCGCTAATATTGCCCAATGACATGTTGGCTAAATTTTGAAATGAAATACCTGTTGCTTCATCTAGTTTTAGTTCGATGCGGCCTGCCTTTAAATCGATACCTGCGCCGCTTGCATTACCGCCTCCTTCTGCTCCTCCTCCACCGCCTCCACCGCCGCAGGTATCGTCAAGAAAGGGAAAAAACTTCTGCTCCTTAAGGTCGTAGCTGTCTTCGTGTGAAGGACCGGCGTCCTCGCCGGCTTCCTTTAACGCATAGGCTCTTAGTTTACGCTCGAGCCGGGTCTCGTCAAGACCTGATAGGGTCAGGATGCTGTCGTTATCAAAGTGCAAGTCGACTTTCCCGTTCTCAACGGGCACTGTAAAGTACTGAGCATTGTTGGCGATGTCCCACCTGTGTCCCTGGATTTGAAGGATACTTCCGCAGTGGATGTTCGCATAGAGCTTCTGGAAATCGGTGTTATCTGCCTGCAGTTCGGTTGTAGTGAGAGGCATCTCACGGTTGACAATCGAAAACCACCTGTCGTTGGCCATGGATGCAGCTGCCTTTAACGCAAGGTCCTCGTTGCTTTGTCCGGGTACATTGACAGTGACAGTGACCGCGGCATCATCTTCCTTCTTTATGGTAGCATCGGTCTCGGATTTGATCTCCCGGTTGCTTGTATCACAGACATTCTCCTCGTTATCTTCGATTCTTGTCGATTCGATCTTGTCCAGGGCTATTTCCGTCAATTCTCCGCTGGAACTTTGTGGGAGTGGTGGAGGCGGTGGTGGCGGAAGCAGTTCAGAGTCGTTTTTGGAACAACTCATTGTATTTGGTGGGTTTGGGGGGAAAGCCTCTGCCGCTGACTCGTTGTGACTTTCGTCAACTTGCATGGATTCGTTCTCCGAATGCTGTTCAGCGTTCGAATTCATCAATTCGCTGTTGTCTAGCTTGCAGTCAACATCTTCTTCTTCGTCCATTTGTTCCTGTTCTTCGCCGTTTTGATCATCAGCATCTTCCTCTTCCTTCACTTCGTCAGGGGTTTCCAATTTGACTTCCCTTTCTAGGACTTCGTTGAACTGGAAGATGTCATTTTGAGCCGATTCAAGCGCTTCGATGAAAATACCTCCAGCCTTTGGCAGTTTCCAATAGCGACGCCAGAACCGATCCTGACCGAAACAAGATGCCCGCAGCTGATTAGTGCTTTTCTCTAGAGCCTCTTTGCAATGCAGAGACGATTTTATCATCTTTTCGAGCTTCTTCTGGACCTCATCGGCCGACATTCGATTGTCTTCGTCTTCTTCGATGTTGGTCATCTCGCTCTCAACGTCACTGAGGTCATCGTCCATACCGACGTCCGTAGAGGCGTCATCGCATCGTGAGTTGTTCTTCTTGTTGATCAACTGGCTCAAATCGGAGGGAACTGTCGCCCCATTCTGATAAGTGACGCATTCCTCGAGTTTCGATTTAACCGGAGTGTCTACGCTACTCTTCGATGGGCTGTCGTAGCAGTTCTTCTCTCCAGGTGTTGATGGTGGCACTGCAAGTTCTGGTTTGACTGAATCCAACGCATCGGACAGTGCATCAGGCTCCGGTTCTTTAACGGCGCTCACTTCTACTGGTGGGGACACCAATTGAACTTCCTCCACTTCCATTTTATCCGGTTCGTCGCTGTTGCTGCTGTTATTGGTGGTGTTGTTATTTGTTTCACCATCTACAGCGGCAGCAACGGCTGTGGCAGCGCCATCTTCCGACGCTATAGCAGACTCCTCTAGTTTTCGCGTCAATTCAGCCTGTTGCTCTTCCAATTGCTGCTGCAACTGCAATTGCTGCTGCTGTTGTTGTTGAGCTGCTAGAGCCGCCATCGCTACCTCCCTTTCGATTTGAGCCTTTTCGTACGCCTCCAGGCGGGTCTTCCTTATATGCAATGACTTATACTTGCGGATTTTCATGTCAGTCATGTATTTCTCCTTCTTGATTTGTGCGCATGATTCCAAACTACCTTCGATTTGCTTTAGCACAGCTTTGTTCATCAACAGATCGTTGCAGAGATGAGCTAGGATTTGGGTTTTCTTCGTAGGATTCAATGCTACAAATGGCCTGTCTTTTAGACACACCGACAGCCTCCATGTCTCGTTCTCGTGCAGTAACTCATAATACTGCTGATTCTTGCCGGTGGTTGTGTTTAGACAATCGCCATCCATCTGGTGATGGTCTGGTATGCGTTTTTCCTTCTCTCGGTCGAGTGTTATTCCAAACATTTGTCGAATTTCAGCAGTCGATGTGGCGTACAGATATATTCGTAGGATCTCCGAAACATTCGAATTGGTTATGTCGGCATTGCGGAGCGATTGTCCCAAAAGAGTAGTGTGACGACCTGGATTCGGAATGCCAGGGTCCTCAATGGCGCACACGAGTAAATGTGTCATCACGGAGAGCAGTTCTTCTTCGGCCTCGGCGTTGCTGTCAGCGACAAGGGCATCGTGAAGATTCTGAAGCGTTGGCAGGGATTCCATATCTGTAAGGAAATGAGCATCACTTTAGCCATGAAGCTCCCAAATACTATTGATACAACTTACCAAAACCAAGAGTTTCACCAAAATTGTGGAGAAATTCAAACACCATCAAGAGATCGGCCATTGCCTGGCCAGGCAGACGACAACCGGCGATTCTCTTCAGCTCGGGCAGCTCAATTTGATCCGGTATTTCAGAGTCCTCTTGGGGTTTTCTGAGAGGGAAAAATGTGTTGAATTCAATTAAGTCGGTATTAAGGTTAAAGCATTCAGACCACTATTGTTAAATTACTATAGCAAATCATCACTGAGTAGACACCACAGAAATCTTGGAATCTCGATTACTATTCATTCGAAAAAAAATTGTGATTTATTCTCAGTTGATATAACTCGGAATAGAGTTACAGTGTCTGGACTCAGTTTCTTTCTTCCGCTCACATACGGGCTACTAACAAATTTATCGGTACATTTTGAAGTTTCAAAAATAGCTACTTACTTCCGCATCTAAAAGCCTTTTCTAGTGCAGGACCTATGGAGAAGGAAATTTGGTGTGCAGTCATGTGACATTAAGAGTGGCATTTGCGAAAGAAAATTCCTTTCAAGAAATATCGCAGACAACCAGTCATATAACAGTTAGGACGATTTCATACGATCTTGAACGAGTGCCTTAAAACATAAAATCAAGGGTTTTGCAGCGCTTTCCTGTTAGCAGCACTAATATCAGAGCACCCGTAAATAATCACAAAGAAGTAGACTGTAGGCCGCCTGATTGGGGATTGAAGTCAACCTACTCCTGAAATCGTTTAAATGCCTGTGCCGAATCGGTTGTCTTGAATTCGGGCACCAAACGTTGAAGACTCGCATTTGAATTGCACGAACACTTATTTTGAAACACCAGATTAGATAGACTACCAAAACAACATGGCCGCCACAGACTTCCAATATCGAAACCGTCCGAATTACAAAAAACCCTCTCTGAATTTTCGTTAGGTACTCCCGAAAAAAGTTCTTTTATGAAACGGCAGCCCTCCTCCTGAGTGCTCATTATCCTTTGCTATTTAACTTTGTTTACAAATGTCTACTTTGAGTAAAATCACAGTTTTGTCGTTGCAGCGAAATTTAACAACATTTGAATGGTTTCTTATGTAAAAAAGGCTCACCTGATTTGATTAAGGATTTCAGCATCGCGTTTTCGTGCAGCTACTCTTTTTTCACGCAATATCAACCGGTCCAGCACAAGCTGGTGTTTCTTCTTTTCGCGATCTTCGAACTTTCGCCTTATCTCTAGCTGCCGGATGAGTGTCATATGCTGTCGACGACGTTCTCGTTCCTTTCATCGATACAAAAAAAAAAAAACAAAGAAGAACCCATTAATAAAATGAATAATTAAAGTTTGCAAAATGATACACAGCACAACTACTTGAAAAAAAATTGGGTTAGTAAATTAAATAGAAGTATGTTAAGTATTTTATTGACAAATCAGTTTTTAAGGCATGCACTAGGGTTACTTTTGTGTAAATTATGATAAAGTAAGAGGGCTTGATGTTTTAAAAATTGCGAGAACTGTTTTTGTGTGTTGTTCCTTATGCGGATGTTTATATGTGAATTAAGTTTTAGTTGTGTAAGTTAGTGATGATGATGGTGAACAAAAATTAAAGCGGTTATAGAAAAATATATTAAACTTGGATTTGTTTGCATACCAATTCGACAGCGTAGAGCAATTCCTTCTGCTTGTTGAGTTCCTGCAGATAAATCTGCATGTCAGTTTTATAATATTTTAATTAAGAAACAAATTAAAAGACAGCAAAGGAAACTAAGAGTAAAGCATAGTTAAACTTTCCCTTTCATTGAAGTGAGTCCGATTTGATACAAGAGCAAGAATTTTCGGTGGGTTACGACACAGATGGGGGTTCGATTGAAATAAATTATGACATAAAACGGGATTGATGGGGTAGCAATTTAATTGGACTTTAATCCTATAAAGTTAATAAATACATACATACTATGTCCTTCTTCTTACAACCATTCAGTCATTTGTTATTTTGCCTGCACCTTTGTCGCATTAATTATAACGTTTTGATTGTGTGTGCTTCATTAACATGAAGATAGTTAAGGGAACGTTTTATAATTTTCACCGTAGGCTTAAATTTTCACGATCCTAATCTGCTCCTAAAGAAATCTAACCGCCTCTCCTCAAGGTTTGGGTACTTTACCAATTTTTACCAAGTTGCCTACTCCATACAATACATTCAATGTATTTAAGTCGTGCGTGTAGGTTCATCCGTTTGAGAGTATTTCATGGGCTGATAAATAAAGGATAAATCTTTCCTACTTTACGTTTTCGTGTGCTTGTGATCGTTTCGCCTTTCGGAATATGACCCAAGGCTTTCACCAGAAGAACGCTGCCCTATCATTCAAATTTACCTTGAGAATCGATCCAAAATTCGCGAAACGTAAAGAATATCCTTGTATCGGTTTGTCTCCCGAGCAGTTGACAGGCAACTCTTATATTTTATTTATAAATAGGTTTGTTAACAAGAAATTGCCGCTCTATTGAATCTTGTAGGGCCATGAAAAGCTTTTGTATATGGAATCTAATATTCAACTATGTATTAGTCAAATATGTACAGCCCCAATGCTTCGTTTGGCTAAAAACGCACCGCATAAGACCGATTTTCATTTGAAGAAGTTCTAAATTGAACTTATCTTGGGCTCCCCTCAATCGTTGCCATTTAATTATGTTTTATTTATGGAAGCTTCTAAAACTTTTGTTTTCTTTGGGTTATTCTACCATGAAAAGGGGATCGGAAAAATTTAAAGTTTAACCTAAAAATCCAGCTTATTATGGAGATTGCACACAATTTTAGTAGGATAAGGCGGTGCATGAGAGGACCTAGCGTATATAGTACAGAAAAGATATCTAAAGACAGACTAACTGAAGAGGTTTCTTCAATGTCAAAGGTTGAAAGGTTGAAAATAAATAACATAGCAAAAAAGCCTGTCTGTATTGATACTTTTAAGGGCTGGTGCCTTTCACCTAAGTGATGTCTGAATCTCTATGACGACAGCATACCAACACGATGGAACTGACGGATTGAATTACTGGTCAACTGGCCGGGGCATGGGTCATTGAAAAGGTATACATCGTTATGAAAATCTAGCTACCAAAGCGCATGACATAGCAGCACCCTGTATAAACCGTGATAGGGTGGGAAAAACTTACATCCTATTATAGGGGTTGGCACAACTAACAGAAACCGTTATACAGTGAGCGTGTGCCTGTATGTGCCGAAGAGGATGGGAGGCGGCAGTGTCTGAATCAGCGACCCACAGGCAGCGAGTATTAAAATTGCAATGATCCATGCGCAAGAGTCCAGCAACGATTGGTGACTTCAAATTACCTTCTAGCAGGGGTAGACAATGGACCTCTTGTAAGACGAATGCCACCGTTTCTCATGCAAATACAAATACAAATTGATCATCCAGTCTAATCTTGAACAAACAACACGAAAAAACCTGTCCCATAGCTTACGCACAACATCGATACAAAAAATCCAAATTGCTAAAAACAAAATTAGGTATACACTAACTGAGAGGCTCCTCGGCAGTTGATGAAAGCCCCTTTTCTATGCGTTCACACAACTATAGTTACTGTTCTACACAATCAAAGGCGGAAGATGATTTCAATCTAGTCTCAGTACAAAATCATATATTCACACATACGAGTATATATCAAACTAAGAGAGCGTACAAAGGGAGGAACGACTGGACTCTGATATTACACACACAGCGCAATTGGCCAGTTGCAACAAGGTTGCAATCTCTGTTGCAATTGGCCAAAGCACACTATAAATTACACAGATGCGGTCTACAACTAAGTATGAATACTAGTGTATAAATGACTTAAAGTATGCAATACCTGTTCTTTAGCTAAAATAGCTTCTTGTCTTTTCTTTTCTTTTTCCTATAAAACAATAATAAACAGAACAGAATTAGAATTGTTGAAAATCAAACAACTGAAATCAAAGAGAAAGAGATGGAGAGCAAGGAAACAAGGAAGTACCCACCTGCTGCTTTTTTAGAATTTCTTCTTGTTTGATACGTTCGAGTTCTTCTTGGCGTTTCTTGCGAGCCTGTCAATAGAAACATTTGGTTGTTAATAAACTGTTTGACAACGTGTGGCTTGGAAGATATAGTTAGAAAAAGAGCCTGACCGCTCACCTCAATCGCCTGCTGATTCTTCAGCTCTTTCTCCTTTCTTTGCTGTTCTAGCTTCTCGTTCTTCTCCTGACGGGCCTTTTCTTTATTTCTTGCCAATTCCTCTTTGGCGAGCTTTTTTGCCTCGCGCATTGCTTGCTGTTGCTTGGCTATCTCAATGCGCTGTTCAACGTTTAGTGTTTGTCGGGTGAACATCTTCAAATCTTCTAAGCGTTTTGCTACGTCGGCGTCTGACATGCGAATGTATTCGCCATCGTTGGCGTATGGCGGAGGAGCGGGCTGAAGAAATGATCCCACTATGGCGCGGGATGAGAAACTGAAATTGTCCCTAGTCAACTTGGAGGGGTTCTTCTCCAGATACTGCAAGAGAAAGAGAATTTTAAACAAAATCATCCGACAACGATGCAAATTCAACTTACGGAGAAAATTTGTCCAATTGTCTTGAGTTTTGTTGAACTACCGGGAGAGTAGTAGCAGACGTCACCACGAATCTGTCCAGCTTTGGTTAGACCTTTGATGACAGTTTCGCGTTTCCATCCCAACTCGAGGGGCGCACGCAGTTCGGTGATGTTGATAATCTGCGAGTCCTCTCCTTCCGACTCGGAAAGACCGCTTTCGGCAGCTACACTTTCGGAATCAGTCGATACGTCCAGTTGAGCATTGGCCTCGGTCAGTGCTTGACGGATTTTCTCCTGCAAATATGAAAAAGAAAACGTAAACACATACACAGCTCGGTCTACAACGTCATCAGTACTTACAAAATCAGCTCCCTGTTGCATAAGCTGTTGCGTGGAGAGCATTGGTTTCATGCCAACAGCCCGACTCTGGGCCAGCAACGACGCAACAGTGTTCTTTTTCGGCTTTGATACGCCGCGACCCAAGTTTCGTGGACGTCCTTCTTTATACTGCGGCTGAGAACGATCGCTTCCGCCACTGCCACTTGAGCTGCCAGACCCCAGCGCTGCAGTAATGGAACTTAGACTTTGCAGACTGTTCGAAGCACCTCCACCTGATGCTCCGCCGCTGTTACCACCACCACCGGTACTGAGATTCAAGCTACCACCCGCGCCTGTGCCCATGCCTCCAATACTAGAACCACCGTAATCGGTACTCGATGATTTATTGTCTGGTTTCATGGATAGATTGAGGGGCGCGTCAAAGTCCTCAACGCTTGACATTGAAGAGACAGTTTTCATGCTGAGATTCACTCCAGTGCCAGACATGCCCAAATGATCAGTGTCATGGGGGTCCTTGTTTTTGCTGGACAAATTGTACGCTCCGTTGGAAGTTATTGTCGGGGGCAACTTAATCACTTCGACGCGATCGGCACTGCCCGATAGATCTGTTGCCATTCCACTGTTACCACGGCTGGAGGACATTGAAGACGCTGATAGCGAGGATCCGCCGCCGCCGCCGCCGCTTCCCAGTCCGGGATTTGTTGTCGTCGAAGATGCACTCAAATGGCCTCCCAGTGATGATGCCGATGTTCCAGAATTCGTTGATGACTGCGTTGGACCGGTAAGAGATAGCATCCCTCCAGCACCACCACTTCCGGATGACTGTTGTTGCTGCTGTTGTTGTTGTTGTTGTTGAGCTGCATTGGCGGCTGCTGCCATGGCCGCATACTCCATCTCGAGACGTGCCCGCTTTGCTGGACTTAAGCCTGGAAATGCAAGGAGAGGATTTGATGGATCGAGAGATATTGTCTTTTTGCGACCACGATTTGTTGTACCAGGAATTTTGGGGCCAACTATAGATGAGGTGTACTTGATGATTTCAGTATCAGGTGGCAATCGTACTCCCAGCAAGGATGGATGTTCACTGGAAACGAAATTCAGGGAAGAAAATCGAAAATTGTTCGGGAATTAGTGCCACCAAAGTTCGCAAATAACGAGACACACACACATACAGAAAGAAAATGCATTATAGACAGTTACAGATAGAGAGAGAGACTAATACTAAAAATTAACATCAATGTGAACATCAAGGAAGCTTACTTTCCTTCCAGTGCAGCACTTTGTTTATTTCAACAATGGCAAAGAAAAGTATACAAAAAAAAAACAAAAGGAGTCACATAATGAACAATGAATAAAACAAATGTTAAGTGTGGTTCATACTCGGCCGTTGTATCCTTGTGTTGTTGGATAACAGTTCACTTGTACTCACCTTAAGATTCCGGACGGCATGTAGTCCTTCACTTTGCCGGTGTTTGCTGCTAGACATGCATTCATGGCGGCTTGTACACTCTGTTGCGGATTAAGACCGAGACTTCCAAGCTGCGACAAAGAGTTGAGGGCATTAAGTGAGTTGTTCTTGTCACGGTCCTTGGACGAGTTGCCGCCCCCAAGACCACCACCGCTAGAATGCGAAGACATCATGTGATGGGAAGAGCCAGTGTTCGTTGAGCCACCGCCCATGTGATGATGTGACATAGATCCACCAGATGATTTGTTGCCGGACAGCGATTGATGCGACTGGGACGAGTGATGGGACGAAGACGAGGACTTTTTCGAGGACGACGAAGCTGCCTGTGAGGAGGCTGCTGCCGATGCGGCTACCGCTTGCATGGCCAAGAGCTCTTTGTGCAACGTTACTGGATCGTAAGCTGATGAGGAAGCCGGTTGCATGTTCGATGACATTGATGATTTTCCATAGCCAGACTGGAACAGAAAAAAATGCAAATTAGTTGCACTATTTCCATCAACAATCTCTTCCATTAAAAGAAACTACAAAAATAGCTCAACCCACGTAGCTGTTTCTCAAAGCTGGTCGGGATACGTTTGTGAACCTGCTTAAGTGGTTATACTAAAGCTTCACCATTGAAGGAATCCAAGAAATTATCCGTTCAGTCCCTGTTAACTTTTCGTACAATTTATGGGTTGAACCGGAGACCTTTCGCTCACCTGGCCATCACACTAACCACTGAGCTACTGCACCAACGAAACTACTACTTGGAAAAGTCAGTTATATTCTTGACAACCCAGTGAAACAAAATAATTACAACGACGTTCGGACGAGCACGTAGATTGTTCGAACCATTAGCAGAAACCGTAGATTACTATAAAAAAAAAATATATAGTCTCCATCCTGAAAGTGTGATGGGATCAGGCAGAAGAAATAGATAGGAATAGAAAATGTCATGACTGCAAAAATATTTTATGGTGCCTGGTTAAAATTTGATCTTGAGATTATGAGAAAAAAAAACAGAAAAAAAATGGAGATGCTCTCAGTGCACATCTGTGCAGAGAAACTCTCTAGAAAGTGTTATCTCTGGTTATCTCTGCTACTCTTGAGAACACCATTGAAAAAGAGGACAATAATTATTGTGAACGTCAAATTCAAGAAAATTAAACAATTATTGATTTAAAACTTATTTGCAATGAAATTAAAGAATTAAAGAATGTTAACAAGGATTTTTTTATCTCATAAAGGGTTTTTCAACAGGGACGCTACAAAAGTAGAGCGACAGGGACAGCAAACGACGCCGAATTTCTTGCCGCTCTTTTGACATTTCTCTTCAGTAAGGTTTGCCATTTCATGATGAAACAACGAGTCGAAATTATTAAAATTTACTACCGAAATTCGGAGTCAGTGGCCTCAACGTTAAGAGCGCTACGTCCAATTTATGGTCGTCATAATCGTCCTAGCAGATCAACAATTGAGCGTCTAGTGGACAAATTTTAATCCACAGGCTCAGTACAAAATGTGCCCGTGCCAGTGAGACAAAGAAGTGCCCGTAGTGTCGGGAATATTGCTGCCGCTGAGGCTTCAGTTGAAGAAAGCCAAAATGTGTCTCTCACACGTCGTTCTCAAGCGTTGGGCATCTCTGTGACGTCGTTGTGGCGAATTTTGCGAAAAGATCTTGGCCTACATCCTTACAAGATTAAATTGACGCAAGAACTGAAGCCGCTTGACCACCAGAAGCGTCGCATGTTCGTGAATTGGGCTGAGCAACAACTTGAAAATGATTCGGATTTTCATCGAAAAATCATCTTCAGCGATGAGGCTCATTTCTGGCTGAATGGCTTCGTCAATAAACAAAATATGCGGTATTGGTCAGGCAGCAATCCACACGTCCATGAGTCATCATTGCATCCCGCAAAAATTACGGTTTGGTGTGGTTTATGGGCCGGCGGCGTCATTGGGCCGTACTTCTTTCGTGATGATTCTTGGCCAGTTATACAAGATGTCACCATCACTTAGATATATCTTTATTTGTTATTCCACTACGGCGAAGATGGCTCTGCCTGTTAGCCCAGACAAAAAGTATAATTAAGAGGACTCTCAACGCAGAAGAAATACTCTTCTCAAGCGATGTGTTTACCTAATAAAATAACCAGTTGTTGTCTGAGTTTTTGGACGAACGGATGGGATATCTTGGATTGGAAACTTTTCGGAAGCTTCCCGAAATTTAATAGTTTCCAATTCATATGTGGGCCTATTTCAATTTAAAGTTCTATCAATTTCAAAATAAAAATAACCCTCCACTTATGTATCTCTACTCTACCCGTATTTATGTGCAATTTTCCCCACCGACCACCATCATTCAATTTGAAGTTATGTTAGTCCTTAACGTATTTGCAGATACCAACATAATTCAACAAAATCCATACAAATCAAATGATAATAATTAAATAACAAACATTGTAAGGCAAACACAATGCTACCCTTTAACAACTGTTTGTAGCTCAATTCTATAATAAACACAAAATATTGTACCTACCGCAAATAAATTGGCTGATTTCAAATTCGGTGATGTCGAACGTGTCAAAACAATTCAAAAATGGCGAATAATGTCCCTCATGCTACCGCATTTGTTTTGACATTGCGCAAATACAACTTCGTGAGTAATATTCTGCATATTTCATGATATGTTCGTCAAAGGGAACAGATAATTATTTTAGTTACCGGGGAGAGGATTATTCTCATCTGCCTGTACCTGCATGTATGTGAGTCACTAGACAAATAACCAGGAATGTTTCTAATCAGTCTGGCAGGTGGATGCAGTAGCATTTTCAGCGTACCAAAATATGCACATGTATATATAAATATCGTCTGTGTGTTTGCATGTGAAAAGTTTTTCGACATGTGGTGCTTGGTGTAGTGTCGCATCGAGATTTTGCATTCTCTTTATCTATATTAGCATACATTTTTATAGACATCATCTTAAAAATAAACCTGTCTATCTGTCAAATATGCATTCACATTGTCTGCGTTCAAGAATTACTACTTTTTGCGTGCAAATTGATGCAACGACTGTTGCAACAATGTTTGAACTTCAATTTAGGTACGTTTGCGGGTCAACAAACTTACGGTTGAAACTCGGATGATAGGTCTTTTCCCCATCATCGGGTATTATGTTTCTGCAGCCCCTTTGGCATACAAAGCACTGTTCCCGCAAAACATATTACGACAAGTACAAAATTAAAGGTCACAATGAAGAATTGTATAGCAGCATTTTTTGAAGAACGATTTTCGGTGCCGATTGCGTTGACGGGATTTCGACTGTACAACATCATCGACCAGAGAAGTACAAATCAAATGACTCTGTGGCCGGAAGTTCGACTCTAGCCCAAAGGGACAACTCATTAGGGAAATAACTCGCCTTACGGGGCGCTCAATTTAAAGGAGTCTCACATCAACCACAGATTGTGGCGAAACCTAACTAAATCAGTCAGATGTAGTGCCCAAAAGAGCTCCAAAGGCGCACACACTCATTTTCAGTCAAAAATCTAATATTTTTGTCTCATAGCACGAGTTGATGCGATGAGAAATATGTAAACAGTTAAGCATGTAATAAGGGAAAGACGGCTTTATATCCTAGTCAAAAGTTAATTGATAATTTTAAATTACCTTGTATGACGAACCACCACCACTGGAACCGGAGGCCGATGTTGGAGTAATTGTGGTTCCCGATCCGAGGCCATGTAGCCCAGACGAAGAGGAGCCGCCACCACTATTCATGTTGTTGGACATGTTCTGTTGCTGTTGCTGCTGTTGTTGCTGGCGCTTTTCTTTGCGACTCTTACTTGAACTCGACTTATTATTTGAAGAGGAAGAACCACCACCTGACACTCCTGCTGAGTTCCCACTATTCCCACTGCCACCGGCACCACCCATTCCCAAGCCCGATGGAAATGCAGACGCCAAATCAGGATGAGGAAATGGTGATAAACCTGACGCCTGTAAACGACTGAAGTAATCTTGCGCCGCCAGTTGTGCCACAGACCACCAACCTTAAATTAGAGAAAATTCATTTAAAATTGCATCAGACTCAAACGATTTCAGTGAAGAGATATAAAATCCGTTCGATGGGATTAAATGTGATTCTGCCAACGAGCAGCAATTGAATCCCACCGACCGGTTCAAAACTCACTTGCTGGATGCAAACCTGCTAAACTTGCCGCTTGTGATGCCGCGACTGCCATTGTATTTTGATGATGATGTCCTGCAGCGGCAGCCGCTGCTGCCGCCATCGAATACCGATCATTGTTTGAGCTTGGACTTGGCAGTAAACCAAGACCAGCGGCTGCGGCCGCATTAAATTGTGAGCTGAATAGTGGATTAGATGCTGCTGCAGCAGCTGCGGCAGGATCTCGGCCCCAATATGCTGCAAGGCAAGAATGTCCTCAAAAAACGGTCTTATGAAGGATAGGTTATAGGAAAACTTACCAAATAGAGAAGCTGCGTCAAGAAGTGACTGGTCATGACCAGCACCTCCACCGCTCGATGAGCCGGACTTGCCACTGCCGGACTTACCATCTCCACCGTCGTTATTTTTATCCATGTTCTTCATTTGGGATAGTTTGTGATTTGTCTATTTCCTAGTTGATTCCGTTAGAGTCACTTAAAATAAAACTATGTGCGTGTTTCACTACAAGTTATGTTCGTATATTTGTCTCCATGTTGAGAATTGAGTTACATGTTGACGGGATTTTCTGTTTATCTTCTTATTTTTGTTTAATAGGTATTTGTTTTATAATTATCAGTTGTGATGTCATTTAATCATCTGCAAAAAGAGAACAAAAAAAAAACAAACGATTATGATATCAATTTGATGACAGATTATTATATTATGCATGCATTCCCAATAAAAATAAATACTTAACACATTAATAAAATTATCAAGCTTTGTAACTTCTTCCAATAAAGCCTGTGGGTGGCCAAAAGGAATGGGACATGGGAGTACGAATAAGATGACTATATTAGCAAACAAAATCCCCTAAACAAAACTCTAATCCTCATCAAAGAGAATTAGAAGAATTGAGGGTTTAAAGAGCACACAAAATTGGCGCCTGTTTTGGTTTATATTTGTTTTCTCTTATCCGTTCCACTTACAGAAGTGTTCCACGAAAGAGAGCAGAAAGTGAGAGTGGATCTCTTTGCGCTGCAAATACTTTTCTCTTCTGTACTCTTTCCAATTGTACGCCTGTTTTACCATTTCCCCAATTTCTACACATTTTTCATTCATACTTTTTGCACTAACACAATGCCAAAGGTGCGGTTATTCTGTTTTATTATGTAAAAAGATATAAAAATGAGAGGAGAGGACGATGACTGACAGTGGGACGGAAGACTCATGCTTGTTTTTTTTTTATTTATTATTTTTATTGTTATTAGGTATGTTATTATTTATATTAAGTGCGGTCGGCTTTTACACTTGGAAATTGTTTTTTTATGGGAGGTGGAGGCGGAACGATGCTAATTTAGTCAACAAGTTGTAATATGTAGTGTCTAGCATCAGTTAAATATATTTTTGTGTACCTATAATAGGAAAACAAATGAATAGGCACGTTGATTCAACAACAAACGATTGTTGTTACACAGAAACATGCGTTTTTTGGTTTGTAGAATTGATTGCAAGACGAATAAAGCGAGCCTAGGATATTGACAAGACTGATACCTACCGTGGGTAACGTTTATAACCAAATCTCAAAGGTTAGTGCTGGCAGTATGCAAGAGCCTGCTGGTCGTATTGTAACGCCTGCCAGCTCGAAACGCTATGAGCTTCATTTCAAAGATGGATGGAACATCTGTTTTTTCACAGGAAAAGACTTAATGTGGAGGCTGTTAAATATCAAATCGATATGAATGGCGCCTCCTCAGCAAAGCAACACTTGGAAGGCATCTCAGGTTGGGGAACTCGGCTTCTCGCCTTCTCGGACGTTACACGGACGGCAGACCTTGGGAATTGGCTGTTAAAGCAGGCAAAGAACTGATCAAGAATCAAGGGGTCTCACCAATAACAATTTTTAGTTTTGACTCTAAATTTAAGTATTTCACAGTGGCTATATTTTCCATACAAATTGTTGTGAGCTTTCGTAAATCTAAAGTCGATACTAAAATTAGTTATTAGTACGGAGATGAAAGTGCATCATGAAACATGAAGGAGTCGAATCGAAATATAGAGCGACCACTTCTCCGAGTTGCTAAAATCCATCCAGGGCCCCGATGAGCTGATCCCACACCTTGCTTCTACCGAATGGGGATTACCCATAATGATCTAGAATCGGTGACTGCAGCACTTCAGCATCCTACACCCGAACGAATGATTATCGTTTTGATTTTAAGGTAGTCTGTGGTAGACGCGAATAAGGCACTTTGGTCTGTTTGCTGATTCTGCTCATAGCGATTTCAGTTCTACTTAAATACCTTATGGGCTACTTTTTCTGTGTCATAAACTGTCATATAAGATTTTAAATGGAACTTAAATCGCTATGAGTAGTATCAGCAAACCGGTCTAAGTCCCGTCCGTTTAAATAAGTAACTGCTCGATAATGAGATTGCGCATTGACAACAACTCTCTGGGAGGGACTTATCTCAAACACAAAGCTTTAATAATATTTTATGCATTTTACGACGTTACGGGCGCTATTCGTTTTCTGGCAGTAAATCATGGGGCTCGTCTCTGAAAAATGTCCTGTGGATATATATTTCTTTACGTCTACGCAGTTATTTTTTTTAGCTGATGCGTCCTTTGTTTGGTGGAGAGGGCATCCGCGTAAGTTTGGGATTGTTTTCTCCACACAAAACTCATATAGGCTCCAACGAACGGCCTGGCTCTACTTGAGGTGCTTTGAATGTTTTGCATCCGCTTGATAGTTTTATTATGTGTTGCACTATTGAAAAAATCTGCCACCTAGCCCAGGTTCTTTTGTATACTGGAGTCACGATCACGATGAACTTACGAAAAACCTATTATATGGATATTTACTTCCCCAAAGTAATTGAAAACCTGAAAAAGCGGGAGCGTTAAATAATCCAGCTGGAGTTGCATGCGTTCGACAATCAGCGTATTTTCAAAGTTGGCTGCAACTTACAACAGTTCTGGGGAAGTAATACCACTTTTGTAAATTGTTATTTAAGGTGGTCGACTGGTCGTCTTTTCGTTTTTAAGAAATAATCTCGCAACATTTTGTCGAAACGTCTACAACAAAACTGAATTCGTACGTATTCAATATAGAAAAGGCCGATATAAGCGCAACAATGGCGCTTTTATGCCCAATTCACAATGTCGCGTTGACGCGCGGGTGAATTGGCAGATTGTGTAGAAACAACGCGTTCGTATGCTGCCAACCAAAATACTTCAGACGTTGGATGATGTTTTTTCAATGCAAATTACATAATTAATTCAGTGTGTGGAAATGGCGTAGTACCTAATTATTATAGTTTTTTTTTTTTTTTTTTTTATTTTGTGGAGCAACACTGACTTCTTTAGATTTGTTAAGACGAAAATTATTAATCAATGATCTTGTATCCGTATTAATGTTGTTTAGGTATATTGTTATTATTATTTTGAATTGGTGAATAAAAATTACAAGTACAAGAAAAGAGGGAGTAGACCTAAGATTTTAATTCTGCTCTGATTTTGTTTAAGATTAGGCAAAACCAAACCGAACGCGCATTCGCTTTCAAGCAGCATTACGTTTTACAAAATTATTTTTAGCGCACTTTGACACTTTATCGTTAAGTTTCTTAAAAGGGTAACAAATCGGGCAGACACAGACACTATTCAACGCCGAATTGTGAATTGGGCATTCAACTATGTACTATATACCACAAATCTTTAAAGAAAAATACCAGAGAATATTTAATACAAGTTATTTTTTAGGACTAACTAATTGATATTTTTTAGCAGCAAAATTCCTACTCTTAGTAGGTGTGTACTACTTCCAAAGGGTTTTCCAATAAGAGGTGTTATTTTGGTATTCAAAGAAAAATGCCATGCCTCGATAGCCTCACGAATTTTATCTTTGAGGCCTTGAATCGAAGCTGGGCTGTTGGCGTGGCCCCAAAGGAAGAAGTCGCAAGGTGTTAAATCAAAAGATATCGGTGGTGGCCAATTGTGATCACCTCTTCGAGAGATAACACGGTCCGGAAACTTTTCCCGTAAAAGATCAATGCTTTCGTTGCTTGTGTGGCACGTAGCGCCGTCTTGTTGAAAGTAAACGTTGTCCAGATCAGCACCATCCAACTCCGACCATAAAAAATCATTAATCATCTCTCGATAGCGCAATCCATTCACCGTAACAACCTCATTTTCGAAAAAGTAAGGTCCAATGACCCCGCCGTACCATAAACCGCATCAAACAGTCACACGTTGAGGTTGGAGAGGCTTCTCAACAATAACTCTTGGGTTTTCCGAGCCGCAGATGCGACAATTTTGCTTTTTGACGTAGCAACCGAGGTCGAAATGGGCTTCAACAGTCAAGATGATTTTTCGATGGAATTCCGAACTGTGACTGCAAGATTTTCACCTTTTGAAAAAATGTTGGACTATTAATCGAGGGGTCCAGGTTCGAATCCCGAAAAACCCAAATTCCAACTTAATGAATGAATGAATGAATAATTTTTATTTAGCAAAATGAGCTATTTACCAAATTTGAATACCTTACAAAGTTTTTTTTCCACTGCGCCACCTCCCGCGAACGTCTGACAAGCATCCGAGAGTATAACTGTATTGAAAAAGCTTCTCAATTAGCCGTTGGGTTAGGCATACAATTGTAGATTTCATTCGTTCCGAAAATGAATCACGAATGGGAGAAGCTAGGCCTAGGGTCCTATGAACCTGTTGCGTCAACTATTTGTTTTATTTTATCTGTCCGGTAAAGGTCTTTTCATTGAAGAGCGAACAATTACCTCCGCACGAACGAATATTCGAATATATTGACAGTGACATGGTATCACATGATGCATTTGTATGTATTTGGTCGCAGTGTTCAGAAACAAATAATTTACAAAAGTAGTGCAGTTTAGGGTCAATAAAGTAACAATAAAATACATATTTTCAAACCTATTTCAACATTTTTAAACTTACAGTAGTTGTCAATAGAGGGCGGATATTTGTTTATTTGACCTGCCAGCAGATGATGAAGTTTACCATAGTTCCCCAAAAGACGACGGGAACCACTTCCCTTGCAGGTTTTGTTTTGACATTAGGTAGGTATATACTGACTGTGCATTACGTAGGAATGTGGTTTCCGATTGGGTTTCTGAGATTATGCTCTAGATTTTAGATTGTACAAACGAACATTAAAACCAGATTTGTTCTCTTTTTTGTTGATATTCGTGCGATTGGAATATACCTTTGTAGCCTTTGACACTTATATTTACCAAAAATAAGTCCAACTGGGGCAATGCGTTTCTTTGCCATAGAAAAATATGAAGAAAACTTAAGCAAACCCGAATCAACTCTCAAACTCAAAAGCACTAACATTAGTAAATAGCAGGCAACTCTGAAAAGAAATCAATATTCGAAAAAAAAAAAAGAACGCGTTTCAATGTTGCACTTTGTTAATAAACGTTGACAATTAAGGTGGCAAGGGTGTTTTTGTTTAAGGCAAAAATACATTTCGCTTGATTATTAATCTTTATACTTTTATCGTCCATTTCCTCAGTCATTTACGGAAAGCAAATAGCAAATAGGTATATAACATTCACACACGCGCAATTAAAAGTTTTTACAGTAATATCATATCATAATGGCGACGTTCAAGCAACTAGTTTAGTAATGTCGTTTTCCATTGGTTTCGCTCGGGGATCAACTCATTCTGTAATCCAATGGAACAATAAAACTGCTTCTGATTGAATCCACAAAAGTGTTGGTGAAATGCCAAAAAAATAATCTACTGCAGCTGTCAGCTGACATGTATAAAAAAACATAAACTACACTTGTTAAGTGCTTCTTGAGTGGGTTCTGACTTCAAATACTGAGTGAAAGTCTCTCTTCAGAATCATCAGAAGAGTATTGTGCCAATGGAACGGTTTCAGAAGTGATTTTTCCGATTCCGGACCCTCCCGGACGCTTCTTTTTGCCCAACGGAAAACGACATAAGTCAGCTGGCTGAGTTGATGTGTTTCCGTTTTGATCGGCCTAGATCGATCACATGTTTATTCAGTTGAAGTGTATGCAGGGGTAGTCGACTAGTCAAGAATTTCGTTACTGAGTAGTAAAGAGTTTTCCAATGAGAGGTGTTATTGTGAATGACTCGCTATTTCGGTAGCTGCCATTTTTGAAGCTTTTATTCTTTGACATTTGACAAGTAGAAACTACGCCATTACAAAAATGGAACGATATACGCTTCAACAACGTCGTGTCTTTGCTGATTGGGTCCTTGAAATGCATGAAAATGTGATCCGGAATTCCATCGAAAAATCATCTTGACTGATGAGGCCCATTTCCACCTCGGTTGCTACGTCAACAAGCATCTGCGGGGCTAGGAAAACCCAAGAGTTATTGTTGAGAAGCCTCTCCATCCTCAACGTGTGACTGTTTGGTACGGTTTATGGTCCGGCGGGGTCATTGGACCTTACTTTTTCGAAAATGAGGTTGGATCAACAGTTACGGTGAATGGATTGCGCTATCGAGAGATGATTAATGATTTTTTCATTTTACTTTCAACAAGACGGCGCTACGTGCCACACAAGCAACGAAAGCATTGAACTTTTACGGGAAAAGTTTCCGGACCGTGTTATCGAAGCGGTGATCACAATTGGCCACCGAGATCTTTTGATTTAACACCTTACGACTTTTTCCTTTGGGGCCACGTGACAGATAAGGTCTACGCCAACAGCCCAGACCTCAAAGATAAGATTCGTGAGGCTATCGAGGACATAGGGCAGCCACTTTGCGATTTGGTTATGGGAAATTTCATGAAAAGGATATGGTCCTGTATGCGTGCTCGTGGTGGCCATTTGGCTGATGTTGTTTTTCATTATACCATACCTTCCTCTTTATTATGAAATATATATCCGATCATTTATCTCAAAAAATGGCATTTTTCTTTGAAAAATAACACATTTACTATAAGTTGACAATTCGTATAGGTATGTGGCCTGACGTGTGAAAAATAACCTTTTTTGTTATTTTTGCTATAATCAAGTACTTAAATTAACTACATTTTTGAATAGGCACTATATAAGTCGTGTTTTTTTTAAGTTCGTAATCAGCAAAGCAAAGTAAAGCAGGATTTTCAGCACGCAAATGGAACAACTACGCTCTACTTGACACGTCGAGACTCGCAATAGTTGTGATTGCGTGCTGAAAATCCAACTTTACTTTGATTTGCTGAGATCGAAGCTCAAAAAAACACGCCTATAGTTCAGAGATGTTTTTGACGATTTTTTTTTTCGGAATTCACTAGGTCCGCCACTTTTTTTTTTTTTTGTTTAATTGTGTAAAGAAATACCAAGCTAAAAAAGAAGCAGCAAGCTTATTTAAAACCTTACAACTAAAGCTTACTACACGCTGTTCGAGCTAAATTTAGGTGAGATAAATTTAAGCGAATAAGTATCTACATACGAGTAGTTGTACCTACACATTCATTTATTTAAATCTTTAACAAAAAAAATAAAAAATAATAAAACGATTGTAAAAAGAAGACTATGAAAAATGTTCCCATGAACTAATTAGACAAAACTGGTTGTTACACCCACTAAAAATTAAAAAAAAAAATAAAAATAAAATCGTGACCATCACATAAAAAGCATTGCCTTATTGGTAATCAATATTCTCACAATTTATTCGTTTCGCTTTGAACTCCAAACACAAGTTCATTTTATTTACGTTAACCAACAATTTAACTTTAATTGCATTCATCAAAGAGTAACAACAAAACTGAACGTAAAATTCATTTAACAAGGCGCTATTCCATTGTTACTCACAATAATGTAACATGAAAAACCCCCATAGAAGGTCATTCGAAATCGAAAACAACAACAAAACAACACAAGTGTCAACCAACTTACCCTACTCTCCAGAGTACGAAGAATGGGGTAACAAAAATCAATTTATGTTTGACATTTTCTTTTACACCTTTTTTTGTGTGTTTGTTTTTGGTCGGTTTGTTTTATTTTACGATTTGTCTCCTCCGGCTTTCTCTCTTTTCAAAATACAAATACTCTTGTAGAAGAGAAAACAATCAGCCAGAAGAGAACCACCACCGGAAAGAGAAGAGAACATGAATACCAATTTTACTTTGTTTTCTTTGCCCGTCGAGAAGTTTTGAAAAAGTAACACAAAAGAAAAACAAAACTGACACTTGCACACACACTCCTACACCACTCGGCCAGCCGCCCGCGTTTACTCACGCATATTATCTCTGTTCACATAATTTTCACACACACATCCACCCGCCCGAATTCCCAATCACATTTTTTTTTTCTCCAATTTTCATAGAATTTTATATTGCAGCACCACTTTTATTTGTAAATCTATTTTACCATTGAATGCTGGTTTGGATATCCATCCTTTTTGTTTTTATTGTTGGAAAATATTAACTGCAACACTTTATTTGTGGAATTAATTGATTAGCACAGAAAAACAGGACAGACACGCTTTGAAGAATTTATCGAATTTATCACCGACTTATGCGATGGTGTGGCCCCGTCGCGACACATACCGTAATTTGTTGTTTTATGCACTTTTCCCATAGTTTTCGGGCGAAAAGCTGCACTTTCTCGAGGCAGCAGCACCTAGTGAGCAATTTTTATATATTTTCCGGTTGAATTTGTTAACATTTACTGATAATTTTCTAATTTTCGTGTCGCGGAATTGGTTTGCAGACCGTCGTCTTTCAAGATGGCGACGAAGTTGCTGGCGAACAGCAGCAGCGCGAGAGTGGTGGATTTGTAGTTTTCGTTTTCGCACAGAATTGTTTTATTTTTCTTCTCTCTGATGGTTTCTCGTTTTTCTTTTATTTTATGTGTTCTTTTTTTTTTTTTTTGGTGAGTCGGTTTCTTGGTTATGTGTCGTTGTCGTTTGGTGTTGTTTTTGTTGTTGGGAGAGTGCATAAAGGAAGGTGGTAGTTTTAAAGGGAATTTTAATCCAAAAAGAGTTTTTCTTTTGTTTGGGATTTGTTATTGCTTTAATAATTGTTGTCTTATCATGGCAATGGCATATTTTTGAATTTGAATAGTTGTTGTCTGGAATGAGTTGTTCGTAATAATAATTATGGGCGATGAAAACGATGGCAGTAATATGGCCACTGTACTTGGGCAAATGTGACATTTCGGTCAAAACTGTAACCTAAGAGGCTTAAATGTCATTGAGTCGGAAGTTTATTTCGATTAGATATCGATAAAATTGGAATGTTCTTTGATTCGGCGGTCTGGCTTTCTTTGAGATAGTTCGCAGTGAAGCGAGGTAAGGCTTTTAGCCGACTACCTAGGTAGTACGAGTACCTATGCCGCGGCGGCAGATTGGAAAATCGAATACCTACCCATTTCTCCTGACTCAAGTAAAATTCTTGGAAACAAACACACGGCGAGAATGGGTGTCATTATGATTGCAGAGGTAAAGGACACAAAAGTCGAAAGAATCTCCTTGGGAGAGGGAATCAAAATGTGTATCTATCTTTTGCGGAGCAGCAGCAGCATCAGCAAGCAGAGCAGCACCCGTCGGGTTTTCAATTGTTGCGGTGGGGAGACATACACACAGATAGTTATTTAGCGGAGGGAGCCCTTAAAGAAAGGTGCTACAACGGCCAGAGCGAGAAGCATTCCATGTACGAGTAGGTATCTAGTGGATGTTTTCACTACGATGGTGAAAATGCTATACCTATAGCCACAATCCACAATCACATGGAGTCAAGAAAGATTCGGGGGTTTGCGCTTTGCAAATGGCTTGAACTTGTGTATGCAGTGCGGAGTCACAATTATTATGGTATGGATGTTGTTCACTGAACTTATACCGCAAAGTAGCTAGCTGGATCAATAAAACAAAAGGGCAATCCAAAAGTTGATGCTGTGTAGGTAAGTACATTCATTTTATTTTTATTGAGTTTGGTTGTACGAGGAACTTAAAAATGATTATTTTTTAAGCCAATTATATATTTTATAATTAACACGGCAGTGTTTTTAACGTGTGTTGAACTGGAAAGGTAAATCGTGCAGTTACGTTGACTGTTCCACAGACCGCTAGAATTCTAGGACACAACGTCATACATGGAGGCATCTACGCCAATATGAAATTGGAGACAGATGATATAGGTGTAAGTACCTAGGTATGTATTTTTGCATACGTTACTTTTCACACAACAAAGAGGACTTCTAACTATAAAAGCACTATTCCATTTACAAAAGGCAAAGGGGACGTTTGGATTTCTATTTCTGTCTGTCTCAGTTTTAATCGCCCCAGAATGGCCACTTGAATAGTTTTTTCAGTTGACGTTAATGGAGGGGTACCTATCCGACAAATCTCGTCAAGAAAATAAATAAGAAAAATCTCGTTGAGGTTTTCCATGAACTAGGTATCCAAACGTCCCCAATCTTAATAAACGATGATTTATCGATTTTGACCGGTTTAAATATGCATGGATACCTAAAACAAAAAATGCCAAAAGAAAATCTTTAAAAGAAATAAAAAAAACATTAAGACCCCGCCCATAACTCGAGAACGGATCGTCCGATTTGAGCAATTTTTTTTTATATTTTTATTGTGTTTTTATATTCAAGTCCCGCCTATTTTAAAGGGAAATTGAAAAATGTTTTAATAATTAATTCCCTATACATGTTGTACGGGGAACTTTCTTTTTTAATATTAATGTTGTAATCTACCTGCAGTGAGATGTCAAAAATTCTGCGTGTTTTTGATGGTTTCGGAGATTTTCTTTACGTTAACCATTTGTGCTAATTTGAAATTGGGTTTTTCGGTTATTCTTGAAACATTGATTAGTAATTCTCCATTGTTGATTGTTCAAGTTATTTGTGTTTTGTCTTTCAGTGTGGTATCTTCATATTGTTTGATGGTCCTCCTCCTCATAGTTGTGTGATGTTAACGGTGATTGAAGTTTATCGGAAACCTTCAAAGTGTTCAATGGTTCAGTGCATTTGCGTTTGAATAATATTTCTTCGAGGATTATAACTCGAATTCTTTGTCATTGGACTTTGAGCTTTCGGGTCGCATTATACCGCCGATCAGAAGATCAGAGAAATCAAACAAAGTCTCACGCAGTCGCAATGTATGGTGATTGACGAGGAACAGAAGCGAACGAACAGTTTCGAGCACATGCGGTGCGAATATTGTTGAAGAACGTGAATTTATTCCTACCTTTAAGTTAATTTCATCTCAAATTAGTCTACAATTAAATGTCTGTGGACCAACGAACTTGCCGACAGCTTCATCTGCAGATTCCAAATTCGCCATCCGGATCATTGTTGCGGCGAATAGAAAAACACATTTCTTCAAATTTATTTCGTTGGCCATTTTGATAATGAAATTGATCAGTGTTATGCGATAAACGGTGCTATGAAACGTCAAATCATTAGAGAATTGCTTGCAATTGATTCTTCACGAACACAACGCTATGGATCGGTTATTCAAGATGGCATTGGAAGAAATGTCTTCTCACGCCTACCAAATCGTCATCAGAGCTGGCAAACGTCCCAATGGAAGTCATGAACGTTAATTAAGTTGCAGTTCAAAGTTTCTGTAGTGTGTGTGGTCGTCAAAAAAAAATGATTTCGTTTGGAATCGTCAATGCTCGAATTTATTTCAATCGAAAAATCTATTTTGACTCCCGTAATTCAAAATACCTGCGTGTTGGTTATTAACGATAAAAGGCTGTCAAATTTGTAATTGAAATTGCGGAGGGAGCTCTATAAACTGAGAGTAATATAACTTTTAGCCAATATTGGCCAAAAAAGTACGAACAGGCCCTGTATAGGTGGGTAATATTATGATCATGTCAAAGCGTCTGTCAAAACGGGCACAACACTTTTCAAGACTATTCGACAGTCAGACAAAATCAATATTTTTTGTTGCATGGCGTCAGACAGAAGTGTGTCAAGTATAGGACCTCTAATCGTGTCAAAATAATTGTGTCAAATATCTGACCTCATGTCAAAGAATATTATCGTGCATTTGCACCTTAATTTGAATGTTCTCTGTAAACGTATTATCGATTAAACGAGATTGCAAATTGCTTTAAATGGGTTGCCACAAATGTGACATTGTTTCACACTTAAAAAATAAAAATATATATTAAACATGCGTTTCTCTTAAAACTAAGTTTAGACATCCGATCTCAACTTGATTTGTATTGCCAAAATATCATTTTGGAGCCACCCTATTTCACATAAGACATAAGTACATCAAAGACGAGGCGACCGCGACACACAAATAAATAATTCGATGATGTAAGACAATCGCAGAACAATCGTCTTAAGTGACTCTTCCTAGTTATTCGAACAGAACTAGGAAAAGTTTCGCTTCAGTGACCAAAAGTAAACAAACACATTATGTACCTATACATCTTTCAGTTGAAATTAAATTTCGAAATCATAAACGCTCTTCACGCATTGAAGCTCCCTATGCGCTCGTCATGTTGTACTACTAAAAAGTAAAATAAATAAAGATCATCAGGCGACAATTAATCTTAATCAAGTTTGATATGTCTGAGAAAGGCTTAAAAAATACCTGATCTCAATAATAAATTATGATGTACACACTATTTTAGATGTTTGCCCACTATACGTGAGTGTGAATCGCTATATTAACATATACGAGCATTACTAGTCCACCGACGTGCGAGCAAGAGACCGGGGTCAACAACCTACACCTCCCCCCATTGGAATGAAATGAGAAAACCAACAATCGTAGAAAAACACATATAGGAGAAGACGCGAAGTAGAGTGTAAAATTATGTGATTGCTTCACTAAATTACGATTAAGAAAGGTCGGTCCGGTCCGGACGACTAAACAACGCAACGCACTCGACGTTGCTTGGAGTTTGAGAGGTTGGGATACACCGATATGTCTATGGACTGTGTATACTGAGTAACTATGCGACAAAGAAAAGTTTAACTTGGTCAATTGTGACTTCAGAAAATAACACACAAAATAAATAATTGTTGTCATGTTTCGGAGATGTCAAAAGTTTTGACTGGATTTATCCAAAATATTTATGAACATGAGTCACATGGAACGTTGTCACAAACAGAACTGGAATATCTTTCCGGAAGCTTGGAAGTTTCACATTACATATTCCATTTCATGGCAGCCTCATTTGGCGTATTTTATTGTTTGTGGATCTTTCTATGGCTACACGAACACATTATGAGTAGGTACGCAATGTAAGTACTAAATTTGGTCAGAGAATTACATATACATATTCACTTCAAGGTTAGGTGCGCAATAACATGTGTGTGATTGTCAAAATAAAGTACGCTTACTTAAGCTTGTATGTACGTCATAAGAACGTTGTGAAATGCGAAGTGCGTATAGGACTGCCTCCATTTTTGTATGCTCTCATCAAAGTTAGAAGTAAGGGTTTTCAAACACAACCTCAAACTCTTCGGGGAGTGCGACACAAAACACCGCCTGGCCTTTTAAATCAACAAATCAGAACAATAACAGCAAAGCACGGTAAGACACGAACCGCTTGCTTGAAACGTTGCCGGCACATTGGTTGCTTTGTATTTACTTTCACAATCTTGCAATAACGACTTAATAAGAGGGGTGAAAGGGAATTAGGTATATCCCTCTTTGAAAGTTGAACTAATAACGAGAGTTGGATTCATGCGACCTAGCTATTCTTAAGGATTTCTTAAGGAAGGCGGTAGCGCGGTGTAGCTCTGTGGTGGAGCGGTAGAGCTTGAAAATATAAGATTTTTCTGATTACATTATTGTTATGCTACTTGGAAATAAAGCCGTAAGTTTATGTTTGGTCAACGGATCCATAGGAACAGTTACAAAAAATTTATGGGAAGTTGATGATAAGAAAAAAGCCAACCAATAAATCATGAAATTGTTATGGTTAAATGTCTGTTAAAAACACATTTGAAGTCATAAATAGAGCTTTCGTAGGTACAAGGTGGTCCAAAAGAGATCACCCTATTGGAAGATGCTCTTATTTTTGCAAATGGCCGCCAATGTCAAATCTGTTTTGATATTTGTGGACTAGACAGATGTAGAATACAAGTGAACAAGCCATCATGGAGCGATAGACTCCCAAAGAACGCGGAATAATCGTGTCTATTTTTTTGCGTAACAATTCGTCTGTAGTGTTGGCGCAGCGCGAATTCCGTCGCCGATTCCACGGCCGTCCGACACTGACTGCGCAAACACTGCGCCGTTTGGCCACCAACCTTCAAGAGTATGGGACCACGCGAGACGTTGCCAAAAAAAGTGGCCGGCCCCGGAGCGCCCTTTGTGCCGCGAATATCGCCGCTGTTGACCAGACGCCTTGCCTCGCAATTAGCCATCAGCCGGTCGTCCCTAAGGCGAATTTTGGTCAAAGACTTGCGCATGTTCCCGTACAAAGTCCAGTCCGTGCATCAGCTGTTGCCTGTCGACCGCCAAACGCGTGTAACCTACGCCAAAGCCATCCTCAATCTCGAGGACGAAGTGGATGATTTTTCGACCAAAATCATAATGAGCGATGAGGCTCATTTCCACCTCAGCGGGTACGTGAAAAAGCAAAACTATCGCTTCTGGGGCACCGAAAATCCACGAGTAATGCACGAGGAGCCATTACACCCGCTCAAAGTTACGTCGGGCTATTTTTTTTTCGAGAACGCCGCTGGTCAAACGACAACAGTGGACGGTGCGCGCTAAAGGCCATGTTAACCGAGTTTTTTCTGCCGAAATTGGACGAATTAGGACTGAAGGACATGTGGTTCCAACAGGACGGAGCTACGGCACACACTGCTCGAGCCACAACCGATATTCTGAAGGCGGCGTTCCCGGGTCGCCTCATCTCTCGTTTTGGCGATTTTCACTGGCCCGCAAGATCGCCCGATTTAACCGTTCCAGCCTTTTTTTGTGGGGTTTTTGAAATCCAGTGTTTACGTGAAGAAGCCCGAGACCCTAGAAGCCCTCAAGGACAACATTCGACACGAGTGCGAGAATCTGTCGCCCGAAGTTCTCGCCGAAGTGATGAAAAATGCCATAAAACGAGCCCGTATGGCAATCCATTGTGACGGCGCCCATTTGGCCGATATCATCTTCTCTCGACTTGACCAATAAAATTCTAAAGGTTCAAATAAACATAATCAAAAAACAGCATCGAAATTTTCATTTAGAAAAAAAATTAGAGCCAAACAACATCGGATGACTTCTTCGGCCTCGCCTATGCAATCACAATACATAAAAGCCAAGAATCTCATGCTCTGATATTAGGTCATCCTTATTTTGTTGCGACTAGGTTTCCGTAGCTTTGTCTAGAGTATAAACTCATAATTGTGTGCACTTAACTAATGTTGACCCAAGTCAAACAAAAGCCCAAGAAAGTGTTATTTTAGAGTATAATAGATTGAGAAGTCTCTATAGACCTGATTTGTCCTAACTTAAGTTTAAGAATACACTTGTCCAAAAATATGTGACCGATCCGATCTTCAAAAAACATTCGACAAGAATTACTTTCTTGCCAGGACAAGAAGAAACAATTGAAGCGCAAATAATAAAAAAAAAAACAATAACTAAAATAAAATATATATGTAGGTACCAAAAGAAGTGAAAGGTATAAACTGAGTTGATTTAAGTAGAGTCCACACTTCTATCTTTCAGTATCTTCGAAGAAAGTAGAACAATACTGAAATAACTTCAAATAAAGAGAGAGAACTTTTATTATTTTTTAATGATTTGTTTGGTTTATTACGCCCAATTCGAAAGGTTTTAAAAACTTCACCAGTGAACCCACCAAATTTTAGTCAGTAATCATTAAAAAATAATAAAAATCTTTGCCTTAATTTTTAGTTATTTTAGTATTATTTTTACGTTGAATATTTGGTATTAAACCTTCATGAAGTAAGAACTTGGCGTACTTTTAGATCTCAGCACTTTTCACGGCTGACTTGATATATACAGAGGTTTTTAAATTATGTAGAAGAACTTGGCTGTTTTTTAAACATTTATGTTTTGGATCTGATTCTTTTTATCGCCGTCATGCCAACATAATAACTTATTCAAACATAAATCATTTTAGATTATAACCTGTTTTCGATGGATCGCCTCATTTACCCATAAACAAATGCAATTTACTTACCCCTAGCAATTGTAAAATTTGAATTCACAAAGTCACTATTAAGAAAGTGTTGATTAACCACTTTCGTTCAGTGAAATCTACTACAAAAATGAAAATTTTTCAACACCCATTTATTGCTCTACACTTTCATAGCGAGGTATGAATATGTAAATCATGTGTAAAACTTATTTTCAAAGAGGCGTATTTTTTCGATATCTAGACGTTAACAAAAAAGGAACATAAATATAAAGAATTGTTGTACATTTTTTAGTATTACATACTGATAAAAGCTAGGGTTGATTTTCGGCCTAAAAAAACTGAGTCTTGATTGATTTAAATAGCGACACTTACAATTACACAAATTTTCTCGTGAATTGAAAATTTTCACCGTGAATTGTCTCACTTTATTCAAAATCCGTATAAAACAGTCCCCAAGCCCACGAATGAAAAATATTTTTTTAATAGTCAAAATATACGAATATATTGATCGCAGTTCGTAATTCGCTCTCCTGTGAATAGTCCTTTATTTGTGATGCGTGAGTGCCGTTCTTAGAAACATATTTTATCGTACTTTATTTATGTTATTTGAGAAAGTTTATTAGGAAATGTCAATGCAAAAGAATTAAGGTACCAAAATAACAATGTGAAAAAATGTGTGTAATGCTCCATAAACGTAAAAAATATAAAAGAAATGGTCCAAAAATTTGTTTTAAGGTTAGGTCACATACTAAAGCGTAACACACAAAAGTAACACACAAAACAAACTGCGCCTCCATCCAGTAAGAGGCCCTTGGCTCTGGAATAAATGCCAGAAAGTTTTTCATACCATTTTGGTAGTTTATGTAGATGTACGGTTCTTTACTATATAAAGGGTGTTATTTTGGTATTCAAAGAAAAATGTCATTTGACTCTGATCGGATGTTTATTTCACAATAAAGAGGAAGGTATGCCGTTAGTAATGAAAAACAACATCAGCCAAATGGCCACCACGAGCACGCATACTGGACCATATCCTTTTCATGAAATTTTCCATAACCAAATCGCAAATTCGCTGCCCTATGTCCTCGATAAGCCTCACGAATTTTATCTTTGAGGTCTTGAATCGACGCTGGGCTGTTGGCGTAGATCTTATCTTTTTCGTGGCCCCAAAGGAAGAAGTCGCAAGGTGTTAAATCACAAGATCTTGGTGGCCAACTGTGATCACCGCTTCGATAACACGGTCCGGAAACTTTTCCCGTAAAAGATCAATGCTTTCGTTGCTTGTGTGGCACGTAGCGCCGTCTTGTTGAAAGTAAAATGAAAAAATCATTAATCATCTCTCGATAGCGCAATCCATTCACCGTAACTGTTGATCCAACCTCATTTTCGAAAAAGTAAGGTCCAATGACCCCGCCGGACCATAAACCGTACCAAACAGTCACACGTTGAGGATGGAGAGGCTTCTCAACAATAACTCTTGGGTTTTCCTAGCCCCAGATGGCCCCAGATGCGACAATTTTGCTTGTTGACGTAGCCACCGAGGTGGAAATGGGCCTCGTCATCAGTCAAGATGATTTTTCGATGCAATTCCGGATCACATTTTCATGCATTTCAAGGACCCAATCAGCAAAGACACGACGTTGTTGAAGCGTTATCGTTCCATTTAGTAATGGCGTAGTTTCTACTTGTCAAATTTCAAAGAATAAAAGCTTCAAAAATTGCAGCTCCCGAAATAGCTGGTCATTCACAATAACACCTCTCATTGGAAAACCCTATATTTGAAAATGAAAAAAGGTACCCGAACACTGTGGAGCTTCTTTACCTCCGTCCAGTAGGAACTTGGTCTTGGTGCATTATGACTGTTAATTTAGTTTGTAGGTTTAGGCTTAGAGTAGGGGGTCTTTGGGAGGTGCCGGGCTAGCCAACATGATAGTGCTGCCGAGTCTCGAGCGACGCTTATAGCCTCGCTCGAGTCTCGGTGACACTGATGAACCCATGTGGGCGGCTGTCAGACGCCCATTGACGCAATCAGGATGGGGACCAATCGATTTGATTGCTCACCACCCTGATTATAGGTAATTTTGGTTAAGTCTAGCTTAGGTAGTCTTAAGTAGTTTTAAGAAAATCAAATAATAAAGAGTTCAAGTTTTCTAAAGTCTCTTGAAAATTAAAAAACAAAACAAATCATAGAAATAGATGAATTTAAGGCCGAAAGGCAATAATTTTAAGGATATTGATAAGTTTAGAGCGCTCGCTTGGAGCCAGGAAGCTAGAATAAGATAAATGTTAGTTTTAAATTAGATTTAATCGTTTTTGTCTAGTATGTAAGCTTAAAAAAAGAAATGAATAAAAATGAATTTAAAATGAAAAAAAACTGTTAATTTTTCAAGATTTTAAGTGCGGGTCTGCAAGAAAAACAACAACTCTTTGGATGATATAGGAATACCAAGCCTAACGTGTACGAGTGGGGTTCAACATATACCTAGGGACAAAACAGTTTCGACCAAAGATTGACAACTGAACGCTCTAAGTAGAGATTGATCTCTCTCAATAGAGTGTATATCAGGGCTGCATAGATCTACCTGCTGCCTTATAGCCAATCCCGCAAAAATGATTGACATATTTGGATATTATTTCTGCAGACCAATCTGTACTCTTTTTTGCACTTTTCCCAGAAACGAAATCTGGGAGCCTTCTACTTTAACGCTCAAGAATCGCAGACATTCGGAACCTCTTATGCTTTATTAGAAACTAAGACATGCTCAATGAGTACCTACCAGCACAAATGTGTCAATCAATAACCATTTCAAAAACCACAGGAGTTTTTTAAAAGAGACTGGCTTTAGACTCATCGGAACGCATGTCCTTCGAAAGAGCAAAGGAAACCGAATAACTAAACACCGGGAAGAGAAGATGTAGGTATCTGTCAAATGGAACCCATGTTCAGTAAAAAATCAGTTCCGCAGCATGCCCGAGGACAGATCCTGAAAAAAAAAACACCACCTTTCTATCGACTTCAAATGCGCATCGTCAGGAGCTCTAAGCCAATGTAGCTTGGAATGCACAACCGGAGGAAATTAGCCAAAAAACCTCGCTTATTGGAGAGGAGTATATGTTGAGTAGCTGATCTACCCCGAACAAAGTTCACGTATCGTGTTTGGACAGACACGGCTGTCACAATGTCATCCAAAACTTTAATCACATTGCAACCAGGTCAATAAAAATCTATTAGAAGCCTATATGTACCTAGGGAAATATGTGCAATATATAAGAGATGTTCAGCCTTGTGCATTAAGAAATAGTAATGATTTTGGACTGCCTAAATATTATGTTATACAATGTTCACAAAATTCGTGGATTTAGGTTCCTATAAAGGCTTTAAATTATTTAACGAGCTTCCGAGTGACACAAAGAGCGAAACAAACTTGTTATGACAGATGCCAAAGCTTGAGCACGAATACAATCCTTATAAGCTTATATATACGGTATCGTTAAGCTAAATGTATGTGCAAATTTGTGCCTGTGCTATAAAAAAAAAAACATCTCGGTCCAACGCTTTGGTACCTAGGTAGGTACATATGTTGAATTCAAATAACCTCTATGGTATAAAATGGCCGGCGACTGATCAAATATCGCCTTTAAATTACCGCTTTAAAGACGAAGGGTCCCAACCAAGACCGAGTCAGGAAAACAAAAACAATAATCGACATTAAGCAACATCGTGCAAGTTCATATCTTAGGTTGGGTACACTTACTCGTACCTATACAAAAAAAGAAAAATAGAAAATGCATGCATACATTTGACTGTCTAGTCGAATTTACCTTTACCCTGCTTCACGAAGAGAAACCTTATGGCAAGCTAATTGCATTTTTCCGAGAACATGTCCGTTCGATCAATGTGCGTTCAACTTGTCTCACAGTTTGTTACTTCGTGTCATTTCTTAATACCTACATGCGTCACTCTATTCCTTTGCATTTTCACACCTATAGTTCTAAGCAAACTAAACTTGATCGAACTCAACGAAAGTTCGACGCGGCAGGTGCCTTATTCAGTAATCCGTTTATGCATATAATGAACTCAACTAATGGCGAATGTGGCTTTGTTGCCGCGTTTCCACTGAAATATTATGCCAAAATCGAACCCTCTTGACCCGTGCCGTGATCCAAATATACACACGACAGTAAATATAGTATATTGTCATCAATGCCTAATGAGAGGGTGAATTTCAAACGCAACATTGATGGAAATGGATATTTAAAATGCGTTTATTAATTTATATCACCCCCGCGCGTACCGCGTAATGCCAATCGAATTACATATATTTCTGGGTTGGCGCGGCTATGGCTCTCCCTCTATCTACGTCAAATTTGGATATATCCTCCCAATGACAGCACATGAATAACATATATATCTACATAATTCTGATACAGAAATTTAATAAATTGTGAAAACGCAGGAGCACTCATACAAGCCAGAGAGACACTCTTCAACACCAATTCAGGAGTTCGCCGCATACAACAGCATATTATTCTGTGTAACAATATGAAGGGAACAGGGACACGAAAACGGCACACGAATTCGAATTCATTCCAAATGCGGATCCTTGTTGGTTGTTTTTTTTTTTTTTTTTTTAATTTCGGTGTCTCATATTTTCCTACTGTTCTCTCGCTCGGTTTATAATACACACAAATACAAGTGCAGAAGAAAACTATACTACCGCAGGGGAAAACACACGGCAGTGAGCCTTCAAAGCCCAGGCCGTGAGGTGGTAATCCCACAAACATTGGATAGGGAAGCAAAAAGGAGACAAAGTAGAAGAACAAAAAAAAAAATAACCGAAAAAAAACCTACCCGAGTACATCTGCTAGTTGGATTTGGACACGTTCCACAAAAGCAAGGAAATGCCAGTAGCAAAACGATTCCATGAAATATTGTTACATATATGCAGCAGAAGTAGTGAGCCCAACAAAAAAAAAACTAAAAAACAAAGAAAACGGAACAAAGTGTATCCAGTGTTGTCTGTTGTCTGTGAACCGGGCAAACGGGTGTGTGCACTATGCACTCCGAATAAATTCTGGCCATGTGGAATGTATGTGGGTACTGGGTAGCGTTAGCGTGTTGCCGCTGCAAACAGTCAATGTTGTGTCATAGATTGATGGGCAGATGGATTTTAAGAGATCACCACAAGTTCATCGGTATCAAAATGAAATGTACATGTTTTGTGTAGTCCTCGAACTATCCTCATGCCAGCGATTGGTGTCGGGGCCTCGGGGGGACTGTTCTTCTCTTATGCGATTTGGGATAGGTAGTACCTTTTTTAAAATATGGGTACATTTGCGCCGGAACAGGTTTAACATTTGCGAATGACCTTATGGATGAGTTGCATTGCATATTTGGGGATTTCAATTTTCGGCAGTAGGTACTTTCCTATTTGAGAACGATGTCAAACTAACTTTACAAGCTGGAAAATTTTTAACATCTTATAAATAATATATAGGTGTTGGAACTGAACATTTTTGCAGGTAGGTTTGCATTTTGCCCTATTGAGGCTAGAGTTCGAATAAAAAGAATCAGTTACTCTAGTGTATGAAAGAATAGTAATTGTGAACTGATGAACTCTACCTGACTCTGACGCAGACACATGGAATTGGACATAGATTCCATAAGGGGGGCCTTCCTTTAAACTTGTAGTAAAAATAAAAATAGTGGCAGTAACACAATCTATCTCTGGCATTATTTTTCGTGCTCTAAAAAGTGACAGATTTTGAGATGCATTGATAGTGTTACATAAAACTTGGTTGAGGAACAATATGGAAAAGAACTAATGGTTGTGCCACTTGCGGCCCACAATCAATTAAAATAAACATCAAATATATACCTGAAAACCAGATAGTGTATCAAAAATATGTCTCTGAACATATAGGACTTATACAGGACCTGCCAGGCAGCGTTACCGATGGCAAAAATGACAGTCACCAAAAAAAGTCGACCGGGAGTTTAAAAAGGAGCCATGCCATATGAATATTGCCTTAACCTTTAGAGTACCAAGTACATTTTGAGACCCAAGAGTACATTAAATTCATAAAAAGCAAGAATTTTTCTAGTTTTGCGAGGGAATTTGTTTAAAACGTTTTCAAGCAATATTGATATTTCTTCAAATGCAAGATTTCAATTATATTGACTTAAACTTAAAAAAAAAAATTAGGGAGTAGATAATACCCATGCCAAAACCAATAAAAGCTCGGACAAATCGACTCTTTGCCATTTTTAAATAATAAAAAACAAATATTTCTTAAATTACGAAGTGGAGGTTACTTGGATCCCTCTTACTTTGTAATTAATTTTTGTTATTAAAAATTTTGTTATTAAAAAAAGGGACAAAGAGGAAACAGAATCGGTGAACCATTTCATATCCAAAAATACCGCTTCGTTTTCAGGTAAACATGGTACCTACTTCGATTTTCGATAGATTTTCCATTGAACCTAGTCAAAATCAAAAAGTGTTTGTATGTCAAATGCAAGAAGTAGCTTCCATGAGTTCTATTTCTCAAGTGTCAGAAGAAATTCAGCTAGTGAGAGAAGAAGCGTCCTCTTGGACCTCTTCATCTTCACAGCCTCAATATTTATCATTAGTTTTCACATTTAATTGCATTGTATAGTTTGTTAGTAAAATATAGCCCGACAGAGGTCCTCCTGTCAATTTGTACGTTTTTTGGTTCCTTACTTCTGTCACATTTTAGGCCCCAGTTATATAGCCATGCGTAAAATGCAACCGAAAAAGTTGGAACAGTTTGAAAAGGAGTTTTTTACGTTTAGGGTCATAGCAAAAATTCTGTCAGAAAAATGTTTCCCTACGAAAACAATTACAACCACCACTGATTGGATTCCATCAGCAAAAAAAAGTACCCGACATATGGAACAGCAAGGAAATGAAATATTTCATTGGAATGATTTGTTTTTTTTTTCTGGAATTGACTGAGAAGTACATAGATCGGAAAACGTTTTTCGTGCGGAAAAATATATTAATTATTTTTCTGAAAATTCCAAAGATTATTTGCTTATTTTTTTGATAAACTAACTTTATAACTCATAAGCAACATTTTAAGACCAAGATTGAGTTCAACCATTAGGTCTTAGTAGTTTATGGTTGTAACTAGGGCTTAACAGGTTTTCACCTGCTTTGGTTTCATAAAAATGACGTTCGCCACCCGTTCTCTAAGTCTACTGAGTGGTGGCTGGAATTACTGCGGACCCCTTTCTAGGAAGTTCGTCATTCTGACTCATACTTACTCTGTACTATATCCCTGTACAAGAGATCTTAATATGCTACGAAGAAAGAGCATTAAGTTCTGCGTGACAACGGCGAACAACCTTGGATTTTATTTAAGTATTAAAAACTGCTTTCATTTGTGTTCCATTCAGCCGCACTTGAAGAAGGGCAAAGAGAGAATGGCATAGCAAAGACCTAATGAGCGGGAGCTATAAGACGCCACTTCTTTGGCTTTCTCAACAGCTTTAAGCTGGTATAATTATGATGCTAGTGAGCAGCATATTTATTGCAGTGACAGTGCATTAAATGTTATGTTTATGTTATTAAACGCGCCTTTTCTAAGAACGCAACCGTTAAAGACTCCATTTGATAACGAGAACTGGAAGTGGTACGTGTTGGGGTATGCTCAGCCGTTTCACGACTTTCCAAACATGGACGTAAGTTTAGTCCATCTCGAATTTTCACATCATCTACGAAGGCGATGACAGAGGTTGAATTGTCTTATTACAGCTTCTCCCTGTAGCTTTCGTGTAAATCAATTTAAGCCGTCAAAGTAAGGCATACCAAAGGCGTTCTCAATGCCCAAAACAAGGGCCATATTCTATGCAGCCAGTAGCTTAGCCATTTCGCCTTTGTCAGTTTCGTCTTCACAGTTTTGGAGGACTTTACATCCAAACACATTAAAGATAGGACTCAGCTGAGGTGACAGCGAGGATGGCTCTTTAGCTACCCAATTAAGGCTTGGTCGTTTCAACTAAACAATTGAAAAACAGAGCCTCCCGTTCAAAAACTGAGGGCGATGTTCCACAAACGCATTTGAAACCATCACAATTAACCGAAAAACTTCACAAAGGTTTCATCAATGACTGATAGAGCTACAACTAGTTCAACCATGTTGCTATACTTAAATTATTACGTTTCCTTATCAAAAAGGCAATTCAACTGAATACTATTGAGTTCCAGTTAGCCGAGTGGCCCATTACGTTTCGAATCTGATGATAACGATAAACGCCAATTGAATTTAAACTAATTTACATTAGTAACGAGTATATCTGTGTTTTATTTTTTTTTTTTTTTGTGTTTTATATTTGTATCAACTTGTCGCGCTTATCACCGGCACTCTTACATGGCAAACACATAATTATTATCACTTATTTTTGATAAATAAATCGTCCAGCGGAAAGGTGTGGTTATACTTGTGGACTAGTTGTTCTCGGAGAGATAACAGAAAATGTCAACACAAAACCAACTGATTATGGGCAATTCTAGAAAATACCAATTGGCAGGTATTTTTTTCAACAAAGCTTTGCGACGAATCGTATATTGTGCCCTTTTAAAGGGTGAGTAATAAGGTTCTATTTTTATTAGAGACTACGTCAAAAGATTCAAGTTATGGATAAAGTTGACTTGTTTTGCAACTACTTTTGTTCCAAGGAGGTTGGGTTATAGGTTAGCGTCAACAACATGTGCAATTGAGTATATATATGTAGCTTCCATAGACACCGTCTACGGAGGTATTTGACATCATGACCAATTGAGATAATAACCATAAACATTCATGGCAACACTTTCCCTGAATTGTGTGTGGTTTTCCAGGAAAGGGAGTGCGGTTTACAAAGCCACAGCCACTCCACCATCATAAGTTGATGGGTATGTGTATTTAAACGAGTACATACCTATCAAATACGTAATAATTTGCCGGGAATTTTAGCTTGTTGTAAATAATGTAATGTTGGTTGTGCCGAGAAAAAATTGAATGGCTGGGACCTCCAATACCAATAAAAGTAATGGAAAATGCTCTGCAAAGAGCACGTCAGGTCGAAGCAAACAGTGGGCACCAGTTGAGAGACATTACAATTTTAAAACTTTAGTTTGCTGATACTACTCATAGCGATTTAAGTTCCACTTAAAATCTTATGTGACAGTTTATGACATAGAAAAAGTAGCCCATAGTATCAGCAAACAGGCCTAAAGATTGTGCCCACTCGTATTTCCAAACTACATTACAATCTAAATTTAAATAAATGCTTAAGTTAAATAAATGAGACAGAAACATGTAATTTATTGTGCAAATCATAACATAACGTATACGCCACCCTGAATAACTCTTTTTTTGAATAATAATAGTAAAATACTCAAAATATCGAACAAATCGTCACAATTAACAGATAAAGGGTCCGCCAAATAACTTTTTTTTTTGAAAATGCTACAAAAAACTACTGCTGAATATTTTCTCAAATTTCTTTTTTTATTTGAAATAACAATCCTTCCGGTTAATAATGGAAAATAATTTCATTCAAATGGCTGCCTCGGCTGGCCATACTGTAGCCTACACGATCGGTGTAGGCTGTGTGGCACGTAGCGCCGTCCTGTTGAAACCAAATGTTTCCAATATCCTCCTCTTCAATTTTTGTGAACAAAAATTCGTTCAAAATGGCCCGATAACGATCGCCATTGACTGTAACGGCCACTCCTTGCTCATTTTCGAAGAAAAATGGCCCAATTATGCCTCTGGACCAAATTCCGCACCAAACAGTGACTCGTTTTGGGTATATCGGCTTTTCAATGTATGCGTGCGGTTTTTCTGCGCCCCAAATGCGACAATTTTGCTTGTTTACATACCCGCCAAGATGAAAATGAGCTTCATCTGAAAAGATGATTTTTTTTTGGCAAAATCGGCATCTTCTCTAAGTCGATTTTCAAAGTAATGTCGCAATATTTCCCAGCGTTGTTCAAGCGTATACACAACCATATTCGTTCAGCGGAAGGATAAAACTAATTATCTGTCAAATCAGACATGAGCTAAGTGTTACCATTCGCGAAATAAGCACTAGTTGAAAAAAAAAAAGTTAGATGGCGGACCCTTTATTTCTCTTTGCTCGATTTCTGGGCAGAGGCCTCTTAATGGATTTGAAACCTAGAAGTACTAAAGTATAGAGTATGGCATTCAACAAGAAGCTTCAAAGCAACGCTGACTTACTCAAAAAGGTAACAATACGACGGCTAAGATGGCTGCGAAGTGTAGAGCAACGCGCCAAACGACGACTAGACATATTCTGTCGCGCGCCATTGAAGTGCATATCTAGAGCTAGTTACCTACCTACAACAGACAGAAATATTCTTGCCAGCCCAGTATTCAACCCGCAGAAAAACATGCTGTACACTGAAAATCTGTTGCCCCACCGCTTAGCCTGGGAAGATTTCAATCAAACGGTTCTAAGACGGTTTACATCTGTAGGTCTCTTCCACGTCCCTCTCGAATTTTCACATCGTCTACGAAGACTATGACAGAGGTTGAGTATTCATATTACAGCTATTCCATGTTGCTTTCGTTTAAATCAGTTTAAACCGTCAAAGGCGTTCTAGGTACCGACCTAGAGCTCAAGCTCACTGGAAGAAGCTTGTTGGTTAATGTCGTGGTATATATTATAAGACAGAAGAGCCTTCGGGGGGCTCTGGCACTGAGGTCTCTAATCCGTCGTGGCATAAAAAGCCTTTTAAAGTACGGTAAATGCCCATGAATTTAAGTTAGTGCTGGTCTCTGTGCTTTTTGTAAGCTGCCGCCTAAAAGGCTGTTGTCCGGATTCCTTCCAGGAGAAACACAATTTTAAGCTTAAGCGCCATTTTGGCACCGCCACAGCATAAGTCGACTTATGTCAAAATTGAGTTAATGTTACGATCAGATGCACAGTACCCTGTTCTACATGTCATATTTTTGTCATTCAACTATCTCTTACGGCAAAAACGCATAAATCGTCTTCCCATATCTGAAGTCAAGCCTTCAACCTGCCCTCCTGAAAAGTGGCTAAAAATGACTTATGCTGTTTTTCCTTGCTGCCACCAGTAGGTATACAAACTGCGTGTCAGATTTCCGACTTAAAATCATACATCCGGCATCTTTTGTGCTAATGTCAAGTTTTCGAGGCTGATACACTCACGACAAATTACTCAGTTTACCAAAAAGTCAACACCAACCAGTTCGAATTTCATCAAAACTACTGCTGTTGGTGTCACTGACTCAATTTGTCATTAATACAAAAATTCCACTATAAGCTAATCCAAGTGGCAACACACAAACAACCTCAAGTCCACCAACAACCTCAAGTGATAACAATGAATATGAAGTATAGGAACCTAAAATTAGAAGAGCCAATGATCCATGACTAATTTTTCATGCGCCATATATTATACTTATATACAATTGACTGTCCGCTATCGAAGAACTTTGTTTGCGGCCATAAAGTTCACTCAATATAATTAATCAGGTTGCCTAAATGAAATGTTATTGCAATAGGCAAAACGCACTATAAATTCCCTGAAATAACAGTATTGTGTGATTCATAAACATATATAAAAAATTGCTTAACACAACGCAAGGCAAACTCACATACCCGTCACTCAACACACTATACCTACGTTCCGTGTATCCAATTACAAAGCCTGGTTTGCGCGAATCCAGTAATCCACTTCATGCTGGTTTTTCATTTTCTTGTTGTACTGTATCTGTATATCTCCTCAAATATATTAGCACACCTCGAGATTCATATCGCGAAATATGTTCGCATGGAGAGCACAAAAAAAGAAAAAAAAATCAACTACCTACCTACCAGATACTTTTTCTCGACCGCGCACACATTTTATATACCAAAATCATCACAATTAATATGCACAGTAATTTCAATTGGATTTCAGCTTTTCCCCGTTTAGACAAAACTGAATTTAAACTGACGCACATTTTCGAGATACATTTTTATATCTTTTAGCATTTCACATCCATGCCCATCCATCCAATCCATCCATCGAGGGCACACACATTACACATAACATCCAATTCAATCCAATTCACCCGGGGAGAGGAACACAACGAGAGTCACACAGTCACAAACACGACTGAGTAAATAAATAGAATATTTTTTTTATCCTCTTCGGGCATTCATACGAGGAAGAACCGAACGCGAACCGTCCCGTCCGTTCGTCTACGATGCCTATAACATAAGCTCTCGCGAAATATAACAAATTAAAAACAAATAAAAAATAAAGGAAAAAAAATTATCATTTGTACTGTATCTCGCATTGCGCGTCTAAGAAGTACAAACTCGATATAAAAGATTTCTGCTCCAAGTGTGTGTTTGTGTGTGTGTATGTGACATCGACCCGAGTGCCGACTGCCGATGCCGATGCCGAGTGCCGAGTGTGGTTAAAGTGTCTCTCTCACTCGCTCCGGTTGTCGTTTTGATTGCTTCTCTTTAATTTATTCGGTTTTCTTTTGCACTCACACGCGATTACGATTACGAGACAATTTTTCTTTTAATTATTGATTGGAAAGTGCAAAAGATACAACGAGACACTTTTCTTGGGAAAAAACCAGAAAGACCGTATCTAAAGCGGAAATAATTCACTTTTTCAGATTAGGACCGCCATTCGACTCTTGATAGATGTACCTAGGTAGGTATGTCCTCGTACTTTTGGTGATACTATTCGAATTTCCTTTGTTCCGCGGGGTGGTAAAGTACAAGAACCGTCATCTAATTCCTTCCTCTCGTGTGGAATTATCGAACTAAACTACCCAACGAGTTGGCAGTCATGGCACAGGCAACCCGCCGAATATACAAGCAATGAAACAGTGCCACCACTATCAGCGCGGCAGGACAGCTCACAGCCCTGTCCCGAGTTGGAAATATGTACATTTCTCTCTTTCTCACGCGCGCACTCCTCCCTCTATCCAGTCCTAAGCAAACCACTTTTATATTATCATCATAATTTTTATTTATTTTTTTTTCTGTTATTGTTCCGATTCCAATTCAATGGTGGTGACTCTCTACTGTACACACAACACATAAAATGACGATGACGACGACGACTTCACAGATACAAAACTCACAAAAGGTACAAAACCGCCACCAGCAGCACCCCGAATCCGATGTTACGAGTACATATGCCTCCACCCCATCCATCCAACGAATATCATCATCACCATTGGGTTTTCCTTCATAGACCATGCAGCGAATATGGTACTCTCTCTCCCTGTTCCATGCTGTGCCTGTGCTGCTGCTGCTATCCTTTCTGCCCACCCTTCATTCAGCCCGTCGTCGTCCAACACCCGCTCTTGTGCAATGTAGAGCTGAGCTGTGCTGCTGCTGCGAGCCTGGTCTCTGGATGATGCATGCACAAAAGTACCTATGTTTCATGTGTAATTTATGCTCGATGAACAAGGAGGCGGAGTGGAGGACTGGTCGGGTACAGTGAGCCTGGGCTGGAACAGCAAAAGCATAAAGTGTTCAGAGTGCAAGTCGTAGGTATTTATGCTCTTAAAATTGTTTTCTTGTCTTTCTGTTCGGGTTTTAGGTTTTTTTTTTTTTTCTCTGTGATTCTTTTTTATTCGTTCATTTGTTGCTGTTCTTCTTCCGTCAGAGTCAGCGTGTTTTGCTTCGTCTCAGTTGTGCTATCTGCAGTTCCACCATAATACGACTAGGCACCGGGAAAGAGAGCGAGTTTTTAGTGTGGAATCCTCCTACTCTGCATTTATTTCAGCAGAACCAAGTGAGTACCGAGTTTCAGAGACGCAACACCGCCGCGAACCAGTGGCAATTCGAATTGCGACAGCAATTAGAGGAAACTCTTGGTCGATGACTTGCAGTGACCCAACTCTCGATTTATTCGGCAAATTGTGCGAGAAATTTACATATCATCGAGTTGGAGTTGTTATTGAAATATTATATAGAGAGACATTCCCACTTACAAGGGCAGGATTGGCGAGCATGTAGGCATGCCTTAGGTTTTCAAAAAAATTGATTTTAGTTTGATTTGCGTTGATTATCATATAAAAGCCAAAGACGTAGCAACATTTGAATGTAACCAAATGACCACAAACATGGAAGGGGAACTCTTGAATGCTGCTCGAAAACCAATAAAGAACCAGATGGAACCATATGCGTGTGAGTTGTGACGTGGACATATTTCACACCGAGCAAAAAATCGATTTCCCTCGAAAACTCGTCGATGCATCCACACCGAACACCAACTAGTTTTCGTTTGACGTTTCAATCAGCTGTGAGACACTAGTCGTTAAACTTCGGTGCAAACTATTTAGGTTTCAAATTTCGATCGCATTAATTAACAAATAAAATGGATTTAGTGCATTTAAAAATTATATTTCCCCATCAATTAGTTGTGGAAGATTATTTTAAGTTGTGAGTTGTGACATTTGCTGAATTTGCTGAGTAATGCAAAAGGTGTGTTTGTTCCAACGACTTTAAACGACTCGTTTTGAGAACTGCAATATATAGGGAATACATCTCTTAAGTTTTCGAATGTTTTCGCGAAAACCCGGTTTTCGGCTCGGTGTGAAAAGGGTATAGGTCTCTTTTCTCATTCATCTAAATTCTAGGAGCATTTGCTCAATATGGTTTGCTGCAATAACAGAGCCGAGGCTTTGAAGATAGACAAATATGTCACAAATGTTCCAGTGGAAGTGGAGTTTACACCGAGGTAGATGCACTGCCTTGAAGTTAAGGCTATCAAAAGGAAATGGATGTCCTAAGCCGTGATAAACCCTTTTTCAAAACTATAACACACAGCTGGTGAGAGATAATTGGTTTTGGTATTCGACGAATTGTTCAATAACGAACCGATGTTTTCGAAACAGGAGGACAGAGAGCGGAATCACACCTTTATGACTGTCACTTAATTTAGCACTTTTCGCTCTCTCTAAGACTTTGAATGCACTTGCCTAGGTTAGGTTAGGTTGAAGTGGCTGTCTAGCTAGCCGACACACTTAGACCATTATAATGTCCCTTGTGATACCACACACTTGCCTATAACAGCGTTGCCATTTTGACTGTTTTCAATGACTATACAATATACATTTTAAAATTAATAGAAGACCCAAATTTGCATGATTTTATTTTGTTTGACACAAGTATTTACTTGGCTTTGCTAACTTACAACCACTTGTTCGATTTGAATCCGAAATTTCATCAACTGCTGTATGAGTGTCGTGGAATGTCATATCCATATCTAAAGGACCATTCACATGAGCGCGAACTGCGAATAGGCGAATTGCGAACAAATCAATTTAACTGTATTAATGAATTAAAAACTACTATTTGTTTTACCACAAAAACATTATATGTATTCAATTAATCTAACATCTTATCTAAAAAAAAATGGATTCTTAATTGATTTAACAGCAATTTTCCCGCGAATTCACAATCCATATAAAACAATCCCATTCCACAAACCCGCGAATGAAAAATTCCTTCGAACTTAACATTCAACAATGCAAATGATTGGCGGGTACCTGCGACTAAAAAAAGTATCTCCCTCCATTCTCAATATGAGCATGCACCACTACATACACCTTACACAAATAAATTACATACGCTCAACGCATTGCTTCAGCTCCTCTTCTTCCATGCAGTATTTCATTCTTGTTTCGTTTGTCAGCAGCCAGGTCGAGTTTTTTTTACAGAATGGATTTAAAAAAGTAATGCCAATCACCACATTTCCCAAAACATTATTAGGTATTTCAGCACAACTCAAAAAAGAAAACACCAAAGCTCGACAACACGGCAGGAATCTCTGAAAGGCGATGATGACAAGCTTCAATTGGATTCACGGTGTGATGTAGAAGAAAACGATTCCGGAGATACATCTTTTGGGAAAAAAAGATATGACCAAAAATGTCGAGATTCTTGGAGTTCCGATCCTTTGTTAAAAGACCGGATCACTCTCAAGGACCGAAATGCAGTTGAATGTAAATATTGCCGCACTATTTTTGAAAAGCCGAAATATTCAAATTTAAAGCACTTGTCTACTTTGTGTGTAGAATACTTTACAAAACTGACGAAAGCAAATTTTAAGGACAGTCCTGTATGTTTAGAAACCAAACTAAACCGAACAAAGTGCAGTGGCAGCTATTATCCAAAATAATTGGTATCCATATTTTAAGGAACAAATTACAAGCGACGTTGGCAGTAGTCAAAACCGCAATCAGGTTGAGAGAATCTGGACTGTGGTCATCGAAACCATATGGGCACGCCTCCATTGAAAGCCAATGGGACGCGGCGAAAGAGACGGTGACTACAGACTACATACCCTCCACCCTCGTTTTTGAAAGGAGATTCACTACTAGAATTCCTAGAAGAAGCGAATGGGAGAACAAAGTAGTTACAGAAGAAGAGGAGCTGGCCATATATACCGACGGTTCAAAGATGGATATCGGCACAGGCGCGGGCATCTTCAGCGAAGCATTGGACCTTCGGAAATCATTCAGAATCAGCGATGATTGCAGTGTATTTCAAGCAGAGGTAGCTGCTATTACCCAAGCGGCGAAGGACCTTAAGGAACGGCACATCGTCGGTAAGCAAATCACCATCTACTCTGACAGCCAAGCGGCCATAACAGCCATGGAGTCAGTCGTGGTGAAGTCAAGGGCAGTAAATCGCTGCAAGAAATATCTGGACAAAATATCACAGACCAACGCGGTGACCTTATGCTGGGTACCGGGTCATATGGATATTCCAGGTAATGAACAGGCGGATGAGCTGGCAAGAAACGGGTCGAAAGTGCATGCCTCTATGGCCCTAAAATCAGTAAAAACTCCGCTAAGCACACTCGCAAGGAAGATTGACATTGAATCCTGGAGTAGAACCAACCTACGATGGACCAATCTCATCACATGCAGGCACACAAAAGAACTATGGCCAGAGATGAGCAAAAAGAGATCTAAATACATGATCGGACTAAGCCGCAAAGAGACTCGTATACTCACGGGAGTTATTACTGGACACTGTGCGATAGGCGTACATGCGGAATGGCTGGGTATAATGCATAATGACTTCTGCAGAAGTTGTAGGGACGTTGAAGAAATAGAATCTGTTCGCCATCTACTCTGCGAATGCCCAGCCCTTAAAAATAGCAGACAGAAGATTCTCAACAGTTACTTCTTCGACGACCTAGATGACTTGAAGAATGTTGATCTTAAAGTACTCCTGAGATTCATACTCAAATCTGGGTGGTTCTAGAAGATAAACAGACTTCACATCACTGGCTACTCGTAGGATGTACTAGAGGATCATGATACAAGGGAGCTTATGAGCCCATGAGATTCTTACTAATCTATGTGAAAAGCGGCTTATTTCTTGTCATCTAACAGGTCACACTGGATGGTTCCCGTAACTGGACACAATGGACCCAACTGATGGTCTAAGTGAAGCTGTGGCAAATTGCCACAAGAGGACCCATTTACCTACCTACCTTGGCAGTAGCCCATTTAGTCTTCTCATAGATGAGTCTACCGATATAAGCATAGTCAGATACTTGGGTATAGTAATTAAATATCACTGTAGAAAAGAAAGTGTAATTAAAACAAATTTGCTAAAACGTCACCCACTTGTTGCTGATGTTATTGCCGCAGCTATTCTTTATGTACCTACTTCAGGAATACAATTTGAATATATAAATTTTGTGCGGTCTTGGAACAGACAACGCTAGTGTGATGGTTGGTGCAAAAAACTGAGTGTTTGTTCAATCCTAAAATAATTCTGATTCCATGTGTTTGCCACTCTTTACAGTTCGCTGTAACTGCTGCAGCTGCAGCACATCTCCCCAACAAAATAGAATTTGTGATAAGTACAACATATAACTGGTTCTCTGGTCATCCAATCATCAGCAGAATAACCAAACCATTTACAAGCTTTTAAACGATGGGCATAACCCTCTGAAAAGAACTCAATCTTGCACCACGCCCCGGCTGTCCATTGAATCCGCTGTGACAAAAATAAAGATAAATAGAGCGGAAAACTTATTTCACCTTAGCTGAAAGCTCAGAAAATTGCTTTTAAGTAAATAATTTAGCAAATATGTTCCAAGATGAACTTAATTACACCTATTTGTGTATTTTCTAACCTTTATTGGTAGATATACAAATAAAATAGTAAAAAGTCTTTGAAAGCGAAAAAGCGGATTTCATAAGAATTCTAAGTGATTTGGAATATTTAATGAAGCTCTTGCTTACATATTTACTAAAAGTATGCCCGGGTGATAATATAGACGATATTTTTACTGATGTCAGGTCTTCAACTCAAACCACATCTAGGGTATGAATGTGAAGAAAAGTTGATGGAACTTAAAAATAAGGGTCTTATCACTGTTGAACAAGAAAATTGATTGCGAGAGAATTGCAAGCTGTTTTTAATTAAACTGATTCATGAATTGCAGCAACGAATGTCTACGTACACCCAGACGTTGACGTTGACGAGTATGTATATATATTTAACATAAATGAAGAGGAATCTATAAGGGGGATAGCCTTATGCTCACGGACTGGAGGAATATTTCAAGCATATAGAATCGTTCTGGTGTGAAGTTTTCGATTACTAAGATGCTGCGAATGAGAACTCGTACTCCAACCGCACAAGATTTGCCATTTCAATATTATTGCTGCCTTTATCTAATGCAAAGGTGGAAAGAATATTTAGTCACTTAAAAATATCGTAAAAACAAAATTACGAAATCGGATGAGCCTGTAATTAACGAATTCGATTTTGATAATTAGAAACCAACTGAGATTTAGCGAATGCTGCTTCAACATTGATATACCGGCCGAAGTCATAAAAATAGTAGGTAAATACTAATATTAGTTACAAAAGCAGGAATTCAGTATCCGACATATTAGATGCATCATGATGAAGATAATGAGGACGATGAGACAAATGAAGCTTTCAGAGACATTAAAGTATGACTTCAACTTATTTCTTCCCTTTAATATGCGAGAGTTAAAAGGATTCTGTGATATTTTGTTTTGTTTTGAATAAAGTTTATTTATGATTTTTTTGACTTTTTTTTTTGTTGTATTATTTTGAATGGAATTTTGTTTAATGTTTTTTGACTGGATTTTAGTTTTCTGATTCTTAGACGGATTTCAAAACGACAACGCTGCCTATAAATCTCTACTTTAATACGTCAGGCAAACTCCGCGTGCTCAGCTTTGTCCATTAGTGGAGCAACTCTGATGCTCATTATGCTTACTAATGTGGCGCTACACTCCGGGGATGGACCTGGACCCCAATTCTCAAATTCCGCATGAAATAATTCGTATACGAGCAAATCCGCCTCGTATTCTCAAAGCTATTCGCGTATTATTTTCACCTGTGCGAAAATTATATTCACCTTTCGAATGAGGTAGAATTTTACAGCACGTCAAGTAAACCATTTTGACAGGTTGTGAAAAATAAAACACAACATTCAAATTTAAATTGGTTGGGAAATGTTGTTTTCAATTGACAAAAAAAAAAAGAAATACTAATGTATTTATGTTTAATGAACATTGGAGTAGCAGCGGCTACTTTGGGCGATATGAGCTCAGACGAAATCGAAACATACCGAACTATCCGAGAGCCCCGAGACTGCTTTGAACGAATGGCACTTTTTCCGAACCTATTTATGTCAATGCGAAGGGATATTATCATTCAAAAAGTGCTTCATTTAAAGTGTTGGATTTATTTTAGTTTGACCCTTTTTTTCTCACACACAAATAAAAAAACAGCCCTTTTTTTGTATCAAACTCATTATTCCGTATACGAGATGCAAATCCGCATGGAAAAGACAGACGAGTAACATTCGAAGAGAAATTCACATACGCGGATTTCGAGAATTGTAAATTTCAGTTTTTCGCATCGCATCGGAGATTTTTCCATACAAACGTATGCGAGAATTTTTGAGAATTGGGGTCCTGGACCTCAGCCAATACGCCTCTCCCAGTTTTAATTTCTTAAATCAGTTTGTAATATTAATGAAATTATTTTCTAGTACAGCAACTAGTCTCGTGTGATCCGATATTGTAAATTATCACTAGAGGGCGATCTCACCAAATGAAGTTTGTTTTTCATTTTTCTTGGTATAAAACCGACGCGCCTCTCTTCCTCTTTTTGCCATCGAAATTGCAACCGCCTCGTGTCATATTTATGCAAACTTACATTCATCGCTCATAATCGCGAAATAATTCAGTATAATATTGAATAAATCACTTAAATGAAGTCAAGGTTTCTTGTAACATTGTGCTCGAGGTGCAGCCATAAACACCGCTTATGTTGGCGCTGCCGACAAACACTCTCCGGGAGTATCATTGAGTCTGAAAAATAATTGATTGGTCCAGTTTTTACCGGGATTTTGAGGTATCTATTACCAAGGGTAGCTCATTTTGATTGACTGTTCCTTCCTTTTATATTTTGAGCTGCTCCTTCATTGAGAGCAGTAGAGAACAATCTACGAATATCACAGAGTGTTGACATAAGCGATGACCACCGTACCTGATTCTTCTGCTTAATCTGCGTCAAGGTGCGTTTAGGTAGTCATGCTGAACTTCTCTTAACTTTTTTCAATATTGTGCAACTATTTTGCTGCTCAATGCAATGCAAACTTTGCCAAGGTTCATTCGCCATCTACGGGAAATACTTTCCGCTGCGGATGTGAATAAGTTTTCCACTTGTATGGTTGGCGGGTGTAAGCTGCTGATTGAGTCTATAGTCTTTGTTTTCTTTACTGTTGCGGCACCAATTGAATTTTTGGTCGATTTGATTAATGCGGAGCTATGCACAATTGGAAAGTATAGCTACCATAACTTGTTGATCAAGCCCCATTCCGATATCAGTGCCTCTTCTGTTTTCTTAGGAACAGCATCTAAGACGTCGTCAGCTGACTGCCAAGTAGTCAGTTTGGCTGCCTGTCAGCTGTCACCGGACTGACTTTGTGGCAGACTTTCTACTCAAACATGGTGCCTTCTTAACATTATATTTCATCGACTCCAATTGACATAGAATGTTGGTACACTTGCTCTGGTTGGAAAAATCTGGCACTCTTGGTTCATTCACTCCATGCGTCGAAATGGGTCCTCACATACCAGAAACAGATCTGGTGAAGCAAATACGAATACAATCAGCCGTAATTCCAAGCTACTGCTGTTCAGCTCTAATATCGAAAATGCTGAAAACGTTCCGTAACCGTTCTCTATGATTCTTCGTTGGCTAATGTGTTCGAATGCACAATCGTTAGGGAACTGACCTAAGTATTCATTTTAACATCTTCATAAATCATGTCAATTTTTATTGCTTAGCTCCAGGATTTGGAAATTTCAATGCATTCAACTCAAATTTTCTACTTTCCCAACTCAATCATTGCGTTCGACTTCGACTTGAGAACAATGCTTACCACATTTTAAAACAAGTTGAACTTAAGTCTTCATCGCTTGGAGCAACAATGTCAATATGTTGTACATTGTAATTTTAAACGTGTTGCTCAACAAAAGTTGAACAACTAGGTTTATCCCTCAACTTGTGACGGTTCCTTTGCAGCTGCGAATTGTGTGATTGTTGGTTTGTTTACAAAAATTGTTGGTTCAAGTTTCAATTGTTTGTGCCTTAAGCATAACGACGTTGAATTTTTTGACGAATTACGTTGTGCATTGTGGAAGTGAGTTTGTGCAGTAGGTATAGTCTCGTAAAGCTAATTAAGAGTTCTATGACCGCAGTTGGTTGAATCAGTTGCGTATACAGTGTGCGACCGTCATTAGACTTTGCTTTCGTCTGCTGGAGTTTTTCTTCATTGCTCAGCCAGCTTTTCTCCCATAAAACCAAATTGTGACAACGCTAAATGTGTCTACTGAATAGGTAAATGAATGAAGAAGGAGAAATATAATATCTTCAAATATTTTTCAATTTCATATTTAGACGGGAACTACTGTACAAGTTTTATGTCATGGACTGTCCCGCATGAGTGTCCAACAAGACAAATGGGACTTGAGTTCGCAACAAAAAGAAGATCATATGTTTCAATATGTTTCAATCGCAAAGGTTTTCAATCTAAATTTACAGCCCTTAGACACCAGAATGCAGTCTGTTGAAAATTAAAAAAAAAACAGAACTGACAACTCTTGGAACAGAACGTTTGATTTTGTGTTCTTAATTTTGACAGCCAAACATGGCACAGCGTCAACGACCTCATTTTGATTTGCTCTTTAGCCGTGATATGTTTGGCCTGTTTTCTCCAAATAACTATCTGCTTATAAAAATAGACAAAGTTCAACAGACAAGTGTTTGCTGATAATAAGTAGGTAATAATGAATATTAGATTAGATCAAACTCCTAACCAGATTCGATTGAAACTTCAGCTTGAAGAGTATAATCAGCAAGTGAACAAGGCAGACAAGATACCTATGTATGTATTGTCATTCCAACGTAAATTTTCGATTTTTACTCGCCCTTAATTGAACTTACAGATCCATCTCCGTCAAACAAAGTAATAAACTGCATGCATTCAAAATCGATCTCTGAGAAAAGTACAACTACAATATGAAGTGCTGCGCTGACACGACAAATGCTCTCGATACAGACACTGAAGTAAGTTTATTGGCCTATTAACATGCAAAATCCACGAGTAGGTACCTACACCGAGATGCGAACTGCACTATGTATCTCCGTACAACTTTCCACTGAACGGGTACGTTTCTGTGAATAGGTATTTGCATTATCCGCTGGTACGCTACACACTACACATCGCTGTATCTGCAATCATGCAGTTCGTACCTATATGTACCGCATTTGATGGACTTTGTAGTTTATTACGTGCACTGCACATGGATGTGAAGTGGGGAAAAAGCGCCATCTATCGATGTGCACGGCAGACTCATTGCTTGCAATTTAGTTGCTGATTGAATTGTTTTTATAACTGTGCAGTGTGCACAGTGGTGACCCCAAGCCATGTACAGATGTAGGGGGCGCCCTTGTCGTTTATGCAGTCAACAGTCGCCATTCGCCAACAAGCACTAGCAGCAGAAACGCCGACCGTCATAATCGTTCAGTTTAACAAGTGCTATAACCAAATCGACTGGCCATAAGACCCACCGCCAGACGTGGATACCAGTACCAGTACCAGTCCCAGTCCAGCGCGCATTCCTCATTTTCGTCTTCGAGCTGCTTCGACATTTTACCATCGACGTCGTATTGTTGTCGTCATTTTCAATTTTATCTCCATGACAGGAACGCCAGAATGAAACATACAGCGCGCCCTGTGTGCCAACAATATAACAGAGGAAGACGAAGACGTAGATGAAGAACACAGGGGCAGAGGGGGAGGAAAAAAAAACACACTAACTGGGTGTTTTTTTTTTAATGGTTTCCTCTGTACTCTCTCTCGCTTGCTCGGTTTTTATGTGTGTGTGCCTGGTGTTGCGCGCGCTATGTGCTTGTGCCACTGCCATCGAGATGTCCATAACCTCGAAGATTTGTTTTCTATACGACATCTTGATACTTTGGGAGTATTATACCATATTTTAGGGTAAAATTGTACGAGCAATTCAGCGGTGAGGTTTATTTAAGGCAATTTGCTCAAGGTAGCTGCGACTTGTCGGAATCTGTGGCCATCTTTCGTATCGGCAATGAATCTAATTGGAATATAAGGGATTGTATTGGAAGCTGCGAATAGATTAGCAATCCATTCCACGAACAATCGAAAAGATACCAAACTAAATGCCCACGGTGGTTGTTGCAGGTAGGTATCATCTTGTATCTATTGCAAAAAGACTACATGATAAATCTGAATCATCAATTCACAACCTGGTATAAATGGTCTTGGTCTCCCTCGGTATCTTCGATTTATTATACCCGCTATCTCACTCATGCACTTATGAAATCGTCGTTGGATAGCCCCCCATAGCCAGTTAAAGATACTTTTTTTTTTTTGTGTGGCTGGGTTGTTCGTCGTTCAAATTGTGTGTAAAGTAGAGTATCGATGGCGCGGTCTGACTGTGTGTGCAGGGGAATTATGTGGAAACCATGCACAGCAGGACAGACAGATACAGAGAGCAGGGACAGCAAATACACAAAACGTATAGAATAGTTGACAATCACATCGAATCTGTATGTAATCCACTGCTCGCTTTTCATATCCATTGCTCTGCTACTCTACCCATATGTGGGAACTGGGAATACCCAACCCACCACCATTGAGCAATCTATCTACTCATCTACGAGTCGGAGATACAAATATGGTGACTTTTTCAACTTACCGAAACTATTTAGACGGCACAGGTAAAGGTAATCCCATCGTCTGCATTTTGAATGAATATCCTCTTTTCAGTTTGAGATGAGATGGATCTTTTATTTATAATTGCGTGTTAGTACTGCACAGCCATGCGGAGCTTTGAATGAGATTATAACTATATCTGCCGACGACGAGACGCATTCAGCAGAAATAAGACGAACGGCAAAACAAAAAAAAAGACACATAAACGCGGCGAAGGCGAATCAATCGACCGACCAAAACGAAAACGACCGACCGATGATGAACAAACACACTATTACACACAATCTCTGATACTCTTTTTTTTTCGTATTGTACATCTAGTGCTACTTTTCACCCGTCTTCCACCACTTTTTGCTTTGTATCTGAATCTGATTCTGAATCACAAGAATCACCAACAACAAAAATACACAATATATATTTCCACTGTACTTTTTTTCCCATAAAATTAACGAGAAAACAAAAAAGAAACACTTTATCCGGCGTCACACTGAATAACGATCGAAATGTGTGTAATTTTCGTCTCTGTCGCGCGTTATGAGAGAAGCAAAACTGTATCTATAACTGTGTTTCATAAATATATCATGGATTCGATTAGGTTTATTGGTTTTTCTTCGAATTAAAATCACTTTATATAGGTATGCATAAAGAAACACTTTGTTTTAGCTGCCGACAATTGATGAAGATTATTGCAGATGTGGGTAACGTAGTGTGGAGTCATTGCACAGGAGAACCAACAAAAAAGAAAGATGGATACTAATTCAAAGCGATTCTAAAACAATTAAACACCTGACCGTAATCCCAACTTTACTCCTCACCATTACGAGATAAAATTTCAACTGAACGGAGAGGTCGAAGTGCTCTTCTCTGCGGCAAAACCAAAACCCTACCCCTACACAAAATGAAGCGACAACGGCAACGGCACACGAACGAATACAAATGGAACATGATATCGTATACGAATACGATCCGAACACGGTATTTCGTTTTCGTATTCGTACACAGCGCACTCACACAAAGTTGCACGCATTATTTTTGAACAAAAGAAATTCAATGGCTCTCTTTAGATAAATGCGGTGCGACAACGGTGAATTTGTCGAATACATGGGTTTTTATTTTTATACTTGCGTCCTGCCTGTAGCCTGTGTGCTATTTGCTATGTCCTGTTCCTGTCCTTCCTGTTTAGCCCATACACATATACATATTTAGTTAGTTTTGTTTGCTCTCATTGTTGCCATTATTGTTTCAACTGTAGGCATAATTGATAATTGGGTAGGTTAATTTATTGTTCGGATTGTCTCAAAATAATGATGGATTGACCGAGCGGCAGTCAATATTCGTGGTACCTACCGAATTGCTAATGTTTTACCTTTGTCTGTGACGGCTACTAGTACGTGTGCCTTGTGGCACAATGTCGGCGCAGGGGTAACCTGGATGAAAAGTTCTGATTAAGTGTAGTTAAAGAGGAAAGAAGTCCTCAACTTAGGGATAAATTTAAAAATATCACGCTGATTTTGTGGTTATGCGGAATCATTCTAAGATGTTCTCTAAAAGACTTCGAGCACAAGGCGCTCGATTAAGCTAGGCAACGGTAATGAGGGTGTCTTTGGTCAGAGACCACGACAAACCTTCAAAAGGGGATTTAGTGTCATTGCCATCTAGATAGACACAAGGAGATTGGACGATGTTCAAATCGTTAAGCCGATCGACGCCACAACACCCAAAAAATGCTGTATGAGGTTTTGAAGTTCCAATACCGCCTGAAATTTTGCCAAAAGCGTCTGAATTAACTTTATTTGCGGAATAATTCGTCGGTGGTGTTGCCGGATCGTGAATTTCTGCGCAGAACAACTGGGCAAAACAGTAAAACGTTCAACCGCTCGCCTTGAGATGAGGCCAGATCTGGCCGGCCCCGAAACAGCTGTTCTGCTGAAAATACCACAGCTGTTTCTGAAGATATCACAGAGAACTCCGGAGTATCGACCAGACGACGTGGCACACAATTGAGCATCAATCGAGGGTCTTTACAGAATAGTTTGGTGAAAGGCTTGAAAAGATGTCCCCTTACAAAGTGCAGACAGTGCAGCATTAGCTCCTGACCGCCAAGCGCGTCTAACCTACAGCCTATTCTCTGATTCAACCTTTGCAGACTTCTTTTTGTAGAGTTTTTTTGAAGTCGCGAGTCGATGGCACCAAGTCTCAAACTCTTGAAGTCCTCAAAGAGAAAGGCGAGAACCTACGCCGGAAGTGCTGGCAAGAGTGAAGGAAAATTGGGCCCGAATACTCATCAATTCTAGCGGCGGCGTCTAAGCTGATATAATTTTCTCTACTCATTGAAAAAAAAATTCAGTTAACAAATAAACGTAATTTCAAAACAGAACCAAAGTTAACAAATAAACGTAATTTCAAAACAGAACTAAAGTTTTTCATAAAAAAAAAATTATTGCCATAAAACATCGGGCGACAACTTTTGCGCCACCTTCAACACACAATAATGATCAGGCCCGTCATAACACAGCTTTGCTTTTGTAATATGGTGGGTTATAGCAAACCAAAAGGTAGCTTATAAGGGTACAACGACTCGCATGCTTTGGTCGCTTTAGAGCCATGCGAACCTGCCCCATCACTTAATGATTTGTTCTCAAAAATTTAACTGAACTATTTATAGTCAAAACACAATCACAATCACAATCCTTAGATTGTTTTATGTAAAATATGTGAGTTCAAAATAATCTGATTCAGCAAATTAGCAGACTTGGAGTTTTCGTAGAAATTTCTTTGTGTAAAACAATCCAGTTTGTAGAAAATTCAGGAAGAACTATTTGAAATACAAGAGTGACATTCCCTGACCAAATAATCGTTCCCTGACTTTCCAGACCAGTGACAACCATGAAAAGGAAATACCTACTGAAAAAATTACCAGGGGTAAAACGATCTACAAAACCTGAAAAGAAGACTAGAGATGAGCACGCAAATATGGTAGTAGATTCAAAAAGAGTTTCGCAGACTTTTAACCTTTGTGGAACGGTTGTTGTTGTTGTCAACCTTTACAAAAGCTTTCTGCTGTTTGTAAATGAAGATAACGATATTGCTGTTTACTCTTAGGCGGCTCTCTCACTGAGGCAACAAGCAATAAGCAATATATATATATAGTTGGCGCAACAGGTCCGTAGGGACCCAAGGCCTAGCTTCTCACAACCATTCGTTTTGTGTGAGTTTCATTTTTGGAACGAATGGAGGGGATCTACAATTTTATGCCGATTCCAAACGGCTAATTGAGAAGCTCTTTAAGACAGTTATACTCTCGGATGTTTAGCAGACGTTCGCGAGAGGTGGCGCAGTGGAAAAAACCCTAAGTTGGAATTTGGGTTTTTGCGGGATTTGAACCTGGGACCCTTCGCTTAGTAGTCCAACACACTAACTACTAAGCCACGCAACATACAACTCTTATTTTAAACCATTCTCGCATTGGAGCTACAGTGCTGCCAGAACTTTCTAGCTGCCATGTCATCCGACGACTCCGATGATACGATTTTACTAATATGGTGGAATTTAAGAAAGAAGAGACAAAATAAAAGGAAATATTGGGTGGGCCCTGCATTTACTAATTTATTAAATCATGGTGGAAATAATTGCGCAAGGGAACTCAGAGCACATCCTACTCAATTCCAATATTTCTAACAACTATATTATAAAACAGGGCTCCAATCGCGTAAGCACAAAACGATCGAACGACATCGTCTCGACGATGCTTCTTAATCGTGTAACAACCAAGAAACGATAATCGTCGAAACGATCATCGTTTTTTGTTGCTTCACGTTAATAATTCAAACGTCAAACACCCTCATCGAAACGATTCGATTGAACGATGGCTATTTTGCAGTCGTTCCATCGTTTTTGGTTCGGTTTTTTCAGTTGAAATTAGGTCTGAGAGACGTATAAAAACATATTTAAAGGAAGACAGACACACACATTTGCTCTTTGGAGGCGACTCGCTCTAATCCGAGTAAAAGAATGCAAGAAAGAAATGGCTATTTCATTTCAGTTTAATTTATTTGTTTCATTTTTTTTTTTTTCTTGCAACTATATTTCGAAAACCACCAAATCTTCTGCCCTACCACACCTGCGCACACTTAAGCATATTGTTGCAATTCTTCATACCCGTTCGTAGAGATTTTTCCATTCAATACATGGTTTGGAAATTCACTCTAAGGTCCATTGGACTATGTTTGGTTCCTACACACTGTTGGGTATCTTGCCTATATGCGTACACTTTCGCTGAACATTTCAGCCCAGGATTGTTCGACATATTTTCCAAATTTAATAAAACGTAGTAACATGCGCAAGATCTCTAGCGACCTGTCACTGTCACTACTCGCAAATATTAGCCACTTTTTTTTATCACCCATGATTAACGTTCCCATATTTATTTTGCTGAGATACAGGATAAAAAAGAAATTTTTGCATGATATTGCTATGCATTTTTAATTTTTAAGTATAATGTTTACAATTCATTTTCAATGTTATCAGAGTACTTTGTACTCGATTGAATTTTTTTGAGAACTTCTGGTTGCGTTTTCAACCAATTAAAAAATTCGAGGCATGCCATTTTTAAATTGATTTTTGTAGTTAAAATAGCTTTTAACGTTTCAACTTTAAGTTGCGTGCGCTTTACAGGATTTATACAGGATTGATTTTTTGGCAGGATTTTGCATAGAGAAACAGGATAATCCTGCGAGATACAGGATAAATGGGAACGTTAGCCATGATCCATATAGATCATCGAAATACATGCACTTACAACAACAGCATATGATCCTGCTATTCATCGAGATCACGAAATGATCTGAAAATGTATTGTACCATTTCCCACTAGGTGTTCCTGTAAACGATAGCCAATCCACACAGTAACGTTGCCAGACTAAAATATTCAACGCCCTTCATAAAACAAAAAAATCAAAAAGCATTTTTCTCACATCGAATAAATTTCCCGTCCTTCGAGTTGATTTTGCTTTTTCATTCCAAAAAAGGTATGTGCAGACCAGCGAAATATTTCGTAATATTTAAGTAAATGTTTGATAAATATTTTTTGAACAAAAAAAAAATGTTTATGAAATGTTTCGCAGTTCGTTAGTTATTTGTTTCACAAGTCTCCCTGCCGAAAGGTGAGTTTTTATTTTTGTTCTTTTAAAATAAAATACAAATGCCCGGAAAATCTTGGAATAATGAAAAATGGAAACAAGCAGCCTGCATACATTTTTAAATTGTTTTCAAACATCACAGAAAAATCTAATTACTAATTATCTTCAGTTTGTTGTTCTGGAATTTCGTGCTTAAACTGCTGTCATTTACTGTGTCTAAGAATTCCAATCTACATTTCGAACTGATTGTAGGTAAACTCATTTCCTTTTAGAAACAAAACACACATATTACGGAAGCGGTGCTGTTGTTTTCGAGCCTCTGACCGTGAATTTTCGACAGTAAAAAGCATTTCATAAATACTTAATCGGCGTCTACACTGGTAAAAACAGAAATGTTTGACAAATGTTTCTGAGGCAAATGGAGAACATTTCATAAATGCTTAAAAAAATTATTCATACACCTTAATATGCCAAGAAAAACTGAAATACTAGCAGCAAACTATTGTTTATTTGTTGCATATTTGAACATAGAATCTTAAATTAGTTTTTAAAAAATAATATCAAAAACAAACGATGGCCAAGCCGCAATCAGCCACATTTTTCTTCCCACCGATATTGAATTGCTTTAATGGGAGACCTCTTATTTGATTCAATGTGAATTAATTGATAGCGATAATATCATGTTTCTTATTGCCAGTTGCTTGTTGCCTCAGTGGGAGAGTCGCCTTATGTTTTCTTCGCAGGTTCACTCTGCATTAATGTACCAATAGATATGCATAGTCAAATTGTCAAAGTATCTATCAAACTTGTGCATGACGTTCTTTTCTTTAAACAATTCCGACACAATTGCTTTGCATTTTCTCACACCCTACACAGATACGGTATCTACAATATAGAAGATAACTGCGGGACCAAATACTCATTCATTTAGAAATCGACATGTTCCCCATTCATAAAAAATGCGTATACTCTGATCCAATTGGATATAATTGTGCTCGCCTCTTAAATGTCGCCTATGAGGAAAGTGTTCTGGGAATGCCTAAGCGTGGATTGAGCCCTAGAAAAGCCAACCAACTTATAATACTTTTTAGAAAAAAACACATAAATTTAGACACATCACCTGCGTACTCCCCATTTGAAGGCATCACAATAGGTTCACATGAATCTAAGTGTGGTAGAGCAGAGTTTATTCTAAATTACCAACCCGCAATCCTAACCTAACTTTCAATCCAGCAGTCCACCAAAAAATGAGTCTTTGTGAAAGGAAAATGAGAAGTGCACTTATTTATACTATTATTATCTTTTGAAAAGTCGCCAGGATTCAGGTAAAGCAGGCTTTTAGCAAACATGGGGCCACGCAGTGTAGTAACTGTCTGAAACACAACAAATTTATTTTACCTTCAAGTGATATAGCAACCGCGTACCTTCTACGAGCTCGTCCACACGGAGCAACCTACTAAGTGTGTATAAACGTGAACAATATCTCTGTTGGAATTGACTATAGCTGAATGAGTCTCAGAAGTCTGTGAATTCAAAAGTTTGAATGGCATCAGCTACCTTTTACTTGCGTTGGGCCTTACTGCGTCCTCGGTTAGGGCCACCATTGCCGATTGGATCTCTCACGAACACAATAGTGTGTAGCACGGCTGCGGGCAGATGTTCCTCAACGTCTGTAAGAAACCAATGACATTCTTGCTATCCCTTAGCAGAAAAGACTGCAGACAACGTTCTAGTGGCGTTCTTACGGGAGACTTTCCATTTGCCAAGCACCTTAATGTGCTGGGTTTAATGATACCACTGTCTGCGACGCTTTTGGAGATGGCGATGATCCCTCGGATCACTTCCTTTGGTATTGTCCTGCCTTTGTTCGGACCAGGTGTCAGATCTTCGGTGATGATGTGATAAGGGCTGATACTGTAAGCTCCTGATCACAGAAGTGAATTCTCAGCTTTCTAAGAAAGTCGAGAAAATTACAGTAAAATGGTTGATATTGGATACAGTTTCCTGGTAGTACAATGGACCAGTTGCGCCTGAGTGCTCCAGTGGAGTTTTTCCTAACCCCCCAAAAAAAAAACGTGAGCGGTGAGCTACTCTCACATATTTGGAGCCAAGGTCTATGGAGACTTTTAGAGGTTGTCCAGACTTGAGGTTTCGACTTGGACCCCTTAGGATAATCAGCATCAAAGCATAATTTGTTGCACATCTTTTTAATATGGGCAACCGACATAGAGGAAAAAACCGTTTAAACACTCTGTGTTTCTGTTCCGTTTAATGTCCAACACTTCTGACCGAACAGTGCCAACATGAACATAGGCTCAAACAACTACAAGGTATACAAATGCGGATATTCCAAACACCACTAGCTGTATAGATATTCCGAGAAAAATGTTCGGTTCTTTTGGCAAAAGGTTAAAAGAATGTGTGAAGACCACAAAATTATGTATTTTACTACAGAGTAGTAGTTTATTAGACGCATAGCAAAACGATGCTGCATACTATAAACGAACCTAAGTTGTTAGTTGTCTATTGAAACGCATCATTGAACATGGGCGATGAAAGCCAAGGTTTCAAGCCCGAAAACGCTGCACAAGCACACGACCTGCCGAACCAACTATTTAAAGCAGCAAAAATGGCAATATTATATAAACTCAAGTTAAAAACGTTTGCTGAACGAGACGTCCCACCGGTCGAACTATTTAAGTCGGTCGGAAAGTATGCCAACATTTGGTCAGGCGAAACTTTTCATCGTTTGTCCGATGAACAAGAAACGAGAGCCTCTGAATTGCGTCCCCATCAGTCACTGAACTGATATAAGCGTTAAAGTCACGCAATCGGCAACAAATTCAAAATTTAGTTCTGGAGAAAACCCCAAGAGCCAAGTTCCATCTAATCGCATCTGTTGATCGATTTTCAGTCATTTATAGAGTCCATTTTTGGCACTCTAGTTAGTACAAAATCACAATGAAAAACGGTCGTTGCTCCATTAAGATCAGATACAATCTCACCAAGACCTTTGTTGAGTTACCCTTTCCAATTACTATAAGCACACAACCAAATAATGGAATTACAGAGACATATGACTTTCCACTGGAAAGGCGGCTGCCTGCAAACTGTTTTCCCAAAAAATTCATGAAGTCACGCACGCTTGGTCATTTCTTTTTTTTTCTTTTTTTTTTTTTAAATTCATTTTTTATTATCATTATTTATACTTAAATACTAGACAAAAACGATTAAATCTAAATTAAAGCTAACATTTGTCATTTGGTCATTTCTTTTCTAGTATATGTGAGTTCATCGCGAAATTGAAATTGAACTTTCATACAAGAATTCGGTAAATACAATTAGAAAGTATTTTACTATTTTTGTCGACTTAATCAAAGCTTCCACAAAAACTAAACGCATTCAATGCGAAACACAAAACAATCAAACACCGCGATGCCCATAAAAGGAATATGATTGACGGTCGGCCATTAGCAACATGCTTTTGTGTTGCTCACACGTATTCACAGACGGGGGTTGAAATTACAAAAACAACAATGTAAAGAAATGGGCTTTGGGGGACGTGCAAAAGATATCCATCTCTTTTAATTATTAATCTCTGCACACAACTCAATAGTAAGGCCTTTTCGAAAAACTCCACAAAAAAACGACACATATAGAATTTGTAAGTGAATGGCCTAGTTCGCATTTAAAAAGATCTGGAGTTGAATTACCGCTTTTCTATTCGTCTGTTCTTGAGTTATGGTAGGTAGTTCACTTTCTAGATAAAGCGGGATGGAGATAAAGAAAATTTATAGGCGCAGCGGCTTAGTGGTTGCTAACTGTGTTGGACTACTAACCAAATTTCACCTTTAAGGTTTTCTCCGCTGCGCCACCTCTTGCCAGGGTCTGACTCTGATCTTAGAGTATTGTATAACTGTCATGAAAGAGCTTCTCAATTAGCCTTTCGGACTCGGCATCAAATTGTTCGATCCCTTCCATTCGCCCCAAGAATAAAAAATAAAACTTACACAAATCAAATCATTGCGAAAGCTAGACCTATGGTCCGTTCCTTACAGAGCTGTTGTGCCAACTAACTATACAGATGCAGAAAACATATTGTAAAAGTTAGACGAAAATGTTTGTACAGGGTTTTTCAACAGGGACGCTACAAAAGTAGAGCGACAGGGACAGCAAACGACGCCGAATTTCTTGCCGCTCGACAAATGTAGACATTTCTCTTCAGTAAGGTTTGCCATTTTATGATGGAAAGATATACGAGCCAACAACGAGTCGAAATTATTAAAATTTACTACCGTCCAATTTATGGTCGTCATAATCGTCCTAGCAGATCCAAAATTGAACGTATAGTGGAAAAATTTGAATCCACAGGCACAGTACAAAATGTTCCCGTGCCAGTGAGACAAAGAAGTGCCCGTAGTGTCGAGAATATTGCTGCCGCTGAGGCTTCAGTTGAAGAAAGCCCAAATGTGTCTCCCACACGTCGTTCTCAAGCGTTGGGCATCTCTGTGACGTCGTTGTGGCGAATTTTGCGAAAAGACATTGGCCTACATCCTTACAAGATTAAATTGACGCAAGAACTGAAGCCACTTGACCACCAGAAGCGTCCTATGTTCGTGAATTGGGCTGGGCAAAAACTTGAAAATGATTCGGATTTTCATCGAAAAATCATCTTCAGCGATGAGGCTCATTTCTGGCTGAATGGCTTCGTCAATAAACATAATATGCGGTATTGGCCAGGCAGCAATCCAAACGTACTCCATGAGTCATCATTGCATCCCGAAAAAATTACGGTTTGGTGTGGTTTATGGGCCGTACTTCTTCCGTGATGATCAAGACCGGCACGTTAATGTGAATGGGAATCGCTACCGTTCAATGATAACCGAATATTTTTGGCCCCAATTGGATGATATGGACTTGGAGGACATGTGGTTCCAACAGGACGGCGCCACAAGCCACACAGCGAATGTCACAATCAATTTATTGGAAACCAAGTTTGGAGAACGTGTTATCTCACGAAATGGTCCAGTCGCTTGGCCGCCTCGGTCGTGCGATTTGACGCCGTTAGATTTTTTCCTGTGGGGCTACGTCAAGTCTATGGTCTATGCCAACAAGCCAGCGACGATTGATGAACTTCGTTCGAATATCGAATGTGAAATTGCAGCAGTTTCGGCCGATTTATGTTTGAAAACCGTCGAAAATTGGGTTCAGCGTCTGGACTTCTGCAAGCGTGCCCGTGGTGGCCATGCAAAAGAAATCGAGTTCCATACATAATGGCATCGAACGTACTTTCACAGGAATAAAGAATTTCATTGATATCCAAAACCGTTTTTTGTAGCACTCTTATTGAAAAACCCTTCATAAGGATAAGGCAGTTAAACTGTAAAGCCTAGTATCCTGCTCGCGCTAAATTTTGTCTCCCTTACGAAAATGCCTACAATTATAAAATTTAGCTCGCGATAGGTAAAGATATGACAACCGATGCTAGATAAAAGAAACGGTTCATGAAATATACGAATAGCATTAAATAAAATTCCCTTTTGGGATATTCATCTGTAACGGGAGTATAATATATCAATTAACAATTTGGGATTTTAGAAGGTGAAGCTCTCAGTAACAGGCAGTTGTCGCAAGTTCTGGTTAGAGAGTTATAAGCATCTACTGTATTATTTACAGCGTTGCCATTTTGACTACTTTCAAGTCAGATCTAACTGGGTCGATACGCATTGGAAGATTTTTTTCAATCCAGCCGGCTGGTTTTTTGGCTGGACACGATTTTTGGCACATCAAGTGATAACGCCTCTTGACTTTTTTGTAAGGGGCTACATTAAATCATATTAGTCCATGCCAACAAGACGGCGACGTTAGAGGAGCTCACAGCCAATATTGAACGAGAAATAGCGGTCGAAATGTGCAACCGAGTCATCGAAAATTGAGTTCAACGTGTCGACCGCTGCACACGCTGTGGACATATGAACAAAGTCGAATTATATTCATAAATGTGTCGATCGTAGTTCAAACCAATCATTTTTTTTTTTCTCAAGTATTTTGATTTGTATTAAAAAAAAAACAGTCAACGCCACCACCCATTTCAATGTACCTAGACTCATGCTTAGAACCCTTCTTTGAGTGAAGCAAGTCGGCCACTTTATTGCCATTTTAGCCTGTCTACATTGTTCCACGGCTGACCACCTATTCAGGTGTTATCTGCTCTGCTGTGATCCAGCTGTTCTACCATTCCTAAAATAATTGAAGAGAATGGTTCCGGTCACAGCAAACTTTTAAGTTGACCCCTGGCTTAAAACACTGACAAATAATGGATCTTTTTAGATAATCAACCAATTCCCATGCAGCAATATCTAGGTATTCTCAAATTTTTATTGTATGCATGCAACTACGCTTAATTGGTTGACGATGAAACTCAACAATAGGTGCTTGTGCGGCTAATAAAAGAACACAAGCAATTATTATTATTATTCGTCAATGATGTGGCATGTAGGTGACATAAGTATCTGGATACCAATATATGAACCTACTTCCATTTCCATATTAATAATTCAATAAAGGTTTGTATCATGCACTTTAACATGGTATGCGTATGATAGATATGAGACTAACAACATTCACGGAATAAAGTGCTGTCACAATAAATCCGATTTACTGCTAAATGCTTACCTCTTTAATCTTTATTAAAAACAATTCCACACAACAATGTCAAGCCATAGCCACGGCTCTGGCCTCAGCTCCACCATTGCGCGCTGCCACAATAGTTCGATTCCATTTTAAAAACTCTGCGTGTCGAGTCGTTGTATCGTTTTTCTGTAATCGCTAAAAGTCACACCGACACCTCGCTGCGGCGACAACCAGACATAATTCCAATAAATTCAACAACAAAAAGTGGTAAATCAACTTTTTCACTTTTATTTCATGTTTTTCCGGCCGAACTATTCACAGCCACCACCACTTGACTCAAGTTGTAATTGGCAACGCAAAAAAAAGAAAGACAAAAAGAAATAAAATACGACGAAATACAAACGCCACCGATTTGCGATACTAAGCCAAAGTTATTGGAATAGATACACTCAACAACCGGAACTATATCGCCACTACTAAGAAAAACACTCACGTGAATAGAAAAAAAAAAACACCGAAAATGGAGCGAAGCACTGTAGTATCGATTTTTCAAAAGCACCACCACCACCAACAGTGAGGGCCCTCACACGAATCCTCTAAGCATCACCAAACTCAAAGTATCTGTCGGATCAATGTAATTCAACCGCCAAATCAGTGTAATTTGAAATTATTTTCACGGCGATAACAATTAAAAATTGCAATTTCGGTTTATTTCCAAAAATTTCCAATAGCGGGCACACTCCGAAGCGGGTATCTGCCACTTCTTTCTGCACTCTCGGGGACAGGGACATCCAGTCTTCAACTTCATCGACTGGCTTCTTCTGCTGTGTCTGTGTGCTATCTCGGCGCTGCTGCTGGTTAGGGTTACACTCAAAGCAATGCAGCAGAGGGAGACCAGAGCCGGAGCTCGAAATGGCGACGACGGTAACGAGTAACGACAACGACACGACGAAAGAGCGCACATACTCTGTACACAGCCCGTAAAATAATAATAAAAATAATAAAACATCCAAAAAGAAAACATAAATAAAACGAAGAAACCCCGCACACACACGGTTCGAATCAAACAATTACAAAAGTCGAAATAAAGAGATCCGTACTCGCTCGTTTGTAGGTATGTTTTATGCTACGTTCTCGTTGAGTTTCACAGTCACTTGCCTTTGGCTTTTGCTGGTTGTATACACTGTACAGTACAGACTTCTCTTTCCGACCACGGATTGCTCGGTACCGTGTCAGCCAACTCCAAGAGAAATATAGAAATCAAACTGTCGCAATCATGTTGCTGTGCGGCTGAGGCTGAACACACTGCGGGACTATTTGGATTTGCGAGTTCTCCTCCACATGTGGTCGGTATACTTGTAAGGAGTGTGCATAGAGTCCAACACACATGGCCGAGGTGAGTCTACTGTTTGCTGCGCTCCTGAAGGTGACAACTGTGACAAATATGGGAGGAACATCTTTTTGCGCGGTTTTCGTCGGAATTAATTAACAACGTTAAGTCGATATCTTACACACACAGTTCTTAACTTAAAGCCTAATCAATAACCTGCTTTGTGTGCGCATTTTGATCGCATTAACAGTCCTTAGAGGGGGTAATTTATCTGCAGCACTGTCGTCGTTTTTTTGGGCAAGTTAAGTCAAAAACCTACCAAATCTGATCAAAACGTATAAAAACACAACACATTTGGTTTGTTGAAAAAGGGGCGCCCAACGGATTCATTTCTAAAATACAAATTTGTAACAGTTTGGTTAAACCGTTGCCAATTACAATAACGGAAAAAATTGTTTAAGTTTCTTGGGGTTAATTTAACAAATTATGGAAGAAGCGATGTTGAGTTTTCCTGTAGGAAAAGATAAATAAAAATCGGTTATCAGAAGAACTGAACTGAATGTCACAGCGTATTCGGTTGGTTCCAATTGAACTATGAGAACATAAGGAAAATATTTAGCCCATACCTAATGCCTTAGAAATCTAGCATGAGCCCAAACATATGGATATTATTTAAAAGGCATGTCGTTACTTTATAACGTGAGCTAGTCCGACAGACTTGGAGCTAAGGGAAAACGTTTTTTTTAAGGCCCTTTACTGATTAACAAGATCTTCCGCATTATAATGGGACGAATCGAATGGACCTAGGTATACAATTCGATGTCGCCCTTTATCCTCTTTCCAACTTCACATTTTACACAGCGATGAGTCTTGTTTTTATGGTTAAACTGCCAAAGCAATAAGCAAAGTTGATGGATTTGGTGTACCCACACAGATAAACGTTTGAGAGACTGTCGCATCCACTAAAAGAGCCTCCAAACGGTGGGCCACATTTCTTCAATGGTGATGCAGGAATGTTACAGTCATTGGAGAGCGGTATAGTGCCATAATTGCTGACTTTTTGAATGGCCCGGGTCCCGGAAATTGGAAACAAAAAAAGCATATTTAGCCTATTTTTTAATTTGTTTTTTTAAACATGGAATGAAAATATAAACGGCGGAGAAGTCACCAGTGAAGTTGAAATTAAAAATCTTCATAGTTTGATCTAGTTTTATACGAAAATTCCAAACTGCACTAGAGGAGATTTCATGGCACCGCAGAAGACAGTTCGAAGAAAATCCAGACAACAAACCAATGAAACCAACGAAATTAGACCAAGAAACACGTTTTTTGATTTGATTATTACTGAAATTTCTAGACGGTTCGATGCAATGAAAAATTTGAATGTACCTAACCTTTTTCTATTGGTGGTAATTTTTCACAATAGAGAGGAAACTGAGATTCGAAATACGGCAACAAGAATACACGTATCTGAAGAAAGAAGAGTTAATCCATCTGAAAAATATCTACGAAGCCGACTTTAAGCAGACCTCTCACTATTGAGTTTCCTGAATGCAGTTTTTTCGCAGAACTGGGATACGATTTTCCCAAACGTTTGTGTTGATCTGAGTGTATTTTGCACCATACCTGCCACTATGCAGTTAGATCAAGACAGCAGATATTCTTATCCTTGCAAGAATACAAAATTGTCGTGCTCTTCACAAGGTCGTACTTCAGGACTGGCTACTCTTTGTATCGAAGCATCTTAAACGAGTAAATTAGATTTCCATGTAATTGTAGGTAGTTTTTCTGCTCGGATAATTAGAAGAGTTCGTTATAATAGAGAAAATTTGGGTTTTGAGTACAAAACAACGCGAATAAAAGTTTTGTAATTATTTGATCAAAGAAAATGTTTTGTGCCTGAAAAAAGCTAATAAAATAAATTGAATCTTATTTATGAGAAAAAACTTAAGACCACACTTTTATATTTATTTATTTATTTATTTATTTATTTATTTCGATCAAAAGAGTACATCGACTGTTCTCGCTAGATTAGATACTTAATACAAGAAATATACTTAAAAATGACGACCAAAGCCTAACAACAGAATTAATTTATTTTTAAATGAATCTTTACTAACATCACAATATTTATTGGATTCCCTAGGGCATCTAGAAATTGGTTCATTGTAACCATAGCTAACCCTATGATAGGGTATGTGAAATAAAAAGCGATTTCTAAGAGCTCTCGCAGGAGCATAAAATCAAACTAATGATAGTAGAAAAGGGCAATCGATATGAACATCTATCAAATCGCGAATAAACATAATGGGAAAATATTGCCTGCGTCTGATAAGAGGCAAGATACCAAATAATTTACACCTCGTCTCGTAAGATGGCATTTCAATATTCCATCGCCGTCTGCTCTAGTAAGACGCTTTTGGATCTTCTCAATTCTAAAAGAATGTCCTTCGTAAAATGGATTCCATACTATATTGAAGTATTCGAGATGTGATCTGACAAATGCAAAAAAAAGATATTTAAGAGTATGCGGATCTTGAAAGTCTTTCGAATTCCTTTGACAAACAAAAACTCAATGTGGTTGCAAAAGCTAAGTTTTTTGTCAAAAATAATTCCAAGATCTTTTTTGTAGCAAATAATGGACAAAGGGGTATTATCGATTGCGTGCGTAGAGGGATTTGGAGAGAGGTGACATTTAGAGACATTGAGATGAAGGTCATTGTTATTACACCATATAGAAAGGCGTTTAAGGTCTTCTTGTAGAAGAATACAATCTTGAACTGAGCGTATTGGTCGGAAGATCTTCAAATCGTCGGCAAACATAAGACACTGGGAACTCAAAAACAAGTCAGGAATATCATTAATAAACCAAAGGAAGAGCAGAGGGCCCAGATGACTACCTTGAAGTACTCCAGAGGTAACATAATTGGCGTTCCGTTTATGCGAACATACTGGATACGATCCGTTAAATAGGAATGAATCCACTTTAAGATATTGGAGTGAAATCCTAGGGTAGTCAGTTTGGAAATTAGTATACTGTGGTTAACGCGACCAAATGCTTAAGCAAAGTCTGTATAAATTGCATCCATTGTAAGCCATTCTCTAGGTAATTCAATGCAGTATTACAAAAAATTGAGAGATTTGTAGTAGTGGATCTGCCTGTAACGAAGCCATGCTAAGACGGAGAGATAAATCTTTTTAAGAGGGGTGTAAGTTTGTCACAAACTAGTTTTTCAAACAACTTAGGGATACTAGAAATTTTACAAATTGGACGATAGATAGATAGAATTTTGAATGAAGATGTAAGGCGACCTGTAAGATTATCCGGTGTCAGGCTATGGCATTTTATGTTGCTAGTATTAATGCCTTTCATAGCAATGTAGTTCACAATATCACTGCTACTGGTACCATATTCTAGCCGTTATAAAACCACTGCAAAATGGGGTGGCACTATTTTAAGAGTACAGTATGTACGAGGAACATTGTCCAATCCCTGGTGAATATTTACAGCCACCTCACTAGTAAGTGGATTGTCAATCGGAGCTGAGGCAGTACTACACGTGGCAACTACATATGCGTTGAGTGTGCCACTTCCTGATGGAGATTTAACTTGCGAATTGGATCGAAGAGCTCTTTTCGCTATGGGAAGTTGGAGCTGATGAATTTGTAGATGGTCTTGTAGAACATCCTGAAACGGGCGCTAAGATCAAAGTTGGTGTTATCAAAGTTGGTGTTCTGACTGGTTCAAGCGAAGTTGGCGTAATGACTATATTCGGTGAGTTTTGCGGTGGATGGGGTTAAGGTTAAGGCTCTTATGTCTTCTCATCAAAATAAAAAAAAATATACATTCAAATTATTCAATGTAATTCATTTATCAATATTATATTCGTAGTATGACGCTATACTGTCCCAGGCCCGAGTTATCTCTTGACGGCCTTGAGCCCGTGCCATAGTAATACTAGAGGTATTGCATTGATCTAGCCGAGTTCTAACATCAAAGATTTGTCATCCTGAGTGTATCGTCATGGCTTAGGTATTTTGCAAATGACAGTACCAGCCGATAAATAGCATTCTGGTTTGGTCTTATCTTTTTTATACCGGATACACCTTGTCCAGCCAATTTATTAACTCCGAAATTCTCAGAAACATCAAATGACCATGACGTTCAAATGTCGTTTAAGAGATAAATAATTCATTTTAGGTCTTCCTTAGATTTTATTTTGCTGGCTTTACGGCTTCCAACTAAATAATTACCTACTGTCAATATTTATAACGATATCTTTCTGCATAAACGAAAAGTATTTACCGCCAACAAGTCAGAGGCTCAGTGGTGAGTTGGTTGTAGAAGTGAGTGAGGACTGACACACTGAGGGGTCTCAGGTTCGAGTCCCGCAAAAAAGAACACAAATTAAAAGAAGAGGTGGATGTCTAGGTCCCTCCGAGAATACACCAGCTTCGTGTTTTTATCCATCGATTAATATCCGATCTGTTCGGTACAGACTGTTTAACCTGCACTATAAAGATAACACATTTAGTCTGCTCAGTGGATCCGTAAGTTCGGGAATATGGCGTTTCATCAGGTGAAGTGAAACAAAGCCAAACGAAATGAGGCCAATTTACCAAAATTTTTGGCATTATTTCGGTTTCCAAAACTAAAACAAATGTTTAATATGGCTTATTTATTTCGTTACTAAAAACGAAACAGGATCAATTTGGCATTATTTTGAATGTGTATTCACCCTCCTGCTTGGGATCGCCGTTTGGAGGTTGAGTATAATGTGAAGTTCATTGAAATACATGTGAATCATGAACCTACACCTACTCCAATCTCCAAACAGTGACCCCAAGCAGGGGGATTGTAGGGGGGTATCATGTCCCCCTTACATATTTCACTGTATATGCATTCTGGTTTGGTCTTATCTTTTTCTTTATTAGTTTTTCTACGTCACCTTCTGATTCACGAAAGAATCACAGTGTTAGATGCCATCTGTCTGAACCCCAATTCTCAAATTTCGCATAGGCTAATTCGTATATGAGCAAATCCGCCTAAAATTTTCGGGTATTTTTTTTCACCTGTGCGAAAATTATATTCACCTCTCGAATGAGGTAGAATTTAAGAGCCGTAATCGGTAAAAGTTATTCGTACAGAAAAATGAATAAATTCTTTGTAAGATAATTTGCTAATTTATTTTTTTTTTTGATAAACTAGGCATCTTTATAATTCATAAGCAACATTTTAAGAACAAGATTGCAACCATCATGTTGAAGTGTCAAAAAAAGCAAAAGAAAATGTTTACGATTTCGTTTTACGTAGGGCTAGCTATAACTGGGACCTATTGTATGCATTTGATGAACATTTATATGTTTTCGGAGTGGCTATACTTTGGGCGATATGAGCTCAGCATTTGTTCGATTCTCAATGAAGCAGTTAGGTGAAATCGAAATACACCGAACTATCCGAGAGACGACTGCTTTGAACGGATGTGCACTAATTCTGAACACATTATCTATGTCAATGCGAAGTAGTGTGACCGCTGCAGGATTCTGAAAAGTCAGAAGGAAAAGGGCCAATGAGAAAAAAAAGGTTATTTCTGAAGTTATTCTGCAAATTTAGAATTTTTAACAATATTTAACAAGCATTGGCTCGCTAAACTCTATAATAGTGTTGTGATAGCAACTGCATTACATTTTAAATGTTTTTATTTGGAAATAACACCATTTGAAAAATTTCTGAAGCCCCTTCTACAAGTAAAAAAGAGGCCAAAATAGCAAAAATGTGCCAAATTGCAACCTTAGTCACGCTGTGACCGTTGTGTGATATCATTCAATAAGTGCTTTCATTCTAAAGGTTTGATTTATTTTTATTTGACTCTTATTTAATTGCACGCAATCAAAAAACAATCCATTTTTTGAAGTATATCAAACTCATAATTCCGTATACGAGATGCAAATCCGCAAGGAAAATACAGACGAGTAACATTCGAAGAGAAATTCTAGTATGCGAATTTCGAGAATTGCAGATTTCAGTTTTTTGCGTCGCATCAAAGATTTTGACAGACAAACGTATGTGAGAGTTTTTGAGCCTCCGGTCCAGTTTCCTCATGGTTCAGTATGGTAATCGTGCTGGTGGCTTTTTGTTCGTTGACATTTGAGCTGGGTAAGGCGGAAATAATAAAAAAAAAACCGACTATATTGCTTTTTTCAGTGGCCTGCACGTTCGAAGTCACTGACACAACTAGCACATAAAATTGTCTTTTCTTTTCCAAAACCCGTCGTTTACTTCGACTCGGTTTTATACTAAGAATAGACATTAGGAAGCTGCAGCCCATATGATCTTCAAATTCCCGCTCCCAGATTCTATGCGCATGCAACAAACTTAACCTCCATTTCAACTACCAACAGTGGTTCGTCTCGAAGCAGCGTACCCGGAATCCGAGGATTTAAGGCTGTATCAGGCAGAAGCCCTTCGAATGCGATAAGTAACTACCTCTTACGAATGTAAAAAAGCGACACCTAAGCAATTTTGTTTACGGATTGATATAATACAATATAAAATATATTCTTAGTTAAAAACGTTTTGCGTCTATGTTTGTTGCAATATTACAAAACCTACTGGTATAAAATCAAATTCAATGAAAAGTTCTCGTCGGCTTAAAATCCGAAGCGTAATCCAATTCATTTACCTATACCCACAATATATATTCAACCGCATGTATCTACAATCTACATACTTATAAATTTTAAATTATTTAAAATCCGTGTGGGGGAAAGTAGTTAAAAGAAGGGCGACAGCAAAACTACCGTGTTACACCCGTATACATAAGTTATAGCTACATGTTGTGTGCCTATATTACGTATACCCTATATCCACATTGCCTATATCGAGTTGCTTTTGCATCATGTATTTGTCACCCTTCTGTTATGGGCTAGGCACGAAACCATCTATTGCTGATGCAATATTAAAGAGACATCCACACGACCTTTCTATAACCTAATTTTGGCTTAGTTTGAAAGCTAGTAGGTTCGTTTCTTTTTCTGTATTTTATAGCCCGCATATATTTAGTTACGTTGTTTGTGCCCCTTCCCAGTAACTCTAAATGATTTCTTTCTGCCACTACAACTGCCAACATTTGCGTTACGGTTGATTAATTGTTATCTTAGATCATTAGCAAAAACACCATATATAGGTATATCTCGAAGATTCCAATAATTGAATCGCCCCTGAAAACCGGTCGCGCATATGTAGGTGTTTGGTCTTCCCAAACAACATTCCACCTTCGTGCCCCCTTCAATGCGCACATAACCGTGATTTGCGATTGTATTCGCAATTATCAATTCCAATTCCAGCCGGACAGACAGACAATATATTGAGAATACTCTATACCTACTCGTACACATACAAATAGCTCATCCGCTACTAAATAAAAATAAATACATATATATTTATAACCAACCGTGGTTGGTGTGTTCCTGATGAAATTCCATAACCCCCCTATCAGCTCGATTGGAGTTGGAGCTTGGAGCTTGGAGCTTGGAGGTTGGAGGTGGTAGAAAGGCTCCCTCATCATGTCGGTCGCAGCGCGTCACTATAACACTCCTGATGTCTCAGTGTGTCCATAAATTCGGAAAATCATGAAAATGAGTGAGTGCACGAATGTATGGTATACACTATACAGTGGAGCAAGAACAGTGTCGTATAGTGCTGCGCTAATTCCGCCCGGCAGTGTCGCGGGAGTATGTTTTCTCTTCCGTTGTACCTAATACAACTCGAACTGTACCTCCTGCGCACTCTAGGCTATGGGAATCGTATTTAAATTTGGGTTGGTCCACATTGTGATTTGTCCTTTTGTTGAGTTTCATTCGCTTTTTTCTCCCCACATCCTAATGCCATTGCTGAGCTTCCTCGGTTGTATTTTTTCTTTATTTATTACGTTCGTCCTGTTCCTTTTCATCTATGTATGTACGAGTGTATTTTGGAAACGCTTCGGTTTGTGTATTGATTTTTCACATTTATCCGAAGGTGGAAGAACTTTTGATGTAGAATTGATTCGAAAGTGAAGTTCCATTGAAGGATAAAGGCGTTTTGTCGGGGATTCATCCCTTAAACAGAAATTTGAGCGCCTGTCTGATGGATGTCAACGGAAAAAAAGACGCAAATGAATATTAATCTCACCAATGTTTGGATTTACGGGTTTACTTTGGCTGTGAAGTGAGTAGGTATGTGATCTCATTTTACAATGAAGTTGGGTATGGGCTGGGCTGAAGTTGAAAACGTTATTTTTTTTTAACAGGTGTGGGGTTTAAAAAAAAAAATGGTTTTTGAAGCTTATTCCATTTGGAAGTGAACACATTACCAGCTGTAGGAACAGAAATTTTCAACGACAATTCGGCTTTGATTACTTGTCCTTAACCTAAATTTGACTTTGATATACCTATACCTACACGCATTACATTTTTAAAGAGCTGGCATTTTGCGGATCCATTCCCAATTTAGTAGGGTTCTAAGCTGCAACATAGACTTTTTCACATATTTGTCATATTTTGCTTCATTCATTTGAAGAAGATAGCTTTGCAGTCATAATTTTCTTGGACCAGATTGGTGAGCTACCTTTCCATTAGAATCTATTGAAAAATAAGTCTTGTGGTCAATCTACCAACAAAAAGAGAGACAAACACTCTCAGACTGCTGTCAGACTTACTAAACCAGGAATCTGAACCGGAATCTGATTATTTCCATATAGGTTACTTGAAAGGAACTTCAGCTTGGAAATGAATGCACGAATTTTGGAACAAAAAAATGCCTAGTCAAGTCTGTCCCAAAAGTGGTGGACCTGAGAAACCTATATCATAACTCAAGACGACCCTAATCACGTAACTTTTCAGACGATTATCGTCGAAACGACAGACCTCCAAAACTAGCATAACTAAGTGCAGAAATTACAAGTTTGAGATCTTTGTACAGTTCATTCTCCACAAATTAATGTATAATGAAAGCTGACAATAATTACGCATTTTCGGGCAAAATATAACTTAGTTAGCTAGATCATAAAAATAAACTGGCCGAACAATTTCAGTAATTGTGATCTCGCTATACCTACGAATATAACGGCTAAAGTTCTAAGGATAAGCTGCAATGAGGCTTAAATGCATCAGTACAGCACTTTTTATAAGTACTGATCAAACTTCTCAATACCTTTATTGTCTTAATTATCGCGGATATCCAAAAGTTAAACTAAAGCTTGTACCTCAATATTTTGCTTGCGCGGTCTTTTGTTAACTCTTTTGTTTGGCTCTCAAGGTTTGCTAGGATAACACTTGTCCTCTAAATTGTCTTTACATCCGGATTGAAATACAATTTTTTTTAAAGCCAGGCGTTGGTGCCTATTCGATACTAAAGTTCTAACAATATCGGGACATAAGGGAGTGGTCTGTTAAATCAAAACTTTGTTGACAATTTAATATAATAACATTGTTAATAATTTTCTATAATGTAAGTAATCTAAACTAAGTTTAACTTATAAGATGAAATAAATAAATAAATAAATTTCCATCATAAGGGTAAGCAAAATTGGGGTCCGCTTGATTGTCGAATCAGTGGAAAGGTAAGCTGTTATAGGATTAAGAATAAATGCAGAACACCATTGGTAGGTATAATATTTATATGTGTAGTTGGCGCAACAGGTCCGTAGGGACCCAAGGCCTAGCTTCTCGCAACCATTCGTTTTGTGTGAGTTTTATTTTTGGAACGAATGGATCTACAATTTTATGCCGATTCCAAACGGCTAATTGAGAAGCTCTAAAGACAGTTATACTCTCGGATGTTTGTCAGACGTTCGCGAGAGGTGGCGCAGTGGAAAAAACCCCAAGTTGGAATTTGGGTTTTTGCGGGATTCGAACCTGGGACCCCTCGCTTAGTAGTCCAACCCACTAACCACTAAGCCACTGCGCCTACCTACTCGTACACCTACTATATATAGGAAGGTAAATGTGGCATCCATTTGTCGTTAGCGGCTCAGCGCAGTCGCACAGTTTATAGTCAAAATCTGTTTACTGATGCCCTTTCGCATCCGATCAATATTGAGTCCAAATCAAAATTAATAACCTCTTTACCACAAAATTCGAAGGGGTAGAGCCCACAACTACCGTCTTCTAACCTTAAAGTCCATCCACACTAAAATATCTCATTAATTTCGAGGAGGATCAAGTAAGGAATGATCTTCTCTGATTTGGCCCTAAGACACATGGTCATAGAAGATCTAAACCAATACACCAGTTAGGGGTTTCAAATAAGAGAGTCGATTCTGCTAAGGAAGTATTTACGGAGAGGAGGAAAGGCAGCAACATTTGTTGAGTTTAATGTCTTCAAAGCGATTTATATGCCAAAGCAAACGGTCGTGCCAGAGAGATATACAAATCGACAACGTCTTAGGCAACATGCTGCAGAAAAATTGACGGTCTACAAAAAGCTGACATACTTCCAAGAGATGCAATAACATGGACCGGAAAAAGTGTATGAACAATTGATGTGATATCTATTACGATGATTGCTAGCCTAAGCAAAACCAGCGCCTATTTAGATGAGGATTAGTCATGGAAATGTACTTGGCGAAAATCGTGTGCTGCAAGCCTGTAACCAAACGCCTATAGCCAACATTAGCCATTAGCCATATGACATATGCAGTCACAGGGACGATCGAGATGGCAGTGCTAGGGTTTGCGTTTATAAACTGCTGATAGAAAGCACCTATGAGGAGTTTCAATCCCTAAATAAACAAAGAAGTCCGCTTGCGATTACTAGGTGCGATGTCAATGATCGCAAAAGTCTGGCAGAGCTTTCGAAGAATGCGTCTCCCCCTATCGGGTTAGTAAGTCAAAGCCGCCAGGTCAGATTTAAGATCAGAAGACTAGTGGCAGCGGAACGGAAATAGATCACAAACGTCTACAAAGAAAAAAGAGAGATTACGAGAAGAATATAAGTCGATAGAGAGATGTATCTTTTGGATTGAGGTGCAAAATAGGCTCATTCGCGTACGCTGTTCAAATCGAACGCAATCGCACAAAGTCTACACAAGTTCTCGTGAAAAATGACAGAAAAAAAGCAAATAAGCATAACAACGAGTACCAAGTAGTTCCTCTCTTGGCTCGACACAGCTCAGAGAATTTCAACCGGCAAGTTCCAAGTGCCTACAGATAATAATATCAAATGCACAAAGTTGACATGAAACAAATTCTTAATCCATCTTAAGAATCAATTCCACAGAAAAATAAAATAAAGAAAATTCGGTTCTGCAAGGACGTTTCATATGCTGCAAAAAGGTAAGTTATATTATTTATTTCTAATATGCGTCAAAGATGAAAGTGACTCAAAGTAGCTCGGAGTCTATTACTCACGTACTTTTGAGTATATTTTCAACTCTCTGAGAGAGTTTCGCTACATTTTTTGAGTTTGGCAGATTTTTAGTGTATGCGAATAGACCTAATGATAAACCCCAAACCAAAGACTGCAAGGACGAACAAGGAAAAAACTATAGTTAGTAGGACCGTAAACTGTAGACAAAGTTAAAGTCAACATGAATAGGCTTAGCAACAGGTCCATAGGTGAATTTTTATTCTGGGAAGTTTGGAAGGGACCAACAATTTCTTAATTGAGACATTTTCTTGGTCAAATATACCTTCCGATGTGTGTCAGACGTTCGCTATATAGGTGGCATCACAGGGCAAAAAATCATCACCCAGCTGGGGCACAGAAGTGAAACTTTATTAGCCTCAAAAAAGTTACAGTTTAAATGAAGATGTTCACCCTGTATCCGAAGTATCTTAAAACACGCAGTCGATATATGTAGTCTGTACACGACCACCATTATATACATTAACTGCACTTCCAACTTCACACTGTTTAACTTTATTTCTTACTTCTCTATGTTCTTAATACCTTCGACATTGTGTATATGAACTCGATACGACTGATGACACGTGCTTGGGTCTCCATCTCGATAGCCTACACAACAAAGCTGATTCCCAAATCCAGCTATGATTCGATATCCCTATACTCGGGTCTATAGAACGAAAAGTAAATGTCGCGTCAATATCCCACGCGTCATCATTTTGCACTCAACCACCGCAAATTCCGGCCAAATTAAAGCGCCGCCAAACGCTTTGGCCACCCCTTCTGTCGCCTTTTCATTCCCCTCCCTCTCACTCTCCACCAGTTTCTTCCCACATTTTCGTTCTATCAAAGTTCGGAATGCCCAATGAGCTATGAGAAGTTTACTCCAAGCTGTCTCTTTTTCATTTCATCGGAGCTATACTGCCCAATGAGCTTCCTTTAAGAAGTTTCACTTAAAAAATTCTTAAATTCAGCTACCCTCTAAACTGAAACCAACTATAACTTATAAGAATACCTATACCTATTCAAATTATGCACCAAATTCCACAAATCAATTTGAGCATAAAGTAGTATGAGAGTGGAATATTTCCAATTATTACATTGCGTAAGTATCCTTTATCGGTCTAAATGCTTTCCATTTTATTATATAGATACGTTAATTAGGCAAATTTCAAGATGCGTCGCATGGCATCAGCCCACCTCGCCAGCATCCAGCATCAAGCATCCTCGATTTATTTTTATTTTACACAAAATATAAGACAGGCCATTTATCTTCAAGTGACGAAGCAAAAGAAGTCGCAGAGTCTTCACATATGCATACTGTGATACATACATGTAGTGATACCAGTTCAAATTACGAAGAACTGGTTCGCGGGCTCTTGCAAGACGCGCAGTTGTTGCAACTAAAATACCGCGAAGTGGAAGTGTATATCTCGTTGTCGTCTGGTGGCGGCCATCTCTCGGTATCAAAATGTAAAGAGAGATGCCCTTCAGAAGAACGTAAAGAAAAACAACAGCGTAAAGGAAAAAATACCAGACGCACCTTTAGGTTTTGTCCTGATAATATCAACTTTAAGCGTTACTATGTGTAAATGATTTGAAAGCGAAAACGTTTCTGAACGAATTGCAAAGCAACAATTTTTTCGGCGACTTGTATGAGTACAGATTCTGGCTGATGCGGCTGAGAAAGCATTTGCAGGTATTTATATACACAAGTAAAACAAAGGATATGGGGTAAAGTTTACCAAAATTGCTATTGAAATAGGGACCCATGGTGGAACGTCTTTAATCGCAAAAACTCCTCATGAGTCTATTTTGAGGTGTTGCTTGGAAGGCTGCCATGAAATGGTTTTGCAATGCTCCAGGCCTTACACTGGCTTGAATTAACAATTTCGCGGAGGCTCAGTAAGGTCTATAAATGTAGGTGGAGTCATCAGAATGCACTCTTCAAAAATGAGACTTGAAAGGAGCTGGTAATTTATCCCGTCGTTGAGAGCCGAAAATCCGGTCCCATGCGCTGAGATGATAAAGCCGATTTCTAGAAAGCATCCGGATGAGTGCCTTTCGTAAGAACTGAAGTCATGGATGGATTCGGGTTTGTGCCTGTACGAAACACAAAATGAAAATCCTTTTAAGGGATGTCATCATATACAAAACAGATCCCGATAATCAGAGCAATCTCAACATATACCGTCATCTTGGTGGCCAACTGTGATCACCTCTTCGAGAGATAACACGGTCCGGAAACTTTTCCCGTAAAAGATCAATGCTTTCGTTGCTTGTGTGGCACGTAGCGCCGTCTTGTTGAAAGTAAACGTTGTCCAGATCAATACCATCCAACTCTGACCATAAAAAATCATTAATCATCTCTCGATAGCGCAATCCATTCACCGTAACAACCTCATTTTCGAAAAAGTAAGGTCCAATGACCCCGCCGGACCATAAACCGCACCAAACAGTCACACGTTGAGGATGGAGAGGCTCCTCAACAATAACTCTTGGGTTTTCCGAGCCCCAGATGCGACAGTTTTGCTTGTTGACGTAGCCACCGAGGTGGAAATGGGCCTCATTAGTCAAGATGATTTTTCGATGCAATTCCGGATCATTTTCATGCATTTCAAGGACCCAATCAGCAAAGACACGACGTTGTTGATGATCGGCCGGCTTGAGCTCTTGTGATAACTGAACTTTATAAGCCTTAAGACCCAAGTCTTTATGCAAAATACGGTGTAATGACGTTTGTGGAGTGCCCAATTCCAAAGAACGACGAGGAATGGACAAAACTGGGTTTTCTTCAACACTTTGGGCTACAGCAGCAATATGCTCAGTACCTAGTTCTTGAGCGACGTGCACGGGTTTTATTCTTCACATTACTAACTTGTGCAACAGCTCGAATTTTTCCACCAATTTCTGTATTGCGGTCCGACATGGTGCTTCACGACGACCAAAAAATGCTTTAGACTGCAAGATTTTCACCATTTTTGTAGTGAATTTTAATAATTTCAATGCGTTGTTGAAGCGTGTATCGTTCCATTTTTAGTAATGGCGTACCTAGTTTCTACTTGTCAAATGTCAAAGAATAAAAGCTTCAGAAGTGACAGCTACCGAAATAGCGGGTCATTCACAATAACACCTCTATTTGATCTGAATGTCGTTGTCCTTTTAACGTTTTTCAGGGTTATCAGCAGTGGATCCTCACTTTTTCAAGCCTTGTAACTACGCAAGACCTTGAACATAATCTAGAAAACCAGTTCTATTAAATACGCTGGGGCTAGACGCAGAGTTACCGTAACTCACTTCGAAATATGAGCTATGTGTTTTCCCATTTAAGGGTCCACCTCGTTTTCCATAGCTACATCCGACTTAGTATTGGAGATCCCTACAAACCTGGTATCCAAAAAAGATAATTCGTCCTGACTGAAACCATCGACCACGACTAATTCCTTTAAGAGAATTCGGCCGCTGGAACAAAAAAAAGAATAGTATGTAGGTACCTAGGTATCTATAGGTAGGTACCCATAAACATATTCAATATCTCTAAAAACACCCTTTACGTAAGGACAAGAGTGGACAAGGATGCACTACATTCAATAGCAAAATCGAACACTGTTATACTTTTCAGATAAAATGTTAAAATAGAAATAAACTGATACCTACATTGTACGAGTATATCTCTTGAGTCATTGCCAATATTTGTTCTCCTCGACTTCCGACAAACCACCATCCACCACCCCTTAAAAATAAAATAAAAAAACATACGTCAAAGCATCTGTATGGATGGAGAAACCTACCTACATATTTAAAGAGAACTCCAAAAATATATTTGGAAAAAGCTATTTGCAGTGAATTTTAAATGCAATATTGCAATCCCTCATTCTGTTTCATTCCGTCTTCAGTTGTGTTTTTTTTTGCGTAGCAGTCCCCTGTCCCTTCACACAATCACTTAAGCGACTGAGTGTGGCATCTCCTCCGCAGCGCAACTCTACCCCAAGAAAACAAAAAAAGGAACTGCCGCCGATGCGGTCAAGTGGAATGAAAGAACATGAATAATAAAAGCAACACAAGCTTCACTAAAAGGGGAACAAACGGCAAAAAAAAAAAATATGAAAAGAGGAAGATGGTTACACAAATCAGCCCCGCAAGCCGCAAGGCACCTTTTCGATTTATCGTGCTAAAGAGCGCGGTTCTCATAGCGATGCGTTGCATTGAGCATTATGTATGACATGTACCAACCTGTATCTGTATCCATAGCCATGGTATGGGATACCTTGTTTCTTTGATGAAGCACTCCACTCAGATACACACCGAATAACAAAAAACACATAAGCTAAATATCAAACAAACAAAGATGTGACGGAAAAGTACCTCTGCGCTTCATTTGTACACCGGGAGCAGGGTGCTTAATTTTTTTATGGATACTGTTTAATTTAAATGGGTCTTACTTATTAAACGGCATGCTGGTCAAGAGAGCGCGCACACTGCACAACTCTGTACAGGAGAGCGCGGCCTAACAAAGAGAGTGCGTTCCTTTCCTAATAAGAATCCATCCTCCCGCGGAATGAATTATGGGGCAAACAGCAGAATTTGTGATGTGACACGAAATGGATACACCACATCCTCCCACCCTACCCAACCGCAACGGCAGCGAGTGGAAGACAAAGTAAAGTTCAACTTCTCATCACCACATCGTCGGCGCGTTGATGGCGAGGTGATACTAAGTTGGTTTGGTCATATTCATTCCGCGCGATTCGATGACTCTCTGAAGTGGATTAGCGAGCGAGTATCTCATTCTCATATATGCTGGGCAGAGGGTTTATTGAACCCCCTTTGACAGAATGAAACGGATGGATGGGGAGTCTGGAGTGTGTTGTGTCGATAGATGTACACACAGATGTCTAACTATCACTGCAATGAAGTGCGTCCGGAAGGGTCGTCTTGAATTAGTTTGTTTAATGTGATAGGTTTCCAGAGAATATCGATTATTATGGGATGCATTAAGGCAAGTGCGTTCCCTGATCTACATTTATTAAAAACATTTAGTAATAATAATTTGGTTCAAAGAAGTTGTACGGCTTCGTGTGAAAGAATTGACTGCGTCAAAAAGTGATTCAAACAAATCAAACAACTCTTAGTACCTTGGTACATATTTTCGTGCAAGTTTTCGATTTCTGGATTTGAAGCTTAAAACTGTAATCCAAGGGTGAATTACAAGGGAGGTATTTAATGTCGAGCAGCTTCTCCGAAAGATGCGGCCCATGCTCCATTAGTTTGGTTATGTTAAATTTATGTTATGTTCCTAACCCGGCTTCCAAGACGTGCCATGGACTAGATAGGAGCCAGCTGTGTAGGCCAAGGTAGAACCACAAACCAGCTACAGAAATCAAATTTTAAGGGAAGAGTTTTGTTGAAGAATTTTCCTAACATAACTTTCAAGACTTAAATTTTGTTTTTAACTAAATTGTAATAATTAATCATTTGTTTATCAAACGAACCCTGTTTAGTTGATCTAGGTGTAATGCACATTTGCTGAGCAAGTTCCGATGAGATTACTCAGCTGTGGATAACATATTTAGTTGACCGCAAACCTACTCAACGAGAAGCAAAAAGCTCTACGATTTTTTGTTGACTTTAAGGCAGACTCCCTCGACAACTCTAAGTACGTCCTTTTTTATTCAACTTCAAGAACTGGGCTCAGTGTGATTCGTACGAAGTCTTTATAAGAGTATACGACCTGCGTTTTGAAATTTGAAATAAATGTTCAACCGGTTTGAGTTTCTTGGGTGAGTTAAAGTTGTGCCTTTAAAGTCAACTTATTTTTTTTCAACGTTTTTGATGGAAGGCGGCATCTTCCGTGGCGTTCACTTATGGCTTCTCCTCTAACGATAATCCCAATTTCTGACGAATTCTGTTGCGATGGGGTTGACGATCTTTGTCGTTACCAGGCTGAAGTAGTCCGGCCACGAGTCACTCATGTGCCTAGAAACACATACTTAACAACTACATGGGACCTAAGCCCCATCATTGAGCGCAAATGTCCAAACTGTAACGTAGGCCCGCACTACATAAAGCACCTTTTTTTAATATCCAGCAAAACCAACCGCACAAACGCCAGAAATGCTATGGACCCACCCAATTGAATCGAACCAATTCCTCGGATCTAGAACTAGAGACGAATGATGAGTGAAGCTGCTGGAACAACAACAACATTCAGAATTCATATGATAGTAAACAAGATAGGTACTAAAAATTAATTCAACTAAATAGAAAATCCGTAATAAAATTCCGCAATCCAATTGTGATTAGAAAATATACATAACTAAATTGCTATTGCAACTGGAAGGGGGTTATGGAAACAGAAGATTGCTCCACCGAGCAAGTAGTTCAAACTTTTTGATGTTATGATAAGGTTTAAAATGTGCTATGCAGCACAAGTTTGGACTGTGTTTGGGCGCACGGGTATGGTTGCCAACGAACTATATTCTTCACTTTGAAACAACTCGATTCACATAATTCTACAAGTACATAACGACACCTTCGAGTCACCGCCTTTCAAATTTATTTAGCAAACTATCTTAGGACGACGAAAAGTTAAATTCTTTAATAAACCAACCACACCAAGCAGTTATCAAAATGTTTCTCCTTGAATATAATTAACAGAAAGACTTCGAAGAACAGGCGTTGTTGATTAGGATCACTAAAGACTAAACCCATCCGGAATTTAAAGTTAAAACGCAGCAAAAGTAGGACTAGATTGTGTGACTTTGACGCCTGCTTTTATCTTTCTTTATATTCCTGTTTCCTGTACACCGAATGACTTCCTAGAGATACAAACTTACTCTTTAAGCTCTCTCTATAAGAACAGCAACGAAGTCGTTTAAAGACAGAAAGCAAATAAATTTTCTTTTTGTACAAATAAAATATGTACGTTTGTTTTTATTAAACAACAAAATAAACGCAGTTCCCGAAACGATTCCCCCACCAAAGTTACGCAGGCCGTGGTGCAGGATTCCTTCTCCACTTCTTCCTCGCAAGCAGATCCTTTGCCTTTTCCTTTTTTAAATTCTTGTCGTAGTACTTGCCACTTTTCGTGAAGAATTTCTGTTCATTTCGCATTTCGGCCAGCTTTCGATTCTTTTGCTTCATTATATTTTTCTTGTTCGCCGACTTCTTTTTACCGCCCTCGGAGATTTGTACTTTTATTTTGCGTCCCTGCAGTTCGGTCTCGTGCAGTGCGAAGCCCTTCTGGAATCCATCCACTGTTGCCATCTCAACGAATGCAAAGCCACCACGACGCTTCTTTGGTATGCGAACACTTTTAACGGCGCCCATTTGACTGAAATAATCTTCCAAGTCTTCCTTGACTGTATCGAAATTTAGATTCGTCACATATAGAACGAATCGGTTAGCTTTGCTGGCTCCACGCATCAAAGATGCCAACTGATCACTTGTGAGGTGTTTTTTTGAAGTTTTGGCCACTGCAGCTTGTTCACCGGCATCATCCATATCTTCGTCATCAGTGGCGACACCATTTTCAGTGGCGTCACCATTTTCTTGATTTTCGCCATCTGATGAACCACTGTAGTCTTTCACTTCTTCATCATCGTCGTCGCTGGGATTTCCAGTTTTGGGATCTACATAGGTGCCCTCGAAGATTTCCTTTCGTTTTGCGTCGTCAAAGTTTCCCAGTAAATCGGCAGTGTCGTCGTTTACAGGTTTTCGAATTTTGTCCGGACGTACAAACTGTTCCACTTCGTATTCACTTCCGCTTGAGTCTGAATCTGATCCAGGCATTTTTTTTTTATTTATTTGTAATCGCACTTTATTTTCTCATTTGAAATTGCTTTCTTTCTTTTTGAACAGCACTTTTGTTGTCTCTGAATAGCATATGGCAGCCAATGCACTGACATTTGAATGCTTGACAGCAGACAGCACATGGTGTTTTTTTCGCCTGAACTAATCGGCTAACGGCTAGTAAATAGAGAGAAAGTCGACTCCACACTGTTTGCCGTGACACCTATATGTAAGATTGTAGAAGGTTGTTAATGAATTTTTCGAAGTGTGCAATGTGCAGAGATTGGATGAGAGTACCTACTTTATTTTGAGCAATTATTTGCTTTTATATTGTTTTCAACATGATTTTAAATCAAAAGAATACATAGAACAAAAATCAATGTTTCATTTATTTGGTATTGCATGACTTTTCCTTACCGTACCTAATCGCTCTAGCTATTAAAGACAAATCATACCACCAATCCTCTTGCCACCGACCCAAAACATTTTTTTTCCAATTTCGCCATTTTGTTTTCTTATTTTTATGAATAGAACGACACCTTCGAGTCACCGCCTGTATTTGTACTGTATTTATGAATTGAAAATTGCTATTTTTTTTTACCACAAACGCATTATATTCAATTAATCTAACATCTAATCTAAAAAAAACTGATTATGAATTGATTAAAATAGCGAAATTTACAATTACAGCATTTTTCCCGCGAATTGAAAATTCTTGCCACGAACTGCCACACTTAAGGTAAGATTAGACGGTATGCCAATTCTGACAGTTCTCCTGTCAAAATATGGTCATACAATGTAATGGGCATATCTCATATGCTCTAATGACCAGGCTGATTTTGACAGATAAAAATGCCCAAATAACATATGGTGTAATGGTACAATAGGTAGGTACGAATGCCAGCATAATAGCCATATATGCCAATATGCTTTTAATTGAAATTTCGTTATGGCATTTTTGATGGAACAGGAATTATTTTGTTGTCATCAGTGTTTGAGTTCGTCGAATTGTGATTCATTTTCATTTTCGTTCTCTTTTTGGTAATAAATACCAAATACCTCAAATGACCATCAAGTCAAATATGACCATATTGGTAATTTTGGTCATATAGTCTAATATGCAGTTTTGATAATCCTGACATTTTGTTCATTTGACAGCTAATCTGGTCATTTGTCATTTTGGCATTCATATGCTTAATTGGCATACAGTCTAATCTTAGCTTAACTCAATTTGAACCATGGAAAGATACACAATCGAGCAACGCGTGAAAGTTATTCAGGCTTATTATGAAAATGGGCGTTCAAATCAAAATGCATATCGTGCACTTTGTGATTTTTTCGGTCAATTTAATCGGCACATTTTCACCTCAGTGGATTTGTCAACAAGCAGAATTGGCGCATTTGGGCGAATGACTGTTTGGTGCGGTTTATGGGCTGGCGGTATCATCGGGCCGTATTTTTTCCAAAATGAGGTCAGGCAGTTACTGTGAATGGTGTTCGCTATCGTGAGATGATAACGGCCTTTTTGTGACCCGGATTGAGATATGGATGTGGACGATATGTGGTTTCAACAGGACTGCGGCACTTGCCACACAGCTAACGAAACAATGGTTCTTTTGCGGGAGAAATTCAATGGCCGTGTTATCTCACGTCGTGGCGATGTTAATTGGCCGCCACGATCATTTGACATCGTTGGACTTCTTTCCAAGAGCTAAAGGATGAGATGAGTCGGCAAATTAACGGCATAGAACCACCATCGGAGGGAGGTGTGCCGCCGAAGTCGCGGCGGCCATTTGGCCGATATTTTCTTCCAAACATAATTGAACCATACCAATATTATCATAATAAAAAGAAATGACAGTAATTTCCTAAATAATTTGTGTTTTATTCAAAATCAACATCGGCCCTTAAAACTTAACCATTACTTAGAAAATAGTGAAAAAAAATATTTTAAAAATTTAAGAAAGGGCTTATTCGAGTAGCATTTCTAGGCCGTTAATCTACTCAGAAACGATTCTCGTCTTCGACAAGTTGTTAACAGTCGTACGACGCGACATCATGTAAATATTTGACCAAAAACACTTGAATATGTTAACGAACAAAACAAAATATTGGCTAATGCATCTAGACGGGCGCAAGCGAACCGACATATTTTAGAAACACAAATAAATCAATACCCTAAACCTTATTTATTATAATGTGGTAAATACTAACCTATACTCACCGATATTTTTACAACTCTCTCTGATGAAAATTATTATAGTTATGTTTATTATTTGTGAAAATCGTTTTTGAAAAAAAAAAATATTTATTTGAGTGCTCTTATACTTCGCATTCGAACTACTATTATTGGTAAACGGAACACACGAAATAGACGGGAGATACACAAATTCATAGAACGGCATATCGGCTATTAGTAAGCTGAGCAGATTTAAAACATAAATGTATCCATACATACATACATGATGTGCATATGGTGTCTTCCACTATCGCAAAAGTGCTCCAACGATTTTCATTTAGATCCAAAGTTCTCTTGGGTCTTCAAATAAAACCGCCATTACTTAATCGACGAGTTGACACGAAAGTCAGTTACAGTTGTTTGATCTTATAAACAGCGCAATACTCGGTGATTCCAATATCTTCGGTTACTAATATTTCGCTGAACAAGCACATTCTTTAGTCCCCTCTTGTTTCATGTAAAATGATTGATTGAGATCTTCAAAATATTTAAGGTTAAGCTAAAACATAATTTTGTAATTTATGTGTTAGCCATAAAAATTTCTATTGGCAAAACAGGTTAGTCCTCTCAAAATTAGTTAGTGAAAAAAAACTCATTCCGACGTAATTTGTGCTTTCCGGGGACTTAACCTGAGACCCTTCGCTCTGTATAGTAAAAGAGTACACTAACCACTGAAAGCAGGCCTTGCTATATTTATTATACATATTTTTATCAATAGGTTCGTTCTTTCAATTTCAAGAGAAGTACCTGACCGGTTTTCTTACAAAAAGTTTAAGAAATGTCATTTTGACATTTTAACTAGGTTCTCTCTAAAAGCACCATCCACGAAATAAGTTGGAACTGAATTTTTTATAAGCTAAATACCTATTAAACTTACCATTTTGAATGCGCTGATATGTTCTAGGATCTAGAAGAACATTCAATTACAACTTCTTCTTCCGACATCGTTGAAGGCTCCAATAAATAGAGTTTTACTTGTCAAACTTTTGACCTGTCGCTTAGATAAAAGTTGTCATTTTTCTGTAAGTCGAAATTCGGCGAGTAGAAAATTCCGAAACAAATGAAAAGAGGGGATCTTCCGATCGATTACCTGTTTGCTTACCACTTTTTGTGTTTATATTTTCTTTTAGCAAAATAAAAAATCACTTTTCATACATCGTTTGAATTTTTATTAATATTTCAATTTATTGCGCTCTTAAATATCTAATAACAAGTAACTAATTAAGTAAAATTAAAAGTAACAACAAGTAAGAATATATAAGGGTAATTTTGCTTATGTTTATTGTTGTACTTCAACTATTATTTTACAATCTTTTTTTTTAAATTAAAATACAACAACATAATTTCAGGCTAGCTTGAAATTTGGAAAATCGTTTTATAGTATAAGAATAAAAATAAGCAATTTTATTAATATAGGTGTGAATTTAACACGTGTGTCTTATTTATTTCAAATTCTGATATTTTTGTTTTAAAATTTATTGAAAATAACAACATTAAATGATAAACAATATGTAATTCAGTTTACTTAAATTGTTGTACTCTTTTTTTTTTTTTCTTAAACAACACTTGAAGTTTCGAAAAATCAAGAAAAACATACATTTTACAATTTTGATCGATACTATCTGACGTAATTTTGAATGAATGTTTATTTATTCATGTAAACAGTAAAAATAAAAAGGACTTGCACAATTTGTAGGCTATAATACTATGAAATATGTACATACGTTTTATTAGCAAATATTTTATAAGTTAAATGTTCTCATTTTTTCGTACTTTAAATTTACAATTTTTAACATTTTATGTTTCTGAAGCATTTGTGTTTTTAGTTAGCCGACACTTAAAATATTTTTTAGAGAGTTTTATATTCTATTACTTTTCTCAATTGATTGACATTGACAAGATTTCAGTAATCATTTATATGGATTACCTACGCGTATCATCACAGAAATGTTTTTTTTTTTTTGCTTTGACAACAGCGGTAGTAGAGTAAAGTCCGGTTTTCGATATAAAGAATAAAAGGGGGAAAGTATATACATATACACTTTTATCTAAGTGACAGCTCAATATATATATATATAAATGTTATATCAGAGCACACTTTGTACTGGCTGCTAAGAAAGGAAAAGGAAGAAAATATAAAAATATTTTTTTTGGTGAACCGAACTTTTCTCACCACACTGTACTCAGTGGAAAAGTTTTGCCAAATCGTGTTGTGCTAGTTTTTTTTGAGTTCGGCGGCGTAATGCCAGGCCAAGAGAGTTTTGTGAATTTTCGTAGCGGGCAGTCGCATTTTATTTTAAGTGGAAAAAAAGTTTGCCAAATCCAGTGCGTTTTTTTTGATCCCCCCATTTAATTTCCGACCAGTAAAGGAAAAACATAAATTTACCCAGTGCGCGAGATATTCATCCGAGAAATTCGGAACAGTCATTTTGTTTTGGTGCGTGAACGGAAGTTATTTTTTTTGTTAAGCACGAGGTCCAATAATCAGTCATACTTATAAGATTAAGACCATGACGTGTACAACCAGTGTACAACGGCTAGACATATAACGTTTTTATGGACGAAGTCCAAATCCTTCGGAAGAGTGCGTAAGAAGTGTGCCCCGAAATCTTTTTTTTTGTATTACCCGTAACTCGGAATTGTGCCGTAATCCGGAAGACTTTCTTTGATTTCCCTACTTCGGGATCAATTTACGACGTACCAACCCCGCTGATCGTGGTGCAGACGCGGCGCTAAGTCGAAGCGGCCGAAAGCGTGTTGATGGAACAGGACCTCATGGAGACGAGGAGACCAAGCATTCCTGGTTGCAAGTCAAGTCGTGAATTTACGGCTGTAGCACATCCCCCTCTGGGATACTTTGTTTTATATTCATTCTTTTTTTTTGGCGCAGGCATCGGTCCGAATCTTTCCCGCGTAAAGTATTAATCCTTGCGACTTGAATTAGAGTAACCGTGGAGATTAGAATCTACCTACGTGTAATAGCTTTCTCAGTTTTTAAGTATACCGTCCCGGGTTAAAATGGCGGACCCAGTTATCTATGGTTATCCCCATATAAGTTCCCTGTTCTTTTTCAGCCATAAATTGCTGCATCAACCGCTGACCATGCATGGACAGGAGGATGATTTTAGGATGTAAGTACATTGACCTCACTAATCTACATGCTTTATATTGTGATAGCCTTATTATTAGTTATTTGTTTTTTTTTTTTGAGAGAAGTACTAAGGAATTTTGAGTGTACCGAATCCCAAAATTTCTTTAAGGTACCTTCCTCCGATCCTTCCCTACGGGGATCTAATTATCGCGATCCGTGGAATGAGCGGTCGATTAGCTAGATTCATATCTTCCACGTTATAGTTCTTTCCTTGAATTAAAGTAAATATCCGTAACGTAAGCAAATTATGCAACATTTTTTTTGTACTTTTTTTTTGATTATTAATTGGCGTTACTTTTAGTCGACATATTAATGTAATTAATGAAAAACCAATTCATAGCGTTCAATCAAATTTTTTGAATGCGTTACTGCCTGCGCGCTAAAATTATGTTCAGTTAGTTTAAGTAGTATTTGATGTATGAATAAACCAATAATTGTATTCAATATACCCAATGGTGGTCTAAAATTTAATTAATTTGCGGTGTCCTGATATAGGAGGGAAGATAGATTCGGTCAACGGGAGTCTCTGAACAAAGCAGGACTCAGGAAGGGAGGGCATGGCAGGGTCAGTCCATCTAGCCTATCATCGAGGTAGGTGTAATGGTGTGGCGACGAAGACTGGTAGAAAATTCTCCTAAATGTGCACGTAAATTTTAATTGTTAGGAACTTGTCCGCAGAATAGGGAAGGTATGAAGGTTTCGCTAAAGAACCCCCCCCCCCCAGCCGTAGCTTAGCTAGGGATAGCTCGACGTGCACTAGCGTTCGCCTCGTATAAGGAACATACCACGTACACCACGGGTTAATATAACTCGGCAGCTTCCAGGGCAAGGAAATAAATAAGTGTAAACAATTTATTTATCTTCCAAATATAACAACTTGTGCACAAACCCTCGATTTCAAATTCAACTAACTAAAGTCAAATTAATACAATGATACGATTGTGAAATACCATAACGAGATTTCAAATCATAAACACAATGATGCGGCCATTAAAATGCAATAAACCGATCACCAGAACTTTGCGCCTTCAGCATAAAAGTATAACAACATTGACAAAGTAACACTTTTGCCTTCAGCATATGAATCCGAACAAAAGTATCATTGCATCATCCATAAACACACAAAGAGTATAAAAAGGGATCACTTGATCTCAATAAGTTAGTTCTAAGAATTCTGTCACGGCGTATAGCCTAAGATTTCCCCCGACCAACGGTAAGGGATCTGAAGCTTTTTAATAAGTAATAAAAATAAAAAGATGTTCAAAAGTTAAAAAGGAAATTGTTTTATTTTTTAATTAATTAACATCCTTTTAACAAAAATTATATATATATACTTTTTGTTTGTTATGCAGAATTGCCAACGAAATTACCTTTTGATTGATTTAACTTAAGGAGAGCTCAGTATAATTGGAACGGTATAGGAGGTTACCCAACTGAAGGCGAAACGTCACTTAAAATTTGGTGTAAGGTTAGAAGTCTGTTGGGGTCACTGATTTATAATAGTTAGAATGTAAGAACAGTCGATTCAGGAGTTAATTAGAAAAAAAAACATTTATTCCTTATAAAGAAAATGAAAGAATGTAGTAGTACGATGAGAGCATAGTGATAACTGTTAGATAAGTGGTAACAATTGAGGAGACCAAAACTTTTTTTATATACAATTTGAACGTGAATATGTTTACGAACTATGGAACGATGGGTCAATCCGGACCCCTGGATGGTAAATAAACACAGTGAACGTGACAATTTTGTAGTCGTCCGTTTATAATACACTTTAGTGAATGAAAACCAAAGAGCGGCCTAGCGACCCGTCTCAAGAACAAAGGGTAGAGCTGACCCATTCGCACATTAATCTTTTTAACCAAGTGGACGTGCTTACGAGTTATTCATCGGAATCGCCTTTGAGCGGCCACACCATGTGATCAACCTGGCTGACGCATCTTAGAAGGCCGATCCCCCAGGACCCACAGGACTCCAGGTCATGTTAATACCTAACCTACTCGATTAATCATTGAACTCTCTTAATAAGCACTCATATTTTTTTTTTGTTATTGCTACTGTTCTGTAACAAAATGATACAGATAAAGGCTCCGAGGAAAATATAAGATGTATTTATTTTTTTAAACTTTTCGTCTCTAAGCATTGCAGGATGAAAGAATGGAAAATGCTATTGGAAAATATCCCAAAAATTAGGTTAGTTTTTCGATGCGATTGCGATTTGGTGTATTCTATTGGTAAACCTTCTACCTAAGTAAGTTTGTGTAGTGGCGCACACACTAAGGCGCCCAAATGTATAAAGAAAACGAAAAACCACCGTAATCCGTCCAACATGAACGAACTCGTTCGCCTCTTTTTAGTGAACGAACTGCCGGCTGTAGGTAGGAAAAGTCAGTTGCTTGTACGAAACAACAACGGATAGACGTGCTATTTTTATTGTCGAGTGTTAAGTCTAGCGTTTAATATAAAAAAGTGTAACTTATAATCTAACGAAGAGTGAACTGCATTTTATTTGGTTTTAATTAAGAAGATCGTTCCTAGAAAAAAAAATTAAGAAATAATTTAAGAACATTCTTCATGTGAACCCCTCCTGATGATAAATTGGCCTCCTAAGTGGCACACCGAATGCCGATCTTTTGAAGACATCGTTGTATAAGTTCCTGGAAAAACCCCCGAGTGTGGGAAGGGTGAAACCACCAAGATTGTGAAATCGTTCTTTCTTTATTATTTTTTTTCTTTCCTTTTTTTTTCATTAATTAAGTTTAAAGTAAATATTGCATTTTTTTCTCGTATTAAGAAAGGAAAAAAAAAATTATTTAGAACTAAGAAATGACCCGTTAAATTCTTTTGTATTAGGGCCATTTGCCCGCGACCCATCTGGATCGGGGAGGAATAGGAAAAAGGAGATCGTAGCGTTTCTTTTGCATTCAATGTTTTCTTTCTGTTGATTCATTGCAACCACGACAGCGCTGACGTAGGTTAGGCTTTAAGGCCAGGTATAGGCAGAAAATTACTTTTGAATTACCTTTTTTCTTGAGATTTCAGATCCCCTCGTAAGAACCCTTACAGTAATTATAACCTTGTATTAAGTAAATGACTTTATTTAGGATCGATCGTGCGCTGTTGAACACGATGATTTTTTTTTTGTTTTTCCCTCTTGTTCTTTATATATAAGACTATATGCAAAAAAAAGATTTTATTATATGCTTAAAAGTTATACGTAGGTACAAATTATCCGTGCTACCTTGAGTACGAGATAATAGATGAAAAAGGCCCTTCTAGCCATGACTCTTTTAACTTTAAGTAAGTTTTGTAACAGCCCAACCACCCTAAACGTTTAAAGCTATGCAACACATAATTTCAAAATATATTTGTACTTGTCACCCTAAAAGTATACTGTAGATTCAATTTTATTGTTCATATCGCTCTATGGTATACTGTAAAATTATCAATTCAACTCTTACGAATATTTCATGTAAACAATGGCATTTTGCCTTCACTTAAAATTCACACTCTTATAGTGATCGATATTACGTATAGGGAGAAGCAAAATGTATTGTAGGTGTGGTGGTGTTAAGTTAAATAAAGGTGAAAGCTGAAGTTAGATATCCAGTGTTCTTCGTTTTTGGTGTTTCTTCGCAGCTGTGGCCAAACAGTCTCGCTAAGCGTCCCGCTAGGCAGACTTTTGGTCATTTCCAGTAAGGAAAAGGTAGTCACTGCGCTAGGCGTCCCGTCAGGCAAGTGCACTCCCACCTTTCCCCCCTTACATTTGGCGCCCAACTCCGAGGCCGGAACACGGTCTGACTACGCAGCGCCTACGCTACTGTCGATAGCTCGATTTACATCGCTATCAACGACACAGGCTGACGCTGAACACAGTCCGGTTACGCAGCACTCAACGCTACTGTCACCAGCTCAATCTTCATCGCTGTCACGACAGAGGCTGACGCTGAACGACGGTCTGTCACACTCTACGCTACTGTCACCAGCTCGATCTTCATCGCTGTCACGGCAGAGGCTGACGCTGAACGACGGTCTTTCCCACTCTTCGCTACTGTCGATAGCTCCGATATACATCGCTATCAACGACAAAGGCTGACGCTGAACGACGGTCTGTCACATTCAACGCTACTGTCGATAGCTCGATCTCCATCGCTATCAACGACAGAGGCTGACGCTGAACGACGGTCTGTCCCACTCTACGCTACTGTCACCAGCTCGATCTTCATCGCTGTCACGACAGAGGCTGACGCTGAACGACGGTCTGTCACACTCTACGCTACTGTTACCAGCTCGATTTCCATCGCTGTCACGACAGAGGCTGACGCTGAACGACGGTCTGTCCCACTCTACGCTACTGTTACCAGCTCGATTTCCATCGCTGTCACGACAGAGGCTGACGCTGAACGACGGTCTGTCACACTCTTCGCTACTGTCGATAGCTCGATCTCCATCGCTATCAACGACAAAGGCTGACGCTGAACGACGGTCTGTCACACTCAACGCTACTGTCGATAGCTCGATCTCCATCGCTATCAACGACAAAGGCTGACGCTGAACGACGGTCTGTCCCACTCTACGCTACTGTTACCAGCTCGATCTTCATCGCTGTTACGGCAGAGGCTGACGCTGAACGACGGTCTGTCGCACTCAACGCTATTGTCACCAGCTCGATTTCCATCGCTGTCACGACACAGGCTGACGTTAAACAACGACCAACGCCACTGTTTACAGGTCGATTTACATCGCTGTCACCGACACAGAGGCCAACACATCAAGAAGCGACGTATCCACACCACAATCTCTGGTAAACGAGATCGTTCCGATTTCTCCACTAGGATCCACACCAGAGCAAATCCAGAACATGTCCATAGACGAAGAAGTTAGTCAGCCAGCACCAAGACCGAGTACATCGTCACGAGCCAGAGCTGAACCAATCTACGACATATTCCGTGACGCACTCCCCTTGCATGTGCACAGCCCACAACACGGTGGAGACGTCGAAAACGTTTTTCTCAACACGACGAGAAATGAAGCATTCGTGTAGTCCAACGATCAGCAACATGCTTTTGACACACTGAAGAAATTGCTCACAACAGCACCTATCTTGCAACAAGCTGATGAGACAGAACCATTCTATTTGAAGACCGATTGCTAGTAATTATGCACTCGGGGCGGTTTTGGTCCAGGGGGAGAAAGCAGAGGAACATCCCATAGAATACGCCAGCCGATTATTGACATCCGCCGAAAGAAACTATGCTACAACCGAACGGGAAGCATTGGCAATCGTTTGGGCAGTCAACAAATTTAGAGGCTATTTTGAAGGATCCGAGATAACGCTCCTGACAGATCATCAACCCCTGAAGTGGCTTATGTCCCTCAAGTCGCCGACCGGCAGACTAGCAAGATTGGCCATGCAGTTACAATCGTTCAACCTGAAGATAGACTACATCACAGGGAGAACAAACACCGTCGCAGACACGCTATCACGCCCACTAGTACAAGCATGCGACGTATGCTATACACAAATCGACTTACCCACGCGACGTCCTGATGAGGTACGCAGGGGTCAACTTGACGACCCAAAACTGAAAGCCATCATTAACGCATTTGAGGACAGCACGGGAACGGAGGCTGAACGCTACGTTTCCGAAGGGTACATCATGAACAATGGGATATTATACAAGTACGTCAACGACAATGAAGATGATGCAGTCCTAGTCACGACGCACGTCCTGAGCAATGCAACCAAGGGTATCACATCCAAGTTCGTGCCGAAACGGGACGGGCCTTACATAATTATACGCAAACTAGGAGAAACGACTTTCCAAATTGCACACCCTGACCAATCAGATGTGCCTCTGGGAAGTTACCACGTAGCCGCTCTAACGCCTTATCATTCCAGGGCCGATGTCACGAACGTCCGACCTCGACCTCCGATTCGAAGAAGAGGACACCCTAAACAGACGACAACGCAGCCTCAACATGTTCCTGGCAACTCGCCGAGACGTACTCGTAGCCAGAGGGGGAGACTGTAACAGCCCAACCACCCTAAACGTTTAAAGCTATGCAACACATAATTTCAAAATATATTTGTACTTGTCACCCTAAAAGTATACTGTAGATTCAATTTTATTGTTCATATCGCTCTATGGTATACTGTAAAATTATCAATTCAACTCTTACGAATATTTCATGTAAACAATGGCATTTTGCCTTCACTTAAAATTCACACTCTTATAGTGATCGATATTACGTATAGGGAGAAGCAAAATGTATTGTAGGTGTGGTGGTGTTAAGTTAAATAAAGGTGAAAGCTGAAGTTAGATATCCAGTGTTCTTCGTTTTTGGTGTTTCTTCGCAGCTGTGGCCAAACAGTCTCGCTAAGCGTCCCGCTAGGCAGACTTTTGGTCATTTCCAGTAAGGAAAAGGTAGTCACTGCGCTAGGCGTCCCGTCAGGCAAGTGCACTCCCACCTTTCCCCCCTTACAGTTTTCCTTTGATTCCTTTTAATAAAAATTAAGAATGGCAATGAACGCTTAAGTCTTATTATTGTTCTTGGGGTTGGTAAGGTGGGCGGAACGAGTTCGAGGTAAGCTGGCATGAGAGGTCATCAAGCAACAGAACCCGGTGACCATGGTAGGGTGGGAATGACCAGGATGTAATTGACATCGGACTTCGCCTAGGCTAAGAGCAATTGAGTGTGGGACAGGGACACATATTTTCTTTTGAATTTCGGGTCAATGCTTCGGTTACCAGAACTGAAGCAGGGACCGCTGTTAGACTATTTCATTTTTTTTCTCTTTATTATGCACACATATTTAATTGTGAATGGACTTTCTTTTCTTTGGTTCGAGCAGGAACCCGAGCCGGCGAGCTAGTCAGAAGTACTGCTAGGTATGCATATCCGCTCCCAGTCGAAGAATCGACAACTCCAACGTTCCCGCGCAAGCGGTCCATTACAAAGAGCACAGTTAACGGCCTGTTGGTTTCATTATTGCCAGGCAGTTAGGAGGAAGGCGTCTGAAATAGCGACATTCGTAGGCTCCCTTAATAAGAACAAGGAAGCCAACTGACTCTTCCGTAAGTTCTTAGTACTTCCGCTGCTGAGACCTGGCGATATGCATTCAGCGTTCAATCTTCTATATACAGAAGCATATGAAAAAGCATTCAAAGCAAACGGAGAAAGTATTTTCAAGGATTTATTAATATATTATAAGCGACAATGGATGGACAAGGTATGAAGCATTATTATTCAAAGTTATTATAATACGTATTTTATTAAGAAATACAACTAATTGTGGCAACATTGACACAATTTTAAAGAGAAATATTGTTGTAAACGTTTTGTAAGAGAAGACTGTCGGTGCGATTATTAAGTTAGGGGAATAGGGTTGATTCATTATTGAATCGATAACGAATGTAAGCGGACGTGCGGTGGAGACAATAAAAGTTATTTATTTGTGAAAAGTGGTTTTTGTGTTGTTATTGATTAAAGTTATAGGACGGCCTGCATAATTTAGGAAACTGCATCTGCTGTTTCTGATTTGGGAGAACTAATACGACGGCAAGTGCTCTTGAAGGTTGTATCAAATCAAGGGAACTCATCATGTCCTTAGATGGAACGTTTGACTTTTTTGAACCTAAAAAAAAAAAATTTTTGAGACAGATTGAGGAAAGTTTAAAGAAATTGGACAACAAAATTATTTCAACTAATGATTTCTTAAATCAAATGACAAGCAACCAAAACAATCTTGTTGACGAAAAATCTGAAAATTTAACATATTGTCGTGAGAGTGATGAAGAAGCAGACCAAGACCCTGAGGATCATGATTTTTGCAATGCCGATGAAATAAGAATCTTGTGCGCGATTTGCTACACAAATGAACGATCTATTCTTCTCCAACCATGTAACCACTTGTAAACTGTGTTTAGATTGTTTTACACAAATTTCGGAGAAGTACATGAAAGACAACAATCCAATTCTGTGCCCAATTTGTAAAAAAATTGTTCAGAATAGCACACGGATTTATTGCTAAACGTACACGACTATGAAACAATACTGGACATTATGTATTTTGTAAATAAAAATCCTTCATCATACTGCTTCTTCCATTTGATTTTTACTAACGATGTAACGGAGTATATTAATTCTAAGAATATTAATCAGCAAATAAATGTAAAATTATAAATTACCAACCAACAAATTCTAAGAATATAAATCAGCTCAATGTATAACTATGTATTACCAATAAGAATACCCAGACCCACATGTAAAAGTAGAATTATGATTAAAAAGCTAAGTCAACCTGTGCAACAGGGAAAATAAATTTAGTCAATTTCAGTAATAAAGTTGTTTCCATCAAGTTAAGTTGTTTTTTTTTTTTCAACCACTCCGTCTCCCACGACGTAATTCGCGTGAGTTACATACTCATAGTAACTGTATCATATCGTTTCACGGTATGAGTTTTTTATGTTTAAACATGTGTGGTAGTATGAAGAGAAAAGGGAAAAGAGAAAAGAGAAAACTGGCTGCCGGATGAGACGAATGTAAGCGAGAAGTAGTCAGTTCAGTTTATGATTTCGATGGATACACAATAAAAAACGTGAAAGCTAGTGTTCCGTGTTTAATTAATTGTGGAATTTAAAAGTTTCAGCCGCCTACTACACATGTAGTATTTCAAGGCGTTTTTGTATTATCGTAATGCTATGGTATTTACCCTATGTTATATTATATTGCTATCGCAGTCATAGTTAGAAAGAGACAACTATAACACTCAAAGCAGCAAAGCATTACTGGTTTATGACTTGAGAGTCAGTGAAAGAATACAGTCCGCTAGGGAAAGACCTAGAGTGTAAAGTGTAAAGTAAAGTAAAGTAATAAATGTTGGGTTTTATTGGCAATGCCTTTTTCCCAACAGAAACAACGTTTCTGGTTTTGGTTTTATTTTGGAAAAGTGAAAAGTGGTCGGCGCACTCCGCGGGATGCGGAACAGTAACCATCCTCGACAGCAGCATCTCAACTCGAGTGCAAACAACGGACACTTGATGACCTAATTACGACCGAACGGGCCAACAACTGCAAGTGTCGACTGCAACACGACAGCGGACGATCAGCAGCATCAACAATATATCCCTCAGTTACAAATGGCTTGGCCAGCGACTAGTTGTTATCTGTTCAATATTCCTGCAAATATTGTGTTCAGGTTACTCGTGTGTGTCTATCCATGCGCAACGAAAGAGATGTTGAAGCGAGACATAGGCTGCACACACATTTCAACACACTTATCAGTGTATGAGCAACCGATCGTGTACTACCCTTCGGTCCTCTCATCAGGTATTCGATCAACAGCCGCTGAAGGAGATAGACGTGTCCTTTAAACAGTCGTTTGTCTACTTTAAAACAATAAAGTCGTATGTGAAATAACTTTATAGTGAAATAAATCGACGTGATTACGTTCAAGCTGTTTGTTTTTATTTAACAAGAAAGTCCACTAGCTTGCCAAACCCGAAACTAAATTAAACATTATCTACAAATTTACCGTCGCCGTCGCAGAGGTATAAATAGACGAGGAGAAGCGGAAGTAAATCAGTCCTAGTTTATATTTTAAATAAACCACATCAGTGGAATAAAATAATAAAAGTGTTCTTGTTTATTTTAATAATCTTTAACTCGTGCGACGTAGAGTTACTTGTCTTTTATACCGATCGCCAGCAAGTCAAGCCAGCGACAGCGTGTACAAGAAATAATAAACTTGGGTTTTTTGTGAGCATGGCTCTTTTTCCCAAACTAAAATCAATAGTGTTTCTTTTCGATCGGAATCTTTAAATCGTTTCCTTTTTCCTTCGATACATTTTGGTCCATGTAGAGCCAGATAGTCCGTGAAGAACCAGCGACCCGCGAAAGCAAAAAATATATATAGAAAAAGTGCAAGTGCGATTATGGAAAATTTTCCATAAAATACGCAGCGGCAGGGCCAGATGGCGGCACACATACAGCGAGCCAGGGAACCGCAAGCTCCCATATGGTAGGATTTTTACAGCAGGAGCGGGTAAGCGTGCGAAGGAGCGAGAAAGATAGTGTCCACAGGTAAGCAAGCCGAGTTGTGGAGAGTTGTCTGTGCTGATGCCATACGCAAGCACATTAGCAGAGTATCGTTCACCGAATGAGCAACGATCCGGAACTTTTATACTAATTCTTGAAAATATTAAAAAAAATATTTACAAATCCAATAACATGAGCAAGAAAAAGTAAGTGTAACAACTAGTGTTTGTTTGTGCTTACGTTCGTTTGCCGTGGAAACCCACTGCAAGTTAAGATTGTTTATTATAAAACATTTGTCGAGAGCCAGCATGGTACAATACCAATAACATTTTCTTACAGCAGTGCTAGTGCGCCACTATACTAATTCTTGGTTTTGCCTTTTTGGTACGGCCATCCTGTTTTTTTCTTTTTTGTTCTCGTTTTTTTTTTTTTTTTTTTTGATATTTCTTACAGACCAACTGCAGGTACTAAGGCAGCAATAGGCGCCATCCAACGATTAGCTGATTATGTAGAATTTTCCCTTATCGACTACGAGGGACTGAAGGTGCGTCTCGAGCGGCTTGACGATGCGTGGGCTCGATTTGAAACCATACATATTGAGCTGCTCGACACGATTGCCAGCAATGAGCTAGTTTGTTTTCAACAAAAATAATGTGCTATTTTTTCCTAGAAATAAAGTGGCAATTCAGGACGTTCCCTTCGGGATAGTCAAAACCCGTTCGAGGTTACTACTGGGGGTCGATACCCGTTCCGTGATACTGTGAAATGAAAAGAGTTTTCACAAGTTCACGCTGAATTCGATTCTCGATCTATGAAAAAATGAAAACAAATGTCAAAATGTTGTATAGAATGTGTTGTATGTATATTTACAGGTATCTTAGGCAGTTCGATCACGCCCCACGACATGCTGATAATCCTTTCGTAACCATTCTTAATTTTGCTTTTATTTTATTTATTTTTTGTCAATAAAAATAATAAAATATTTGTAAGAAATTGTGTCAAAATTGTAAATAATTATTATAATGAACAGAGTTTTTCTGAATTATTTAAGTTTTTTGAATCATGTGAACCACAACATTTGTTATTTAAAGAGTATGAAAGAAGCGGTACAGTCAGCAGTCCAAAAAAAAAGGAACTCACAATCATTATGTCACCGGACTGGACAACTTCGACATCAGCGTAATAAAAAGAATAATTAACAATTTTCATAAAGAAGAAAAAATGATTATTACCCTAAATGCTCTAAATCAACGAATAGCTTCGGATTTGCAGATCAACATGAGCCGATCATCTTTACACAGGGTTTTACAAAATAATGGATACAAATTTAAGAAAACAGAGAACAACCGAAGAATTTTATGCGAACGAACGGATATAAAACTTAAACGCTACGAGTATATTGCCCAAGTACGAGAATTCCGCGAGAAAGGCTATGCAATTATTTATATAGATGAAAGTTATATTCATAGCTCACATACTCGACCCAATACTTGAACAGGTGGCAGCTTGGAGGGCTTAAAGTCAAACATTTCCAAAGGATCACGTTTGATTATAGCTCATGCTGGTGGAAAAGGAGGATTTGTTAGAAATGGACTACTGCTTTTTAAATCTGGAAGTAAGACTGGTGACTACCATAATGAGATGAACTACGAAAACTTTTCAAAATGGTTAAGGGAACAGGTTCTTTGTAACTTAGAAGAACCGTTAGTTATTGTAATGGACAATGCAACATATCACAATAAAATTTATGGTACTGTCCCCAACTCGTCATAAAATAAAGCCAACACGATGTGACACGTTCGATATACATGCGATAGGATTGCTGGTAAAAGGTTGTAAGGCAGTTCAGTTGTGATCGGACTGTCAGCGAGATAGGGACTAAAGAGTGTAAATAATTAAGGAATAAATATATTATATCTATTACTATTTTTAATGAAAAGAAAGTGTCGTGTTTTTGTTTATTGTTAAATCCCCAAAACCCATCTTACGTGAGTTACTACAATAATTAATTGGTGAAACTCGATGACAGTTAAAACACGTTCAATAACAAGATAATTACGTTTTCCAATATCGCTGCAAAAAAGATAAAGTAGAGAAAAGCATTAACAATTTCATGCGATCAAAAATACCTTAAAAGAGAAAATATCCCTTAAATAAATTGCTACTGCGCATGTTGGGATCTTTCTTTTACTATGGGACGGACTATATCATTGGCGTGGGTCAAGATTTTGGTTAGTCAGTCGGCAGTTGAGTTTTGAAGCGAGAAGGTTGGGTGGTGGTGGAGACAGCGCCTCGGTTGAGTGAAGTTTTTTTTCTTGTTGATCTGCGCATATGCAGAGGGAACCTCCGCGGTCCAGTTAAATTATATCCGAGCAATGGATATTTAATTCGCGGAAAGTTAATTTAAAACCGAAAGTAATCGGTAACAGTGATTGTTTTTCTGTGGATCTTTTTAATTTTTTTGCGAACTGGGTTTGCGCACGAGGCATATCGTTGACAGTTTTTTTTTGTTTGGAGAATTGCATTCCCTACACTCCAACCCTTCGACCGACGCAGCGATTCGATTCCCGGGCAGTGAACCAACCTATCGGTGAATCCGAAGATTCGAGCTGGGACTCCCAAGCGATCCGGAGAACTCCCACGTGTAATTGCGAGAGCAGACGAGGGAAAGGGCGTATTCACCGTTGGACCTCTGGTGCGTCATCCGCATCGCGGCGCGACCACGAGGTTCTTCTACTAGGGGGCAGTAGCCTCACGACCTATCTACCCCATCCCATCTCGCCATTAGAAACCTCAGCAGGGAAGCTGCGACGACCTTCCTCAGGAGCAGGGCGTCAGGACCAAGGCCGAAGGGCATGGAAGTGTGCAGTGGCAGGAGAGACTTAGTTCGAGTGTTTTTTTTTCTCTTTGTTTTATCTTCTTTGGGATTTCCGCGCCTAAGGTGGTAGTGGACAGATAAGTGCGTAGCTAAAAGAGGGTACTTGACCCCAAATTAAAAGTAAAGGGAAAAAATCTTCCTCTTGTTCTTAAGAAAAGTGCACAGCGAGTTAATTAATTGAACGAAGTTCCGTTGGTCGGGTTATTGTAAAAGTAAAGGGAGTAGCGGAGGTGACCATAGTGCGTGCCGTGTTGCGGGGTGTGCCCCATCGAAATTGTTCGGGTCGGGCTCAAGGAGAGGAGCAAATTATTGTCGTTAACATTCCTAATATTTCAGTCAATCCGGAGGCGAGGTGCACCACGTCCAGGAGCGGTTGCTGAGCGGTAGTATAGCTAAATTGGCTAGTTCGGTGAGTAATCTATAAATAATTCTTTGTTCTCCTTGTGGGTTAAAGGGTAAATCCCCGAAAGAGGGTTTCAGATCCGCGGAAATTAGTATTCGTTAGCTGCGCGGTGGAGACGGACTTGATCCGGAAGTAGATAATTGTCTACCGATTTTTTTTGCGTTTGATTTTTTTTTTCGCGGGTGCGGTGAACAAGCGCTATGGTGCCGAAGAAATTTCTCTGGTTTCCCACACAACTCCTTTCACAGCAACATCCATTATGCTTTCTTTACCCTAAACTCTATCTTTCGTAATCCAACATATCATACGTCCACATAAAATATCAAACGAATGACCTACAAATGTGTCGGCGCTCGGTCACTATCGCACCAATGCATTTCACTTGCACAATCCACTCCAATTCCGTAAACATTAAAATGCAACCCTTGCATATTGCTACCCAAGCGACATACCCATCAGGCACACTCATACGAAATACTACATGCTACGAGCACGAGTATACTATGAGTATCGTGTATCAATGAATGGTGACGTATGGCAACCGCTGGGAACGCGGAAAGGAACACAAGTGCTAATGACATGGGTAATTCTGATAGCGCATTGACTCATTTTGGGTACAACTCAGTATAAGCAAATTGCCAATAACCTGTTGCGACACATTGATGGTATGGCATATTTTTTTTGGATATTGCTGGACATTATGATTACGAAAATAGGTTTTTGGGATAAGAAATGCCTTGGATTGCTGATCTCAAGTGAATTGGTGGGGAACCAAACAGACCAAATTTTAGTATAAAAAGGAGTGGTTGAAAGGGTCAGGCAGAGAGTTGTTAAGCGATTACATGACAGTGAAGGTTGCAGCCAAGCAATAGACAGCGGGCCTCACTATCAAGAATCAGAATTAATAAATAAATACATTGGTAAAGTTCGCAGCCAAGCTATAGACAGCGGGCCTTACTAATATAAAGTAAAAATAAATCACTTGTTTTATTTTACAACCTCTCCGCTAGTTCGCTCTTCTCCTGGTGACAGGAAAGCACGGCGAACATTCGCGATATAATAAAAGCATCAAAGTCGAATCAAATTTTGGACTATAATCAATTCAAAGCAGGCGTGGACACAATGGATCAAATGTTGACTGGATATTCCTCGAAACGTTCGACGACAAGCGGCCATAGTTCTTCGCCGGCTTAGCCTCATTCATCATCTATGACGAGTTGAAAAGCAGCAAAGCAGAGCGACAAACGCCGTCATTGACATCAGCCGCATCTCAACCACAGCCATATGCTGAGGTAGCCTCCACGCGTTCATCATGCTATCTTTGCGCTTCTTCTTCCAAAACGCGACGTAAAACTCGATATCAATGCCGCATATGCAATCGTCTATATGCCTCAACGAACATTCTACGCAATTGAACCAGTGCAAACCAAAATGCTCTTCATAAAGTGTTTTTATTGAATACATATTAAATGCTACCTTTTCACCTTTTCAAACGGACTAAAACATTCGTTTTTTTATATTTTCACACAAACATACACATATACATCCATACTAGCCACGGACGCATACTAAAACACAGCCACAAGATTTAGTATATTTCTGCTTAACTCCAGTTCCCTGTCCTAAAATAAACGTTTTTAATATGTAGGTCTGGCCAGACCCTTACGCTCCATTTACCGCCTAATATACCACCGCTCATCGGAGGGTTAATATAATTTGAGTTACAAATACAATTATTATTTCCTAATTTAATTAAAATATTTTATCAACATTTTAGAGGTATTATTTCAATTGTCGTGGCAGAGGCCTTAATCCCGTTGGACAAGGTACGACAAACGCGCGCAGAAACATGAGGAAAGGAAGCCAGCTGATGATACCAATATCAGCGTATTGCATACAGCTAGTGAAACAATAACTACAGGTCAGAATTTTTAATTTTATAGCAATATTTTGTATGTCTTAATTTTCTAACAGACGAGGATTATTTGGAACAAAAAACATGGCTACTTCACAACGTAGAGCCTTCCAAATGCGAAGGTCAGAAATTCTTCGAAATGATACGAACGTTTTGGCCATTCTCTGGTAAAAGAATTTGGAGAGGTTTAGCAGTATAAATACCAATAGAATTGCTTTTCCCCGAAAGCATTCAAGGCCTTTTTACAAAATGAGACCACTTTAAGGAAGTAATATTACTTTACTTTAAGGAAAAAGTAAAGGACACGGAGTCGAAAAACTTGCTGGAAGATGATATATCTTTAGGTAAATTTCATTATTAGACACAATTAAATTTTATTTCTTAACGTTAAATGTTAGATTATGTATCAATTTTTTTTCTCAGATTCCAAAAACTGTTAAACGACTCTTTTGATACATGCGGTCGTTAAAAAATCTTTAGTTTCAACAAATGGGAGTAAGCGGACGAAATGGAAGCCATCAATTTGTGATGGCCAAGCGTACTACAGCAGGCAGTACGAGCTTTTGAAACGAAAATCTAGTGAAAGAAGCAGCCCCATACAACCAGTGATATTGGTTATCGGTAAGGAGATCACAAATATCGAAAGTTTTTACGTCCTTGTGGACAATATTTTGTATAAGCTGCCAACATTTTTAAAGGCACTTGATGTATTATTTAAATTACACTTTGTAATGAACTTTAAATATGCAGGTGAATGTAATTTTTTTTACGAATTGATGGAATCCTATTTTTAAAATATTGGAATTGCCTCTAACTCCAATGTAGTATATCAAATATTTATGAACCATCTTGTAGCTATTAAACCAATACAAATATTGTCGAGATGAAGAACACTATTCCAGATAAAAATACTTGCACTTCCGTTTTACTACAACATTACTACAAAAACCATGTCTGGCTTCAAATCCTGCAGAAAGAGAGGAATCCGGATATCACAAGACTCTAGTGACTTTATACAAACCTAAACAGGACAACCCGAGGCCCGCGATCATGATGACTGCCTTCAAAATAAAAACATCGTGTTACTTAAGTCCTCTACTCCATGAAGATTCGTGGACAATATCCGATTATCCTATATCTTTGACAGAAGTTCCTGCACACAAATTGAGCATGCTGGATACCATACTAAAGAGCCTAAATTGGAGTAACATAAATCCAGTGATGAATAAACAAGATTCATTGGGACAGTCAATATACACTTGTCTTTGGTTGACTACCACAGTGAAAGAATTAATAGTCTTCAGGTATCGAGTGATAGAGCCAGTGTGGAGTATCGCTGGTGAGTTTGCTTATCCAACATCCACCACCCAATGCCAACTAGGATCCTCAAGATGCCTCCTTGATAACTCAACACTATTTTTGATGGAAGGAGCCTCTCACAAACCCCATGCTTGCCAACTTATTAGCCTTGGGTCTCTAATTGGTTTCTCTACCACTTCTCTGGCAGAATCTCTAAAGCAAGAATTACGCTTGGATAAGTTCTCATCCGATGAAGACAGATACTCTCTCAGTTTCAGTAGGCTCCCGATTTGGAACTGGAGACCAGAGTGTGTGTTGGGTGATGACTTTGTATGGTTGTCTGAGGAAGGACATCTATTCAGCGTTCGTTTGAACAATCCGGTGTGGCGTCAACATACATAATGAATACTATTTCGCCACGCATATATGATGATCAATTGTCGAAAATGGTATAGAAAAATGATTTTCTGTTTTCAATAATGCTCAGACTGAATGCCGTTTTTTTAAATCTTTGAAAGAGTCAAACATTTTCAAAATTCCTATTTCATACACAATTAATGAAGATTTAAACAGACTGTTGCAACGCAACATGAAACAAAACCACAACCAACATCAATAATTGCACCCGCAGTGCAATTTCCATAGAAACTCATTTTATGCACTCGTACACAAAATCCGACGGCATAACGCATTGTACACGCATATCATATTTTTACCAAATACCAAAATTAGTGCCAAAATTGGGAGATCATAAAAAAGACCATTACCCAATGCACTCGAGGAAATCGTATCGTGGGGGAGGTCTTGCAGCGAAAGTGCATACAAAAAAAATGAGTCGTTTTTGGTAGTTTGGATCCGCCCACTCATCTGCACTCCCAGCATTTGCAATCGATGTGTGTATGTGTGTGCATTGGTGACGATCTCTCACGTTGGCAAAGGCAAAACACACTGTGCGGTGGAAGAGGCGGGGACAATGCTGTGCATTTGGCTAATGCCACGAAAAAACCGCAATCCCAAGGGGTCAACGATCTCAGGAAATCGGAAACGGCAAAATCAGCTGGATGCAGAGGTTTCTTTTGACCGAAGAAGAGGCGATAGAAGTCAGTTCCCAAGTATCAAGCAAAAAGATCAAATCGGCAGAATAAAATTTGAATTTAACAAAACGTTGAGTCTGATTCTGTTTTTGTGTTCTTTTGCATGTAACATATATATTGCGCGCAGGAATTTCGGTGAAGTTATAATTTTTCTTTTTTTTTCTTCGAGTGTCCTTGCGATACACAGACTCTGTATATTGTTACAGTCAAAGAAACTTAAAATAAGTGTTAACAAAACAAAATACATGGTTATAAATAGCGACGACATCTGTTGGAATAAAAATAAATATATAGGTTATGTCAGCAGCTCAACTAAACAGGGATCGACTCTTTTGAGCGGAAGCAATAAAATCAACAGATGTACCAACAAAAGACGACCTCCCAAGAAGGATAGCAAACTGGGATACCTCGAACACATGGAAGTCATAAAACGGCAGATGCGCTAACAAAAGAGACGATGGTAGCACCCATAAAGTGTTATAAATTTTACCGCGTTGGAAATAAATTGGTATACATAAAGTTGAGTATAAATTGTGGTGTAAGTTGCATTCAACTTTTAATCGCAAATGTTCTCTTCTGGTGAACATAGTGATAACGAAAGTATTTGTTGTTACGCGTACAGTCCGGAAAATAAAAATGCCTTTACCGAAGAGGAAAATACAAGTTGTAGAAAACGATGTAGAGTTAGCAGAGGAGGCTCAAGAAGGCAGCGACAGCGAAGTAATTCCAGTGGAAATGGATATTTCATGTGGTCAAGTGATTCCGAGTCAGGATCAAGGGGCAGAAACTCAAGCTGTGATGGAAAATTGCTTTGAAAAGGAAGTGTTCGACGAAAAAAGACACACCAAAGAAGAAGAAAACAGTGGACAAGATAATCAAGGAACAGGATCCAAAAGACGACATGCTGAGTATTCTGGGCTTAATCATAGTGATGTGGACGGACGACTTCATATTGACAGCAGTGAGTGCCATGAAACTGATTGTGAAGGTAGCAATGAAGCAGAAGAAATTCGGTACGAAGAAGACTACATTCGAGATGCAACAAGGGATTTCGTCTATCATAGGAAGCCTTCAACGCCTGGGGATAAATGTAAAAACTTGTGCGCTACAGGTAAGTAAATTATTATTTCCTTATAATTTAAACTCAATAATTTCTATAATTTTAGGATTTCGTCAAAGGTCTTTGCGAAAACGAATACTTCACGACGTTTACGGAGCGTTCCATGACGATGGACGAATCAGACTGGATTCTGGACTCCTACATCGAAGTTTTCAACGTCATCCATGATTGCTCATACTCCAACTCTAGTTGTAGATGTGGATTCACCGAGTACATCAAAAAGTGCTCATACTTCGGACGGAGGTATTCTCGACGAGTTATTTCCACATTCGATTTCAGCCTCGAACACTGGGTCAATATCACAAAGTATCTCCAAAAGGGACGGAGATATCTTTGCTACATGGAGCACGGCGGGAGAATGTGGGTACCGAGTAATCAAACTCGATATTTAGCGTCAGTGGTGAGTAGGGGGAAATAATACCATGTTGTTTTGTTTTTTTCGTATACATTTCATTATTTTTCAGAGACAGAAACAAACATGGCGTAGTGCGTGTTAGGTAAGTATATTATATTTTAATTAATTATTGTTATTATATCTCTTAGGTAGGTAAATTGTACTGGCTGCTCAGAAAGGAAAAGGAAGAAAATATAAAATAATTTTTTTGGTGAACCAAACTTTTCTCACCACACTGTACCCAGGCCACTCTCGTCGCATCGCAATATAGAAAAAAAAAATTAAAGAAACAAGCATCTTTCGATTGCGCAGTTAAATCACGCCACTGCATGGAAATTTCCATACCCGAGTAAGCACAAGGAAAAAATAGCATGTTCAACGGCAGCTTGTTGACAAAATTTGCTTGGGCAGCGGTAAATTTATCGTGCGATATACCCAAGCACCACATGTACCAGGTGCCGATGCCAGCCCAAGCAAACCATCAACATGCAGCTGCATATACCCACATCTATACAGTGCAGTGCGAAAAAAAAGAGTTGATCTGGAAGAGAGAGTGACGGGGGTAGGCAGCGGTCTGTATACTGCGTATGGCGAGTCGTATGACTGAGGCGAGTGGTTGTTGGTGGTGGTTTTTTTTTTTTTTTTTGTTTTCGTTGGTGGCTTCTGGCATGACACCGAGGTATCGTGAGGAAGTGATTTTTGGTTCTCAAAAAGTTGGTTTTGATTTTTCATTGAGTGCGGTCGATTCTTGTTGTGCTGGGACACGAAGAGTTTTTTTTTGCGTTTGGCGGCGTAATGCCAGGCCAAGAAGTTGGTTTTGATTTTTCATTGAGTGCGGTCGATTCTTGTTGTGCTGGGACACGAAGAGTTTTTTTTTGCGTTTGGCGGCGTAATGCCAGGCCAAGAAGTTGGTTTTGATTTTTCATTGAGTGCGGTCGATTCTTGTTGTGCTGGGACACGAAGAGTTTTTTTTTTGCGTTCGGCGGCGTAATGCCAGGCCAAGGAGTTTTTTTTGATTTTTCGTGGCGCGCGGTCGCATTTCATTTCCAGTGAAAAATAATTAAGAATCGTGTAGTGCTGAGACACTAAATTTTTTTATTATTCAGTTCGGCGGCGTAATGCCAGGCCAAGATAAATTTGTGAATTTTCACAGCGGACAGTCGCTCTTATTTTAAGTGGCAAAAAGTGCCAAATCCAGTGCGTTCGTTTAATTTCGACAGAAAAAAAAACAGGATTTTACCCAGTGCGTGGGATATCCCGCCGGGACCTTAAGAACAGTTATTTTTTGTGTGCGAACGAAGCTTTTTTTTAAGCACGAGGTCCAATGATCGGTCATACCCATTCGATTAAGACCATGACGTGTAAAAACAGTGTACAACGGCTAGTCTTATAACGTTTTTATGGACGGAGTCCAAATCTTTCGGAAGAGTGCCCCGAAATCTATTTTTTTTGTATACCCGTAATTCGGAATCGTACCGTAAACCGGAAGACTTTTTATTGTTGATTTCCCTACATCGGGATCAATTTTCTACGTGACAACCCCGCTAATCGTGGTGCAGACGCGGCGCTACGCCGAAGCGGCGAAGGCGTGCTGAGGGAACAGGACCGCATGGAGACGAGGAGATTCAACATCACCTGTTACAAGTCAAGTCGTGAATTTACGGCTGTAGCACATCCCCCTCTGGGATACCTTGTTTTATATTCATTCTTTCTTTTTTTTGTTTGCGCAGGCATCGGTCCGAATCTTTCCCGCGTAAAGCATTAATCATTGCGACTCAAATTAGAGTAACCGTGGAGATTAGAATCTAATTACGCGTAATATCCTTCTCATTTTTAAGTATACCGTCCCGGGTTTAAATGGCGGACCCAGTTAATTATGGTTATCCCCATATAAGTTCACTATTCCCTTTCAGGCAGAAATTGCTGCATCAACCGCTGACCATGCATGGACAGGAGGATGATTTTATGATGTAAGTACATTGACCTAATTAACCTATATGCCTTATATAGTGATAGCCTATTATTAGTTATTATTTTTTTGTTTGAGAAAGTGCTAAGGAATTTTGCGAGTACCGAATCCCAAAATTTCTTTAAGGTACCTTCACCCGATCCTTCCTTACGGGGATCTGATTATCGCGATCCGTAGAATGAGCGGTCGGATAACTAGATTCGTATCTTCACGCTATAGTTCGTTTTTTTTGAATTAAAGTAAATAACCGTAACGTAACGTAAGCAAATTATGCAACGTCTTTTTTTTGTACTTTATTTTTTTGATTATTAATTAACGTTACCTTTTTTTTGACATATTAATGTAGTAAATGAAAAACTACTTCATAACGTTCCGTTAGACTTTTGAATTCGTTACTGCCTACGCGCTAAAAATCATGTTCAGTAGTTTAAGTTATTGATATCTGAATAAACTAATAATTAAATTCAATATAACCAATGGTGTTCTAAACTTTAAGTAATTTGCGGTGTCCTGATATAGGAGGGAAGATAGTTTCGGTCAACGGGAGTCTCTGAACAAAGCAGGACTCAGGAAGGGAGGGCATGGCAGGGTCAATCCATCTAGCCTGTCATCGAGGTAGGTGTAATGGTGTGGCGACGAATACTGGTAGAACATTCATCTAAATGTGCACGTAAATTTTAATTGTTAGGAACTTGTCCGCAGAATAGGGAAGGTATGAAGGTTTCGTTAAAGAACCCCCCCACAGCCGTAGCTTAGCCAGGGATAGCTCGACGTGCACTAGCGTTCGCCTCGTACAAGGTACATACCACGTATACCACGGTTTAGTATAACTCGGCAGCTTCCAGGACAAGGAAATAAATAAGTGCAACCATTTATTTATCTTCCAAATTTTATAACAAAATTTACAAAGAATAGGATGTTTATCTGTTGCAGTCATGATGATCTACCCACTCCGATAGGATGAATGATGAAACCAATAAGATAAGTTCTAAGAAATAGTTTATATAGCTCGATTGTAATTTTTTTTGTTTTTATTTCAGAGTCTGAAGGGTGACAGAGGAAGAGAGCAGAAGGATAGGATGTTTTCCTTTTGCCGTCATGGTGATCTACCCACCCCGTCATGGCGGCGTAGTGCGTGTTAGGTAAGTTTATTATATTTTAATTAATTATTGTTATTATATCTATTAGGTAGGTAACTTTACAAAGAATAGGATGTTTATCTGTTGCAGTCATGATGATCTACCCACCCAGACAGGATTTTTTATGGAACCAATAAGATAAGTTATAACAAATAGTTTATGTAGTTTTATTGTAATTTTTTTTTTTTTTGCAGTGACTTAAGGGTGAAGGGAGCAGAAGGAAGCAAGGAACAGAGTAAGTAGTGAGTGACTCAGGATTTGTTGTGATTTATTTAAATTTTTTATTTTCATTGCAGGTGATGCGACCGACGCCTCAACTCAAGTTCCAAATCATTGTAGAGAATGGATTGAATCCATTACTCTGTCCCAAAATAATATTTCGACTGGGACTCGGAGTTGTTCAATGTCACCCTCATCGTCCCAAGTTAGTTTTGGAGATGAAAGAAGCCGTTTAAAAAGTAATTCGCTTCGAGATTTACTGAATAAAACTGAGAAAGGACTTGGTATTCTGAATTTCTATAAAAAAGAGCAATTCTTGGACGAAAGCTGTAAGACAGTGCTGATTTCAATAATAGTTGAAAGCTATTCAACGAACGTAAAACAGATGTCAATGAAAGACATTGAATCTGCGACAAATGCAATCCAAAGCCTTTTCCCCACTGAAGATAAAGTAAGATTTTCATATCGCTATATATATTATTGTTGTGTATATACACAGGGTTTCTATTATGGTGTATTATACTGTAAGCGGAGATTCTTAAAGTTCAGCTTGAATACCTTTTATGTGTTTTTTTTTTAGCAATACTATTTACATAAAAGACGACACGGCCTAAACCCTACTGGAAAGCTTCATGACAAAGCAGTCAATGCCAGAATAAAACTAAGAAGCTTAAAAAGAAAAGGAACTGAAACGCAGGAATCAATAGAACAAGGTATGAAAGAAAGGGTTGTTTTTTGCAATATTTATATAATTTTCGGTATTATATTGGTAGAAGCACCTGTCTCTGGCGATGTCGAAACATGTCCTGAATCCCTTGAACAGCTAAATTGTGATATTGAGCAGAGTATTATATGGCTGATGCAAAATAATGAGCCATGGAGTGATGTTCAAGAGAAATGGAGCCAAGTTATAGGGCAAAGACAAAGAGATATTCGGAGTGGAAATATAAATATCCTTACGAAATGGCCTCTTTTTAAACATTCCCTTGGACATACATTGGTACGTTTATTGATTTTTGAAGTTTAATAAAAATACATCTATAATTTTAGTTTTCTAGAATTTGCATTGATCATAAATGCCACTTAAATTGCTTGAATTAAAATAAGAAAATATCAAATTGCTATATTACAGATTGAAAAAGACTATGATATTTTGAAACCTCTAAGCAAATCGCACATTTTCGAGCTGTGGGCGGTATTTGTAGAAAAAATTGTTCCGTACTACAAAAGAAAAATACGGGATAAAACTTCAATAAGTCTATTAAAGGAACTGGAGAAAAACATAGACACAAGTAAGATGCAATCTGTTATAACAAACAAAATCAAATCCTTAAGTTTTTGCTTTTAAACTATTTTGAATCTCACAGCTACAGCTACATCAATATACTAATAATTATTTTTCTTTAAGATTCCCGAGATTTCATCACATTTTATTTGATACATTCTTTGCTGAAGCCGCCCATAATAGTTGAAAGCTCCCCTCTTATTCTTATTCGGTTGGAAAACAAAACGAAAAAAAAGTGAAATGGAAGCCCAGCATTAGGGACGCCCAGGACTCAAGGTTCATTTATTGTTCAACTGCAGCGCAATACGCAGATAAGGTAGATCTTTTACGTAAAAAATATATATCAAAGGGGCTCACACTTCAGCCCATTATAATAGTAATAGGGCCAGGAATAAGTCAACTAAAAGACTTTCTTTTATTTTATGACGGCATTTGGGAAGGTGTTGTACCTTGGTCCGAGTGCCATTTCTGAGGAAACTACCAACCACGCAAAAACCGGTTCTTCCATTAAATGTTCTCCTTTTGTTCTTTTCTTATCTGAGTTTGTGTGTGACCGTCAAGCTGTGTGCGTCTGAGAGAAAACTCAGAAAAAGTGAGAGTTTTTTTTTTTTTTAGTTTTTTGCGAAGCCCCCAGTGGTTTACCGTTGTATTTTTTTGCGTTTCTGTGGTTGACTGGGGTAAGTTGATCTATGATATTTCATTGAACAACCGTCGTCATACGGATTTGCGTTTCAAAACAAATGCAAAGTTGTAACACCCACATTAACCAATTTTCATCAATTTCTTTTAGTAAAATCATTTTCATCTACAAACATTTTGTTCTTACTGTAAAAGCTTTCATTAAAATATTCATTAGTACTGTACATAGAATTAAGCAAACCACCTTACTGTACCAAAACATTGAATTGTAAAAGCTCTTAAAAGCTTCCATAAAGAACATATAAAAGCCCCACTCGATCGACAGAGACTTCACTTCTAAGTCAATCGGGAGTTTGATAAGTAGTTTTGCACGGAGGTATACTACCGCCTACAGAAAAACTTGTTACACTCTCTGCGCGCACTTACTGCTCAGTTGTATTTATTCTTCAACGGTTACTGCGGTCCCCGGACAGCATAACTCGTGGGAACAAATAACATTGTACAGCCGATTAGAAGTTTTATAATTTTGTTTAAGCAACTGAAAATATCAATAAAGAGGAACATTTTGTACAAGCAATAAGCGACTGGGTTGTTAATTGGAAAATCCCGCTCTACTAAAGCAAGGCAAAGTGTATTTTTTTTGCTTAAGTGGTGTTCATGTACTTTGGTCCTATCATAGTGCTTGTACCTTGAACCGGTCCAAGGTACATGCAGTTAACTTTTTTTCAACAAAATTTGTTTTCTGTATTACAGAAAGAAATGCCACGAAGCAAAACGGGAGCTAAAAGGGCGCCAACTGATATGGAAGCCCTAAAGCGTGCTGCAATTGAAGTGCTCAAAAATGGTAAGACAATGTATACTGCTTCAAAAATGTTAAACATTTCAAAAAGTACGCTGATTCGACACATCAGAAAACACAAGAATGCGGGAAACACCGAATTTGTTTATCAAAGCAAAGTGAATTGTCGTCAAGTATTTACAGTTGACGAAGAAAAAGCAATGGAGGAATATGTCCTAACAGCCTCGAAGCTACAGTATGGGCTCTCTAAAAATGATTTATTAAAACTCGCTTTTGAATTCGGAGAAGCAAACGCTAAGCAAATGCCACAAAATTGGTTGAACGAAAAGAAAGCAGGCTCAGGGCTTACCTTCAACGTCATCAAAGTATTTCTTTGCGGAAGCCTGAAGCTACTAGTTTGTCTCGGGCCACAAGCTTTTATAAGACAAACGTCGAATCTTTTTTCAACAACTTTAAAGATTGCTTGGCTCGCTTTGAATTTACACCTGAAATGATTTGGTGAGAAAGTTGGAAATATATACCGATTGAAAGATACAAGTGGAAAGCGATGATGTAATTTAGATTGTATTAGAGTTAAATTAATTTCGTTTCAGGAAAGTATGGAATTGCGGGCTTCAACTGCAATTTCGATTTGGAAAGATTCCGGGATAACAGACTACTGTTATACATTTATAAATAACTTTTTAATGGAAAGACACTCACAGCAGACAGCTGCTATTTCACAGCAAGCCTCAGCGGCGCGAGAAGGACAATTGACCTTCAATTATTGCCCCAAGTGAGATTGAGGCGAAAGATGGTCTCTGCCGAAGTGGATAAAGGCATGCGAACACGATGTGGCATGTTGTTGCCGTATAGAAAGAAATGCGCGCAAGGGTTAATATTCCGTATCCTTTCAACGAGTGTTGACGTGCGTAGGAGAATTTTTTTTGAGTTAATTTGGATATTATATAATAAGAGGATTAATTAAAAAAGATAGTGCGGTGATTCGAATGTCTTTAAGAACAAATAAAGGTAAAATGATGAAAAAGCACAGGAAGGGAAAGAGGAACGAGAAAATTCCATCGAGCGATGAGGAAAGTGTTCACGAAGTGGCCAGGTATGTCCGGTGCAAAATAAAAAGATAAAAATTGTCCTTGTGTGTTTACTAGTGTGTTGCTTCATTTGGTGAACTGCTGGACCAAAACCAATGACCAATGAAGAATATCACCGAAAAACAAAAAAGATAAAGGCAACAACACCCCCTGAGAAAGCGACAACAGGAGGTCAGCAACGACCAAACAAATGAAAAAGAGGCGGCCAGCAAGGTCGTCTAAGACAGCAACGCGCTGAACTGCACAGAATAACACCGATTACTACAGACACTGAACTGAATAAAAAAATTAAGTCAACTATGGGAAGCCAAGAGTCAAAAGAAGAAGTGATAAATAATGTAAGCGCATCCGGACAAATGAGCATAAAGGACACGAATATAAACATAATAATATGATGAGGGAAAATCCACGACCCGATTTAAGATTATTTTTAGAAAGCACACATTATTAATCAAAATCCTTACAATTTCAACTGATTTTTCTTACATCAATCTAAAAACTTGCGAAGTTAAATTAACGTAGTGATTCTAACTCCAAAAACATTTAGGTTCGAAGTAAGAAATAGAGTGTTACATGCAGATCAACTTTCAGTCATTATATTGCATACTTGATTTAATGTTTTTGAGAGTCAATATTATTGTTAGGTCATGACCCGAATCCGACATAGCGGCCACCCCTCTACAAACAGTCATTCTTCACATGGCTGGTACCATAGACATTCCACAGTTAGAATGTCTGCCAGCAACAAGATACCACAGTATATCATTTATGGCAACTTGTATTGTATTGCAAGTATTAGGCCCCGTAAACTGCGACCAGAAGAGATCTATTATGTCGGTGGTGAAGGTGTCTTATAATAGGAAAGTTGTCTGGACCGGGGAGGAGAGGCTATCACCCCTCACCTTGAGAAAGCCACTTTCTGGCCAAAAGGGAAACCAGGGGAACCATGTTCCCAGGATCGTCACACGTGGTGTAGAGCCACATCCTGCAAGATTTACCACTGCTTTCGACTGAATATGACGGATCTAGAGCGGAAACTCGATAAAAACCCGTAGTCCCGGGTGTCTAACAACCGTGCCTATGGGATGAATGGCACTACGTAGGTGTGTCTTATTACGGTGAACTCCGGATAACAGGCGACCTCCGGTTTAAATTAGCCCTCCCGAGGTATGGAGCTCTGCCTCGGGCGACGTACTTTCTCGCATATTTCAAAAAATATATGGAAACAAACAACAAAAAAACAGAAAACAACAAGGAATGCACACCTTTCAAACTGCAACCAGAGGTCACTATGGACCACCCACTTTCTACAGCTAGGTCCTGCTGCAGAAACTGAACACTATGACACCATGGTGATTGGAGAGGAAGTTATATCGGCGGAAGAGGAAGCTGCTTTACTCGCATCCCCGAAATTATCAACAGCTATAGACAAACCATCTAGGTCAGTCAAGCCAAACGATACTGGCAAAGTCAAGCTATCCGGAGCTGGACGTAAACGCCTGAAGAAACTGCTAGACGCAGGGTATCAGATTAAAGGGGCACGTTCAATGGCCTCGGAACCTGTGCAGGGCAAGGACATTCGTCCCAAAAGACCAAGGGCTGACAGTTCGACTCCAACGAGCAACACTCCGTAACGGAAGGCTACTGAGGCTGCACTTTTATTACCTCAGCAAGCACCCACCTTCCGGGACGTTGTTGGTTGTACAAAGATAGGGGTAATACCAACAGACTTCCCTGCTACCATATGGTCCACAGACCAATTAAAATTGGTACAAAACAGTGTCCTGGATAGCATTTTTAGCAACAGGACAATAGTACCAAGCCCCAGTTCCGTGGTTGCACATTCAAACCCGGTTGGCTTGCTTTTGCGTGCAAGGACCAAATGACGAGTGACTGGGTGGAAAGAACAATTCCAACTTTGATACCATGGGAAGGTGCCAAACTCAAAGCTGTGAAAAAGGAAGAAGCTCCTCGGCCACACATTTTTGTCGGCTACTTCCCTGGGCAGGTAACCCCAACCAGCAAAATACTGGGCCTCGTAAAAGGCCAAAATAACGGTCTGAGGGTAGACGACTGGAGGGTACTAAACCGGGTGCAAAGGCCTCAAATGACGGAGCTCACCTTAGCTCTAGACCCAGAATCTGCAAATACTCTCAAGGCCTTAAATGGCAGCATAAGCTAGTTCTTGGTGTTCTTCCATACGACTTGGTCGTCTGCTATTAGGAAATAAACTTGTTACTTGTTACGCTTAGATAATTTTGTGTTTCATTTATCTAGAATTACAGATTTTTCCGGAAGAATCATTCCCGGACAACAACATACTTATATAATTAATAAATCCCTACTATTATAAACCTAAGTCATTGTTTCTGGCTATACTTCACTTGTAGCAGCTAAACCAATATTAATGGTTCTTTTTCTATCAGAAAATTTCGCGAAGTGGGTTTGTATAACGCTAATTATGCCATTTTAAATTTGAGAAGTGATAAAGTGATAAAAGACCAGGCTGTAACTGCACCTATAGGGCGTGAAACTTGCCTGGCACATCCACACCGGCGACAACATCAAAGTCTAGAAGGCGTCACTATCTCTGTTTAGGATTAAGTATCATTATAGTTATTGTTTAGGATTCAGTATCATTATAGTTATCAATGTTTCTCACATAGATTCCCCAGGCCTGACTGCTGACGCTGCTTACATTCATATAGCCGTATTGCCCGAGTCCACATCTACGCTTCCATCCACGGTCGCCCCCGCAATCCCTTCACCGCGCCCGCCAGCCACAACCTGAGATCGGTCACACATTCCATTGCGATGTGTTGACACTCAAACGCCAATCACCCGATATCAGGGTGTCTGCAACGCGATCCATAATTGTGCATTGTCATCGTTTGGTGGCCCACTTAATGGTTGTAGATACAAGATAACCAGGCACCGGCGATACATAAATACAGCACACAGGAGGGTACAGTATTCAACGTCTCTGTGGCATTCTGAGAACCATGTCTCGCACACAGTTGTTAGCAGGTATATCGACCTTCGTTGGCATCGTTATCTTATACAATTGGATATCCAAGGCATGGGCCTGGTATCGGTTGCTAGACAGTCTAAATGTGTGGGATTGGTGCTGACTCGGCTGTTTGGGCGAACATCGGTACGGGTGACTATGAACGATGGCTGATGGTCAGTGGCTTGTTTGGCAAACGGGGAGTTCTATTTTGATTCTCAAGCAAGGCGGTCGGGTCTCATTAATTATTATTCATTAATTAAATCTAAATAAAGCTGTTATCGTTCTCGAATAAATTCTTTTGTGTTCGAAGTTTGGACTTTCAGATTACGCCCTATCGTTCGGAAGTATAATTCCCGACAGACACAATGTGAACAAGTTCTATGACAATTTGTTCAACGTCTTGTCACGATCTTCCGACGGATTTTCTTCAGGAACTCGCATATATAACCTTGACGAAACCGGGTTAACAACGGTGCAGATTCCTGCGAAAATACTTGCACAAAAAGGTATGAAACAAGTTAATAAAGTAACCAGCGCTGAAAGAGGAACGTTAGTCACCTTGTGTTGCATTATAAGTGCAACTGGCCAATACATCCCACCAAAAGTACGATACTGACGGACACGCCGGAAAAAGAAGAATTGGAGAAGAAGGAATTGTTGAAAAAGACACCAAAAAGGAAGATTCAAGCATTCAAAAAGCGGAAGATACTTCAATCTGAGTCTGAATCAGATGACAATGAGGACATTATTCTTCAAGATTGTTCTATAGACGGTTCGTTCGTTGGTGTGCGCTCTACGGAGGAAATTTTGTCGCAAGAAGTTAAAACCGGGACCTATGTTTTGGTTCGATTCTATGCGGATAAAAATAAAACAGTTTATTATATTGGCTTAGACGAATACGTAAAAATATAACAACGCTCTGTGCTATTAATATTTACAACACATTAGACCTTATTTTGACTGGTGACAACATCTCCAAGTGCAAATAGCGGACCGACATTTGGCAAGTTGAATGCCTAAAGCATTGTTTACCGTCGACTTAAAGCGCCCACATCTGTGGGAATAAAACTAATATATAAATATAAAAGTTTGTTTTTTCTAAATTCTAATTCGCGCAACAAAAGAGACTCGAGTCTCGAAGAGAGTCAAATGGTTTTGCATTGCACCATCCACCATACCACACACACAGAATGGAACAAAAAGATGGAGAAAGAAGGAGTTTTCACTCTAGGATAATTTTTGCCAAGACAAGACGTTCTACAAAAAAAAAAAAAACATAAAAATATAATTGAATCAAACCACAATGGATAAAAATAAAAAAGGTAACAACAAACAAATAAACCAAATAGTAAATAAATAATAATAAATGTGAACTTCTACCAAGTCGGGATGGGCTTGTCAGACTTGTCAGGCTTGTCGTGCAGACTGTAACCAACCAATTGAAGCAGCCTGTTGTAGGAAACGCCTACATCTACATGTTCTTCTGTTGTTTTTCTTCTTCCTCGACCTAGTAATCTTGTCTCGTACTGTCGATATCCCATTCGGGGATTCGAATTATTTTTCGGAACCGTAAGTGATACAAATTCCATTGCATACTTTTGCCGACATATTAATTGAATATGGCGTCTGCCAAACCGCGCCCCTGAACTAAGTGCCTTCATCCCCTCGTGCATTAAAAAGTGTGCCAACCACACTCAGAGAAAAATGTCAGGTAAAAAGTTGACAATACTCATGTTAAATTTAAGTGATGGCTATTCCTATACAAATTTAACCAAAATTAAAAAGTTTACATGATTCAGTTTACAATATGTGCAATGTTAAATTAACATCGTTATACTTGTTACATAAACCGTGTTATTTTAACATATAATTAGTTTTCTTTCCATCTAGTGTTAATATGACACTGTACCACCTCACTTCAACAGATCATCGTGTTGGGCCTTTACATGATCGCAGTGTCAATATGACAATGCATCTACTCAATTCAACACATTTAAAAAGATCACCGTGTTGTCACACAAATTGTACCGCTATGTCCTGCGACGAATTTTTCTCACTACCCGATCACAGTGTTAATGCCACACTGCATCTGCTCAGTTTAACCCCAATACACATATCAGTGTTAATTCGGTATTTTGTTAATGGTAATTTGGTACAGTAACTACGTAATTAAACAATTTAAAGAATAAAGTTCCAGTGATCCGGTAGTCGCGTCGCATGTAGTGTTCTGTTTTAAACAATTTAAAAATGGAATCGGAACTTACCGATGAAATTTTATTAGAATATATAGTATAATGAAAGTGTTACCGACTATAATAATGACATTGGAAACAATGAACTAAAACAACTTGTTTGTGAGAAATTCGGGTTTGGTGAAGAAGTGTATAAGAGGCTGAACGGTAAGTGCATTGAAACTAGCATTATTGTATTTGTTAAGCTTTATTGGGCGCATTTCAATAAAAACACATTTTGTTTCGGTAACATAGTTCATTTCAAAGTACAGTGCATTTCGTTCAAAAAAAAACAAAGAAATATTTGAAATATTTTTGTCGGCGAATCCATAACGAAACTATGCACATTGCTTTGAGACGAATTAATTGTGTCAAATCAATAGAATAGAATTAAATTCGAATAAAATAAATTCGGTAAATTTGTTTGTTCGTTCGCAAAGTCACGTAAAGTGTGTTTAGTATTTGTCTCTTGATCAAATCTTCTTAGTAAATGTTCTTACAATGCCTTTATAGTGTCCAGCGATTTTTATGATGGACTAACATCTTTGTCATCACTATGACACATTCGGCCCTAGCGAGGTATCCGTCGAAACAGAAATTGGCATTCGAATTGTCCTGAAAGAGGATTTTTGCTGTGAGGTATGCTTTCGAACAGCTGTTATATAAAGGAAAGTACAGTAGTGGTTGACGGCGAAGCTTCATGGGAACTGATATGTATTTTTACAAGACACTTGTCATTTAACCGTAACCAAGTAGGACAATAAAATTTATAACGTGAAACGAAGAGTGAAGTTTTTCTTATCACCAAGTACTGACCAAGACATCTTCTTAGGTCAGATTTATTTCTTAATTTAACTCAATTAAGAACACAGTGTTACTAATCTGTTTCACTCAAGTCTAATGACAATCGCAATAATAAGAACCACATTTATATTTAAAGATTGCGGAATGAACATCGAAAGCCTAACATTTATCAAAGATGAGGATATAAATGAACTATTTCCAATCAAAAATATGGGATTGCGAGTCATGTCTAAAGCCAAGCTTTCCCATTGGAGGCAAAATGATGTAAGCAATAAAATGAAACGATTACATATTCTTCAGTTTCTAGCAATAGTTCATTATCACTCGCATTAACTCAGCCACAGAAACTAAATGAAATTCTTCTAGAAACGCCAACAGGGCAGGATATTTTACAATATTTCAATTTGAACGCAAAATTAAACGATGACCATCGTGATGCTATAATTAATGTAATTGTGGATAATTACTCCAAGAATTGTACTTGTATGAGTATGAGGAATATCGTTAGGTTTAGAGAGGAAATAAAGGAAACATTTCCCTCGGAAGACTTGGTAAGGAAACAAGTTTACACATTAGGAATGCATTTTTCTTTAATAAAGTTTGAGTTACAAATACAATTATTATTTCCCAATTTAATTAAAATATTTTATCAACATTTTAGAGGTACTATTTCATTGTCAGCTAGTGAAACAATAACTACAGGTCAGAATTTTTACTTTTATAGCAATATTTTGTATGTCATAATTTTCTAACAGACGAGGATTATTTGGAACAAAAAACATGGCTACTTCACAACATAGAGCCATGGACCGAAATGTGCGAAAAATGGAAAGCCACTTTCCAAATGCGAAGGTCAGAAATTCTTCGAAATGATACGAACATTTTGGCCATTCTCTGGTAAAAGAATTTGGAGAGGTTTAGCAGTTTCGCGGTCTTCTGTCACACTAGCTGATACGGCCGCAATATTTTCTTCACTACGCACAGTACGTAAACGTGTTGGTGGTTTAATGTCCAACAAAATAAATTTGGTGCGAAATTTGGTCACAATCTTCCGAATAGATTGCTCAGAAGGTCGAGAATGCCGATCATAAAATGGAAGCAGCGCGCGATGAACATTTCGAACCGAGCACGAATTTTGATAGTAAAATTCAATAATTTGCAAGCGTTGTTCATTTGTAAGACGATCCATGGTTAAATTGCAAACCAAACTGAAGCTGTTTGACAGTGACACAAGGTACTAAACACACGTCAGCTGTCAAAACCAGTGTTGCCAAAACCAAACCAGCTAAAAAATCACCCTTTACTACAACATTTAGACTTAAATGTTAACCAATTCATATTATCATTACATAACAAAAATAATTTTAACCGAAAAGATGTATTTTCTTTAGTAGGTACATCAAATTAATGATATGATTTTAAAACCGATTCACACATACCTACATTGTCACGTAATCAATTGAAAAAGAACTATTTGGTTCAAACGTTTATTAATGGACTGTAAATTAACTATGTAAGGTTCGTTGAGGTAGGAGAATTCATTTAAATCATTCCTTAATTTTTATTTATATGGATTGAGACTCGTAGCAGGTATGCTGCAGTTTTAGTGCCAATTGATGAGAGGAAACAGTCACTCTCACAATATTTTCGTATTCCCCTTTTGTTGAAAGGCAACTCGGGAAAGGACCTGAAGACTACACGTCGGGGGGCCAAACAAGGTAAATCTACACACATGAAACACAATCGTTCAGCGAGGAGCAAAAGACTTGTGTGAGTGTGTGTAGAGGATTTGCTAGATCGCTTTCGATGCCATTCAGTCAGTGAAAGACAGTGCTCGGAAGCGATTGTATTGATTGTGAAATAGGTTTGTGTTTGAAGGTGGATAAGGAAGGGAAGAGAAAGAAAACTAAGGGTGAGTAATCACTGAGCCGCTTTAGTTTTTATTTTTAATTGTTTATTGTGTTGATAAGGTAGTTTGATCAGACATCTCATCTAAAACTCCCTCCCCTTTACATATTTTATTTACCGTTAAATTATACACCCACACTACTATTCCCATATGTAAGTTATATATGCTCTAGAAACCCAAAATCCAACCCCGGAAATTGAACATGACATCATGTTCAATAGAACGCTCGAGTAACATAGGTTGTATTGTGTAATCGAGACCATCCAGATGCAGCTGCGACCATAAGTCAAAGTGCATACATTTCAAAATCTGGAAACCACAAATTTCATTGTTTATGACCAAGCGATACCCGAGTAACCCGAGAGATCGCTTGAGCATCGGAATGCCATTTCAACATGTGCATCGGGTCATATTTCAACCCCCATGCACATCACATAGCCCAAGATGACGAGGTGACTTACTCCGGTCAGCATCTTACCATCGTAGTCTTAAACGAACCACAAAAGAATGATGTAAGAAAGATTTAATAAAACATTTTTTGAAAAACATCAACTCTGTTTTATTTTTTTTTAATAACAAAATTTATATATAAAAATAGATATAATGAAACAAAAGAGATATAAAATGAAAATAAAAATAAAATTAGGATTATATTTCTTTTAAGAATTACTAATCCCGGCGGCATTCTCTGCTTTAAAAGGCACTTTTTTGTATCACCTTTAGCCGCGCGATATTTCACACGTTCATAAATATCCCGTTTAGTGTGCGAGAATTGTATATGTACCTTAAGTACAGATAGTTCGTACGCCCTAGCAGTAAGACTTTTCGTAATTAAAATTAACCATTCCACTGGAGAATATGGATTAGCACAACCAATGTTTTTGTACTTCATTGGTGATGGTGTCGTAGATCCTTTCTCTTAGTTCCGAGATACGGCGCCACAAGCCACACAGCGAATGTCACAATCAATTTATTGGAAACCAAGTTTTGATAACGTGTTATCTCACGAAATGGTCCAGTCGCTTGGCCGCCTCGGTCATGCGATTTGACGCCGTTAGACTGTTTCCTGTGGCTAACCATCGTACGCAAGTGAACCCTAAACACTTGAAGTGTGGCATAACGTTGGGGTATCGATATTCGAGGTGGATATTTCGATAACATTCTCTGTACTATAAAAGGTAAAGAATTTGAATAAAAGAGAACACTTCTACTTCCATCATCAACATAAACACTTGGTCTTTATTTGGCTTGCGAGCCGTGACTTCAGGTTGTTTGAAGAATTGTTTGGGATCCCCGCCTTAGGTGCAGACTACTGCCGGAAGGTTCAAGCTGAAGGCGCCATAGCCAGAGCTAGTATGGGTACCAACAACAAGTGGCCATAGGACCAGCCAACTTTACATGGCGATCCTGCCAGGAGCCTGCGAGCAGAAGATTCCAGGAGTTGAACTCAAAAACTGAACCCTTATGCCCAGTAAGGAGCATCTGGCCCTCGCCGCCACGTATATCCAGAAAGCGGAGGCCCTACTAAAGAAAACGTCCACACCGGAGCCCGTTCCAAGAATTGGACCAAAACCCCTTACTCTGGAAGAGTACAGGCGCCGTACGAAGAAAATAACCACGGAAAAGGCACTAACTCCAGTGCAAGCGAAATAGCCCGAGGTGGTCTGCGCGTCCGGCAGCGGAAGTCACTCGCCGAATTAAAGCGACTGGCCAACATTCCGGGACAACCCCGCCTCATTAAGGACAAATTTCTAAAGCAACTCCAAGAAAAGAAGAAGGAGCAGCGAGCCGCAGAAAAGCAAAAACGGGAGGAGACCAACAAATTCAACCTACTTTTCGACAAAACGGTTCAGTATCTTAAAAATTGGTCCGATGGGAGGACAAGTGAGCTAGGAAATAATTAATACCGCCCCTCAAATAATCGCCCCTGATGTCAAACAGCATACGGACATGACCGCTGCCGTTCTGTTTTTAATATTTATAACCGCCATAGCCATTGGTTTGGTATATTTAGGACTTCAACACTACAGAAGAAAATTAATTGCCGATACGATTTCCCATTTGGAAAGAAGACCTGCCCAGGTATAAAAGAAAAAACAATAGGTATGCCTTTAGAATAGAAATAAAATCCATTGTGTAAAAAAAACATATTTAAACAAATCATGTTACTATATTAAATATAAAATATATATATGTGTATATTACTAGTTTGCGTATATCTTTGTTAGGCCTTGTAGAGATGGGATCTATTTTCAGTTCATTCTAGCAATTTATCTCATTTTAGTCATTCCACCAAATGAATTTTCCTCAACTGCTCGAGGCTTTAGAAGCACTTAAACAATGCCACGTCAACCTAAAAAAATCGCCTAATAGGACGAGAACCGAGGAAAGCGTCCAGAATAAATTAGAGCAGATTGAGCAGATCTTTGGGCTGCGTTCAGAGGACAACTAGACAGCATTAATCAGGAATCCATTACTGAAATAGAGAGAGCCAATCTGAAAAGCATAATAGCTACAGCGGCAAACTTTAAAACAGAATCAGAACAGATAGTGAGGAATAGTTTAGTTATAGAACCAAACCTTATAATTACCAAAAGGCAACACGATAAGATAAAAACGGTACTAACACCACACACCGACAAGATGACAGAATCATTTAATTTTAGCTTTGCTCAAAAATTGCCTACCCTTAGGTGTGAGGAGGATGGCAAAAGGGCAGAAGATATTAGGGATTTCATAAATAACGTCGAATTTTACCACGACACCCTTGATGCAACATCAAAAGCCTTGTTAGTAAAGTTCCTATTGCAGTGTAAAATTCAGGGAAAAGCCCTAACAGAATTAGGTAACCAAAAACCTGAAAATGTCGTTACTTTAAAGAAAGCTCTAGTCGAAAAATGTGGTCCTAAAGAAACTATCGAGACCATACAAACAAAACTCAGTAGGACATACCAAGGAAATCGACCCATACGAGAATTTGTGACAGAAATAGAAACCCTTATAGCAAGAATGACTGAACTTGAAGTCGCTTGCCATGGTGAACAGACCAGGGACACACTTACTACAGCCAATGACAGACGAGGATTAGCTTTTCTAAAAAGGGGAGTGAATGATCGACTCAAGATTATTCTAGATAGCGCTCGACATGCCAAGCTTCAGGACGCTATACAACATCTTTTGGAGTTAGATCAAAGTTCCTACCCTAGCACCGACACAGTTAGGTATATACAGGATAGAAATAGGAATCCCCGTAGACAAAATTTCGGCCATAATAATCCTAATCCACCACAAACTAACAACACACCAAGGCACGTATATCCAAACAACCAAGCCCATCATGATCAAAATTACCAAAATAGGAACAATGATAGGAATAGGTATGTTGATAACAGGCCTAGGCATGCAAATCAGTACACATCAAACAATAATCACCACAACAACAGGCAAGGAAATCTTAATTATAACAACAACAATCGCGGTAACAACAGATCGAACAATAGAAATCCATCGAATAGAAACCACAACCGAAATAATAACTTTGATTTTCAAAGGGTATTAGCCATGGGAAACGAGCAACCCACCGAGGGGAAAGCCGGCCCATCGGGGGGGAATCAATAGATCCACCAATGCCAAATGCTATCTGCACCGCTGGAATTTCAAACGGCATCTTCCTACAGTTACAACTGAAAACAACCAGAATATACGATTTCTCATAGATACAGGAGCCTCAATTTGTGTGATAAAAAGTAGTTCATTAAATAAAAAAAATTCCATATTAAAACACAAAAGCACAAAAATTTTAGGCATATCTGGAGATTTACAGACAATAGGAACATGCAACATTGAGATACATTCCGGAAAGTTTATCATGCCATACGAATTTCATGTAGTAGCAGATACTTTCCCAATTCCCAATTCCAGTTGAAGGCATAATGGGCGCGAATTTTCTTACAGAATTCGGTGCCAAAATAGATTTAGAAGCATTCATATTGAACATCAGGAAAAATCAACAAACGGTTACATTACCCTTACATACAGAACACAGTTTAAATTCCATTTCCCTAGCTCCCAGGTGCGAAGCAACTCACTGGCTAGACACCCAACACACAGGGATTAGAATATTTTATCCACAAGAACTATGTGAAAACGTTTTCATGGCAGGTTCGTTATCTACTGCCGTAAACGGAAAGATACCAATTAAAATTTTAAACACGCGAGAAACATGCGTAACCTTTAGATGGGCTGAACCTATATCCCAACCCGCTTCAGAACACTACATTTTACGTTACAACCAGACAGATAGATCGATAAACACACGGATTAAGAAAATACTAAGCGAAATAAGTTTCGATACATTAAATAGCGAAGAGAAATCGGAAATTGAACACTATGCCAACAAGCCAGCGACGATTGATGAACTTCGTACGAATATCGAACGTGAAATTGCAGTAGTATCGGCCGATTTATGCTTGAAAACCGTCGAAAATTGGGTTCAGCGTCTGGACTTCTGCAAGCGTGCCCGTGGTGGCCATTTTTGCAGCGCTCTTATTGAAAAACCCGTTATTATCTTTTGAAATCGACGAAAAGCATTTAGGTGGATTTTCAATTATATCTTTATAGACTTTCCATCTTTAAAAGTTTCCTTTAACATAAAGAATTGTCAAACAAACACATTAATGCAGAAGACGAATTTTCTTTTCATCTACATTCAAACAAAAACCAAATGACATTAAAAATGGATTCCGTGAAAATGACGAAAAATCCAAGACATTCAAAAAAAAAAAAAAATGCGTCCTGTGTATCATTGTGTTTGCTTACCCAAAGTTGTATGTGTTCAGCAGCGAACCCAATTCGCCCGCCCCCAAAGTTACCCACCACAGGTAGACGCGCCGCACCAAGGTTGGCTACCCCTGGGGCAACAAGCATAATGGCTCTGACTCAGCAAACATCATAGAAGACGATCCGCAACCTGCTCGTGCCGTCGCGTCTTCCCCTGCCACCCGCCTCTCCAGTCACCATCACACACCGCTGATAAGGCACATTCTAGTCGGCTTTATTCGCCAGTATTTAACACCTCGCGCCGCCATTATGGTCGGTCACTTTTATGGATAAATACGGCATCGACCACAATTATCATGTCTCTCCAACGCTTTCTCATCGTGATTGCTGGTACTGGCACGTTCTTTCTGTTGTGTCGCTGGATAGCCAAGGCGTGGACTTGGTACCAGCTATTGGACTCCCTGCATCTATGGGACTTTTACTGACACTGCATGACGGTTTCTATAGGACCGAAGGCGACGAGCTGCTTCGACTGGCGAAGCAAGGGAGTCTCTTCGATGGTCGCGTTGGGCACCAACTGAGAAATAAACATTCCTTTAACCGAGTATTTGCGTGTATTTAGTATTTTGTTTTGGTACTCCGCTTGGTGCAAGTTCCCCCCGAAGAAGAAGATCGGAAGTAATATCCCCGACAGTATGTACAAAATTAAGAAATAGATATTTCCAACCCGGATTTTTTGCAAAACTCATACAGTTGGTTCAGAAGAGATCTTGCAGGACTCAGAACAACTTCTTTAGAGTCTTTGCAGAGGTCATAATCCAGAGCAGAAATGCAATTTGGTATATCTCATATAAAGAGGTTAGTGCATTGTGTAGAGACGCCAATTATGAGTTGTGCAATATAAGGACAACTTTGGGACAATGCTTTTACTCATCTTTTTGACAATCCAGACATAACGGCAAGATATCTTTATCCATTAGAATCAGTCAAACGAATATAAAGGAGCAATATTTTTGAAGTAATATATGGACCTGTTCACGAATTAAATAATTCAATGTGGCAACAACCTGAACTGAGCTAACGTGGTAATATAATATGTAACATCACATAAGTATGCGAAAACTTATTTTATTTGATTATATATAACAATCATGATAATAGGGCACGCTAGATGGCTTCATGCTTCCACAGGAGAATTACTGTCTACAGCTCCAGATTTAAAATCCAAACCTACAATAGCATCATTCCTACCTACTCTCCCGGATGGATATTATGACATAATAGATGGAAGATTCACAAAAGACATCAATGTTTATTTATCTGACACAGTATCAAATATTAGTTTAAGACTTTCAGACTTATGAGTCTCGGGTTATGAATGGCCTTACACCAGTCACGACAACAATAGCCCGATCCATAAACTACTTTCAATCAATATATGATTTCTCCGCTCAAACGAACGTGGCGCAATATTTTACTAGGCATCAAATCATGTTTAGGGTGGATATCCTTCGTTGTAATCATTTTGTTGATTCTGTATTTTATAGCTTACATAATCAAACCAACAGTCAAATTGAAAACCAAATGGTCAGAAGAAAAAAATAACATTAAAAGAGAAAAACTAGAACTGCAGAAAACCGCATTGACATCCTTTTGACCATATACCCTCCAGAAATATTTTAAAGAACACAAAAAAATCACTATAATAGATAATTGACAGTTTGTTTTCTTCTATATGTAGTGGCGCACACACTAAGACGCCCAAATGTATAAGAGAAACGGAAAACCAGCGTAATCTGTCCAACAAGAACGAACATGTTTATCCTTTTCATTGAATGGACTGCCGGCTGTAGGTAGAAGTTGTCAGTTGGTTGTATAAAACGAGAGCAGTTGGTTGTATAAAACGAGAGCAGTTGGTTGTATAAAACGAGAGCTGACGGACGTGTTATTTTGATCGTGTTGTTAAGTTTAATCTTTATAATAATAAAGTGTTAAATATATATAATAAAGAGTGAAACGAGTTTTATTTGGTTGATGAACAGAAGATCGTTTAACAAGAAAGTAGAAATTCCCTTACATATAGATGTAATTTTAGACAACATTGTTAACACCAATTTGACTGCCACTTCCACTATCGACTCTTCCTCGTCTCAAACCTCTTATTCTCGCGATAGCTCAGCTTTTCGAACAACTTCCTTTTAGTCTAATAATACACGAGTGCTCCGAATCCGACATCACCATGTCAGAATATAAAGTCAGTCTTAACGACATTTAAAATATTATTCCGACTTTCATCGGAAATCTGGAAGAGTTGAATAAGTTCAAAGCTTGTGGAAACATATTGTTCACGTCAATTAGAAATGACCTTGAGAGAGAGAGAGAGGTAATTTAAAGAGGAAAGACCTTCTTCCTCAGTGAAGAATGAGTTGCTTAATGCAAAACAAAAATCAGGGGAAAACGTTAAGGAATTTGGTGTTCACATCAAACGATTACTAACCTCTTGAACTACAAGTGACGAAGCTGTGGGGAAGTTCCTTTCCAACGAAAACGACAGGCTTGCTATACTGGTTTCCGAGAACGGTATTCGAAATCAAAACCTCAAATTCATGGTTCAAGTCAATGGGGAAGTCGATCTAAGAAAAGCCATTGCATACGCGAAGAACATTCCATTCCTCAAACGTACTGTAATACCCTGACACACATCCACCACCTGTTACAGAAATCGAAATGCGTGCCCCACTTCCAGACCTATTTGCTAATCCTCTAACCTGTTCGTTTGTCAGATAGAGTTCTTCAATTTGGCGGCGGCTATTCGTATTGTGTCCTTCAGACATTTTTAAATTTAAAAGTAATATTGTACAAGTTAAAAAATCAGTCAATATAAAATATCATTTGCTTGTTATTTAAATTGTTCTTTCGGCGGCCTCATATCTAATCAGTGTACCAGGCTGCTGTTCATGAGAGCAAGGACTTTAATGCGGCCTTCAAATTCTCCTACTTAGGAAAATTGTTGAAGTAAAAAACCGCCCGTACTCTCGGGAATGGCAGCTGTTCGAGGAAAACTACGCGGAAGCATGGGAGAGCTGTACGACAATCTGTGGGGAACCCATGCGTCGTATATAATATTTACCAGCTATTGAGAACTCGTCAACATTTTGTTTTAATAGCAACATCCCTAAAAGAAGTGTCAAAGGCAGGAAATTCAAGCCCAGATGGAACTCGTTCCAACGAAATGTTTTAAAAGTACTCCATAAAAAAAAGAAAATAAAAAATTTGTCGGCTTCCTAAATTATTCTCTTGAATCTTATAATAGGGGAGATCCCGTAAAGGCAAATCAATAAAGCAACGTGTCTAAACAACTTCAAAAGTTCAAACACGTACTAGGAAGAAAGGTCTTAATTGATCCTTTTCAAGGTTAAAAAGACTAACCTTAACTTCGTGAAATAAAAAAAGTTTTACCCACTACAGCCTTATTTGAAGGTAGTGTAATATTTTATCTAGTTAATTAGAAGTAAATATCGCATTGAGAATGAAATGTCACGATTAATAACCTCAACCAACTTTGAACTTTGAAAATGTTAATCCAGGATGGCGAATGGCTTCTTAAAAAGTTAAAGGCAAAGAAAATTGTTAACTTAATTAATAATTAAAGACACAATTAAATTATAAAGATCTATTACAATAAATTTGTTCTCCCAAATTTATATTATGGATTTAGACGTTTAAGAATATACTAGACGAATATGTAAATTGTCAACAAGTATGTAGTATCCACACTACATATCCCACAGTATCCCATCATATTATCTCTGGTTTCCCACACAACTTCTTTCACAGCAACATCCATTATGCTATCTTTACCCTAAACTCTATCTTTCGTAATCCAACATATCATACGTCCACATAAAATACCAAACAAATGACCTACAAATCGCGCCAATGCATTTCACTTGCACAATCCACTCCAATTCCGTAAACATTAAAATGCAACTCTTGCATATTGATACCCAAGCGACATACCTACCCATCAGGCACACTCATACGAAATACTACATGCTACGAGCACGAGTATACTATGAGTATCGTGTATCAATGAATGGTGACGTATGGCAACCGCTGGGAACGCGGAAAAGAACACAAGTGCTAATGACATGGGTAATGCTGATAGCGCATTGACTCATTTTGGGTACAACTCAGTATAGGCGAAATGCCAATAACCCGTTGCGACACATTGATGGTATGGCATATTCTTTGGATATTGCTGGACACTATGATTACGAAAATAGGTTTTTGGGATAAGAAATGCCTTGGATTGCTGATCTCAAGTGAATTGGAGGGGAACCAAACAGACCAAATTTTGGTATAAAAAGGAGTGGTTGAAAGGGTCAGGCAGAGAGTTGTTAAGCGATTACATGACAGTGAAGGTTGCAGCCAAGCAATAGACAGCGGGCCTCACTATCAAGAATCAAAATTAATAAAAAGTAGAAATAAATCACTTGTTTCATTTTACAACCTCTCCGCTAGTTCGCTCTTCTCCTGGTGACAGGAAAGCACGGCGAACTTGCGATATAACATTTGGTGGCAGCGGTGGGATACCCATAGAGGTCCCAACTACCAAACCAAACCAAGAACGAGTCAGCATTGCACTCGATGCGTACTGGGGCTATACACCAGTAAGTAAAGAAAGAAAAGTGAAAGAGCGTACTGGGGCTTCAACACCAGTAGTGAAAGTTAACAGTGATAAAAAAGTCCCTACCAGTGTAAGGCCTGGCGAACTCCGATTTCAACGGACGCGGAGGCAACTATTTGGGCAGTGTAAAGACCAGGCTGTAACTACATCTCTAGGGCGTGAAGCCTGCCTGGCACACAACGCAACGACTGAGCACCAACCATCAACTTCGGAGGAAAATAAGGTATTCTAAGGATAATATTTTATATTTTTTTATACGTATGAATACATAATATGTAATATTATTCTCACGGGTCCCTCTAATCCCTACTGAAATTTTCTTTTTTGTGGTTCGCATCCATTCTGTTTTGTTTTTTTTCTTCCTCCCTTCTCGTGGGCGTTTAACCAGTCAAGATTAAGCGAGTCACTAGACAGGCAATTAGGCAGGCACAAACTATCGCTAGTCTGTTCGAAGATTTGCCTTTCCACTTATCTCCTGAGGAAGTCCGGTATTCCGCTAAAATGGACATTAGAGTAGGAATAACAGATGTTTTTAACATCATTCCGGTTTTTGATGGAAATCCATCGGAATTAAGCAAATTTTTGTCCTGTGGCAATATTCTTTTTGCTTCAGTTAAGGAAGCTGACCAACCCACTTTCCTGGAGATAGTAAAAACACGTCTTCAAGGTCCCGCGTTTGAAATAACCCAATACCACTCCTTTGCTTCTTGGGGCGAACTAAAAAAGAGACTAGAGCTCGAATTTAAAGAGGAAAGGTCTCGTTCAACTGCGCATAGTGAGCTACTTATGATGAAGCAACGATCCAGGGAAACTGTTAAGGAATTTGGCGACCGGATTTGTGCGGCGTTAAACAGTCTGAATTCCGCTACGTATGCCATTACGAGTGAGGATTCTGTTAGAATTTTCCTACTAGAGGAAAATAAGAAATTGGCTATCCAGGTATTTGAGGACGGCCTCAAAGATGACCAGCTCAGATTAATTGCCAAAGCACATGGCGGGGTGGATTTAAAGAAAGCCATAGCCCATGCGGATGGTCATGCTGCACGGATGGAGAACAGTGGTGCTACGCAATTGCAGAATAAAAAATTTGCTGGCAGATCCGTCAATTTTCCTAGAATATCCTGCCAAACCTGTGGCAAGCCAGGTCACACGCGAGAAACGTGTTACCAAAACGGCCAGTTTCCCAGCTTTTCAAATTCCCAAAATAAACCACACATTAAGAAAGAGGTGCAATACCTCACGTGCAACTATTGCGGAAAACGGAATCACACCCAAAACGAGTGTAGATTACGCCTATCCCGAATGGAACCTCGGACGAACTACCCTCAAGGTGCATCCTCAGCTCAAAATACCAGGAACCAATACGATGCGAATCCCCAATTTAGGGGAGGTTCCAGGCCGCCCAACAACACAATGCACAATGACCCCCGCGGGGTTCGGTTCACCAACTTACATCAAATGCCCGAATCGGAAAACGACATTATTCGAGAGGAGACACACGGCAACCCCTCTCGAATGATCACGCGTGCCGAGATACACCAAATCCAAAACTAAATCTGAAGTTCCTCGTGTCGTTCTGCCCTGAATACAAAGAACCAACGATACGTCTCAGATTTAGTCCCTCGGATAAATCATATACGACCTTTTTGATTGATACTGGAGCCGACATAAGCCTATTAAAAAATTCACGCATACGAAGTCTGGAAAATGAGGATAGTCTTTATACTATATCCACCATAGCCGGGGATTCGTTAAAAACCCTGGGGACAATATATGGTACTATGGAATTCAAAACCACTGACCACACCATGTTGGTTGAACATCCTTTCCATTTGTTAACCAAAAATATAAATCTACCCTACGACGGTATAATAGGTAACGACTTCCTGTCCAGATTCAAATGCGTGATCGATTGTGAACGACATATGTTAGTAATACCCAGTTTTAAAGTAAGCCAAATCGAGGAACTGGAGTCATTGTCCATGGAAAACGAGAATATACGGGTACATCAAAACAAAACATTAAACTCTATGAACGGGGCTCAGAGCCTAAGCCGTGATGAGCCAACATGTGAAATAAGTAAAGACTTAGAACCCATAGCAAAAGATAAGACTAAGGTAAAACCTAAAATTATAAACCCAGCAGATAATAAGACTATGGTAAAAGAAACCATAGCAAATGGTAAGACTGAGGTAAAACCTAAAAATATAAACCCAGCAGATAGTAAGACTATGGTAAAAGAAATCATAGCAAACAGTGAGACTGAGGAAAATATACATAATAACCAAACTAAAGATGAGAAAGGTGCCTCCACCAGAACACTCACATTGAAACCCCGAACGCAAAACGTTGTAGAAATTCCATTTTTTGAACCCGGTAATACTGATTTGATTATAAAAAAAAAACAAGTGGTTCCAGGCATATATCTCGGTGAAAGCTTGACTCGATCCAAGGACTCCAAGATTAAGGTGTTAATGATGAATACCTTGGACACAGAGCACAGGTTGAACACCGCAGATATCAACCTCGAATGGGATACCCTTGGTCTCCAATAAAACAAACGACAAGATCAAAGGCAGACTAGACAAACTAAAGTCAGTCATAGACCTTGAACATTGTAACCAAGAAGAAAAAGAATCAATTCACAAAATTTGCAGAGAATTCAACGATTTGTTCTTCCTCGAAGGTGACCAGCTTACCTTCACGGATGCCATAAGCCACAGGATCATTACTGACCAGAACAAACCACCATTATACGTCAAGCCTTACAGATTGCCCAATGCACATACAAGTGAGATCCATAGGCAAGTTAACGACATGCTACAGGATGGAATAATCCAGCCTAGTGCAAGCCCATGGAACTCCCCCTTGCTTCTGGTTCCCAAGAAACCGGACAAAGAAGGCAATAAGCGATGGCGGGTCGTGGTTGATTTTCGTCGGCTAAATGAATTAACAATCGCTGACGCATATCCGCTACCAAATATCACAGATATACTGGATCAACTTGGTAGAGCAAAATATTTCAGCACCCTTGATTTGGCTAATGGTTTCCACCAAATACGTATGAACGAAGAAGATAGGTGCAAGACGGGATTCAGTACCCCATATGGACACTACGAATATAATCGTATGCCATTTGGCCTGAGAAACGCCCCAGCAACCTTTCAACGCCTAATGAATACAGTACTAATAGGTCTACAAGGATTTGATTGCTTCGTATACGTTGATGACATCGTCCTATACGGATACGATTTGAAGGACCATAACGATAAACTAGTAAAAATTTTTGATCGATTACGCCAAAATAATTTAAAACTTCAGCCTGAAAAATGTAATTTTATGAAAAAAGAATTAACATATTTAGGTCATATTATCTCGGAACACGGCTTAAAACCCGATCCTGAGAAAATGAAAGCTGCAAAAACATACCCCGTACCTAAATCAGTAAAGGGAGTAAAATCATTTCTAGGATTCATAGGATACTATAGAAGATTTATTAATAACTTTTCCACGATAGCAAAACCCCTAACAAAATTGTTGAAAAAGGACGTAAAATTTAAATGGGATGCATTCTGCGACGAAGCATTCCAAACTCTAAAGCATAAACTCATAAAACCACCCATTTTAGCATACCCAGACTTCAAAAAGGACTTCATAGTGACGACCGACGCCAGCGACATTGGGCTGGGTGCTGTACTATCACAAGGAGACATTGGACAAGACAAACCGATCTGTTATGCCAGTCGCACTCTGAACGAGGCCGAAACTCGGTACAGCACTACCGAAAAGGAACTATTGGCGATCGTCTACGCTGTAAAACAATTTAGGCCCTACATCTACGGACGAAAATTCACGATATGTACGGATCACAAGCCACTACAATGGCTCATGAACCTAAAAGACCCGACGTCAAGATTAGGCCGTTGGAGGATGCTCCTGGCCGAGTACGAATATCAAATTGTGTACAAGGCAGGAAAGTACAACGCCAATGCGGACGCTCTTAGTCGCATTCCCGCAAATGTCGATGATACTGAAAGGGAAAGCAAAGTATTAGTCACCACTAGAAGCAGAGCAAGGGTTCAAGATGTTGATGAAATAGTTGTACTAGGTAGCGAAGAAATCACACTTCCGCCGGCAGAGAGTAAGATAGTCGAAACTTTTAAGCCAATAACTTTAGCTGAACGCTGTTCACCCATTCAAATTTTTATTTTATCTCACGAAAAACGCCAAGAGGAAGAATTACTCAAAAATATTACCAACTACACCCGTCCAAATCCTAATGAAATGAATACATACCCAAACGCAGCAAAATCCTCCACATATATTATTACCACACTACCATTAAATGTAACAGACACATCCATTTTTGAGAGAACCCTCATTAACATTCGAAACTACTGCGTAAAAGAAAAAGTAAAACAAATAGATATTTCCATCCCATCAAGTAACCAAATAGATTGCCGCCTCAAAACCATCATAACGCAGGTATTCTCACAAACAGAGATTATCTTGTTCATTTACTCAGATAACCGAATCCATATAAAGGATCCGCAAGAGATCGATAAGATCCTGCGTGATTACCACAACTCACCTCTTGGGGGCCATCAAGGAATCTCCCGAACCATTAAACGTCTCAGAACTAGGTATTTTTGGCCGACTCTCGTAAAAGATACAAAGGAATTTATTCGAAAATGCGAATCTTGCCAAAGAAACAAATTAAGACAAAACCCGCGAATTCCTATGAAAATCACAACGACGAGCACAAGTCCATTCGAGCGCATAGCTTTGGACATTGTCGGACCACTTCCAACTAGTTACGAAAACAATAAGTATATTTTAACCTTTCAGGACGATTTAACGAAGTTCACTGAGGCTCTGCCACTACCCAATGCGGAGGCATCCACAGTAGCCCGTAGTTACGTGGAGAAAATTGTATGTCGCTTTGGAGTTCCCGACGCAATACTAACAGACCAAGGTACCAACTTCTTGAGTACCCTATTTAAAGAGATATGTAAAATTCTAAAAATCAAAAAGATCCAGACGACTCCATATCACCCCCAAACGAACGGAGCTTTGGAACGTAGTCATCGAACGCTAGCGGAGTATCTTAGGCATTACGTCAACAATGACCAGCTTTCATGGGACACTTGGCTACCCTACTCAATGTTTGTTTACAATACAACACCCCATAGCAGCACTACGTTTAGTCCATTCGAATTACTTTATGGTTTTCCTGCACGGATACCTAATTCCATTAGCAGAAATCCCCAAACATCATACAACTATGATAACTACGCTTGCGAGCTAAAAGCCCGCTTACAGCACGGTTATCAGATCGCCAAGAACATATTGCAAAAGAAAAAGGAAAAATCTAAAACATACTACGACAAAGGTTCCACCAATAAGTCATTTAACGTAGGTGACAAAGTATTAGTCAGAAATCACACTCGGAAAAATAAATTTTCATCATTATGGGAAGGTCCTCACGAAGTTCTTACAGTTTTATCCAACGAGAACACTGAGATAAAGATAGGAAATAAAAGCAAGATAATACACAATAACAATATAATAGCATTCACAGAATAAAAAAAAAAAAAGGGGAAAGGAAAAGCTACTATCTAGAACTAAATAATAAGAGAAAGACAAAAAAAAACAACGTAAGTAACCTCTATTAAAACATTTTTCAGACAATGGACTCGCTAAAATTAATATTATTGCTTGGATTTACCACAACAGCCTGTGGAATTCTTCAAATAACTCCCATCAGGGACAGCCCAGGGATATATTTCGAGCAGTGGGGAAGAGCGGAGTTATACTCCAACGAATGGAAGCTAATCGTTTACTATGATTTAGAAAAACTGGCAGTAGCCTTGACTCAAGCCAATCAATATGTCGCAGAGGTGAACCAGCTGTGTACGCAACTGCAAGGCAAACTAAGTTGCGACATAATATGCAACGGAGTCACTAGCGAATTAAACCATCTCCTTGCTGATGCTACCCAAAAATACAGTATAATTTCTACCGACAATAGAAGCAGACAAAAAAGAGCACTAATAAATGCAGTAGGGACGCTGAGCAAAGCCTTGTTTGGTACTTTAAGTGAAGAAGATGCCGACTTTTATAATAGGCAGATAGAAAAATTAGAGTCAAACGAAAAACATCTTTTAACACTTATAAGGAACCAAACCATAATTCTTGAGACCACAGCGAATGTATTCAATAAATCGGAAATAGCCATGGAAAATCAATTTTTAGCAATGAACTCGAAGCTAGACATTGTGAGGGAATTAGCAAATACACTAACCAGCTTAAACCACGAACAGCAACTACTTTCAGAAGTAGAATCCTTAACTTCACTGATTACGCTATCAATAATACGTTACCAGAACACAGTAGACGAAATTATCGACCTAGTAAGCAACGCTAATCATGGGAAACCACATCCATCCATAATTACCCCGAATCAGCTCAGAACTGTCTTAACAAAAATCAGGCAAGATCTTCCTATTGGTACGAAAATTTCGTCTATTATCACTAATGATATCTTGACTCTTTACCAAATCAGTACAATTAGCGCAAGTATAAGTCAGCAAAAGGTAATTTATGAAATTAAAATCCCTCTCCCAGATCTAGAAAATTTTCATGTCTTTAAAGTAATTCCGCTACCTACGAACTACGATGGTCATTTCGTATTTATACAGCCAACGACCGAATATTTAATAATAGATTACAACAAAGAATATTACAGTAGTTTCAACGCAAATGATTTAGCAGGTTGTAAGAGCCAGAAAACTACGTTCCTATGCCCAATGATACACCCTCTGTTCAATTCAAATTCTAAATTATCCATCTGTGAGGTAGAGTTATTGCATCCATCTGTGAGGTAGAGTTATTGCGACGAGCTGAAACCCTACCACCTTCATGTGAGCTGAAACAGGCTAACATCTCAACCGTATGGTTACAATTATCTACTCATAATAAATGGTTGTTCTCTACCACTCAAAATTATGACATCGACGAAATTTGCAAGGAGGATGTAACAACATACACCCTCCAGGGAACATCTACTGTCGAAATGAGCGATAATTGCTATATGAAGTCTAGGGATCTGATTATACGTTCGTACAATGAACAAAATTCGGTTTCTCACAATTTTTATATACCACCTATCAATATTTCACGATTTTTAACTAACATTACCCTTCCGGAAATCAAACGACCTAATCCACTGGCATTTATCAAATTCTCTGGCCAAGATGGATTCAAAGTCATTTCAGAACAAATAAAAGATATTAAATCGAAAGAAAATGTTCCCCTGTTGCCAATAAGCTCGCATAATATTCATCACTACACGGTGATTTATGCTATACTGTTTTTGATTTTAGGCTTTAGCCTATATCGCCTATTGAAATGTCTTAAAGCGAGGGGTAAGAAGACAGAAAATGTTAACGGAACCCAGGAAACTGAAGAATCCTTGCCAGGCCCATCCCAGATTCCTAGGAGAGAACCACTCACGTACCCATCACCGAAGTTTGTATTAACCACGGGTGTTTGACCAAACCGCTGTCCTTTCTCTTCCCAAAATACCTTTTCCCTTCCGAGAGAATAATACATAATAATATAAGTCGTTTTAGGTAGCAAATACATTTTATTTTTTATATAAATCCAATATTTTTAAGAAAGCTAAATGTCCTAAATTAGTAAAAAAAAAAAAAAAAAAAAAAAAACATTTACTACAAACTATATTGCAATTAATGTAAGTAAAAAAAAAAAAAAAAAAAAAAAACACTATGTTATAAAAAATAAGCCAATAGAAAGTAAGGAATTGTTTCTAAAATTGTTCGATTAAGTAATAATTTTGAAAAAAGTATAAGCGAAAAAAAAAAATCTTATTTAAGTAATAATTTTAATATAATATTGTAAAAAATTATTTGTCATACCATAATAGAAAATAAGTAAATAAGTAAACTGACCTGTACCTTTACACCCACTACGACTCCACAGAAAATTAACCTCTTCAAGGTAGTAATTTTCTTTTTTTTAGGGGGATGGGATGTAGTATCCACACTACATATCCCACAGTATCCCATCATATTATCTCTGGTTTCCCACACAACTTCTTTCACAGCAACATCCATTATGCTATCTTTACCCTAAACTCTATCTTTCGTAATCCAACATATCATACGTCCACATAAAATACCAAACAAATGACCTACAAATCGCGCCAATGCATTTCACTTGCACAATCCACTCCAATTCCGTAAACATTAAAATGCAACTCTTGCATATTGATACCCAAGCGACATACCTACCCATCAGGCACACTCATACGAAATACTACATGCTACGAGCACGAGTATACTATGAGTATCGTGTATCAATGAATGGTGACGTATGGCAACCGCTGGGAACGCGGAAAAGAACACAAGTGCTAATGACATGGGTAATGCTGATAGCGCATTGACTCATTTTGGGTACAACTCAGTATAGGCGAAATGCCAATAACCCGTTGCGACACATTGATGGTATGGCATATTCTTTGGATATTGCTGGACACTATGATTACGAAAATAGGTTTTTGGGATAAGAAATGCCTTGGATTGCTGATCTCAAGTGAATTGGAGGGGAACCAAACAGACCAAATTTTGGTATAAAAAGGAGTGGTTGAAAGGGTCAGGCAGAGAGTTGTTAAGCGATTACATGACAGTGAAGGTTGCAGCCAAGCAATAGACAGCGGGCCTCACTATCAAGAATCAAAATTAATAAAAAGTAGAAATAAATCACTTGTTTCATTTTACAACCTCTCCGCTAGTTCGCTCTTCTCCTGGTGACAGGAAAGCACGGCGAACTTGCGATATAACAAGTAGAATAAAGTATCTGCCCAACCACTACCAGGCATACTCAAACTTAAAACCGTGAAGCTTCTCCAGGGCTCTAGATCAGATTTGATGCCGTGCAGATTCCGACCTTCAATTGCATTTACCATTTAAATAGAACAACAACACGACACATCAGCACCAAGATGTCGAAAAATTGATCTCTTTTGGAACATTATTAATTTTTGTTTTATATTTTTAAAATGTAACAAACCAATTTATCCCCAACAATAAAATTAACACTTTCGTCATAGGCAGCACACAACTGAAAAATGACGTTGGCAACAAATCTTTATACCAATAGCTAAAAAATAGAAAATTAGCGAAACATTGCAGGATTTGGATCGAGGCAGGATTAGGAACGGCTACCTAACTCCCTAAATATAGAGATTCCCACACAAAAAGATTTTAAAGGAATGGATAAATGCAGTTTGTTGGGATTTATTATTTTTCTTTCCTTTTCGATTGACAGACGTCGCGGCATATACAACAAAGATTCATTAAAACGGGCGTATTTACATGCGAACAAAACTGTTCTTCGTCCCTTGTCGCGAACACGTTCAGGTGTGGCACTGTCATCTTTTATTTTGCGTTTTTAAAATAACATCTATATACCGAAGCCAATTTCTTTTTAAAACCTAAGCCAATAAGTTCTTATTTATGTTAATTGGTTTCGTTTATATGATGAAACCTTGCATGTTTAGTTTTAATTCTTGTAGGTAAATCAGTACCTACTTAATTCAAACATGAAAATTTGTGTTTAAAACTATAAAACAAAACTACCGTAGTAATTTAAAGGACAGACAAAATTATTATCCATAGTTGAAGGAGCGAATACAACGAGTTTTCTGCTTTGTTAGTTTTCGTTCCCCACATTAACGTTTTCAGTTTTTGTTAAGTTTACAGTAGTACATATTTGTTCTTTTAAACTTTCTCCTTATTTTTGCAAAAAAAGTGCGCATGTTATATAAAGTAGTTTAGAATATACGGCTTGATTGATGTAAAAAAAAAGCATAATAATCAGTACGTAGCACTGATTGCTCTTAAAAAGTTTATCTCCCTTTTTCAAAAATATTTCAAGTGTGCGGCATATATAGTATTCCTTATTAAATTACTATAGGTATCTTATAAGGAACCAAACATTTTTAAAACAAAACTATTCATAGTTTTTTACGTTCTTCAAATAAGTTAAATTTAAAAAAAAAAAACATACTTGTTTAATGCGTCTGCTTTCGCCGGTCCGTGATGTGAATTGTTTTCATTTACTGCAATTAAAACGGGAACATTGATGACAATGATGAGTTCAGCTATCTTCCTTTGGAAGTTATCCACTGATTTGATTCCTTACGATAAAGTAAAAACGAGATTTTCGACTTAAATATATCCGCCATATAAATTCCATTGAAATGGCAATAGACTTCGTTTTTATCCCATTTTAGTGTTTAAGGATCGCCCAGATTTTGTGTCTCAAAAATTAAGTAAATATTACCGATTTAAATAGCCAACATTTTAACATTTTTCAAAACTCTGTTAATGTTTCAACCCGTTGATTTGATTCCGCAAAAATAAAGCAAATGGAACGCTTCAATTCAGATTTAAGTTACGCTCTATATTGGAAACATTCCGAGTCGACTTTTTCTGTTTCTCATTTTTGAACTCCAAATATTGTAGGTATTTAAGGGAATTTTCGTGACTGGTAAGCTAAATCCTTAAACCGTGGTGATGTTTCAAGTCGTTGAATTGACAATCGGTTTTTGCTTCTTGAATCTGCACATATTTTCTCAAGTTTTTCCGCATGGTCCGACAAGTCACATTGATTGTGTACTCTTCGTGGACATTTTTCCAAACATTTATAGCTGTCTTTAAAAATTGTGCTAGACTATCCAAACATCAGGTAAGCAAACTGTTGTTTTGTTCTGCATGCAAACGATTTCTATACATAGTCTGGTAGGTATTCCATCACCATCACCACTGATTACCGTTTGTGTTTGACCCGAATGCCAAGATATTCGTTAAGTAATAAGCACACATTGCCAGCGAGGTTCTCGTGCCGGTATAAGCACATTCTATGGCGATCAACGATTGTCCATGTATGCTTTTTTATATTTTAAGCAATATGCATCCTTTTCTATTTGTAAAATGAATCCTCTGCTTTTTACTTTTGCCATTAGGAAGTTATTCCTCCACTTACTATAAAAAAAAAAAAAAACATAAAAATAAAATTCATTTAAGCTTTATAAATAGTACCTCTGAGTTTCCAAATAATCTGTGATTGTGATTTTTTAAGCTGATTGTTAGCACTCTACATATTCGCACACGGTTTCAGGAAAATTATAACCCTAGTGTGAAGCTTTTTCTTGAATGGAAATTGTCAGGCACACTGGAAATGAAACAAAAAGTAAAAATGAATGTTATTTAGATAGATAAAATGATAGAAAGAATGATAGAAAAAATGGTGTTATTGTCAGAGCAAACGATTTGTTGGGATGACTTATATTTTGGCTTAGTTCCACAATGGGGGTTCACCAAGCATTTGAATAACAATTCAAAATTCGATTAGAACTAAGAAAATACTCGTGCTAATTATCGACGATCCTATTGTTACTCTATGATAAAAGCACTGAAGCAATGCTAATTTATATAAGGAAATCAAAGTTTGAGCTCTTATAAAAATTAAAAAAGTTCACACTTAGATACCTTCTCATGTCTGCAGCTTCTACAGATATAGATACCCACTCAGATGTTGACTATTTCTGTGATGTTTAAGCTGAGACATCCTGCTCGCACATGAAGCCGCTTATTAGTAATCGGACTGTGTGGCAGAAAACGTTACGCACGGTGAACTGGTAGCTTGGTTTTACTGTGAAGTTATCAACATGGTAATAAATTTTAAGGTTTCATTAACTCTAATGGAAAATATAGTCGAACTACTATTATCCACAGTAAAAGTTGGACTTATCAAGACTTCGAGTTATCCAAATTTTTGCTCAAAATTAAAACAATTACACAATTCAGTATCTGAAATATATATGCAAACACATTTTTTGCTTTTATTAAGTCTGATACGTGTTGCATTAAAGTACATAAGTTCTTACACCATACAAAAAATTATTGCATTTATTTAGTTATTTGGGTCTAGGATTCTATCTTTGATGGTTAAAGATTTAAAAACACGCTTCGATTTCGATGCCATGATCAACAATTTGAATATTATACAAAAAAACAACCAAGCAATAGCTAAATTTAAAAACACGTAATGCAAAAATATTGAAATGTGCGCCGCATGAAATAAAAATTTTCTGTAAGTATTCTTACAACTTGTAACCAGCAACGAAACCTTCAACCTACATAGGTATTATGTATGTTTGTATGTAGCAATGTAACTATGTAATGAGATGTAATATTTTTACAACTGCTTTGCATTGTAGTTTGCAAGACGGACAGTCAACGAAGTGCCCAAATTTATTTAACATACCAAAAGTTGCAACATTCAATATATTATATAGTATAGATGAGATATCAAGGTAGGTATATACATGTCTCTACATACCTACGTCTTTATCTTCACAGAACTAGTTTCATATGTGCACAAAAACACTACACAGCAAAAACGCAATTTCGAATCGATGCTCTGAATTCTGAAATCAAAATGGAGTATCGCCAAGTGGAGATAAAAATGTTTCCATTATTTTACAGTGGCCATCCAGTTACAAGAGATGTTATTTTAATGTACAGAAAATACAGTCGTCAATACAATTAAGGTTTTCATCTATTTTATATAAATGCAGGGAACGAACATATTATATGTTATACATTTCTATATATACGCACCTATAAAATATCCACAGCTAGCACTGCATTCCATTACTGAGTTTCTACACAAATTCTGTTCCAAATTGATAAGGAGTTTATTGATGCAAATAATATTGAACATCAATATTATTTGATAATCAATTGAACAACACAAAACTGGCAATTTTGGAACAACAATACACAACTTCTAAAAACGAGACAAAGAATCACAAATCACTTTCACAATCAACTGAATGAACTCTCAAGCGGAAATAATTTACGGACTGAATCTGCTGAATGCCGGTCACCAGGGCCGTGCCATAATCATAGCATTTTTGTATAGCCGGACACTCATACTTAAGAAAATGATATGTACAGAACAGACTTGAAGTTGCGCCGGTTGATGAATTTGAGTCTATGTTCGGCCGACTTTGAACTACTTAGTTACACAGTGTTCACATCGTTTAAAAAGGGTTTATTAAACTTTTGAAATTTTGTTGCATCATATAATTTTACTGATATGATTAGTTACATCATCGTTATATGATAATATAGTAAATATAGCATTTTTTACGTTTTCTTTTACTTGGGATTCAGTAGAGTGTTAGAAAAAAATTATTCGAGAATAATCATTTAGCGCAATTAACGTGCGGCCGACTTCTTCATTCATATTTCATATACAAGGATTCACCAAAAACTATATTCCGGCCAGAATAGGAGGGTGCTCTCGGAGAGGATTTTCTATCAGAATGTGTGGGGAAAATCGGTAGGTTTATGGAAGCTGACGGTCTATTTTATAAGGTTTTTGCTGTGCAAGTCAAGAGTGCGAATCTTGTGCCGGCTGACAGTGAAGTGACTTTATGTCAGTGCTCCCACTTAAACTAAAAAAAAACATGGTTTGCTACCCACTAATAATGTTTTTGATAAGAATAAGGAAATAATTGTAACAAGATACTATTCACATGAGAGCTAATGCACATAGGCGGATTGCGATAAAATCAATTTATTGGCATGTATGAATTGAAAATTCCATTTTGTTCTAACACAAAAACTCTATATTTATTTAATGTTACATCTTCTAGTAAAAAAAAAAAAAACTGATTCTTTAATGATTTAAATAGCGAAATTGACAGTTACATACATTTTTCCACGAATTGAAACGTTTGCCGCAAAATGTCACACTTTATTCACAATCCATTCACATGATCGCGAACTGCGAGTAGGCGAAGTGTTAATAAATCGATTTAACTGTATTTATGAATTGAAAATTGCCATTTTTTTTTGCTACAAAAGCATTATATTTCATTAATCTAACATCTAATCTACAAGAAAACTGCGTCTCAATTGATTTAAATATCGAAATTTACCATTACATTAATTTTCTCGCGAATTGAAAATTCTTGTTGCGAACTGTCACACATTATTCACAATCCACATAAAGCAGTCGCGATCCGCAAACCCACGATGAAAAATTCGTTCGTACTTAACCTTCAACACTGCAAATGATTCGCGGGTACCTGCGACTAAAAAAGTTTTCATGTGAATGAAATGTCAGAATCTATTGATATTCACCAGTTCGTAGATAGTTCGCAATTCGCTTTCATGTGAATGGTCCTTTACTTGGAATTGAATGAATTAGGAAAAGTAAATCAGACCAATCTGCAATCGCGATTTTGAGTTTTTGAAATATTTTATTTCGCTCTGGTAACACTATTGCTATGATGTATGCAGTATGTTTTATGAATTTTCATGTCTGATAGTCTGATTAAAAGTATAACTATGGGAATGGATGTATGTATTATGTATAATGGACATATTCTCTCTTCGAACAATAAAGTAGCACAATTGCTTTCTTATATTTTACTATTTAGATGTCCCATTTCCCATTATGTTCTTTTTCATCAAAGTGTAGAAAAACCATTGTAATGACGATAATCTTGCCGACCGCCATTAGTGTTAACTACCGCATACGTATACACAATTTTAAAAGAAATACATACCTAATGCTGAACAAAATAATGTTTTCTGAATATTTTAAGATTCAGTCAGAGTGAAAGAGAGTGCATAACCCCCACGGGACAGACGATACACACCAGCGGCATACACTTGGTGGCTGCATTTGTGTAGGTACCAGGTCAGTTTGTTCAGATTCTTAATTTCAGTGAGCTTTAGGTTTTAAGAAGTGGCGTACTGCGTACGTATCGATTAAGTGCGGGTAAAATACAAAGTCACGCAGTAATATAATGTTCCCCACAGACAAGTTTATTAATAATATTGAGAGAAACCCATGTCTGTGGAATACAAAGTGCGGTGAATTTGCACGTCGCGATTTAAAAGAAAAAGCATGGAACGAAATTGGGGGAGTTGTGTACTATGATTGGGCGAACTTAAGTTCAGAAGAAAAACAAAAAAAAGGTAAGGATTGAAATAGTGAATTAAATTAATTTCTATGTCAAAAGCAAACAACAAAACTATGCAAACAGAGATAATCTGAAAATTGGTACCAGCTAGCAGCTGTAATACCTAGTTCTTATGTTGTGTCTTTTCGTGCTTCTCTTTGGAAACAAAGCTATGCCAGCCGCAGTTGCCACTTTGCTTATTTTGGAAGCGTTTGTTGGTTTACAAATGATTTTGCCGTATTTAATAATTGTTGTTGATTTTTATTCAATTTAAAAATATTATACCCAGTGTTTATGCAATAAGTTAAATTTAGTTTACAGACGTCAGTTTTCATACAAAATTTAAATGTAACCGTTGTGTAGCCACTTTTACGCAGCCTTTGTTAATACGGCGGTTAAATTTAGTTTACAGACGTCAGTTTTTACACAAAATTTAAATGTAACCGTTGTGTAGCCACTTTTACGCAGCCTTTGTTAATAAGGTGGTAAGTAAATAGGAAAGTCATTATCATTACCAAAGATAATGGAATTACAGAGATATAATGTCGTTTTCCCTTGGGACATTTTCATTTTTCAGATTCAGAGCAGTTTTTCTGCTCTCGAAATCAACTGGCTGTCAGATTTCTTGTTCCATTGGCCGTAAAGAGTCAGTTTTGAGAGTCAGAACAATTTTGCGAATCTCGATATCTGAGCGGGATTCACACCTTCTTACACTTACACCCAAAAAATTGGTTATTTGTCAAACTTTAAAGTGTGTTATAAAATACGTTTTTAGAGACAAGTCTGTGGTAAATAGAGAAAAATTTACATTTGGCCGTTGCAATGGATATCAACATAAATTGAGTGGATTTTTTTCAGCCTAAATTACAATTTAAGAACAGCAGATCTTAAAACACGCACCACCACATATGCGAAGAAAGAAAAATCTCGTTTTCTGTTCCATTGGGCACGAAAAATCTGGTATCTGAGAGCAAAATCTGAAAATCCCAATGGAAAACGACATAAGTTATTTCCTGGACAATTTTGGGTTGATTATCGTCGGGTTTTATTGCATTTCTGCATTTCTGGAGAATAAACTGGATGAAGCTCAAAGTCGTAATTTTTCCACTTAGTTGCTGGTTATCGAGGTCTGTCCTCTGCAGTTTCGACGAGAGTCGTCTGAAACGTTTGATGTCCCAGTTTTGAAAGCCATTAACTGTGTTTTATTTGAAAAACTCATTATAGAAAAAGAAACATGTAGATTCAATGATTTTTTCCAAAATTAAAAAAAAAACATACTGAATTAACTCTGCCCCTATCTGAATTTCTTTATCGAGCACTAAACCCAGATGGTTTTATATGCCTTTTAGTTTTTGAAAAAGTTACTTGGCTGAGACAGACGTTCAATAAAACATCTAAACTAACTAAACTACCGTTTTTTTTTTGTTTTTTTTTTTTTTTTTTGTAGCCATTTGATATAGGTAGGCTGGTAGCTCCAGCCTGCAGGTCGTTGAGTTGTATTTTTGATTTTCTTGTTGTTGTTGTTTTTTTTAAAGAATTTTCTTCAAATGTTTTTAGTCAATAGATTTAAAATATCTTAAATACCAAGCTAACAACAAAATATTTAAAACAGTTGCAGAAATGAAAAAGAAGTGGAATAATGTACGAGACTACTACAGACGTGACAATCACCCCGATAATATAAACCCCAAACGAAGGAAATACGTTTTCACCGATTTACTAGAATTTCTCGATCCTGTTTATGATATCAGAGGGTAAGTTCGTTAACAAAATATTTTATTATACCTACTCATTTGCTATTTATTATTATTCTTTCAGAAGTTACTGCGACACCCCCAATCTGACATTACCAACTGCAAAAGAGACAGAGGACGATGAATATGAAAGCGTTGAGGAATATACTCCCACAAAAGTTCTGAAACCAAAGGCGATTTCCAAAAAACTTAAAATCAAAAATAAAAAGAAACCTTCTAATGCTCAGAAGAAAATTCAAAATATTAATATCATAAAACAAATGCCGTGCGCCACTGTTTTAGCTAGTTCTACTACCGAAGAAAATCCTCATCTTTCGTTTTTGAAGAGTTTTATTCCCGAAATGGAAGAGATGTCGCCATACGAACGACTAGACTTTAAGGCAGGGATGATCAGCCTGCTGAGAAGTGTTAAATTTCCTTCTGCAAAGGAAGACCACAATGAAACAGTGCACGCCACCCACCTCACTGCTAATGGTTTGGATATAAGACAACCACCAGATTTCCTTTCTATTCGGTTGGCATCATCCTCAGCAGTCTCGCCACCTCCGTCTCTTGCTGTTTCTACAGAACTAATATCGCCCAAGACTGAGTTATTTACTGAAGAGTTCTGTTAAATCAAACTCTTATTTTAATTATAAATGTATTTTTGTTTATTTTTCTTGTGGACCTGTTTACCATGAAATCTCAAAGTAAAGCCAGTGTTTGTTCTGCATAAATGAAATGATAAATAAATGACAGGGATCGAACAATACCTTATCAAGTGTTCTGCTGATTCAAAGTTTCGGGGCAAACGAAATTAGCTTGCTGACTTGATGTGTCTCAGTTTGTTTAAATGCGCAGTCTGAGTAAAACCTTGAAATGAAAGCAAGTTCTTTATATCGTACTCGGCAGAGAGGAAATAATTAAATGAGATGGATATTTTTTGCATTTGCTTTTATTCAACTTTTGGTATATACAATTTGACTTAAGGCTAGGTAAAAAAGGGTGGTGTATAATAAATATTTAAATGCGTTGGCTCAACAATAGGGGCCCAACGGTATACAATAATGTTAGTTTTCTTAAATCTATTTTATATAAACTGTGGCTGTCTTCTCTGATTCATACTCGTAGTAGGTATGCATCGTTGTCTGGGTCGACCTCAGGGTGTTCAAGTCCGGGTGTTGATATATGAGATGGATATCTTTCGCATTTTTGTTTTTATAATTTCATCCTCCGTCTGTGAATACGTGTGAGTAACAAAAAATCATGTTGCTAATGGCCGACCGAAAATCATTCGATTGGTCGCTCTCAGAGCACTTTTTATGTTCGTTTGGCACAAAAAAAGAAACCTTTTTCAGATTTTGCGAAATTGATTATTTCTCAGATTTACCAATACAAGTACATTTGAGTTTGACAACTGGTGGAGTTTGTTTAGGCTTTTGTGAAAGGCATTGCATCGGGTGAACCTATTTAATATAAATTTTAACCAGTGAATCGAAAACGCTTTGAAGTGTCGAAGGCTATACATATTCAAATCGCACGAATATCAACACAAAAAAGAGCAAGTGACATTTTTAAGTTCGATTAGCCACAGGCACACGAAATCTGAAGTCTGAGAGAAAGCCTGAAGAAGACCAAACGAACACACAACTGCCATTTTTACAGTCTTCCATTATTACTACAAAAGTAAAGGAACAAACATTATGTCTTAATAGAAAAGGAAATTATTGCAAACAAGTATATTTTTCTATTATGCTTATTTTAAGCTTTTAATAAAAACGGTTACAGTTTTCAAGTCTTTTATTTGAAAACAATTGCAATGTAAAAGAAAATAACGAATGCTTTTGGTGCTAGATCTAATTTGGATAGATAACACGGTTTTTTTTTTTTTTTATTATTTAGAATTGTAATGTGGTATTCGTTTGGGCGCTCTCAGAGCACTTTTTTTGCCCTCAGAGCAATTTTTATGTTCGTTTGGTACAAAAAAAGCAATCTTTTTCAGATTTCAGAGCACTTTTGCGAATCTAGATATTTTCTCAGATTTGCCCTCAGATTTACCAATACAAGTGCATTTGAGTTTGACAAGTGGTGGAGTTTGTTTACATTTTAGTGAAATATTTCTACAGGAAAGAAAGGAATTGCATCGGGTGAATCTATTTTCGTAAATTATTTGTGTACAATTATTTAGAAATCAATCGGGACGGAAATTTCGAATTTTTTAATACAAAATTTAACCAGTGAATGGAAAGCGCATAGAAAAGTGTCGAAGTCTACACATATTCAAGTCGCACGAATATCAACACAAAAAAAGAGCAAGAGCGTTTTTATGTTCGATTACCCACACGAAATCTGAAATCTGAGGGCAAATCTGAAGAAGACCAAACGAATACCACATAAGTTCGGCCCTAGCGTGGTATCCGTCGGAACGGAAAATTCTCCGATTATATACGATTCGGAGGATGTTTGCTGCGAGGTATTCTTCGGAACAACTGTTCGGAGAATTGTTCCGACATTTTGTAACGCAAATCGGCGAATTACGTTGAAGTGCGATGAAGTGCATATTTTTGTTAATTTTTTGACAGCTAGGTTCCGATATCCTCCGACAGAAATTGGTTTCGGAATTTGTTTGCGATATCCTCCGACAACAATCAGCAGCGGAATTCATTTGCGATTTGCACTTTTGCAGTAAAGTGTTAAAAAATGTGAACAATAAAAAGAAAAAACAATACAGCAACGCATTTCTTGTATTTGCCTCAATTTGTGTTTCCAGTGCGAAAAAACAAGCACCAAACAATACGTGGTTCACCCCCACGTCATCGCATTTCAATTATTATTTTCCGAAAACGGATACCCCGAATGCGATTTGCGGTTCCGACAGAGTATGCGCTGCGGAGAGTTTTCCGTTCCGACGGATACCTACCTCACTAGGGCCGATTATAGCGTAGAGTTATGCATTGCTTCAACAACGCAATGAACAATCATTGATATAAACATAAAGACTCCTCAAAGAAGGATTATTATCTGCACATTTATTGATGTAATAAAGTAATAATTAAAATTTAGTAATTTATAGCCAAAAACAATATTTTTTGGGAAAATTAAGTTAAATTTAAGTATTTCCATGTAAAATGCTGTTTTCATGTACATTCTGCACTTCCAATGAAATGTTAAATAATTATAGTGACGTTTTATGAAATACATGTGAACTAGTTTGGTTTGGTTCAAATCAAACAGCCGCCAATATTTCAAAAGTAATTGATGCATCTTTGCCTGGGCTTGTTACCTTAAATCCGTAGTATGTTGTTTAAGCTAGTTCACAACAAAGATAAATCGAATTCCAATTTTAAGGTAAACAGGAAATTTTATTTCATTGACTTTTATAATTTACAGCAACAGGAATCGTTTTGATATTAGTTGTTCACATCCATACAACTGCTGACTATTTCCACGCGATGTATGATTTAACAGTCTCCAAAATCCGAGGGTACTGACTGAAAATGCAACATCCACAGTACGAGCAGGACAATACAGCAGTGCCCTCTATTCTGGATTGTACATTTTTTCTAAAGAACACCCAGTGGCTGGCTTCTACTCCCAGAAATATGTAAATTTGATCGTATCTACATTCGTCGATTGTGAATAGATTTTCATTTCCGGAAAATATGCGCCACTCCTTGTAGCGGATATGCGTTCCAGGCTCTAAAGCAGATCGTTCCTTGGAAAGAGTTCGCATATACTAAAAAAAATACAAAATCAATTTTAAATTGATGAAAATAAAAACAGATTGTTAGTTTTGTATAACTTACCCAGTCACTAACTTGGGATACAGTTCCGCTGGGTCTGTTTCTTTTTCTTGTCATCATTAAATGCTTCTCCTGTGATTGCCTTAAAGAAAATTGAACATTATTTAAATTTGTAATTATGAAACTGGCAACTACTATTATAGCAACAGTCAAACTATTGTCGTTGTGCATATTAAGTATATTATGTAATTTATTGCTAAGGAATTTTCTTACTTACATGTAAATCAAATGAATTATAACGAACTCGGCATGTTTTGGCATCATTTTTCAACACTTTGTTCTGTAATAAGTTCTAACAATAAACTGAGTGGTATTCGGCAGATGAATCTCATATTTATACACACATCTTTTTGTCGGATGTAAAATTCAAAATTCTACCTGATAAGCTGCGATCGAAAGTCCTCTCCCTATCCTTCGAACTCGTTACGGCCTGTGCTGTGCTAATTAGTTTTCATAGGAAATTATTAATTGGTTTATGAGTGGTGTTGCCAGGGTTTGAAAAATTAATATTTTATTTGGGTTGTGTTATTTTTCAAGTATTATTTTAAGATACCTAATATCGCAAAGGATTTTCTTGGAAATACCTATATTCAGTTGAATTTGGAGCTTTCATCTTTTTTTATTCAGCTTAGTTGTATATATAAATGGAGTGACAAAACTAGTTCTAAATGATGAGCTAAAATTTAAACATAAATAATTTATGAACGATATCACTATAAATAGTAAAACACTTAAATTTTATGGAAATAAGTGACGCAGTTTGGGCTAAGACTTTTTTAAGGTACCTAATTTAAAACTAAAACCATTCAAAAATCTAAAGTTAACTGCCACCAGTGGATACAATTAACAGGCATATTTTCATAGAACTATCGATCCTTGAAAAATTTCCTATTTTTTTCTTGTTTCCGGGTATTCCAAAGTAAATATATTGTTTCCTAATAGCTTTTCTAGCACACTTTTGCATTATCACCTGTAAAACGGTCACCTGATTTTTAGCAATTGAGATTTTGAAGATTAAGCTTGTTTAGATTATTCACCCCTATCGAGGTATCCGTTCGGAAAAAATTCCGATACGAAAGTGAAATCCGATCGGAACTCAAATTGCGTTTGAAGTATCCGTTTCGGAACAAAATAAATGAAGCATATAAAATATTCCGCGGCAATTAGTTGTCGGAGAGCGACAAAAGTGCGCCACATGTCTTCGGAGACTTTTTCCGAGAGTTGTATCGGAACGGATAATATCTCGAATGGAATTTCTCCGATTTCATACATATCGGAGAAAATACCTCGATAGGGGTGATTAACCAAGTATTTAGAGAACTTCTTGAAAAATAAATTTTGATATCTGTTATAAAATTTTAGTACCTGGCAGCACTGTTACTTATTTTAGGATTATTTGCCATGCTTCTCTGAATGACATTTCAGGAAAAAAAATTAGGGTCGCCTATCATAAAAATGGATCCACAAGTGTTGTCAAAATCGTTTCTATTTCACGCGAATTATTACGGGAACCATTTCATATTACCTGGCAATAATCTCATGATTGTTTTTCTTTCTACCAGCGGCCAGCATGTAACTAACTATTTAACACAAGCACTATTTGTATTAGTCGTTGTTTCTTTAAACTTATGAGTAGGTAATAAATATTAACGACATTTATTATTCACACGGATGTGTCGATCCTTCGGTGTAGAAAAAGGATTAAGACCCGTTTGCTAATACTACTCTAGCGATTTAATGTGGTTTTCGTTGTTTTTGTTGCTCTCAGAGCAATTTTTATGTTCGTTTAGTACAAAAAAAGCAATCTTTTTCAGATTTCAGAGCACTTTTGCGAATCTAGATATTTTCTCAGATTTTCATCAGATTTACCAACACAAGTGCATTTGAGTTTGACAACTGGTGGAGTTTGTTTATATTTTCGTGAAATTTTTCTACAACAAAGAAAGGCATTGCATCGGGTGAATCTATTTTCGTAAATTATTTGTGTACAAATCAATCGGGACGGAAATTTCGAATGTTTTACTATAAAATGTAACCAGTGAATGGAAAGCGCATAGAAAAGTGTCGAAAACTACATAAGGCGTTTTTCTTTTTTAGTTCAGACTTCAGAGCTGAACACTGAACTGAGCTCGAGCATTATGAGCGTGCTCTGAACCGAGTGCGCTCAGAGCATTCTGATATTTTTTTGTTTTTCCTGTTTTTTTTTTTCTGTCAAATGTGACTGGAAGTGTGCTTGTATATGTGAAATCATCTTTTTCCTCAGGCTGCTCAGTCAATTTATTCTGAGCTCATAGAGCGCGCTCTGATCATGCTGTGAACTAAAAAAGAAACACAAATTTGAGCTCTGATGTATCTGAGCTAAAAAAGAAACACGAAATTTTTGTATAACAGTTCAGGTTCTGCTCTGAACTAAAAAAGAAAAACGGCTATATATTCAAGTCCAACGAATATCGACACAAAAGGCGTTTTTCTTTTTTAGTTTAGAGCTGAGCACTGAACTGAGCTCGAGCAATATGAGCGCACTCTGAACCGAGTGTGCTCAGAGCATTCTGATGTTTTTTTGTTGTTCCCATTTTTTTTAGGTCAAATGTGACTGCAAGTGCGCTCGTACATAATATGTAATCAGCTTTTTCCTCATGCTGCTCACTCAATTTATTTTGAGCTCATAGAGCGCGCTCTGATTATGCTCTGAACGAAAAAAGAAACACAAATTTGAGCTCTGATGTATCTGAGCTAAAAAAGAAACACGAACTTTTTGTATAACAGTTCAGGATCTGCTCTGAACTAAAAAAGAAAAACGCCTTATAATAGTTATGGAATATAAAGACAAATACACCAGAGTCGCCTTCGAAAGTTGAAGATCCATTGACATGGATCCACATTTCTACATCAACTGTTCCCTTTTTCGAAGTACGATAAATTGATATAGCATATTAGTTTAGAGTTAAGTATTTATATAAGTTCAGCAAAGGACTCATTTCACCATGATGATCCTACATCTTTTTAAGTAAGACAGAATTTTTGAGCCCCGAGAACACTTTCTAGATGAATTACTAGTGAAGCGGCAGTGAGTTCAGAAAAGTCTTTGTGCTTCATTTTCGGTACAGGACCCAAACTTATTTATTAGAAAACTGTTTTTGAAGGTACCTAAGCAAATAATTTTTGTCAATTGAATATGTACCAGAAAATAGATTCACTTTCGTTTTTTTTATTTTTATGTATAATGCTTAAGAATTTCCAACATTTTATAAGCAGTTGATACAGTTGACGTTCAAATTTACATTGGGTCGAATGAATAAAAACTAGCATTTGCTTTTAGTAGAAGGTTTTGAAAAAGTAAACGACCTTAGCAAAATTAGCTAATTAGGTATTCACCGCCTGTACTATTCGAACAACTTTGACCCATATAGCTATCAGGGAGGTCATCTGTCTTTACTCGGCACCATGGAGCCTTCAAGCCCATTCAGCATGCCTTGATTCATCTCGTCTTGATATCATCTGGTACTCAGACGGTTCTAAGATGGAGCCAGATGGAATCTACGGTGAGTCGCCCCAGGTGAACTTGTCAGTCAGCCTTGGTAAAAACTTATCCATATTCCAGGCTGAAGTCCTTGCAATTTACCATTGCGCTAGAATAAATCTAAGTTCTAACACACGGGGTAAAACCATATTTGTCTTTTCAGACAGCCAAGCAGCTCTAAAAGCTCTTGACTCATCTGTAATAAAATCAAAACTTATCTAAGAAACATTCTTAGCCATCCACGAACTCTCTAAGAAAAACCTAGTCATCCTCCATTGGACCCCAGACCACAGAGGATTTGAGGGTAACGAATCAGCTGACTCGCTGGCCAAAATCGGAGCTACCACTCCACTTATCGGACCTGAACCCTTCTGCGGAGTCAGCAAAAACCATTTCAGGACCTGCATTAAGAATCTATCTCGCATCGAGTCGAACGAGATTTGGAAAAATACAGATGGGCAGATCTGCACCAACAATTTTTTACCTAAATTCTCCCCCAGAAAACCGCTCTCCCAAATTAATCTGGACAGAAATAATCTGAGGATCCTTACAGGAATAATCAGTGGCCATGGTCACGTGAAAAACATCTCCACCGCATTGGCGTCTCACCGGATCCTATCTGCAGGCTCTGTCTTGAGAGTGATGAATCCGCTCTTCACATACTCACAGCTTGATCCAGCAACTCTTGCTGACCTACACCCAGAGAAGATCCTTGTCTTCCTGAATGCCTCTGGAGTGAAAAGATGGCTCTAGGAACCTTCCTAGAGCCCTTTGAAGGCTCTCCCGTCTTCTAATATAATTAAATCTTACTATGAACAACAACAAACATTTTTATAAATGTAGTCCTATAACCGTGGATGTGCTAAGTAACTTAGGAATGTCTAAATATTTTCATCTACTAGAATATTTAGCCAAATAGTCCACAGTCCACGATCGCGTGACACAAAACAACAGCTGCTTTATAAAAGTTGTATTTATAAGCAAAACATCGAATATTCACAATGTAAGCTAAGATAGTTTATTGTAAAAAAAAGTGCGATACAAAATATTTAGCAAAAGGTAAAGTCTGAGTCAGCAAAATTAACTTGGAGACAGACTTGGATTGGTGAGCTAAGGGTCTAATTTTCCGTAACAGTTGAAAAGATCAATAGAAAATCAAATCACAATAAATTGACGTATTTTGAGGCTATAATGGTTAATACGCTATATGGCATAAATAATAATATGGACGATTTTATCAGAGTTAAGAAGGGCGCAAGGGCTGCTACCGAAACATTTTTTTCATGTTTTGTAATTAGAAATCATTTTCTTCGTTTAACTAAGAATCGCTTTAGCGACAGGGCCGCAGGATTCAATTAAAAATCTAAAACAGGATTAGTTCTAATGAAAAGTAGATTCACCCATTCAACGTTTTCTGTATAACTTAAAACCAGTTCGTTTTGTTGTCTGTTTTTGGAAATTGCCGGTGAAAGATACAGATAATAGACACAAATTGATTCGAAATAAGGCAAAGGGTACTACTCGAGCGCTCGAATTCGATGCATGCGCACTTTTTCCATCCCTTTTGGCTTTCATACGATACTCTTTAATCATTTACCATTACCATTTACCACTAAATTAGATTTTTCGATTTTTATTGGGCCGATCCCGGCGGTACTGCAATACCGGGCCAACCCGCGACAGAGGTGGAGCAAGCTCCTAGCACTCCATCTGATTCCAAAAATCAGTTTAACATTTGTTGTTCCCCGATGGGGAATCTATCAGATGTTAAGCTGATAAGAACAGATACTACACTTTGATCTTAGCCATAAGGCCGAGAAGCGATAACAATTCTCCGTTGAATGTAGCTACTCATCGAATTCTCTACAAAAACTGCCTATGAAGTATGAAATGAAATACAAAATTCCTGTCTGAATTTTTGTTGTTTTTGTCTCGATTTCGTTTCTGCTTTATAGCGGTGGACTCAACTCGTCGTCGTCACTCGTTTCATAATAGGTTATGTAGGGTAGGTAAGGTATACGTTGCATTTTTCCACTTTCTGTTTTGCAAAAATCAATATAAATACATATTCACAGGTAAGGTAAGGTATCCGTATAGTTACATATCGTGAAACGGGATTCGGATTGAGAGGGGTAGAGGAAGACGCAAGTTATATAGACGCAGTTATGTACCAATAAAGATGGTTTACGAATTGTAATAATGTAAATGGGATGGAAAGGGATAGGGTGTAAAATTAGAGTACCTAAACAAATATTCGTGTGTTTCTCTGTGCAGCTTTTCAAACTTGACTATAGTTACAGAATGAAGATTGCTGCATTGAGGGGATTGCCGGATTCCCCAGTGGTCGTGCTCGAGACGTACCATTTTTTACCAATTCGTTAAAAGTTAACACACAAAACAGAACCAAAATTTCAAAAACATGTACCTAGGGCTCTCCCTAATTTTATATTACTTATATAATAACGGCCATCCGACCTGTTAAGATTCTCTGCCTGAGCCACTGTAGCCTGCCATCATCTGCGGGCTCGGTTACTCTACTTCCAGTTGTTCAGACCAAGCGCTCTGACATCCGCGATGGCTTGGTCTTTCAAACGGATGTTCGGTAGTTGTACACCTTGCCTTCTCGAACCTGGGGCTGGTACCTATTTAAAGATCATCATAGTTGGAACATCCTCGCACACATTAGGACCGAAAATCCGTCGAAGAAGTTTTCTTTAAAAGAAGCCTAGTATTAGCAGAACTGGCAGGATGAGAGTTTTGTAAAGCAATACATTCTGTCCATTGAGTTAGGAGTTTTGAAGTTTGAACTCAATTGTTCTGCCAAAACCGATTTAGCAACGGTTTTCTATGGTAGTTTTTCGGCCGATCTCCACTAGGGTGTTATTCGTTGTGTTCATCATATGCGGCTTTCAAGTCGGTGAACAGATAATGAATCCCGACTTGTCAGTCGCAATTCGTTGGTCTTTCTAGGATTTTTCTGACTTTGAAAAAACTTGGTCTATAGTCGATCTGCCGCGCCGGAAGCCACACTGGTACTGGTATGTGGTATGTGCCGATTAGTGTCGTCTTTTTTGTAGATGTGTGTTTCGGTTCCGGTCTTGCAGTTTCCTATAAAACCAAACCTCCTGGTCTTCTCTTTTCGATCCCCTTGATGAAAGTTGGGTCTTGCCGTCTTGGGACTTGGATATCTGGAAACTTGAACTGGATTACATTTTTCTGATGCGTAAAGGTAAATAGGCGCAGTGAGGGGTCCCAGGTTCGAATCCCACAAAAACCCAAATTCCAACTTGGGGTTTTTTCCACTGCGCCACCTCTCGCGAACGTCTGACAAACATCCGAGAGTATAACTGTCTTTAGAGCTTCTCAATTAGCCGTTTGGAATCGGCATAAAATTGTAGATCCCTTCCATTCGTTCCAAAAATAAAACTCACACAAAACGAATGGTTGCGAGAAGCTAGGCCTTGGGTCCCTACGGACCTGTTGCGCCAACTATATATATATATAAAGGTAAATAAATAGTTTCCTGTTTCCTCCCTCTTCTTGGTTCTTAAGCTAAGTATCCTGCTCGCGCTAAATTTTATCTCCCATACAAAAATGTCTACAAAGATAAAATTTAGCGAGACAATTTAGCAAAGCAGTAAGCAGTTTGTGTTGTGTTGTTGCTGCCGGGTGAATTTATTATCTCAAACTATTTATTTATTTCTCTTTCCCAAGCTGTGTGTAGTCACATTAGCGGTATAAGTAAGAGAAGAGGCAAAACCAAAATACCCTTTTCATGGGATGAAAAGAAAAAAAAAATTGCGGGGCTTGTGGAGGAACGGCCAACTATATGGAACTTGCAGGACAAATCTCACTGGTTGATTGATTGGATTTACGCGACACGAAGTTAAGTGTCGTCTTCTACTTGCCACTATAGCAATTATTTCAGCTGCTGCAGCAATTATAACATCTTCTTCAATTCTTAATGCATCCATTGTTTTGCAGATATTTAAATATTGCAATGTCCTTGAAGTTTGAATTTATTTTTACTTGTATAATTAAAATGTCGTTTACCGACATCTGTCATGAACATATGGTTTTTGTCCCATCTATCGCATTTCAAAATTTAGCGACCATTTATCTTTGCTTGTGGAGAAACGGAGTGGAGACTAGTGACGCTAAAATTTAGCGCGAGCAGGATACTTAGCTTTACTTCTTACTTACCTAGGGTCCTAGGGATCATCTTCTTTCTCTCCTGCATCCTGGGCCCCATTTGGAGGAGTTTTTATGTGTCTCGCCAAAACGGCTCTTAAGTTTTTCCAGCGTTTCTTGCAGGCTTCCACTGAAATAAGAAAGTTTTTAAGAAGGTGAGTTGATCAATTTAGAGGGCGGGTGTCACTGATATAACATATAAGCCATATAAAGAGGGTCAATGAAGCATTATTTTGTGTATTCCTCAAGGACTTACTCTTAAAGGCATTCTATTTTCAAAAGACTATTTAAAATTTCACAAATGTGAATGTCATAATCTAAAAATAAACGACACACTTCTTAAGAAGTTTAATTCCAATATGTATTTGGAATGAATAAAAAGTGCTATAAATTTTTGGTGATTATTTATTATATTTATTTTTTTCTATAAGTACCATGCAATGAATTCACAAGACTGAAAAATGTGTTCCTTTTTTTTTGTAGTCAGTAGAAGGCTGAGTTATTTTTTTGTTGGAAAATAAAGAAAGCTTGAAAAAATCGTGTTTTTATCATTATTATAATTATTATTACAATTTATTGCTTTTATGGTAATGACGATTTTTTGACGATTTTTTGAGCAGAAAATGCAGATTTTGTTAAATTTTATCTGGCACCACTGCCTAGGGATCATCTTCTTTCTCTCCTGCATCCTGGGCGCGCCGCGTCTGGCTCGACGCTCGATACTCTTTTATCTCTCTTCCTTTGCCCTTGTTTTGGGCTGCCAACATTGTCTTATGTGCGTGCGACCAATGGACCCCCCCCTTTTCCATCAAGATACTATACTAGTTGAGATTCTGCTACCTTGCATCCCTTCATTCTTAGCAGCAGAGTTTGTTGTTGACGATTTTGCTTGTTTTTTTTTTCTTTTAATTTAATTTGTTACATATAAAATTATTAAATATTAAACCACTTCTAAGTCGTTTCATCCATTATACCGAGCGATCATCGACGACATGATGTCCATGCGAATGAACGCCGGACAACAGTCAAAATCTCACGCTGCAGATAAAACGATATACCTCGTCATCGCGGGTGCGATTTCTTTCGGATTAAATGAAGACTGACTACAGAAATGATCCTGTGAAGTATAGTCTTAATTTTTCCACCGCAAAACAGTGGTATACCTTAATTTACCTTCAATAAGCTAGTGCGAATTATAGAAACGAATACAAATGTCATCGCAGCCAAACCAATCTGTATTCTGTTTTCCGTATACGATATTTGCTGCGCAACCCGCAAGTAAAGTAAAACACCCTCCTTCTCCTTTCCATTTTCACATTAACGAGATAGCGAGATGCTAGAACGAAAACCCCAACCGAACATAGCATCTGAACTCTGGCTTGGGGTTTGCGATTTGGGTATCAAATCGACCTTAATGAGGGCGAGGAATGATGATGATAATAAAGCAAGCGCGAATTTAAACTTCAAAGGCTACAACAAAATTCATATCTATTCTGTTATTTCAATAATTTTAGGGAAATAACGTCAGTGACGTCAGGTGGTAGGTATTTTTTATCATTCAATTCGTCGACAATGCATAACAAAGTGGGTGGCGTATGGGGTGGGTTTTTTTTTTTTTTTTTTGGAACACATGGGATGTGGCATGTTGACAATTGAGCACCCACCCTGTGTAAGCCGTCGGTAAACTTCTATAAGACGAAAACGTTCATACGTTTTCGTGTACACGGCAGATCTGCTTATTGTTTCGTCTTTTGACGTGTTGGCAGGAAATTGAATTTTTTTAAAAAAAAACCCATAAAGATCCATTTGAAGTGGGAAATAACTTCACATAAAAAAGTGAAGTTATTTCCCACTCAAGGTGAAGTTTTTGCCCGTGAAGTTATTTCCCTGCTCCATATTAATACGCCAATTCTGGTTATTTTATTTTCAAAATTAAAAATAAATATTTGCCTGAGTCTTTATCTAAATATATTCAATGTGTAAGAGACTTACAGCGAAATAGAGACGATTAAAGACTAGACTAGAAATAGTAGATCACAAGATAACTATTTATAATGGGTTAAAACTTTTTAACTCGCTTCCAAATAGAATAAAGTCAGAGAGAAGTATCAATGAATAAAAACGTTGTAAATAACCTATTTTAAAGAACATTTTTGATCGTAGCGACATTTTTATGAAGATATGTAATAACCTACAGTGGACGTCATTAAAACGAATAACCGATATAGCGAATTAGCGATGTAACGAAAGCTTTTCAGATATAAATATAAGTACCTCTGTATAGCGAATTGTGTGTTGGTTTAGAAACCCTGAAAGTATTTAAATGGAAGGCCATCATCTGTTCAATTTAACATTAAACAAAACCTTTTAAATTAACATATTTTTCAATGAATTTTTTTTTTAAAAACCTAGTATACAAAATCGATCGATGTAACAAAAGCGCACTCGATGTAGTGAATGACATCAAACATTATATCATTCGTTATATTGGACGTCCACTGTACTTATAAAATGAATATTAACTTGATTGTAAATACTGTAAATAGCATTACATACCTAGCTAAATAAATCATATCAAATAACAAAAGAAAAAAACTCGATGACGTTATAACTCGATAATCGCTGTCCCAGTTTTCATGTTTTGGTTTTGTGCGTTCAGGCCTGAAGAAAATTCCGGACTTATTCGCATTTGTTGGCGTCCAGCTAGTGTACTATAATCAGTGTGACCAATTAAGCTTATTTCCTGCTAAATTTAGCAGGATTATTTTATATTTAGCCTTTTTTTCTGTCAAATCATGCAAGCATTTTTTAAGCATGATTTTAAGCTGTATCAGGTAAATTATCAGGATTTTGGTTAATCCAAATTAATAAAATACATGATTAAATAAAATCAAAGCAGACGAACCCTAGTTTGAACAAGGAAGCCATCACAATTCTCATTTGACAGTGAACACAGCCATTTAACGAATTCAGCCAGCACGAAGGGATTTTTATTTAATGTTATTTTTGCGAAATTTACAGTAGTCCCTCGACAATGTGAACTAATTAAAACAATGAGTTTTTTTTTTTTCGATTTCAGAGGGATTCACATTACTGGAGCTTTTTTTCAGTACTTACTCAACTGATTGAAACGACTTTGAAATCCATTGAAAACAACACAAAAGGCACAGTTTCAATATTTATTAATTCAGAAGAAAAACAAAAATTAAATATGTAAATAGGCAAAAACAGCAAGAGACAAGAGATTTATATTTCTTTCTTTTATAACTTTTACAAAAATATTCACATTTTAGAGGTTGACAATTTCGGAAGTTCACATTCTAGAGATGACAAGTGAAGTTTTGCCGATTCACATCTTAGAGAAATTCACATTATCGAGGGACCATCTAGGCTGGCTCCGAAGATTTTCAAAAAAGTCGCAGAAAAAAGGGGATTTCATTCAAAAACGGACAACACTGACCTGTCCACAAATGGGACAGAAAAAAAAATCAACATGCAGGCTATGGCTTAATAGCTAATTAATTACTAAACTTATGATAATAGCTGATAAAAAAAAGTACGCATCCAGTCCAGATCCCAATTAATTGTGAACTATTTCTTTCGTGAAGTATTTATTATGAGACATTTCGTGTTTCATACAAGAGCGTGTTTTTTATTTTCAAAATGGGGAAAAGTATCAACGAAATATAGAAAAGGGGTGGATCGGGTTCTGGACCTGGACAATTTTGGAAAAGTGCTCTCATTGGTGATAGAGAGAAATTAGGCGGAAAAATGCAACTTAAGTCGCATAAAGTCAGCTCTGGGGGACCATTGTCTTATTTTTTCTGAAAATCAGCTTTATTGTTAATTTTTTCGGTCCTTAGCAGGATTGTATTTCCAAAATTATTTAGCACTTTTTATACAAAAAAAAAAACATGCATAATATTGCTGCTGAACCAACTTAGGCATGATTTAAAATTCAAATATTGAATTTGGTTACACTGATAATGATAGAATGTGTAATGTGAATGGGAATGTGAAATATTAATGTCGGGACGGCGCGAACGCCATTCCCGGCTACCAAAAATTACGCGCACGAGTTATTCACATTAGGAACAATCGCGGAGGTCAATCCAACCGTATGTGCAATGGCAAAGACCTCACTCCGGGGGAACCGCCTTCATGATCATGGCATCCCCTACGCCAGGTAAGTATGCTTTCTCGTCGACATATCCGAGATTAAGTCAAATTTTCAGCAATGGGTAGCTGTGAATTTTAAACTTCAATCAAATAACAGAGCTATGAGCAAAGCAAAAATACAGAGCATCTACATCTACCCTTGCCACAGACTTGCATTCTACTTTCTATGTTCGTCCACCTGGACGCTGGACCTACCCGTATTTTATTTTTCACTCATTTCTATTTGTATTGAAACATTTTACTATTGGTAAAGCGAGGGTGAACATTTTCAAACATAAACAATGTTCCAATAAAGCTGTGCACTGTGCGATAGTATTAACCCACAGGTAATCGTTCGCAGATTTTGGGATGCATACCTACTCGTATACATTACAACCTCCTCTTCTACAAAAATCAATATCTACACCATTGTCAAATCCGAAGTAGGAACGATAATGTATATAAAGATGAAATGCGAATGCAAGTTATAAGTGATCCGCGTAATTCGTCTACTCTCCGTTCTAGTTCTTCTAGACAGAAAGAAAGCCACAGATTTCTAATAAACTTTATTGCGTTGCTGGCCCGTAAATATGACCAACTGTAACTATAAATGACCAAAGTAATTTAAGTCCGAAATATTTGTAAACACAGAACAATCAGACGAAAAGAAACACGCTTTCGGTTGCATAAAAATTAAGGTCGAGTGTCTTTTTTCATATCGTAAAAAAATCCCCAAATTGAATAAAAACAATGTGACCAAGAGAAAAATAATGGCCAAATTTGGTAACCGTGATTGTGATGTTGGGGGTAGCGAGGAAACCGATCTCGCACTTAATACAAAGCGTGAGGGTATAAGACCATACGTACGGCAGTGGCTAGAAGGATTATGTTTCAAGATAGTTACATCGTGACCCTGACCGTTGCAGAATTATAAAAAATCACAAGAAAAAGAGCCAATTAGAAAAAAAGTGTCATTGCGCAGAAAGTCTGGAGCATTTATTAATCTGAGCAGAACAAAGTTAAAATTACCGAAAGGAATAGTCTCTGGGTATTGCCTTCTGTGGGAACATGCCATGAGACTAGGCTTGGCTAATACGGATACATGCAAGTACTGTGAGGACATAAAATTCGCTGGGGACATCTCCCGCCATCTCTGAGAATATCAGGCAATTGCTCGGAATAGAAGGAGGCAATTCGGCGGGTACTTCTTTAGTAACTTACAGGAGGTTGGTTTCTCAAACAATGTTAAAACCATAGGTACTTAAATTCTGTACAGAAATTGAATGTTTGGTCAGATTGGTATAGGTTTTTGACAATCTCACAGCCCCACTCAACCCAACCTAACCTGGCCTGCTTCCAGTCCCGAAACCCCCTTGTGAATAGAACTCCAAACCGCAATCGTTGGTAAGTCCATCGCAAGTTTGAGGCCTCGATAGCTGAGCCTTGTCAGTTTCATCGGCGATTCTGTAATTAAATTTTTTTAATACGCTACAAAATGTATGGTGTTCTTATTATCATACACATAATTGAAAGTGGTTACGGTTACTTAAAAACAAAGATATGTTTATTTTAAATTGTACAGTTTTAAGTGCAATCTTGACGAGTCAAATGAATTTCCAAAAAGCCTTCGGCTGTTTGCGACTAGAACACTCATCCCTACCTTAATCCGAATAATACGCATACCCCTGAGACGAAGACTCCCTTGCTGACATTTGAAAACGCACACTTTCGTGAGTATTGTCCGGAATACTGGTTATGTCGTCAATTAAGCCTAACGCTCGCCTTTTGAATAGTTTCATTTGTGATTCTGTCATCTCATTTATTTCCGGTAAAAGACTCAGTAGAAACATTTTCCGTGGATTATTGTCGTCATCAAAACTATAATCTTGTTCTCGCCTTCTCTTTGGATAGTTCATAAACAACCTTTGAACTTCGTCGCTAGATTGCCTATGCGGCCTGTACGAGTGTTCCTCTGAATTTGATGATGGTGTTGGCAAATCGCCCAAGGAAGTAGCTTCTGCTTTAACTTCTGCCTCTAGAAATTCTTCCGAATCATCATTCTGCTGTGAGGACACCGAAGGTGAATGTCCGGACTCTGTTATGTTTTCGGGAGAAATTGGCGGTAGATGCCAGGGCTCTCTCGGATTGCCAATTTTAATAAATGGTAGAACAAACTGCATTACGTTGGTTAAGTAGTAGGGTTTTTTCACCTTAGCCCCATTTGGAGGAGTTTTTATGTGTCTCGCCAAAACGGCTCTTAAGTTTTTCCAGCGTTTCTTGCAGGCTTCCACTGAAATAAGAAAGTTTTTAAGAAGGTGAGTTGATCAATTTAGAGGGCGGGTGTCACTGATATAACATATAAGCCATATAAAGAGGGTCAATGAAGCATTATTTTGTGTATTCCTCAAGGACTTACTCTTAAAGGCATTCTATTTTCAAAAGACTATTTAAAATTTCACAAATGTGAATGTCATAATCTAAAAATAAACGACACACTTCTTAAGAAGTTTAATTCCAATATGTATTTGGAATGAATAAAAAGTGCTATAAATTTTTTGTGATTATTTATTATATTTATTTTTTTCTATAAGTACCATGCAATGAATTCACAAGACTGAAAAATGTGTTCCTTTTTTTTGTAGTCAGTAGAAGGCTGAGTTATTTTTTTGTTGGAAAATAAAGAAAGCTTGAAAAAATCGTGTTTTTATCATTATTATAATTATTATTACAATTTATTGCTTTTATGGTAATGACGATTTTTTGACGATTTTTTGAGCAGAAAATGCAGATTTTGTTAAATTTTATCTGGCACCACTGCCTAGGGATCATCTTCTTTCTCTCCTGCATCCTGGGCGCGCCGCGTCTGGCTCGACGCTCGATACTCTTTTATCTCTCTTCCTTTGCCCTTGTTTTGGGCTGCCAACATTGTCTTATGTGCGTGCGACCAATGGACCCCCCCCTTTTCCATCAAGATACTATACTAGTTGAGATTCTGCTACCTTGCATCCCTTCATTCTTAGCAGCAGAGTTTGTTGTTGACGATTTTGCTTGTTTTTTTTTCTTTTAATTTAATTTGTTACATATAAAATTATTAAATATTAAACCACTTCTAAGTCGTTTCATCCATTATACCGAGCGATCATCGACGACATGATGTCCATGCGAATGAACGCCGGACAACAGTCAAAATCTCACGCTGCAGATAAAACGATATACCTCGTCATCGCGGGTGCGATTTCTTTCGGATTAAATGAAGACTGACTACAGAAATGATCCTGTGAAGTATAGTCTTAATTTTTCCACCGCAAAACAGTGGTATACCTTAATTTACCTTCAATAAGCTAGTGCGAATTATAGAAACGAATACAAATGTCATCGCAGCCAAACCAATCTGTATTCTGTTTTCCGTATACGATATTTGCTGCGCAACCCGCAAGTAAAGTAAAACACCCTCCTTCTCCTTTCCATTTTCACATTAACGAGATAGCGAGATGCTAGAACGAAAACCCCAACCGAACATAGCATCTGAACTCTGGCTTGGGGTTTGCGATTTGGGTATCAAATCGACCTTAATGAGGGCGAGGAATGATGATGATAATAAAGCAAGCGCGAATTTAAACTTCAAAGGCTACAACAAAATTCATATCTATTCTGTTATTTCAATAATTTTAGGGAAATAACGTCAGTGACGTCAGGTGGTAGGTATTTTTTATCATTCAATTCGTCGACAATGCATAACAAAGTGGGTGGCGTATGGGGTGGGTTTTTTTTTTTTTTTTTTGGAACACATGGGATGTGGCATGTTGACAATTGAGCACCCACCCTGTGTAAGCCGTCGGTAAACTTCTATAAGACGAAAACGTTCATACGTTTTCGTGTACACGGCAGATCTGCTTATTGTTTCGTCTTTTGACGTGTTGGCAGGAAATTGAATTTTTTTAAAAAAAAACCCATAAAGATCCATTTGAAGTGGGAAATAACTTCACATAAAAAAGTGAAGTTATTTCCCACTCAAGGTGAAGTTTTTGCCCGTGAAGTTATTTCCCTGCTCCATATTAATACGCCAATTCTGGTTATTTTATTTTCAAAATTAAAAATAAATATTTGCCTGAGTCTTTATCTAAATATATTCAATGTGTAAGAGACTTACAGCGAAATAGAGACGATTAAAGACTAGACTAGAAATAGTAGATCACAAGATAACTATTTATAATGGGTTAAAACTTTTTAACTCGCTTCCAAATAGAATAAAGTCAGAGAGAAGTATCAATGAATAAAAACGTTGTAAATAACCTATTTTAAAGAACATTTTTGATCGTAGCGACATTTTTATGAAGATATGTAATAACCTACAGTGGACGTCATTAAAACGAATAACCGATATAGCGAATTAGCGATGTAACGAAAGCTTTTCAGATATAAATATAAGTACCTCTGTATAGCGAATTGTGTGTTGGTTTAGAAACCCTGAAAGTATTTAAATGGAAGGCCATCATCTGTTCAATTTAACATTAAACAAAACCTTTTAAATTAACATATTTTTCAATGAATTTTTTTTTTAAAAACCTAGTATACAAAATCGATCGATGTAACAAAAGCGCACTCGATGTAGTGAATGACATCAAACATTATATCATTCGTTATATTGGACGTCCACTGTACTTATAAAATGAATATTAACTTGATTGTAAATACTGTAAATAGCATTACATACCTAGCTAAATAAATCATATCAAATAACAAAAGAAAAAAACTCGATGACGTTATAACTCGATAATCGCTGTCCCAGTTTTCATGTTTTGGTTTTGTGCGTTCAGGCCTGAAGAAAATTCCGGACTTATTCGCATTTGTTGGCGTCCAGCTAGTGTACTATAATCAGTGTGACCAATTAAGCTTATTTCCTGCTAAATTTAGCAGGATTATTTTATATTTAGCCTTTTTTTCTGTCAAATCATGCAAGCATTTTTTAAGCATGATTTTAAGCTGTATCAGGTAAATTATCAGGATTTTGGTTAATCCAAATTAATAAAATACATGATTAAATAAAATCAAAGCAGACGAACCCTAGTTTGAACAAGGAAGCCATCACAATTCTCATTTGACAGTGAACACAGCCATTTAACGAATTCAGCCAGCACGAAGGGATTTTTATTTAATGTTATTTTTGCGAAATTTACAGTAGTCCCTCGACAATGTGAACTAATTAAAACAATGAGTTTTTTTTTTTTCGATTTCAGAGGGATTCACATTACTGGAGCTTTTTTTCAGTACTTACTCAACTGATTGAAACGACTTTGAAATCCATTGAAAACAACACAAAAGGCACAGTTTCAATATTTATTAATTCAGAAGAAAAACAAAAATTAAATATGTAAATAGGCAAAAACAGCAAGAGACAAGAGATTTATATTTCTTTCTTTTATAACTTTTACAAAAATATTCACATTTTAGAGGTTGACAATTTCGGAAGTTCACATTCTAGAGATGACAAGTGAAGTTTTGCCGATTCACATCTTAGAGAAATTCACATTATCGAGGGACCATCTAGGCTGGCTCCGAAGATTTTCAAAAAAGTCGCAGAAAAAAGGGGATTTCATTCAAAAACGGACAACACTGACCTGTCCACAAATGGGACAGAAAAAAAAATCAACATGCAGGCTATGGCTTAATAGCTAATTAATTACTAAACTTATGATAATAGCTGATAAAAAAAAGTACGCATCCAGTCCAGATCCCAATTAATTGTGAACTATTTCTTTCGTGAAGTATTTATTATGAGACATTTCGTGTTTCATACAAGAGCGTGTTTTTTATTTTCAAAATGGGGAAAAGTATCAACGAAATATAGAAAAGGGGTGGATCGGGTTCTGGACCTGGACAATTTTGGAAAAGTGCTCTCATTGGTGATAGAGAGAAATTAGGCGGAAAAATGCAACTTAAGTCGCATAAAGTCAGCTCTGGGGGACCATTGTCTTATTTTTTCTGAAAATCAGCTTTATTGTTAATTTTTTCGGTCCTTAGCAGGATTGTATTTCCAAAATTATTTAGCACTTTTTATACAAAAAAAAAAACATGCATAATATTGCTGCTGAACCAACTTAGGCATGATTTAAAATTCAAATATTGAATTTGGTTACACTGATAATGATAGAATGTGTAATGTGAATGGGAATGTGAAATATTAATGTCGGGACGGCGCGAACGCCATTCCCGGCTACCAAAAATTACGCGCACGAGTTATTCACATTAGGAACAATCGCGGAGGTCAATCCAACCGTATGTGCAATGGCAAAGACCTCACTCCGGGGGAACCGCCTTCATGATCATGGCATCCCCTACGCCAGGTAAGTATGCTTTCTCGTCGACATATCCGAGATTAAGTCAAATTTTCAGCAATGGGTAGCTGTGAATTTTAAACTTCAATCAAATAACAGAGCTATGAGCAAAGCAAAAATACAGAGCATCTACATCTACCCTTGCCACAGACTTGCATTCTACTTTCTATGTTCGTCCACCTGGACGCTGGACCTACCCGTATTTTATTTTTCACTCATTTCTATTTGTATTGAAACATTTTACTATTGGTAAAGCGAGGGTGAACATTTTCAAACATAAACAATGTTCCAATAAAGCTGTGCACTGTGCGATAGTATTAACCCACAGGTAATCGTTCGCAGATTTTGGGATGCATACCTACTCGTATACATTACAACCTCCTCTTCTACAAAAATCAATATCTACACCATTGTCAAATCCGAAGTAGGAACGATAATGTATATAAAGATGAAATGCGAATGCAAGTTATAAGTGATCCGCGTAATTCGTCTACTCTCCGTTCTAGTTCTTCTAGACAGAAAGAAAGCCACAGATTTCTAATAAACTTTATTGCGTTGCTGGCCCGTAAATATGACCAACTGTAACTATAAATGACCAAAGTAATTTAAGTCCGAAATATTTGTAAACACAGAACAATCAGACGAAAAGAAACACGCTTTCGGTTGCATAAAAATTAAGGTCGAGTGTCTTTTTTCATATCGTAAAAAAATCCCCAAATTGAATAAAAACAATGTGACCAAGAGAAAAATAATGGCCAAATTTGGTAACCGTGATTGTGATGTTGGGGGTAGCGAGGAAACCGATCTCGCACTTAATACAAAGCGTGAGGGTATAAGACCATACGTACGGCAGTGGCTAGAAGGATTATGTTTCAAGATAGTTACATCGTGACCCTGACCGTTGCAGAATTATAAAAAATCACAAGAAAAAGAGCCAATTAGAAAAAAAGTGTCATTGCGCAGAAAGTCTGGAGCATTTATTAATCTGAGCAGAACAAAGTTAAAATTACCGAAAGGAATAGTCTCTGGGTATTGCCTTCTGTGGGAACATGCCATGAGACTAGGCTTGGCTAATACGGATACATGCAAGTACTGTGAGGACATAAAATTCGCTGGGGACATCTCCCGCCATCTCTGAGAATATCAGGCAATTGCTCGGAATAGAAGGAGGCAATTCGGCGGGTACTTCTTTAGTAACTTACAGGAGGTTGGTTTCTCAAACAATGTTAAAACCATAGGTACTTAAATTCTGTACAGAAATTGAATGTTTGGTCAGATTGGTATAGGTTTTTGACAATCTCACAGCCCCACTCAACCCAACCTAACCTGGCCTGCTTCCAGTCCCGAAACCCCCTTGTGAATAGAACTCCAAACCGCAATCGTTGGTAAGTCCATCGCAAGTTTGAGGCCTCGATAGCTGAGCCTTGTCAGTTTCATCGGCGATTCTGTAATTCAATTTTTTTAATACGCTACAAAATGTATGGTGTTCTTATTATCATACACATAATTGAAAGTGGTTACGGTTACTTAAAAACAAAGATATGTTTATTTTAAATTGTACAGTTTTAAGTGCAATCTTGACGAGTCAAATGAATTTCCAAAAAGCCTTCGGCTGTTTGCGACTAGAACACTCATCCCTACCTTAATCCGAATAATACGCATACCCCTGAGACGAAGACTCCCTTGCTGACATTTGAAAACGCACACTTTCGTGAGTATTGTCCGGAATACTGGTTATGTCGTCAATTAAGCCTAACGCTCGCCTTTTGAATAGTTTCATTTGTGATTCTGTCATCTCATTTATTTCCGGTAAAAGACTCAGTAGAAACATTTTCCGTGGATTATTGTCGTCATCAAAACTATAATCTTGTTCTCGCCTTCTCTTTGGATAGTTCATAAACAACCTTTGAACTTCGTCGCTAGATTGCCTATGCGGCCTGTACGAGTGTTCCTCTGAATTTGATGATGGTGTTGGCAAATCGCCCAAGGAAGTAGCTTCTGCTTTAACTTCTGCCTCTAGAAATTCTTCCGAATCATCATTCTGCTGTGAGGACACCGAAGGTGAATGTCCGGACTCTGTTATGTTTTCGGGAGAAATTGGCGGTAGATGCCAGGGCTCTCTCGGATTGCCAATTTTAATAAATGGTAGAACAAACTGCATTACGTTGGTTAAGTAGTAGGGTTTTTTCACCTTAGCCCCATTTGGAGGAGTTTTTATGTGTCTCGCCAAAACGGCTCTTAAGTTTTTCCAGCGTTTCTTGCAGGCTTCCACTGAAATAAGAAAGTTTTTAAGAAGGTGAGTTGATCAATTTAGAGGGCGGGTGTCACTGATATAACATATAAGCCATATAAAGAGGGTCAATGAAGCATTATTTTGTGTATTCCTCAAGGACTTATATCGCCCTAAGTCGTATAGATTTGTCTGGACTAAGTGTATCTTGAATGCAAAAACTAGATTGGTTGGTAACGCCACTTTTTGTACGTCAGCTTCTCATACTTCGTACTGAGTATCAAAATTCTTAACTAGATTCGTCCTACCCCTTCATAGACGTCAAATGAAAAAGCAGTTATCATGTGAACGATCTAGGTCCAGGTCAATCAAAAATAAGCCAAGTCATATCCCAATAACACCCTTAAGCCTAGTGCGCAGCTGTTTCGGAACGAAATTTTCTGTGGTCTCCAAATGGTAGCAAAACGTCTGCGAAAAGCAGCGGAAAATAATCTGTGGGGAATTCCACCAGCTGCTACACAAATAGCTGCGTTACTAAATAGCACTGGCTATTTGTATCCATTTTAGCTACTCGAATTTTTCACTGGCTTCTTAAAATTGTCAGTTGAGATTTATCCCAGGCTATTCGCTTTAAAGTTTGGCGATATTTACGCTTTTTTTTTGTTAACTCTGGAAAATGACAAGTCTCTCAATTTCGAGCTTGCGTCGTATCGTTGTTTAATTTACTGTTGCTTTAAAAGCAATTTAATCAGAATAACTGCATTAAGAATTACAAAACTAATTTGCATTTTTGATCTTCATGTTTGAGTCTGGCGTATTTTGGCTCCAAGCATTTTCAAATTGGGCTCCATTTCTCATATAAAGCTGGAAGCACTGATTACAAGTGTCAAATTTTCAATCAATCGGGACGTTCAGGTACCTATATAGTTTACTATAGTTGACTTGATGTATCTCAATTTTGATTGGCTTAGATCGGTCATATGAACAGCTATTTCAGTTGACGTTTATGGAGGGGTAGCCGACGAATCTAGTCAAGAAATTCCTAACTGAATGTGCACAATAAATGTGTGCGAAAATATAGTCGAAAACGGTCCAAGCAATCTGCTACAATTACCAACTTTAGCCATATTATATGCAGGGGTTGCGGAGACGAGGAGTTACACGAGGACACACCTCACTTCCTCTGTCAATGCCCTAGTCTCTGTCACTTGAGGAATAGAACACTTGGAAGATATTACTTCCATGACATACAAGAACTCTCAGATGTCTCTTTATCCAATCTTTACAGGTTCATAAATACATCATGATGGGTGGACAAGGTCGAGTAACCGAGAGGGAACAACGCTAACGCCAACAACATCGGCTAACCCCAATAAGGGCATCACAATGGGTCCACATGGACCTAAGTGGGGTGCGGCAGGACTCGCTTTTGCTGTACCCACCCATAAACCTAACCTAACCTAGCCATAATTTCGCAGCAGCAGCGTTCTGCAGAACAAACAGGAGTGCAACATTTTTCGTTCATGATTGTGCCATTTGTTGTCGGATTTTTCATTCCGAAACAGCTGCATACCAGGCTTTAACCTCAAATATATGGGAATTATCTTTATAGCAGCGGATGTGATCACCCTGTCATATCTATAAATAAATACCTATCTTATTCACAATAAATCAATGTCAATTATTATTTCCGAAGAACAAATATCGTTAGATGCGTTTAAATGCAACCATCTGGCAACAGCGGTTGCCACCCACCCCGCCCTCAATTCACCGAAAACCACACCGATAACCGAATCAAACCATAAAACGTGTAATAACTTCATTAGGCTTTGCTCACAAACGAACGATGCTGATATAACCAGATAACCTAGTTAAAATAGTTACCTATCTTTCTCTTAGCAAAAACTCACACTACTACCTAATGTAAAATTTTAAACACGTCACTTCGCTCTACATAGACACCTTTTCTTTTTTTGCATGCGTCAAATCAAATGGTAAAACAGATACATTATACGCAGGTATTCGTATCATATCTTTTCGTAATTCATATAAAACTTAATGCATCTTAAATTTCAATGGAAATATAAATCACCAACGACCAACAGAACACCGCCAGCCAGCAAATGAGCAAAGAGAAAGAATGACAGAAGAATTTCATTTCAGTTCCATGTATACACAAATTGCCATGCATTGTTTCCGCGAAAAAGCTTTAAAGCTAAACTGGAAGCGACGCAATTTAGAGAAAAATCCCAGATCAAAAACCTTAAGCAAAACAAAATATGAAGCGGGACATTTATTGCATTTGCTGTGTACTTCTTGAAGTTTGCAAAAACAGAAATAATAAATGGGAGCTTGGTAGGTATAAATAAATAACATCAAAAGTAAGTAGACACAACCGCGCACTGTTTACCTGTCATATTCATTTCTCTCCCAACTTTTTTCCACCCTTCGTCAACTACATCTTTTCGAGAATATTCGGGTAGCTTGTAATTGTACAGAAACGGATACTTTTTTATTTGTCCAACGAATTTTATATTCTGCGTTTGTTCATCCATTGTTATTGTAGGTATAAATTCTTACGTAATATTTTAGACACTGCAACAAAACGTGAGACGTGACGACAGTCGGCAACGGGAAAGCGACTGTAACTGAAATGTCATTAGAGTTGCTTGCCGAATGGTTGGCGATGCGTTGACTGCTGATGCCTTGCCAATAGTCAGTGTGAGTGCGATAGAGTAATACTCTGAAGAATCCGCAATGCTTGGCTCTTTTGCTTTGGCTTATAATAGATAGGTAGATACCCTATCTAAAGAGAAAGCAAAAATTCATGAGAGGAATATTCAACTGAAGAAACAAAAATGCGATTTGTTTATTTGGTGGTGTACAAAATCGATTTTTTAGAATCTGTTCTGTTATCATTTGTAAATCAACTGGTGTCGCTGGTTTGATTGCCGCATGAACCAGCGAGGTACGAAAGATTGTGTTTATGATTGCTTATGGGAGGTCATAGAAAAAGTGCTTTCGGAACAGTGCAGTGGTGGCGGTCAGCGTTGCCATTATGTGGGGAAAATATAAAAAGATAGGTTTTTGTTTTTCATGAAATATTTTACGAGTGTGGCATTTCCCAATACATTTATTTGGTAATGGAAATTATTTTTCTATTGCAATGTAGGAGTAGGTATACGTATATAATTTTTTCTTAAAAAAATGTTTGCAGAGTTTTAGTTAGTTTGCACTACGGCTAAATATTATTCGTAAAAGAGTTTTGTTCCTAGTTTGAAAGCATTTGGTATATTTTTGAAAAATTCCAAAATTTTAATAAGAAAATTTGGATTTTAGTAACCATAAAATCATAAAACCAAGTCCAGGTTCTTACCTTTCTTTTAGTTTTTGACCAAAACACGGTCGTGCCTAGTAAAACATCATCTGCGATCAACATCGTTGCTGGTAACACGATTTGCACGGGTGAATGGATTTCGACTTCGAATTCGTGTAATATTTGAAGACAAATTGAGCGATTCACTCTCTCATGTCGCTATCACAATAAAAGAACAGTTGAGTATCAATAAAGAAAATTCGTATTACGTTTTTGAAATGTATATTTTTATTGGTTTTTTTTTTTTTTACAAAATTACGGGTCGATGTTGAAAAGGAATTAAACGAGCTGTATGTGCGGAATTAACGAAATTCTTTTCTAATTGAAAGGTCCTTGTATATGCTGCTGTTTATGAAATATAACATCGTCCAAATGTACAATTTTTAATGAATCTCCCACATAGATCCAATTGAATTTAAGCGATGTCATTGCTTATGATGGTTTTAAGGGAATCGGGCGATCGGTATAGACCTGCGACTTTAGAAAATCTTACAAGAAAAGTCTACGGTCAAATCGCACGATTTTGGTAGCCAATTCACAGAGAGTTAAACTTAGCCTCAAATGAAAATAAAGGTGCAAAATAAATTTTTTATGTTCTCCTCAAGAACCTTTTCGAAAGTGGCAACGAAATTCTTCCTCACTGTATCAAGGAGCAATCTCCACCATGTAATTCTAAATGCAGCTTCGCTGTTTCCTCTTCTCGAATGCTTGTAGTTCAATCAGTCAAACTCTTCCACATACTCGGATTCAACAAGAAGATGATTTAACTAATTTTCCTAGTAAATTAGGAAAATCCTCGAGTTAATCAGACTTTTCGTACCACTTTTTTGAATCTTGAATTATGTATTCCATTTTAACTACAAAAGTAAAGGAACAGACCTAATGTAAATACGAACAGTTAGCATTTTTAATAATAAAAAAAATAGATACATATTTTGTATTTAATTTGAACAGTTTGTCCTTTCCATGTTCTTTGTTCTTTTTTTGTTTTTTTAATATCTACGAGTATCTATGTAGTTGAAAAAATTATAGGTGTTTCTTCTCTAAGCTGACAGTCTTTTCTTAGTTATAAAATAATTGTTTTTTTTTTTTTTTTTTTTTTGTTGTGGGTACACTCTCTCCGATTAAGTTCGTGTTATTTTTTGATTTGTACTAGATATCGAATATTAGAGCACAAAAATAAGAAGTTGTAAGTAGTGTTTTTAAACGTCCTTATGAAAAAATTAGCAGTTATTTCGCGTTGTGCCGACGCGACGTGCCGTGCATAGAATATCTAATTTAAGTTATATATTCATTACCAAAATTTACCCGATTATTTGAAACGCCTTAAATAGAAACTTGGTAAAGCGTGGAAATTTTACCAAGTTTATTGACATAAATATGTGTAGGTAAAACTGGTTGAAACCGCAGACAAAGGATTTTTTTTTAAGTGTATGAAAAATGATTGGGGCGGCATAAATTTGGGTCTGCCTCGTGCGGCCCCAACCCACGCTACGCCACTGACTTTTTCGTTTTATATCCACAACCTGACCGTAGTGTTACTGGCTGTCCGTAGTTTTGCTTCAGTGTTGCTAGAGATTATGAAAAGTGTGTTTATTATTTGATAAAATAAAATTTTACACTTCCTGTTACACCGAATCGTGAATAACCCTATATAGTTTTGAATGTTTCTCCGAGGAAGGTGTTATAGCACAGGTAATATACATATAATGTCCATTAATTAAGTTTTAAGATAAAAGCTGTCATAAATTTTCAAGATATTGCAATTCAAAAAATGTTGTTGTATTTTAGGTGACACCGCACCGATGTCCAACCCCATCCGCATTTAAATATAAATTATTTTAATAATGTTAAGTTTTACAACTTCGGCTCCCATGACTGTCCACATATTTCGATCATAAATATTTTCAGTTGAAATCGAGATTGGATTCAAATATTTTGTATTTAGGTGTTTGTCCGACTTTTCAACTAAATAAGTTTCACGTTTTAACTACTGAAAAGTGAGCACTCATTCATCATTCGTTTCGGTTTCCACCATTCCAGCCACCGAGCACCGACTCCTAGTCATCAGTTTGAAACCCCGTTTTAAACCTCTTTGCTATTTCAACAAATACATTACATATTTTCTAATAAGCGAACTATTTTTTGGGGTGTCGATGCCGTTTTGTTGTGAAACCGTAAGACACTTATGCCATTATTGATGCAAAGCGAGTCCACCCTCCGATCCGCATATCAATTTGCTGATAGTTTGTCAAAGATTATGTATTTTGTGGTCTATGAGTACAACCTAATAGCGATTTCAGCATCTCCTTAGCTGGGTTAATCACATCTCCAGCAAAAGAAATAGTTTTGGGTGATTGCAATACGATATCCTGTATCTGTTTTGCGGTTCATAGCCACCTAATTGCAATGATGCCTACAAATTGTTACCCTTATAGTAAATAAGAGAAGAGTTGATGCATTTTACTTATGCAGTTACAATTTGCACCTTTAGTAATAGCAGCTTTTCGTTATTGACATAGTTTATTGAAAATATGAGCTTTGGGCAAATCAGTGATGAATAATCGTACTTCCGAAAATCGTTGCCTTACCTTTTCTGTTTATAACAATGAATACAATCCACCACTGTAATTTCTACTATCGACTACATTAAATATTTATTTCGCTATGAACTATATTTACAAAGAGCACATAATACTTACTTCTAAGAAAAAAAAATTGACTATCACAGGCCCTATAATTTAAAATAATGAAATACGAGTATGTTTCTGAGATGATCAAAACTAAGTATGTGAATTTTTAAAAACTAAAGCTCGCTGTTGTGTCTGCATAATCTAAAGCGTTGCCGGGCAGTTCTTGTTTTTACTCAGAACCAGCCGATCCGGTTCCAAGCTCAACTTCTTGAGGGCATCGTAGATCTTCACTCGAACTTCGGCGGGAAAATCACGATCTCGTCCAAAGATCCAAATTTGATCCGAATACCCAATTGATCCGAGGCTCGAGCATGACCAGAGAATCGCAAAGTTTTCATAGTCTGTGTAGAGGACTTGATATTTTCCCGATCCGGGGAGCAGTCTTGCGATGACATCAGGAAAGCGGGTATTGAACTATTAAAAAGTGAAATTAATTGCAAATTGATTTCGGTGCAACTTTTTGTAAATACGCACCTTGAAGTCCATAATGGAGGACTTTCTGCTCTCTGGGGTCGCGTAGCCAAGGTTAACTGAGGGATTTCCGGTTCTAAAAATGAAACTCTTTTAATTACAGTTCGGAACATTGTTTTTTCAATTACTATTTACATTCTGTTGATCGTTTTGATTGCAACTTCCAGCTTGTAGATACTATTTAGATTGGGATCGTCCTCGCGATCGGATATGGACGGCTGGAATGTTAGCGTTGTGCATCCTGAGGCGATCTCGGGCAAGTAAAATGAACGTTCCACCTCAAACCACTGGCCAAGTACCTGAAAAAAAATGTATAATAAAAACTATCAAGAAATAAAGGGGTTTTCAATAAGAGCGCTACACAAGTCTTTTTTAATAAAACAAAAACGGTTTTGGATATCAATGAAATTCTTTATTCCTGTGAAAGTACGTTCGATGCCATTATGTATGGAACTCGATTTCTTCTGCATGGCCACCACGGGCACGCTTGCAGAAGTCCAGACGCTGAACCCAATTTTCAACGGTTTTCAATACAAATTACAAGCCCTTGAGAGGTGGTCAGATCAAATTCCTATCTTGCCACTCAAGTGCTTCAACCACATTAAGTCTACAGTCGCAATGCTAAGTTTTCGGTTGCCATAAACAGAAATAATACGTGTGAATCAAACCTACATTCATAAAGTTATATGAACGGTCTATGACCCCTAGTTGGTAGCGCGACTTTGAAGACCACCATTTCTGAATAGGAAATTAGTACACAGAACTGCGTTGCCTAGTTTGTTTATTAATTACACCAACTGACTAAGCTATTGACACGTTCGAGTGTTGATAAGCGCATTGTCACTAGTCAGCAGACTTCACCGCCGCAGCTTGCCATAGGTAATAAGTATAATTAAGGAAGTCAACTCTCGCTGAGGGTGCTGCATACCAATTATGTAACTTCATGTAAGTAGTCGGTAAAAAAAAGTTCAGGGAAGTTGCTTGAGATATTTTTAGCACCTTTTTTCCTGAATGCAACATCATTAACAGGTGTGGAAAAGCGCATTGATTGGCACACTGACCCTGGGCTGAATAACACATTAACGCAGTGCATTTCAAATCGATTGTTCGCCTATATTTTTTGTATTTAAAGAGGGATATGTCGATGCAAACATCACCAAAGAAATAAACAGTTTGCATCAGGTTTGTTTCTTGAACAACTGCAAAAAGCGACGTGAACTCAACGCAGTGGGTTCCATTGATCAGCCCTGAGATAGACCATATTCACATAGAACCTTCACTATGGTGAAAAGAGTTCGTTCCAACCGAAATGCCAGCAGTTAATTTTCCCTTTCTTATAACTTTTGTATAAGTATACAGCTCTGGTAAAGGATGGCTCCACTTCTGACTTGCGAGTCATGCAAACGTACACAAACCGCACCTAGGCAAAGAGAGGCTTTCTAGTCTAAGTCCAGGCTTTGAGTGGAGCTGTGAAATATTTGTTCGGCTGCGCCAATCAATGAAGAACTTTCTGTCCATTACCCACATGAAGGCAATGTACGTATAATAAACGCCTGATCAGATGAGAATGGACCGTGACTCAGTATAGTCAAGATTGGTACAACATGACTTAGATCCCGCCTCTGTTTTACATTTCCTACTCTTGGTCACAAAGAGAAAGGGAAAGCGAGGCTAGATCGTTAATCATTTTTCACCTTAATCTTGTACATTTTTTAGGTCACAATGTGTAATTTTGTATGGAAAATTTTGCCATTGCGAGTTCGAAAAGTAATAATGATTATTAGAAGCTCACAATTGCGAAATTTGAAAGAAAGCTTGTGTGAACTACTAAAATTTAAAGTCAACTCTAAAAATATTTATTGATAAGGCTCATTAAGTTTTAGATAAAAAGAGGGATAACAAAAAATCACGGGTTTGTTAAACGTGCTAATTTTTCGATTGTGAATGTGGTTCGCTGAAAGAAAGACTTTGTTCGGGGACAAAACTTTCTATTTCCAAATATTTGCATATTAAAATGCCTTTGGCCCCAAAAAAAGGTAAAACGTAGCCGAAAAACAACTAAAAAATCTTTAATTATTGCTTAAAAAAAACTCCAATTATTGAGTTAGAAGAAAATCAGTTCCCGACAAAATTTCTAAACGCCGAAAGTATACAATTATTTTTTTAAATTAAAAGCGACCTTGTTTTTTTAGCTTCCTCGATTACGTAGTAAGAGGAAGATGTTGATATCCAGTGTTGTCATTTTGGGGGTTTTCCTTTTTGGTAACCTTAAAATGTGTGTGTTATTTAATTTTTTTAAAATGCAGTTAAATAATCGATCGCTTATGTAAGGTATTTTCAAAATGCAACATGTGTTGACATTTTGCGTTGTATGTATTCTTCGCACACTTTTGCATTCGCAAAACCAAACTTACATGTTCGCCTTTCAAATTCGAAACTCATTCTTTTAAGTTGTACAAAAATAACTACAAGAAGTTGGGTTTTTTTTACAAAAAAAGAGCAACCAAATCTGGAGGTTTTGTTGATTTCGTTCAAAGTCTCGAACTCGAGATGTTAATCAATTCAGACATTACGATGATAGAGGAACTCAAAAAATTTTAACCAAAATGCATTTTATAGGGTAAAATCGATGTTTCCAAAATTATTTTGAACTCGAATCACCGAAGACTCTAATTTTCGTTTGGGATAAGACAAACCAACTACGAGCATTTTGCGACTCCACGTGTCATGACCGACGTCGTCAATACGGTTTTGTTGCCAGAAAATATTCCCAACAAGTACTGTAACCACTAGATATTCCCAAATAGGAATAGGTATCCATTTTGTGTTTGAAAAAAAAATGCATATGGAAAATAAGAAATTTTAAATTTACAGTTTTGGTGGTTATGGTGTAATTATATAGTTTAAAATGTTACTATATAGGCATCGTAGATTTATGTTATACTGATTTTATAATGCTCCTTATCAGCATTTAAGACCGCATAAATAATTAAAATAAAGATTTTTGATTAAATATAGAATATTCTGTAAGGATCAGGCTTTTTTTCGAAGAACATTAGTAAAATTTCAAGGCAAAATGATGCTCCCCATATGATTTCAGTAGCTGTTTGAAATGTTTGATGCAGTCAGAATATTATTTTGGTACAATGTACACCAGAACGTCGCCAGGCCTAAAATGTGTATTCGACTGCTACTTGGGCTCACATCCGGAACAATATCTTATACTCAGTTTTCAGATAAATAGTTAAGCAATGGTATCGCTCAAACTTAATATTTGCAAAATTTGCTACTAGAAGAGTAAAATAAATCTTAGTTTTTCTCAGAAATTGAAATAAGTCAGTTTCTTGATTATTTATTATAAAACTCAATACCGTATTGCGAATATGTGAAAAACTTCTTTTTAGCAAATGTTTACCCCTTCTCCTTTTTTTTCAACCATTGTTTAATTTAGTTTCAAGTTTGGCAAGCTAGTGGACTTTCTTCTTAAAATAAAACAAATAGCTTGAGCGTAATCACGTCGATTTATTCACTACAAAGTAGACAAACGTCTGACTTAAAGGACACGTCTGTCTCCTTCAGCGGCTGTTGAACGAATTCCCTGCTGAGAGGACCGAAGGGTAGTACACGATCGGTTGCTCATACACTGATAAGTGTGTTGAAATGTGTGTGCAGCCTGTCTCGCTTCGACATCTCTTTCGTTGCGCATGGATAGACACACACGAGTAACCTGAACACAATATTTGCAGGAATATTGAACATCCTGCCCACCTTGAAGCTGCAAGCTTAAAAACGCTAATGATGTGTTAGATTGCTGTTATTGCTGGCTTGAATAATTTGCTGCATTGGGGCTTTCTTCTGAATAGCATTTGCTCGTAGTGATTGGGAAAACCATGGACGCCCCTGCCTATGCCCATGGAAAACCAATTCAATTCAGGTATAAGTTGACAGGCTGCTCATCAACGTCTCTTCGTTAGTTAATAGTTGTATTGTGATAGAATCGATCTCTATTGTTATTTATGCGTAGGTCTCGTACTTGTCCTAGCTTGTTGGGATGCATCTTCTAAACACCCGCTCGATTGGTTGTCCTCTTTAAGAATGACCAAGTCGTCTACTTGCAAATTCGGATTCGTGCAAATTCGGATTCCGGTGCTTCCATTACGTATGCAATTGTAGTTCGCTCAGAAAGTCCTGCGACCACCTGCTCCAGATACAAAACTACGCGTGCCGATTTCTCTCTTGAGGTGATATTTAACCCTTTTCACGCTCGCCTCCCAGAGCCCTCCGTGATGTGGAGCCAAAGGCGTTTTGAAGTGCCGCTTGATTTAACGTTTGGCAACTCCATCGTGGAGTTCGGCCTTGTCCCATTGCTCGGAAATTCGCGGCAGCTCCATATTTGCCCCGACAAAATTCGTTCCATTGTCACTGTATACATGCTCCACCATGCCTCTTCTAGCTATGAGATGATCCAAGGCAGCCAACCATGCCTCCGCGTTAAGGTCACTGACCAACTCCAAATGGGCAGGAACCCCTCAGCCAGTATATGCCCGAATAAAAAAAAATCGACGTCGTAATGTTTGAAAGGTCATAATACCTGCACTCGAGCAGCCGGCAGATCGGCATTCAACGGTATGGACGTCCTTTGTCGACATCGTGTGCATACAACGCATTCGCGCATAATTTTTCTTTGCATAAGCTGCGGCAATGTGTAGAAACAACAGTAGCCCAAGCCTCATTGCCAGTCTTCGCCCATTTATTGATATTGGAGTGGTAAGCCAGCAGTTTCTGTATAACTGCATGTTCCTGCCCACCTTGACTTGTTAGAGTCAAAACCGTGATTGGAGAGCTGAGCACTAATCTTGTTCGTAACATATTTTCTGCTGCTGATAGTTTCTCGTTCGGAAGAGTTTTTTTTTTTTTTTGCGCCGGTTCCACCATTTCTGCAACAACTTCTGCATCATTGACTTCATGGTACCGAAATAGAACCGCTCTTGCATTCGATACTCGATCTCAAATGGTATTCCGTGTCATCTCTCTCAATCGGTAAGTCTCGCAAAGAAAAAATAAAGAAAAGAAAATGTATTAGCGATAGCAAATTGCTTTCTTGCTCAATCTACTGTTATGAGCTTAAGAACGGGGCCTGCTCAGAGATACTTGGCATATATCGAACAACGCCCTGCTCTTTGTTATTGTTTTTTTTTTTACGATCAAGTACATAACTGAGGTACAAATGTTTAAACCCTAAGGAAACGAGTTTTTGGACTAACATTGCTGCTATGTCAAATGTTTGAACCTTGTGAAATCACAGCGTCTAATATTGCGGCTGCACGCCCAATTTGGGCGCACTGCTGCTTGGCAGATGTTTCATCCTGTAAACGTACAGAGTACCTAATCAACAATCCGAATGCACGCTTGGATGGACAATGCTGCTATGACATATGCCTTCATCCTGCGCACGTACACACGGTCAAACGTTGTCCTGCTCGCTCAAGGACAACATTTGTGATACCTGAGCACGGACACCGCTGTCTGAAACGTAATCTCTGACCCAACCGTATTCATCCGCGTTATTCGTTTTTGCATTGAAGCGATGCTGCTTGTGGCTATCACTCAATATTTGCTTAGATGCCTACCGTCTGCGACTGCGTATGGCATTCGCTAGGGAACCGTCGGCCGCATCTGCTTTTGAGATTGTCGTAAAAACTTTGCTCGGCTGTAAAAGGAATTTGTAAGATTCCCACCCATGTACCCGGGAGTTGTGCTGCTCGACTGGCCGGCATATGCGTGCCTTTGAAGCCAGGAGCTTTTCTTTTTTGCTGCTCGACTGGCCGGCATGCGTGGCTGTGAAGCCAGGAGCTGTCTTTTATTTTTGTGCTGCTCGACTGGCCGGCATGCGTGCCTGTGAAGCCAGGAGCTGTTTTTTATTTTTGTGCTGCTCGACTGGCCGGCATGCGTGCCTGTGAAGCCAGGAGCTGTCTTTTATTTTTGTGCTGCTCGACTGGCCGGCATATGCGTGCCTTTGAAGCCAGGAGCTTTTCTTTTTTGCTGCTCGACTGACCGGCATGCGTGCCTATGAAGCCAGGAGCTTTTTATTTTTGTGCTGCTCGACTGGCCGGCATGCGTGCCTGTGAAACCAGGAGCTGTCTTTTATTTTTGTGCTGCTCGACTGGCCGGCATATGCGTGCCTTTGAAGCCAGGAGCTTTTCTTTTTTGCTGCTCGACTGACCGGCATGCGTGCCTATGAAGCCAGGAGCTTTTTGCTTTTGTGCTGCTCGACTGGCCGGCATGCGTGCCTGTGAAGCCAGGAGCTGTCTTTTATTTTTGTGCTGCTCGACTGGCCGGCATGCGTGCCTGTGAAGCCAGGAGCTGTCTTTTATTTTTGTGCTGCTCGACTGGCCGGCATGCGTGCCTGTGAAGCCAGGAGCTGTTTTTTATTTTTGTGCTGCTCGACTGGCCGGCATGCGTGCCTATGAAGCCAGGAGCTTTTTGCTTTTGTGCTGCTCGACTGGCCGGCATGCGTGCCTGTGAAGCCAGGAGCTGTCTTTTATTTTTGTGCTGCTCGACTGGCCGGCATGCGTGCCTGTGAAGCCAGGAGCTGTCTTTTATTTTTGTGCTGCTCGACTGGCCGGCATATGCGTGCCTTTGAAGCCAGGAGCTTTTCTTTTTTGCTGCTCGACTGACCGGCATGCGTGCCTATGAAGCCAGGAGCTTTTTATTTTTGTGCTGCTCGACTGGCCGGCATGCGTGCCTGTGAAACCAGGAGCTGTCTTTTATTTTTGTGCTGCTCGACTGGCCGGCATATGCGTGCCTTTGAAGCCAGGAGCTTTTCTTTTTTGCTGCTCGACTGACCGGCATGCGTGCCTATGAAGCCAGGAGCTTTTTGCTTTTGTGCTGCTCGACTGGCCGGCATGCGTGCCTGTGAAACCAGGAGCTGTCTTTTATTTTTGTGCTGCTCGACTGGCCGGCATGCGTGCCTGTGAAGCCAGGAGCTGTCTTTTATTTTTGTGCTGCTCGACTGGCCGGCATGCGTGCCTGTGAAGCCAGGAGCTGTCTTTTATTTTTGTGCTGCTCGACTGGCCGGCATATGCGTGCCTTTGAAGCCAGGAGCTTTTCTTTTTTGCTGCTCGACTGACCGGCATGCGTGCCTATGAAGCCAGGAGCTTTTTGCTTTTGTGCTGCTCGACTGGCCGGCATGCGTGCCTGTAAAGCCAGGAGCTGTCTTTTATTTTTGTGCTGCTCGACTGGCCGGCATGCGTGCCTGTGAAGCCAGGAGCTGTCTTTTATTTTTGTGCTGCTCGACTGGCCGGCATGCGTGCCTGTGAAGCCAGGAGCTGTTTTTTATTTTTGTGCTGCTCGACTGGCCGGCATGCGTGCCTATGAAGCCAGGAGCTTTCTTTTTTTTTTTTAACGTGCTCTAGCTTGAGCCTTGAACACGCCCTGGATATGAAGGAGTTGCGTCGAGAAAGCTGCACCTTATAAATATGCATTATGTAGGCAGAAGTAATACGTGTGTGCTTGATAACTTTATAGATACCTATACATACTACATAGCCTTAGTACCGTACAATAAATATAATAATACATAAAAACCAGAAACAAAACACATCCAATGAACGCTTAACTCGCGTACCACCGGCAGCTCTGCCTCTAGCATTACCTAAGTTATCAGCGATAAATTAAAATAAATAACAGTATTTTCTATACATATCTCCTCCCACACTGGCTCTCTCTGTCCTCCACCATTCCATTGCTTTGTGGTCAACCGTAACGAAATCTCCACGACATTATGCATTCTCGGTTCGCTAGGATCAAAACGGTCGAAATCCAGAAAAAATAAAAAAATCCTGCTGCTAAATGGATTAGCTAATAATGAACTTAACTGCGCTTTTTTCATGTGCGTGTGTTTGGTATTGTCAATAAGAAACTATTTGTTGCGAGAAATGTAAATAAAAATTTATTTCAAACCATGCGGACGCATCGATCCGTTACCTACTCATTGACGCGCATGTTTATTGCTTAGGCCAATGCTACGCATAAATGACCAAAACAAAAAAGAAAAGTTGGTTTGTGCTCATGTAAAATATCCCTCAAAGGGTATGGAATCTATTTGCACCTATGCATGCCTGTGCATGTTTATTACGGTATACAAACATTCAACCCGACCCTCGTTATCGGGTCATGCGGCGCTGCTGCGCTCTGCTGATTCATAACAAAAAAAACCTTTCCTCACAGGAGCTATCTGCTCAAAACAAATATCCCTCAAAGGATACAGATATACATATTTGCTACCTACGCAGGCCCATCATAGTATATTGCGTAGGGCGAGCTACCGATCGTATGCAAGCATCGGTACACACGAATCGGTTAGTTTCTTTCGTGACCAAAACTCAATGGCGCGAGAGAAATCAATTTGAGATTTCAATTTTGCCTGCCTGCTAACGCACTGTTCACAGACACAGAAACGAAAAAAAAAGGATGAGTTGGCATGACATGGAATACCACAGGAAATAAAACCTGACCCCCACGCTTAACGATTTCTCTATCTAGGATTTTGCTGTGATTCGCTTCAAGAATATGTCAATTAGGTATATGCACTGTACTTACACTCTATCTGGCGTTTCCTGATGATCTTCCACACACTGTGAGAATTGTACCGCCAAATTATTGTGAAGCTCCAATGGATGCACAATGACTTAATAACTTATTTCACAAAAACACAAACACAATAGAAATATATGCCGATAGGGCCAGCTCAATGTTCGGCTCGTAGGACCCTGGTTAATTTAGTTTCAAGTTTGGCAAGCTAGTGGACTTTCTTCTTAAAATAAAACAAATAGCTTGAGCGTAATCACGTCGATTTATTCACTACAAAGTAGACAAACGTCTGACTTAAAGGACACGTCTGTCTCCTTCAGCGGCTGTTGAACGAATTCCCTGCTGAGAGGACCGAAGGGTAGTACACGATCGGTTGCTCATACACTGATAAGTGTGTTGAAATGTGTGTGCAGCCTGTCTCGCTTCGACATCTCTTTCGTTGCGCATGGATAGACACACACGAGTAACCTGAACACAATATTTGCAGGAATATTGAACAACCATATTAAACATGGATCTCGAATAATGCCAACCACTTGGAGCTTACAAAATCTCCCATTTCATTTGCACCATTTTGTTTTTATTTTGTTACTAAAATATAAATGTTTGAGAAAATTCTTTCATTACTACATATTCAAAGTACTTTCTCCTGTTTTAAAGTCACTTTACATGTTCTCACTGATTCTTAAATGTTCCCTGAATTTGATTCTGATAAATACAATATTAAGTTAGTAGTGTTTTAAAAACTAGCTGCTGGATTGAAGCCTATTCTACTGTATATAAATAAAAATAACCAATTATGTTATACTTTTGGTAGTAGTTCTTATGAAATTCATTGAAAACTGCCAGCTTCGTAAGGTACATACCTATTTTTGGTGGGTTGTGCTACATTATTTTGAGTTTCAGCTTCCTAAGCCTAATGGGTTTGGAATAATTTTTGACAGAGGATTGCTTACAAATGACAAAACCGATTATTATTGTGCATATTTCTTAAAAAGTATTCAAAAAACTTATGAGGCGATAAATCTCCCCAAATGTGGCCATTTTCTACCGGCTAAACTCTGCCCATCTTTAGCTCCCGAACTGTTTCATTCAATACTTCATGGCGGGTGGCACTTCTGCAAGCGTACTTTAGGGCTGCGTTAAGTTAATCACGAAAATTTGTGTTTAGAGCCTGCCTAGAAGTTACGTAAATATGTTTTTGCATCAAATGTCATTTTTTCGTGGTCGAATTGGAAACAAAACCAAAAAGTGAAACAAATTTGTATAAATTTACGCCAAACGAATTTCGTGTGCAAATGAAATTTTAAAATGTAAATTGTGTTAAATAAATAAATAAATATCAAATAACTGTGCGTTTGTGATACTGTGTCTTCTTCATCAGTTTTGTTGCTTGTAGGGAATGTTTTAGGATGTATGTGAATATGTCTACCTATGGCCATCAGGCATTTGATTTGGTGGTGGTTGGTGGAATTTGACGAGGAATACGGATATAGGAAGGCAGGCCCATAGATGTATCTATGATTGCAGGTTGATATTTCTTTGATTTAACGTACGAAAAGGATCACAGCTGATGTCGCTTTCAGTGCAAAAAGTAATAGATTTCAGTTTTTCGAAATTCTTAACTTTCTAAATAATAATTTGAAGAAAGCCACGTAGAGGCTGCGTAAATCTCTACGCGATGTCTAACTAAACAACAGCGTAGAGGCGTCGTAAGGGAATCTAATAAATACGTCTGCTAGTTCATTCGTAGAGCATCTGTTTAGCGTTGCCCTGATATGAGTCACAATACTGATATGCAGGTGTCGTTGTTTTTACCATTTTTTCGAGCTAGTAATTGAAACGGCCTTGAATTTTCTCATCATCTGTCAAAGATAGTGTCGCACGTCGTGAGATCATCAATACGATCAGAATATTAATCCGCCTGATGAGTTAGAATTTAAAATAAAGTCTTCACCACCTCCGTTATTAATTCTTTTGCGTATATTTGTGGAACATTACTTTAGAGAGTCTTTCCCCGTGTTAAGCATATATGAGAATATTTCATTATTTCTTTCATTATTCCTTAATTATTTCAGTAGTTGTTGTTTTTCCAATCGGTGTCGAAAAATCCTTCATGTTTTTTTGGGTAGAAATCAATGGATTTTGGCCATCACAATCAGAACTTCTGTGATATTCCATCAGGTCGGAGATCTCCGGTTTCGTTAATTATCATAAAGCTCGTTACTCTTTTTAATTCAAAAGCGAGGCTTCCATTTCCTCCAAAAACTAATAATACGAATACACGCAGAAATATCGCTCATTCAAAATCAACCATCTTTCGGTTAAAAACTACCAAGTGATACTGTTAAGCTCCTACAGAGTTAGTGCATTCAAAATAACCGAGCCAACTTGTTTAACGAAACTCGGTTAAAATTAACCTTTTATCGTTTTAGTCCAATTTTCCTCGGTTGTAAATAACAAACTAACTCTGTTGAATTTAACCAGCTGGTTGATGTTTACCTTGAATTTTGGTTCTTAACAACTGATAAAGTGTTTTATTTTTAACACTGTGCATTTTACCCATTTATATCGGTAGTATTTAACTACAAACACTCGGTGTTTTTCAACAGAGACTTGGTTGATTTTAACCGAGCAAAAATCGCACTCTGTTAGAGCCAAATTTTGAGCGTGTACTGCTAACAAAATCAAACAACTATCTATGGTACTAAAATCTCTTAAAATTGTCGTAATGACAAAAATATCATCGCGCAGAGCAGTACAAACATTTAAAAATGCACCTTTACTTCACGCTATTACAAGTTAATGAACTTTCTCGGCTTAACTTGTGTGCAGACCCGATGACCGCATGCCAGTGTAATAAAAGTAAATCATAATGACTTTTGCTGCTAGCTGTACCGATTTATACATATCCGAGTACAGTTTATTTTTTCTAACCACCCAAACAATGTCAGTAAGTCATAAAATCGAACATACCATAACTGTGAAGTCTTGCCATCAGGCCAATCTGTCTCATGCCGAAATCCAAAGAAAACTAGTTACACACCTCGCCAAAATAAACAATCGCAAATAACGCTAAAAATAACAGCGAATCCATTAAATACTCGCAAATAATTTTCAATTCACCTTCGGAAGAAGAAAAAAAAAAATTCAAAGCTTAAATGTCCATAGAAATGAAATTGTTGCAAAAGTGTCGATTTCGTTGAATAATTTATCGATTTTATTTTTTGTGTTTTTTTGTGTTTTTTATCGCAAACGGTTTATTTGAATTCGCAAAGTTCAATTCGATGGTTTTGTTTTCTCATGCGGTTGCCATTAATTGCCCGCTGTGTCCGTCGTTTAAAGTTGTCTCCGTTTAAATAAATCGTCTTCTTCGTGGTATATCGAAATGTCATCTTTGGCAAAGTCGTAAATAATTTTTTTTAAGCTCGGGACATCTTTTGTGATAAACAAACACCTTTGTCTGGAGATGCTGATGAGTCAATTGAGGACACAAAAACAACTCACTGGGTTGTGAGTCAGTTTAAAGTAAGGTGTCAGTCGGGGTCAACTACACGCAGATAAATCGATTATTTAAAATCAACCATCTTTCGGTTAAAGGGCGCAGTGGCTTAGTGGTTAGTGTGTTGGACTACTAAGCGAGGGGTCCCAGGTTCGAATCCCGCAAAACCCCAAATTCCAACTTAGGGTTTTTTCCACTGCGCCACCTCTCGCGAACGTCTGACAAACATCCGAGAGTATAACTGTCTTTAGAGCTTCTCAATTAGCCGTTTGGAATCGGCATAAAATTGTAGATCCCATCCATTCGTTCCAAAAATGAAACTCACACAAAACGAATGGTTGTGAGAAGCTAGGCCTTGGGTCCCTACGGACCTGTTGCGCCAACTATATATATCTTTCGGTTAAAAACTACCAAGTGATGCTGCTCCTACAGAGTTAGTGGATTCAAAATAACCCAGTCAACCTGTTTAACGAAATTCGGCAGGCGGCTTTTAGCCATGCCATTTAAGATAGATTTAATATTTCTCTTTTTTTTTGTAACTGAAATAAAATGAATAAAATCTAAGAATCTAAATCTAAAATCTAATCTTGTTTAATGAAACTCGGTTAAAAATAACCTTTTATTCCAATTTGTCTCGGTTGTAAATAACAAACTAACTCTGTTGAAGTTAACCAGCTGGTTGATATTTATCTAGAAACTTCTTAACAACTGATAAAGTGTGTTATTTTTAACAGTATGCATTTTACCTATTTATATCGGAAGTATTTAACAACGAATACTCGGTGTTTTTCAACAGAACCTTGGTTAATTTCAACCCGTTTTTTTTTAACCGAGCAAAAATCACACTCTGTTAGAGCCAATTTTTGAGCGTGTAATTTGCTGATTTTAGTTAAGTAAGCAATTAATAAATCAAACCGTCTACTACTCTTACAGATACTGGTCTAGTGACCCATCAAATCGTTATGCTAATTTTTGATTTGATATAACCGCTACTGATCTCTTTAACTGGTTTAGACTGTCAGTGAGATGGTGACAGATGTTATCAACTTGTCGATACAAAGGTTAAATGCACATTTTCTTTTTCTGAATCAATGTGGCCTTGGTGATTGATTGCCAATGGTTATAGTTTAAACATATGCGGATTAAGGTCACGGATAAATATAGATCGATGAGTGATAGCTGGATTGTGATGTGCGACGAGAGGTAGCAAAGTGCATGTTATATGTAATTAATTTAATGAGCTTTGCAGAGATGGACAAATAAATCATTATCATCCTTCCATTACGCTGTATTTGGTGGTCAACGTAAGTGAACTTACTTAACGATGAGCCTGAACGTGCATAAATCTGAACACATCACAAGTGTGTACTCTCGTAATACCTGACGGGGGTATTCGAGTTTGTATATGGATATTTTTTTTTTTTTTCTGTTATTGAAAACTATCCTTGATTTTCACAAGGACCTAGATTTTGTAATAAATGTTTATACCCAGCAGCAGCTGAGCCGATTACAATGAAATTTTCTACAGAGGTAAGAATTAACTCAACAACTAGATTATATTGCGTTATATGCTCAATGAGAAGTGCACAGAGTCTCTGCCTAAGATTCTGGAGCCTTTTATTCTCTTACAGGAAAGTCTTTCTCAGATCACAACCAAGAGTTCTTGCCTTAGTATTTCTTCTCATCTCAGACTATGGGTATGCTTGTCAATCGTATTTTAGCTAAAGAGCAGTGTACTCGTAAGTCGTATGGTCGATATAGCCCAGCGAATGATCTCAATACTTTCCTGGCTTTTTGTACTGCATATACAGATATACACATCTTGTTGAAGCTTGTAGGGTTCGCTCCCTTACTCTCCATCAGTACTCCTATTATCAGCTCTTATCTCCCGTTAATCCTTCAGGATTTGGCGCATTTAGGCAGAACCAACATGCGTTCCCTCCATCGAACCAGAAGTTTTGGGCAAAAAGAGTTGCAGCGGTTTTCTCCAAAAATTGCGAAGGACCTTGCAGCAAAGTGAATTATTGTCTTTCTTTGCATAGACATTTAATGAGTTTTGACAATCCCCCTTTGATGTCATGAAAGAAGCTATATGATTGCAAAAAGTATCCCCCTACTGACCATAAGCTGGGTTCTAAACATTGTAAAAAGCTGACCTATGAATCTGGTCTACGGAAGCTCACAAAGGACAGTTAAAGACCCTTTAAACGTGAGTCATAGATGACTTTTCAAACCATCTTTCACAATGAAGGTACTCAATACAAGGGTAAGCAGTTCTTTATTTAATTCCACTAGGTATTTTGGGCTTTATGCAAAGGACCGATAGCTTTTCAAGAATTCAATAAAGGTTATTAGTCCCTAAAAAGCTGCCACGATATTGTTCTCGAGAAAGACGTAAATAGAATTAAGACCGATCAAGTTGAATTCACTTATCAGAGGTCAAATACTTAAAGGCTTAGCTCAAGACATCAAAAATGCAAGGCGAAGAGGGTATTTAACTAAAGAAGCAACGTGTCTATAGCAAAACCATGGGTCTTGCATCGAAAGTGATTTAATGCTAATAACTACGGTTATGGGGTATGTAAATTTGTTGACGAGACAGGACAAAACTGCACCCCAACTTAGGCCTATGTGGATTCACTGTTAAGCCCTTGGAGATTATGACTCTTAAACTATGAAAACCTATGAAAAACCTACGTTTTGACAACCCCATCTACACACATCTCTATAGACTTTAGTTAATAGCCTCAGGCCTTCATACACCCCAATATATCAGACCTCAGTGTAGGTAACTTCAATGAAGATCTTAAAAAATTGGCATTATCTTTAAAAAAAAAAATGTAGAAAATTCGAGGTAGTAATCTTTGTATGCCAAACTTAGAGAAATATTTACAAGTTTGGTGCACCAATTATTCTGAGATAGAAAATTTCCCTACCGGAGATGGCGTAAAGGGCACATGGATTCAAAGAGCTCTATTCACTGGCAGAATCTCACAACATTCCTGCACGCTTTCCTTTCGGATATTCAAATAGCTTTTAAGGTCCTAAGATCGTTTTCGATCGGGTCACAGTTGGTTTGAGATTATTATTGCCAGACTGTTTAGCTGCAGCCAATGTATATAGTCAGAGTCACAAATGTCTTAATACCAAGGGCCTCACCAATAAACCTTTGTAGTTTCGACTCTAAATTTAAACTGATTAAATTTCCCATACAAATTTCGCAATTATGACTTCGGTAAATTAAAAGCCGAGACTACAATTTGTTATAAGTACGGCACCAAGTCTTGCGGCATTTAATACTGAACCAAATTACGAAGCCCAGGGGTACTCTAAAAGGCTCAGAAGACCGTCAGCTTGGAACATTTGACAACAAAGTTAAGCCATTTTGTACATTTTGAGGTTTTTTTGTTTTGTGTTTAACCGGTCAAAAGATACTTAGTTACGTCCCTTAATGTTCATTGTGATCAACAAAGCAGAAATATCCAGGCTTTGAATGGAATAAGAACAAGAAGCCATCTGTTTGGTAATAAATAGCCTTCCAACGACCTTTCATTGACATTGTGTGGAATCAGTGATCATCTTATTTGTTTACTTTTTTCAGTGCTCGCATTAAATAAATAAATCAGTCTCTACAAACAACTCACCAATTGAATATCATTGCTGCGTAAATACGAGAATGTTAAAATATAATTGAATTAAATTCAATCTTTGACCAGTCCCTTCTCAGACTCACGTTCTCAAACACATGAGCCAACAATAATAATAATCATCAATGAGCTAAAGTGGACTTTGTTATTTTCCGACAGAGTTGAGAGCTGCCAGCAATTTTTCATTCTAGAAACTGGAGCAGCAGCAGATGCGTATACATGAGTATGTATACCAAACTTGTCTGTTAAGTAAACAACAATCATTGACATAAAGATTTAAAGACAGAGTAGCCTAGATGTACGTGTACGAATGTAAAAAGTGACATTCGAGACCAATGACGACATACAATAAATATCGTGTAGCAACAAAAAACAGCCATTTCATGCACTAGTCCAGAGGGCATCGTGAGTAAAAAGTTCGCATGGAAAATGTCAATAACATTGCAAATGGGGACATCAGGTCGTGTATCTAGAGACTAAAGTGTACGTATATATTTTGCGTGTGGTTAGTAAGAGGCTCATTCGATTTAATGTGAAAAAAAAAATGCCAAGGCTTCTAATGAAATGGTCAGCCGAAGACTGTTTTCATCGCAAGAACAACATGTTGTTGTATAAAGTTTAGATTACCACAAAGATGCTAATTGACTTGCGTTGAATCTGAAGTTTATAAATACCATAGGTTGACGTAATCACATTTTAATCGCGGTTGACTTTTAACCAATAATTTTGTCAGTAAAGACGAATTCTGGAGGATTAATGTTTCCGATATTTCTACTCTGTTAAGTCATCATAACAGAGGGAGATTAATGCTTTTGTGGAGATTGTTATGCAGCACTGTCAGTCTGGTCAGTCAGTGGGGACAGTTTAAAAGTACCCCTTTTTTGGCTCAGATTCAGTGGACAGAGTTGAAAAGTTCATGATAGCAACTGCAGACTATTTGTAATATTCGCGGCTATCTACAGTTTACTATCGTCAAGTTGAATGCAGTGTTGTAGCTCGTGGGAAATTTGCCTTTTCGTTGGAACTTCGATGAAAAGAAACCGTCTCGTGGGAAAAAGTACAATTTTATGGGAAATTCTGTTAAAAAAAAATTGTACCTACTTCAATTTCAACCTAAGATAAACCATCCCAATGACATACCAATACTGGCTTGCATGAGCTATTTTTTGGAACTATCTAAGATCCGATCTTCCAAAAAGATTTATATCAAGTTAACTGGCGCCCAATAAATGCAACAAACTTTCTGCAATTTCATGGTACAAACTTTGAAGAGAACAATTGTTCGTCAAGTCATTCTTTAATAGTTGATTTTATCTAATTTTGTATTTATTTTTTAGATGTTGCCTCCATCTTTTGAAGCAGAAAAATAAACTTGCAGATAACTTCTTGTTTATAATTGAGAGGACGCCTAAAGAAGTTCACTATCCAAAAATTGAAACTAAATTATTAGACGAGCAAGTTATTCTGACACTTGTACGACTTGTAGTTCAGATATATACATTATGTTGACGATTCCTTTTTACTCACTTAGCAGGAGAGGACGAATCTGAAGATTCTATGCTGGACTTCAGTTCTAGAGAGGAGCTTGCCCGGCCAATAAATCTTCGATTTGAGCATCGGGTTGCGAATCTTTCTTAGAACTCGAATCTGAATGTGACATTCGTCAAATGTTTTGAGACCGATTCCAATTGACGTGTGTGGGGGTGCAAAAGAAGTGGAAGTTTCTGATTGCGTAAGGCTTCAACTGGTTGGAATTATTTTCAATTCAATATGTTCGAAAAAAAGAAGTGGTTGATATTGCAAAAAATTATTTTTGCGTTGCTGTTATTGCATTTTTAATGGAAGTGCGGTATTAATTATTTGTATTTTTCAAAAACTAGGTATGGGATCTTAATTCTGCAAATATTAAGTTTGAGAAATACTATTGCTTATCTATTCATCTCAAAACTGATAATAAGATATTGTTGGAGATGTAATCATTACTTGGTTTTTAAAGTTTTATCCCAATCGAAAGTGGTAATTTTCAAAATATGAGCGGTTTCTAAAATAAGAGTTTTCGGTTATTCGAATTCAAAATTAAGGACGTCTTAGTTTTGGAAACATAGATTTAACCCTCAGTATGTATTTTGGTCAAGATCGTTATTGCCGTTATTCAGGTAAACGAAAACTAACTAAGAAAACTAAACTTAAAAAAAAAATTACTTTTTTCAAAAATCAATTATACGATAATATAGGGAAAAACTGAGTTTATTATTAAGTTAGGAATGACTATATTACCTTAGAAACTAATTTTCGTTGCTATCGTATGGATCGTTTTCGAGATATGTCCAAATTTCTAAAGTACCGTTATACGATTTTTTAGCGAAAAACTGAGTATGCATTCATGCTTACCTCACCTACTTAAGCTCTAACATCAATTTTGGTTGAAATCGTTATAGCCGTTTTCGATTAAATCTAACTGGTGCGAACATTTTGTGTGGGAAGTACCATTTTTTTTTGTTGTAAGGTAAACTCAAACCTTACAACAAAAAAAAAACCGCCCCGAACTGTGAGCCCCCAAACTCCACATCCGAAGTAGTAAAGAAATCCGAGCAGCCGTTTAGGCTGTAGGCCTCGGCACAGACGGACAGACGGGCAGAATTTTGCGACCCTCTTTTTTGAGTTCCTCTATCATCGTAATGTCAGAATTGATTAACATCTCGAGTTCGACATTTTGTACGAAAACAATCTCGTTCTCTTACTACGTAATGGAGAAAGTTAATAAAAGCCAGGAAGCCTTGAAAATGGTCAGGTATATATGGACGTGGCGAGTAAGGTCTTACCGACAGCTTATTTCTTAGAGTTGTCGGGTGTCATTTGGCATCCATTCTATTTTCGTCCACCGTGGATAACAAGATAATTGAAATTTAAAGCTCCCGCATGTCTTTAGAATTTTGCACTTAAAGCCAGGACTTAGTCCTTCTCACGCATGACAATGTCTCGCATTGTGTATCTATATTATTTCTTTACAATAAACGCCTCGGTTCCCAACGTTGATGGTGAAAGTTTCACTCCACCGTCATCCTACTTAGACGAATGAGTCTTACAGAGATATCAAAACTGGGAATTGTACAGTGTTTTTGGCAGAACCTCAGTACAAATCAGCCGGCAGAGTAGTTTTAGTTAGAAAAGTGTTTGCCAAATCGAACCAAAGTTCTCTAAATCAAAAACACATTATTTCCTACATAGCAATAGGAGTCTGAGTTTGTATTTTCCGGTTTTGGAGGAAGAGATTTAAAGACGATGCCAAAAATGTCTCACTGCCTTTGTGTATCTTTCAAATCCAACTCAGATCCAATTCCGCACAAAATTACCGTCTTCGACACAGCCACATGGACCTAGTCAATAATTGAGGATTCGGTTAGAGCATGTAGAGCGGGTGGGCTTAATTGTTTCGGCCCGTAGAGCCGTCGAGTTATATCTTGACTTCAAACGTATAAGTCAGTAGAGAAGAACCTCGCTCTAGGTCACGACCACAAGTAAAATGGGAACTTAACCGACTTACATGGAATGCGCAACAGTATTCTTTCTGTCATCTGAAAGATCTGGTAGCTAGTGCTGCAATATTTTGTTCTGTTTACATTAATATTGTAATTTATTACTTATTAATAAAGTATATTATTATTGATATTATTATTCCCCCTCAGATTCCGCGCGAACTGGGCCGTAGTCCACCGCTTACTCCCCCCAAGTAATTAAAACCAATTTAAGTAAAGTACATGCATCTTTATCACTTTAGAACAACTATTTTCAACTGTCTTTAGTTTTATCCTGGATATGACTTCAAAGTCTGGAATATGGTGTCTCAAAATGGATTTGAGAAACCACTTAAATCTCGTATATTTGCGAGCATTTCAGATAGATACCTGACAAAAAAAGAAAAGAATTTCACTGCTTAGTTAGTCAACGAAACTTAAACCTTCTTTTAGCTAATATATTAACAAAGCGCTAAACCAATGGTTACATAAATAAAATGAACTCCCTTTTGTATTTTGAAAGCACTTTGTTACGAAACGAGCACCAATGCCAAGGCGGCAATTTTTCGGTTGACGATTTAAGGCATTTAACAAAAAATTCCCAAACATTTAAATGAGTAAGCAAAATTGGCAAATTAACCACTTTTGCGTAACTGAAGGGTATAACACTGTAAACAGAAAGCTTATGCGAACTGGTGAACAATTTTTCTTGTGAAAAATAAAAATAAATAAAAACCTTCCAAAAGAAATCAACAAAATACCCCTGCGCGTAACTGCATCAATAATCCATTCAGTGCCATTCACTTGAACTCGATTAACAACTTTTAACGCCACTTACCCGAGTCATGTTAAATTTGGGCATCGATGGGTACTTCGGACACCTTCCGAATCCATAACCAGCCACTGAGGAAATCCAAAATGTCAGCCAGACGATAATTGAAGTTCGGTGAAACTTCATATTTTCCGGATACGTCGAGTACGTTTGTGCGTATATAGACACAGCCACTAATGGATTGCGTGCGTTTCACAATTCGAAACAGACAAATCAAATTCAGCGTGAACGCGTGCCAAAAATGTCTCACTGCCTTTGTGTATCTTTCAAATCAAACTCAGATCCAATTCCGCACAAAATTACCGTCTTCGATTGCGACCGTTTCTACTGTCGCTAACACTTGGCCAATAGTATGAAATACTGGGCGTCTATGGCTCTTTTAATATTAATATTCTACTTGCGTCCACAAACGCTATAGTTGCAGCGTCCAGTCAATTGCAACAAATGATGGGCTGGTATCGTATCGACTCGCTTGCAACACACAGCGACGGCGGCGACTCAACTTGCAATTTTCGTTTCGACGATCGCGTTATATAACATGCATTACATGGCAGAGAGCTTGATCTATTGCACCGACCGACGGACGACCACAACGACGACGACTGGCTCTGGTAACTTCGTTCCACCGCGCAAATTACACGCCACCACGATGCAAACTATAAGCGCATGCGTGCATTCAACTGTCCCGCCAACTTGTACTTGAATGGAAACAATGCACACCGTGCGTGGTGGTGGAAGTACACAAATAAATACAGCACAACTTCGGGAAGTGGAAGCGAGTTAGGAACCGAAGCCGAAACGGATTCAGGAAGACAGGGGGTCAAAACACTTTGGCACAGTGGAGTACGTTTTAACGAGCCGATTGCACAATGTGTTACAGGTTACACTAACGGAACGTATGTTCGTTAACGAAAAAGCGAACCACTATGAACCCGAATCGAGGTCGACTTTAAAGTTCAAGTGAAGTTGTTAAAATTCGGCTGCAATGATGATTGTACGGAGCCGAGAAGACACAGTGTACCTGCTGTCTGAATACTCAGCTAGTGCGAATGAACCTGACGATACGACGACTTGGAGCGAACTAAAAGCCGCTGCGGATTTCACTTTAATCAGTTTCAGCAGCCTGAGACAGATACACTTCGGAACTTGTGCTCTGCTTAATGGAGAAAGATAGAGATGATGACGTCGTCGTTGATTTATTATAGTGCAAACTCTTGATTTACGATGGTAGTTTCAGTTTCAGTTCCATGGTTCTTTTATCTGTTTCGTGCGCACTTGTGGAGGCAGAAGCATGATGGTGGTGCCTGGCCTGGTGCGTTGGAGAGATTGCTTTTGGTGCAGCTTTTACTCATGCATTTTCTCATGGCCGCCAACGGCTATGAACTTCGAATAATCAGTTGGCACAGTTTGGAGTAAGATGGCGCTACTAACATTTGAAGATGTGACGGTTGTTATTCGAATTGGCAGTGTGGTTGAATGCAGTCCGGAGTTGAGGAAATGTATTGTTCTAATGACGGAGGTCTGCCAAGCGGGAAACTAAATGGGCGTATTTGCGAGTATAGTACTCTGTTTGAAAAGTCGGAACATGTATCGAAAATTAAACAAAAAAGGTAAAATCAAGCTGCCACAAATAACACAAAGACGAAAAATTAGTTCGAAATTACCAACATATTTGCAATAAATGACAAGCAAAAAAAGGAACCATGAAAAAATTAAGTTTTATGGTTTTTAAAAAAAAACTAGGTGACGCAACAAGTCCGTGAGCACTCTAAAGGCCTTGATTCTCACAACCATTTGTCTTGTGCGAGTTTTTCATGTTTGGATCTACAATTTTATGGCGAGTCAAAACCAGTGGTGCCATTTTAGCATTTTTATGCTAAATATGGCGCAGGGAAGACATAAGTCCCGAATTCATTTTTCGGGACTGATGACCCACTTAAGTGGTCCACTATACATTTCCTAAATATACGCTTAGAGAGAAACTAAGAAGACCACTCCAAATGCTACAACAAATAGTCAAACCGGTTTCGTTATCTCGATGTTATTTTTGAGTATTACCTTGAAAAAAAAATCCAGTTTGCTAGGTTCGAGCAGTTGTTTTCTTTTTTGTGCTGCACTACATTTTCGGAGATCTTTTTGATTTGTATTTAATTTTTGGAGATCTTTTTTATTTGTATTTAAGACCTTGATTTAATGTCACTTCTCAGTACTTATGTCCTTTTCTGAATTGAAATTGAATCGCGGCGATTTTTTTATTTTTATTTGATCAAATTCTCAAAAACACAAATAATAAAAAACAGTTGTTTTATTTATTTGTAAGTTTTGACAGTTTGTTGTTTGGTTTTTTTTTTCTCGTTAATTATGTCTTCAATATCAATTTATGAACGCTAGTAAAATATTTCCAACTGTTTGTTTCATTGGGGACTTGTGTCCCATTTTCAGTGATTTAACATTCGGGATTTATGTTCGCTAAATAAAGTATATTTAAACTATAAATTGCATATAAGTGTAAACAAAATATGCTATTTGCAATCTAGCATATTTTCTATTTTTAAAATAAGAACATATTCGTGGTATATTTTGCTTTACAAATAACGAACGCATCCATAAAAATGGTATCTTTCGTGATTTCGTTAATAGTCTTACTAGTTTCTAATGCAGCGATGAAAAGGCTCTTTATAAAAATGTATATTTTAAAATGCAAGCTTAGATACTTAGTTTTTTTTTTTTTTTTTTTAAATCGTTGTTTTTGAGCCTAAGCACATTTTGTTTTGTTCCCCATTTAATTTAGCATTTTTTTTTCTTAATTTGGCATATTCCGCTGGAAAATTTCTGGCAGCACTGGTCAAAACGGCTAATTGGAGAAGCTTTTTCATTGCGGAAAAAAACATTCAGATGAAATTTGGGCTTTTTCGAGAGTTGAACCTGGGACCCCTCTCTTAGTAGTCCAGCACACTAACCACCAAGCCACTGCGCCTAGAGTTTTGTGGTTCAAATATGGAAAATAGTTCATCAGCTACTATGGAATGCAGTTTTTGGGCTTTAATAAAGGTCGAAGGAGATGGAGATGTTTCAACTCAGACATTACTAACTAAAGTTTATTACCCAATTCTGCCCACCTGTCCGTTGGTTCCTGAAGCGTACAGCTGGACGGATTTGTTTAAAATTTCTTGTTTAAATGTTGTGGGCGTAGAATTCAAGGCCACTTTTTGCCAAATTAGCCCCTCCATTTGGAAGAAAAAGCAACATTGAGCAAAGAAATGTGTTCGGTTGAGTTGTTTTCGAGTCGATTTTGAAACGTTCTTATGTCTATTTCGGGTAGCTATTTGGGTCGATTTTTGGGCCTTTTTTGAGGCACTTCTTGAGATGTTTTTTTCGGGTGTTTTTCGACGGCATATTAGAGAGAGAGAGAGAGAGAGAGAGAGAGAGAGAGAGAAAAAAATAATTTCGTTACCAACAAATTTTGCGACTTGTTGAAAAACCCATTCTTTATATTTATTACCCGCACACTTTGCTAACTCCACCGAGCGCCCATAACCGTCGATATGGAATAAATATACCTACTCTAACTACCACTACCCAGTGGAGCTGCATGTGCTGGACCTATTCTAAATAATACGTAGTTCAAGCATGAGTGAATGGGATTTCACCACTCATTACTGTAGGGGCGTGAGGTTGAGTCCACTGTTGGTAAACATTAAGATCAAAGACTACAGCTCCGACTTTATAATCTATAAATATTAATCTTATATTTATTTTCGAATTTCTCTACAACATGCATATACATTTGGGACTAAAATTACATTTACTTCCATGTTATATAATTTAAAATTTGCCTACAATATATATATATAAGAATGTTAATTTAATTTAATTCAACACTTAATAGAAAAGAGAAACAAAATCTTTTAGTTAGGCGACATTAGATTTTCAATTAACTTTTCGAATATAATCGCACATATAAATCTGTTAGATATCTAGATGCATATTCGGTTTCTAACTTACAAAGGTACCTAATTATAAGTGTTAAATAATTGGTGAATACCTATAAATTAACAATTTTTAATAGATTAATTTTTTATTTGGCAGTGAGAATTGGATTTAGTTTGAAAATAAAAATATTTTATACCTAATATTTTAAACACTTTTTTCATAATCTACATTGTTCTAATAGTTGTACAAAATTGTTATTCTTAATATCATTTAAATAGTTGTTATAATTTGTGGCTCTTAATTTAGGAATACAAATTACGAACACATACTATGCAAATTTATAATCTATAGAATGTGTTTAAAAAAAGTAAAAGGTACCCAAATGAAATGAGGTGACTTAGTAAAAGTGAAAATATTTGGGCCCGTTTGATAATACTAGTCATGGACACTTAATTTCCACTTAAAATCTTATGTGACAGCTTATGACATAGAAAAAGTAGCCCATAAGCTATTTAAGTAGAACTTCAATCGCTTTGAGTAGTATAAGCAAACGGGCCTTAGAGGGATGAAAAAGTTTCGAATATCTACTTTGCTACTGGGTTTTCTACGAGTGTTTTTTTCTAGGGAAAGCAGCATGGGTTTGCCATTGCATCCGACGCAATGTCCTGCCATGTGTCACTCTATGACAGTGTTTTGTTTATATTCAGTAAATACTGAAAGAAGGCAACTTTCAGATAAACAACATTTTAACAATCTATATCTTAAGACTGATAGAACGCCATACGAAACAAGAGATCTATTACCATCAGGCATCAGTTGAGTGGCTGTCGTTATCAATAAATTACATCGTATAGAAAAAAAATTCCCCAAAAAGAGTTGTGGCAGTTAATCTCGGGAAGCATTGAACGGATTCCGATGCGGTTTTTACTATTATGATCTGAATTCCTGCGGGAGGGTTTATGCGTATTTTTTCATCATTTAATGGAGCTTGCTATTACTGGCGGAAAGGGGTCAACACCGAACGTTACCTCATTTTAAGCTGGATACACAGTTCTAACTCGAAAATGACTAATCGGATTTAAGAAGATCTCTCTGATTTATTTTAAACATCCCCTCTACATTATTTCTGAAGTTTATGTAGCGTATTTTTACCTTTTGCGGTTCACACGCTCAACCAATCTTAACAAATGAAGTGTCAAAAAAAAAGAGATTTACTGGTTGTTTATCTTTGCATTTTTCCTTTTTTTTTTTAAATATTAACAATTGAAAATGTTGAATTTTATTACTTTAAATTTCAACTACGCAACTAGGATTCAGGGAAATACTTTTCTTTTATTCATAATGCCCGTACAAACGAAGCCACGAAAGAGAAAGAGAGTCGTCAGCGGAAGAGAGTTACAGTTATAAGAGCATTATAGTGAAAACTTATTACTCTTATGCCTCTTCACACGTATCAGTGATGAAATCTACTTTTCTCAATTGTGCTGAAAACTGAAAAGAAATAGTACTGAAGCGTACAGAATAATCATCATACAGAATAATCATATCATAAATACTGCATTCAAGTAAAAATAAGAAAAAAAAAGAAGATATTTTATTGAATTTAACGGCCGTATTATTCACTCCGAGTGTAAATTAGATTAAGGTAAATTTTTCACCCTGCATTTTGTAAGCCCGATGATTTAAATTAACAATTGTAGTATTCACTCAAAAACATGCATTAAACCCAAATTTCACAAATAATTAAATCAACGTTTTTTTTTTGGCTTCTTGCTACATTTTACATTCGATTTCACTTTTACTTATTTCCTGAACGAAAAAATGTCAATATCATGAAATTGAGTCTCAACCCGACTTAAAATACTTAAAAATGTATCCGCAGTGCAGTTTAAATTCAGTTGGATTAAACGCCGACATGTTTCAGAAAAACTGAGTTTATATTCGGGTTAAGTGAATGAATATTATGGACTTGGATTTAATTTGAATAATATACTCTTAAGTAAAATAACCTCATTATGTTGGATTTCAAAAATTAGGAATAGTACAAATAGTACTCAAAATTGGGAAGTGGTACTTGCGTAATCGGGAAAGTCAAATAGTATTGAAATCAATATAATAATAATTTATGAACAAAGCATTTAGGATCCACTTAACTTCTTTTTGTGTGTATTACCTATCAGCCCAGCAAGCAAATACACATCTTCGATTCTTGAAATATTGCGTAAGGATATGAATCAGGCATGTGTTTTTTTTTTTTTTTTTTACAGGAACAGCTACACCGTAGTCACTGATTATACGAGTAGTATAGTAAATAAAATAAATGACGTCTTTAACTTGAATGAAGAAAGTGACGCGTTCCGGTTTCCACATGTGAGAGTTCTCGCACGGGTACGCTAGTAAATCATCTATTCGCGTAGTCCTTCTCTTTAAGTCGAACATTGTTCAAATCATCAAATATGCATCAATAATTTTTCATCAGCGCAGAGGCGCAGACGACAGCCAAAGTAGCTGGCTCCTGCTCATGCATTCACAGAGGGTAAAGGTTATATTCGATTGAAACCAGCAGCATCTTTTAACCTGAGCATTGAGAAGATATCATTCCTGTCGGACAAATAGCTGTGACACCTACCAAAAGAAGACACGGCAACATCACAACAATGGCGAGCCAACTTAACCTACCTAACTAAACGTAGCAACAACATTCACGGACGAGGTCCTTGTTTTAAGAGGGGCACTCATTTTTCTTTGGTTTGATTGGTTTATTTTTTTCTTGTTTTTGAAAAGCGCTGTAGAAACATTGCTTTTGAATAAAAAAATGGGTTTCGATGCAAGCGTAATATATTTGATATATTCTCAATCGCTCAGCTTGGTTCCTTCCCTATAGATACACCTAGGTACAAGGTATTCCAATATTGATGAAGCAGATGGATAAGAAATAAAAGGCTCTACAGCTATTTCAGGATAAGCCAATCCTTCTGCCGTCCACACTTAAGATTAAAAAGGATAAACAAGAGATGTTTCGGCTGGAAACGAGAAAAGGTCTTATACAGAAATATAAGCGCTCGCAGGAACTACAATTTGGAAAAACTTTGCTTTGCGGTGGAACATGCTTTGCAGAAGCTGTACCGTAGATGGTTATAAAGGGTTTTCCAATAAGAGGTTTTATTTTGGTATTCAAAGAAAAATGTCATTTTTTGAGATAAATGATCGGATGTTTATTTCATAATAAAGAGGAAGGTATGCCGTTAATAATGGAAAACAAAACTAGCCAAATGGCCACCACGAGCACGCATACAGGACCACATCCTTTTCATGAAATTTTCCATAACCAAATCGCAAAGTGACTGCCCTATGTCCTCGATAGCCTTACGAATTTTATCTTTGAGGTCTTGAATCGACGCTGGGCTGTTGGCGTTGTTGATGATCGGCCGGCTTGAGTTCTTGTGTTAACTGAACTTTATAAGCCTTAAGACCCAAGACTTTATGCAAAATACGGTGTAATGACGTTTGTCATTTGTTTTTCATTTGTTTTGCGAACTGTGACTGCAAGATGCTCACCATTTTTGTAGTGAATTTTAATAATTTGAATGCGGTGTTGAAGCGTGTATCGTTCCATTTTTAGTAATGGCGTAGTTTGTACTTGTCAAGTGTCAAAGAATAAAAGCTTCAAAAGTGACAGCTACCGAAATAGCGGGTCATTCACAATAACACCTCTCATTGGAAAACCCTTTATTTGGGATACATCTCCAGGTTTGTAATCAGGGACAAATACCTCACGAATTTCCTGATGCTATGTTTAGCATACCCATAGGCAAGATGATGAACTTTGTCCAATATTTGTATGGCGTTTACAATTAATGGTTGCAATGGGTCAAGCACAACCTCTTTATGCCGCAATAGACATCACAGTGGCATGAGTGTAACTCGAAGTACTCCACCTCGCCAGGCCACTAGCCTATTGTAGTATGCGGCATTGGAAATCTACTACAGTCTACAAATTGTGGCACAGTGATTGCACATTGAAGACCACTTGAAGTCACTGTGTAATGGCACAGAAGAAGAAGAAGAATATAACTATTTTGGTTTTTAAATCGCCTTTTGAAGTGCAATTCCCTTTCTCCTTAAAGTACTCACTGAATAAACCATTTTTTTTTGGTAACAAAAAGATAATAATCAAAAGCAGGGATGTATATTTCTTAATATAAATTGTTTGGTATCGTTATTTATCACTATTTCGGTTATATTCAATTTTATGTTTAAATTTTGAGTACTACGAGTATGTCGCTTCTTAATGCTGGGTATACGTTATACTTCGTCTATTATTTTGATTTATACGATTAACTTTCGGTGGTTCATCATTGTGTAATCTATTACAAAAGATTTGTATTGTTATGTCTTTGTGTAAATATTTTATATTTTGTTTTCATTTTCCCATTTGAAACTCAGTTTCTTATTCTGGTCCAGGAATCTTAAGGAATTCCTTCTAAGATCGAATAAAAATTAAAACAAAAAAATTTTAAATAAAAAATGTGTTTATTTGTATGTGTTTCACAATAATTGAAAAACAAATTATTACTTCTGACACATAAATAAGAAAACAAACTAACAACGAAAAAAAAAATTATATTTTTTTTTTTTTAATTCAACAATACATGTAGGTATGTAATATTCAACGAATAGGTAGGTACAATTTAATATAATATATATATGATTTCTGTTTTAAATAAAACAAAACTGGAAAACGTTCCCTTTTGAGGTTTCTTTAGACGAAATGTTAAAAATTATTTACTTACGATGCGTATTTTTTTTAAATTTTACTTTTAACGATCATTCCACGTACCTACACATTTTTTTTTTTCTGTCACGTATAAACTATTTAGGTATACATATATAATATTATAATTATCATTATCGCTTTAGTGTTTTTTTTTTCTCTACTTTTATGTAATAAAATTAAATGAGTTTAACTTATTTATTACAAAAAATTGCTTTCGAGTTTTAATGTTTTATGATTTTGTTTTTTTTTTTTAAAACTTATTTAATTTAAATACGTTCAGTAACATATACTTTGGCGGTGGCTGGAGCGTTGGATCTTCGTACAGCAAAGGACACAATGATACCGATTGCAACTAGGACAATGCCCAGTGAGTTCATGATGTAATGTTCGATCTTTGAATTATGGGCGCTAGAAGAAGAAAAATTTTTAAATTTTAATAAATTTATACATAAGTATGAAAATTGCAATAGTTTTGAAGTTTTCAGATGCATATGGACTAGGAATGGTATAGCCTTTTTGATAACATTGTGTGAAGTTTAACGACAGAGCACAGTGGTAAGTTAGTATACATTTTTTGTTTAAAAATATTCAAAGTCTAAACTTGTTTTTGGTACAACAATGTGTTGAATTTTTAATTTAACATAAGGTCATTCCTTAAATAGACTCAAACTGTCTGGGATATTAAACCTGTTCTCGTCTTCAAAAACGACAGACCGTGAAAGATCGTATTCATAATTTATCTATACCCAGAGTTATAGCCTACATACTCGTACACTCCCGCTCAACTGAATAGGTTCAAAATTTCTAAAAAGTAATATGACAATATCCTGTGGCAATAAGTTGAAGTAGCTTACGTCGACATAAGCCCAATTGGATTTTTTTTTAAATTAACTACAATGTTCTCCCTTTCCGTAGCTTTAATTTGGTGCAGGTCCCATTACTCTACAACCATTAAAAATTTAAGAAAACTGAACAGCTTAAGTTTATTTGGACTATGTAATGTAATAGATTTAAGATCCATAAGATAAATTTTGTTTTGCTCACAATGAAAAATTACCAAAATTGACATAAGCTACCTTAAAATATTACCACAGTTCTCTTCAATAAACTTACCGATTTTAGTCAAATAATTTTGTTTGCATAAATAAATTAATTATTAATGAAACACTAAAATATGAGTGTCTAACACACGTATATATATTTATTATTTACTTTTTTCAAAAACCTAACAAAAAAAAAACGAATTATTTGCCTCAACTGAATAGGTTTAGAAGTTTAAGATTAAAATAAAAAATCACAGTATGTTATATATGTTTGACGATAATTCAGTATTTTTTACTGCTTCCTTTGTTCAAAATATATTCATACATTCCGTTTGGCAAAGACTTATAATATTTTCCAATATCCCTAAGCGAAATCGTATAGACCCACGATTTTTTAATGGCTTCGATCATAGCGTCCCAGAATCGTTAAATTGTCTCCCGCCCTCATAAACTTTTCGGGACAACTGCCCCCAAACGTTATCAATATCATTAATGTCCGGGGAGTATGGCGGCCACTCAAGCAATTTCACATTTTGGTCTTCTAAAGATTGCCTCACTATACCCCAGCTGTATGAATGGGAGCGTTGTCGTGCTGGTATGTCCATGGAATCCATCCGAAAAGGTTTGAGAAATGTGGAAAAGCCTTTTGATAAACAGTTTTTAGGCCAGATTCCAAATACCTCTTTATTTGGCCTTTTTCAAAGTCGTTGAATTGCTTGCCACCACCCATTTTACAAAAAAAAAATGGCGGAAGTTTCTTTCAATTAAAAAAGGGAAAAAGTTTACGTCGATAGATTATCGCGAAAGATCACAAACTGAAGTCATTGCCTTCGAATCTAATCCCGTACTTTTACGGAATATTATGATGAAAATTCTAATTTACCGTTCCACAAATCGAGTTATTTTGCTCTTCTATGTTATGTGCAAACAAATGAAGGTTAAAAGCATGCAATAAAAGTTAATATAATATGCAATAGAAGCCGAGAGATAGGACACATTTCAAACTGCATTTCTTCAACCTATTCAGTTGAGCGGGAGTGTAAGTCGAATTGGAAAATTCAGTTCGAGGTTGCTGTCAAATTGGAGGACAAACATCTCTTGGCCTCTTTGACAAGGACTAGACTTTCGCATATTATATGTTCATCTGTTTGATCTACTCTACAAAATAGCCGAAACCTAGTCGGCTAGACTTTTTTTAATAATCCAACAGTAAAATCGTGGATAACCTGCTCAGTTTTTGATATAATACCTACTTGAAATAAGATCCCCTTGGATTGTTTTTGAAAGCCCTAAATAGCCCGTTCTACTTGTCTTAGACTTGGGACGTTCCCCAATTATGAGATACTTTTTATGTGTCCCCCTTTCCAACTTTTGGTTATAGCTGAATTGGCCGCCGGTTTAGGAGTATACAACAGGAAGGTTCAGATTCTGTTAAAGGTCTGGCCAGCTTGAGCTAATTGGTTTTATTTCAGAAGGTATCTTGAATTAAGAGATACTCGAAATTTCTCAAATAATGGTCAGAAGCACATAAGTAGTTTAGTCTAGCAGAGGCTTCAGGACCTACGTTACCACCGCCATGTCAATTATTATATATATGGGTCTTCGTTAGTGTTGTGAGAAAAGCTAATCAAACGTCACCTTAAAAAGCACGTGAAAAGACTGGCGTGCTTTTAAACACTTACGATTTGAGAACACAGCCGCTCCACCTAAAAATTCAAACTGGTTAAACTAAAGGGTCAGATGAAGGTCCTGCAATTTATAAATACCTAGATTCAAGTAACTAACTTTATGCCCCAGAAAAGTCTACTTCCATCGTAGGTGGAAGATATCCATCCCTGACCAAACTATGTACGGAGAGAGGTGCCGCTAGACTAAATGACTCCCATTCAGTGTGGTACACGGATGGACCAAATAAGCCAACTGTTGTTGGTGCAGGGATCAGTGGGCATTCCTGTCGACATACGACAACTGTTCGTCAAGCTGAAGTCTATGCAATTGAATTCTGTGCCAGAGAATGCTTAAGTAGAAGTATCGAAAGATCAAATCTCAATATATTTTTACAGTCAAGCAGCACTCAAAGCTCATGACTCCTACAAATTCAAGTTCAGACTAGTGTGGAACTGTCTAAATACTATCAAGCAGCTTGCATTCCACAACTAAGTCACTATTTCTTGGATTCCGGACCACCAGGGATTTGAAGGCAACGAATGGAGAGTGATGGACTAGCCCGTAAAGGCATAACAACTCCCTTCATTCACCCAGAACCTTTTTAAGGCCCCCAGCAAGTAACATAAGGGCAGAGCTGGATTCCTGAGATCTAGAAATTAACATATGGATTTGGAACTCCACACAGGGTCTTCAACTACTCACACCTCACTCCTTACTGATTTCATGACCGCTCCTCTCAACTACCATGTTCGTAAAATCGGCAGAAGCTCTACAAACACGTGTGCTTTCCAGGTCACCTTGCAGTGGTCAAGTCAACTAACCCACCCCAAATTAAAAAAAAAGGAAGAACCGCACCTCACTTCCAAAACACCGAATCCTCTTATTTACTTACCTCAAATCCTTCTCCAGTGTCAATTCGCGTTCCTTCTCCACCAAACCGGTCACACATGTCGCAATGGCTAGCATAAAGTTTACCAACCCAAAACTTGCATGTATTGGCACCATGGTCGCTCTGCATCCATAGGTTGCATTCTCGCAGCACAACAGCACCAAAAAGCTAAAACAACAAACAATATTCCAATAGTCATATATGCACATTTGTTTGGGGCGCAGTGTCCTTCTTCTCTACCAACCTGAAAAATCCAACAACAAACTGCAATGCGAACAGACCCATTGTCACAAAGCCCAACCACGAGTGCAATGAATAAAAGTTTTCCTTTGGCGGTTCGGACAGATTGTGCGAATCGAATACGGACAAGAATCCCAGAACAACACACGGAATGGCACAGGCATGGAAAAACATATGCGCCAGCTTCACATAGATGTGCTTCAGGCATCTGCACAGTCTGTAGAGGAGAATAGCTGGAAATGAATAGAAAATTTATCACTCTTTGGTCAGTTGAGAGATATGTAGGAGATAGATGCTACTCACAGAATCCTGAGAATGTGACGAATCCTGCAATCATCAGTGCTGGATGCAAATTGAATTGTAATTGTGGATTGTCCGACCAGGCGAATCCTCCGCGATAGAACATTATCCAGAACAGTGTAAGAACTAACACTCCGACGAGCAGAATTGTCGAGAGAATCACTATTAGCAGATACTCGAACCATGATCCGCAATTCCATGCGTTATCGGAATCGTCTTCATAGCGCCTGAAAAGAAAACGTATTTCAATTAGATGAGGGATAACATGGTTGATAAATTTAGTATGAGTGAGGGAGGGTCCTTGCCCTTCGACTGTGACACGACAACTTGTACATAGACCAAAAAAAAAACCCTCAACCAAAAGTATCAAGGGCTATAGGTAAACAAAGAATAATGAGAATGAGCGCAAAATTGTTTCCTCAAGATCCTCCCTTGGCGTAAAAGTTGCAACTTGAAATATGAGAATATTTGCATTTGATAAAGTGGCAAGCCCAACATCCCTTACAGACCCCGATTCGTGTCCCGAATGTGCAATATAATTTGGCAACGCAATCCTAATCTGTCAAATATATATCATACACAACATAACCACAAAACCATTCCCTAGTATACCAAACTCCACATCGTCCCCTCTTTAAACACCTCACTAAAATCAGGAAATGTATTCGCAACTTTAAAGTGCTAAACCAGCACTTACACTCCAGAAAGATCTCAGACTTGCTGTCCTGTCATACGTTCGAAATTAATCCCGTGAGCGAGTGCATAATAAATTTTACAATTTTCAGGAAACTTTTCCTGTTGTTCTCTCATTATCGATTGCAGCTTATGAATACCGGCGGCGGGAGGGTTCCACTGAAAAACTACTCCTTGTACAAGTATACATAGTGTTAACGTTTTTCCCAGCCCCATGTATAGAAGCGTTACGAATTGGAAATTCTTAACAAGCTCCAAGGGAGGTTGGCAGGATTCAAAGTAGCATCAACAGGAGTGAAAAAAGTTTTGTCCCCATCGTGCGGTGTTATGATGATTCTCCCTTACCGAAAACAACGAACAAAGACACATTCAAAACAAAGCAGAAAACGATCCCAGGAGCGAAAACTTTTCCGATGAAGAGAAAACAGAATTTTCCTAATTTTAACATTTGCTCATTCGAAAATAACGTCTGCATCTGGAAGTTCACGTCTCGAATTCACAGTTGTGTGTATACGTGGTAGAGTATCATGCCGGCTTTGTGTAAAAAAAAAGAGGAAACATGTGGAACTGGTTGGCCAACATCTGAGATCTGGAGTTCCTTATTCATTACAAATAAAATGTGTAACTGAATCCATGTAATGAAGCAATGACCAGTTGCCAGGGAGACTTTATTTGGGAAACTCATTTCGAATCATTTATTTAATGCAGAAGTTACTAGTTTTTGTTAAAGGTGTTCAGTGACCTTTTTGCCTTTTGCAATGGTGTACAATATCAAAGTGGATGAAAGGAAACAGCTTCTGTATTAGTTGAGACTCCTGTTGCAGACAAAGTATGTGCTTGGGTGAATTTATTGCGATCAAGTGGGCGATTTTTATCTGTGATTTTGGGGCCGAAAATCAAATGCAATGGGTTGAGTTAAGGTACCAGTCTCAAGCTGGAATGTATATGCATTGGGAATACCTGTTAACAGTTGATTACCCAAACACTACTGCGACTTGCAATAGTAAGTTTAAGTGAGTGTAATTTTCAAACAGTCGTTATGTGCATAAATTAAATATTAAATAGACCGTCAGGTCAGCCAACTTAAGAGAGGTTGCCTAGAATTATGCCGCACGCATACACTTGCACATAGTAACCTGTCAGATGTCAGAGATTTCATTCCGTTGTGACATTGGAAAAAATTCAAATAATTCAAATAATTGGCCGTTATGGGGACGAGTTAAGAAAACGGTGGTAAGGTGTGGTGAATTTAGTACCTACTTATATTTCATTTCAATCAATTGTTTTCATTAATTACGCTTGTTTGAAATTCTTTTGTACCTACACATATTAAATTCTTTCAAATTTTGTAATAAATAAAATTGTGTTTTTTTTCTGTTAAAACACGGAAAATTCATCAAAAGATTATAACTGAAAAATCTCACCCACTCAGAAATGTTCGTAGTGGCCAAGGATGATCTGAATTTGTGGGTAGTCAAAATTTATATAAACAATTAGTTATAAATTCTCAATTTAGTTATATAATACAAAACAATAATTTAAATAATAATTTAAATTTGAATATTCCTTAGTTCCTCGCTTTGAATTCGTTGCCATTCGCAACAAACGAAAACAGACACAATAATAATTGTAGGAACAAAAATGTCTTATTTGATTTCCACGAATGAATATTCCTCAGTTCATTCCCTTATTTATATGTTGAATACATTTGTTATTCAAAATTTTCCAAAATATGTACATGTTTTCGTGGTGAAATAAAACAACGAATTTAAACTCTGGGAACGCGTCCATCAGCTGATAGAAACTCACCAAACACCCTAATCGCAGTCAGTGTTTCTAGCAGTCTCTCTTTATTTTTCCCACGCAGCGTGGGCATTTTTCCCTTTTCACCGAACTCAAATTTACTCGATTTGTTTATGGAAGCAAAATATTTCTTCTAAAAGCGAAATTGACCTTTGGTATAAAAGAATTGCAGTTTGTTAACATTATAATGATTATTTCTTGGTACTAGATTTTTTTTTTTTTGCTAAAAGGCGATTAGAATGACCCCTTTTTTATGAATATAGGAAAGTTTTTTCTAAAATCGAAATTCCAACAAAAAGGTAGAGATACCACGATGTAGGAACACTCCTAAGTGTCAGTCTTTTATTTCACCTCCTACCATTTAGAATTTAATTTATTTGGCTGCACACGTATTCATAGACAGTCAAATTGAGAGCGGGAGGGAGGGGGTTTTATTGAAAGCATTTGCGGGGGTAATCGGGGAGACGTAGGAAAGCTATAATTATACTCCTGCTTAGTTTATGGCGAAAGCTTAAAGGGGCACGTAAGGGAGATGACGAACACTTTTGAACACATATATCGCAAGGGCAGAGAATACCTGTGTCCTTTTTAAGGGAAGTTTGGTTCTTATTTTATTAAAAAAAAAAAAAAGCGTCAAAAGCGAGCGGATCTAGATTTTCGCACTCACTCCTTTTACGAAGTCACATAAATCCATCACAAATTTATCTGATACACAATAGTTTGATTTGACTTTAAAACGGTTGTCTACCAACTCACTATGTTGACTTGTAGAACAAACATGATTGACGTCACAGACCATAAAACTTTATTATTTGTGTGTCCATCTTCCGGATTCAATATCAGAAAGTGACCTCCTGCTGAACGAAAATGTTTTTTTTTTTTTTTTGTTTACAACGCTACAAATCAACTCTCATTCTGCATGCACAAATGATGCAAATCAAAACTGCAGTATTTATGACCGCGTGATAGCGGAACGTTATTCATCGTCCTTAATCCATGCACAAACACTTTCCACGAACACCCACTCCATGGGCTTGGAACTGGGATATTCGCAGCCAAACAATGAGCACAATAGCAACAGCCGTTGTAGTATGCTGAGGGCTTATATGCCTGCAGTCATCAATGAATGCAGATTACGCCTTGCCTCCTGAAAGGAATTTTTAAGACAAAAAGCCTTACAACCAAATGTCCCAGATTACTACCACGAGCCCTCGTTGCCATATGAAAGGGTGCGAAAAAGTTATAGAATTATGAACCCGCCTGCATTCAGTCAATGACCACTCTTTCACTCATTATCCAAATGGTGGGGATATTGTTTTTTTTTTGTTTTCTTTTGCCCCTGCAATGCTAGTTAATTAAATCCACTGAAACCGTGAAAAAAATAAATAAATCCTTTGATAGCAAACAGTTAGTGCCGCTTGTGCTGTAAAAATAAGTATTCCACGAGGTAAATCTGAATTTCATGTGGAAACTGCCGCGACTGACGGAATTTAATTTCATATTTTAAAATAAATCTTCACTGTATCCCAGTTACCAGTCTTCCAGGCGGGATTTGTTTTTTTTTTCATCAAGCTAGGCCAGACAAAGCGCGCGACTGTTTTGCATTGCGAATAATTATGTGTACCAATTGACAAAGGGAGTATGGGCGCCACATTCTTTTGAATGGGCCAGGCGAAGGCTTATATAGTGCCCGATGTAGACAACGATCATCTAATTAATTCTCTTCAGTAAATTAAATAAGAAAGAACCGCTCAGCCGACATGCGAAATCAAACGCACTTGAGTGTACTAATAGTGGCTGCGGCTCGCCCATAATTCATTCAATCTAAAACTGTTTATAGCGATAGCAATAATAGGAAAATACAAATCGCAAACACAAAAAGCACATGTTTGAGACACACACATGCGAGTAAATATGCAAACTTGTGTGCGGGATGGGGGTGAGGTAAAAACACTTGTCATCTCTTAATTGCCACAATGATTTGCGTTGAGTTTGTGGGTATGCGTAGGTTTTAATTTGTTTACATTTAGCTGACGTTAGTTGTTAGCATGAGGTGACTAAGAAAAGTCGTTATAAATCATATTTTCTAAAAAGCAGACGGTTATGTGACTATAGAGTATTTGATTCCTTTGAGTGCCAACAAATTAGCATGTGTTGGGAAGTGCCGAGGGCACTCAATTGGTTAGATATGCAGCAAGGGGGGTTATTTTTAGAACGAAATAAACCACATCTGTACTTCATCGAAGATTTACGAGTCCTACTGATTCAAGTAATCCTTCAAATAAATAAGAAAAAACGGATCACCTTATATAAGAGATAACGATTTTGCATAGCTTCCTTAACTGGCGCTCAAACAGAAACTATTCGGGAGTAGAATAAGTTTATTTCGTTGAAGTGTTGACAGCTTTGTCTCTTTCTTGGTTCTCTAGCTGTCATTTATAAAAAAAATACCAAATGTTACTTCTATACATGGACATGGACATTGACGAACTTAGTCAAAAAGATAAGTTCTATAAGCAGTTTAGGTTTTCGTTTCATATTTGATAAAGTTCTAAGCAAATTACTGGTTATTCGAAGGCGAATCTGTCAGCTGCAATACCTCAACTATACATTTTGCGTTACTGTAAGTATAGTGTAAGCTTCGAGCTTCAACAGTTCATCTGCTAGTGCGTTTATGAGGCTCTTGTTTAGGCCGTCCTTATCGCCACAATGAGTAGGCATTTCAAAAATTTCAAAAAGCGGTCAATGACGACAACCGTGCAAACGGCACAGTCGCCGATGCAAATACTCATCTGTTCGTGAGTAGAGATGAACTCCGGTGTATCTTTGAGTCACTTAAAAACAAAAAGTCGGCGGGAGTTGACGGTGTCCCAAACGTCGTATTAAGACACCTGCCGCTAGAGGCGATAGATATCTTCGCCACGCTATTTAACAATGCGCTGAATAATGCATATTATCCAGAGCAGTGGAAAATAGCGGTGGTACACCCTATCCCGAAAAAGGATAAAGATAGGACGAACCCTGCTAATCTCCGGTCAATTAGTTTGCTTCCGAATGTTAGCAAGGTATTCGAGAAGGTCGTCAATAGATCTCTTTTAAAATGGGTTGAGGAAAATATGATTATTCCGGACAACCAGTTTGGCTTCAGAGCGGGGCATGATACTGTTCATGCCGCGTCGAAACTGGTTTCCGACATTCAGTGGAATAAAAGTAAGAAGCAATGCACGGGTGCCTGCCTGGTCGACTTTGAAAAGGCCTTCGATACCGTATGGTTGGAGGGGCTCTTTTATAAGCTGACCAGATTGGGCATTCAAAAACCTTTGCTATATATGATTTATAACATGCTTATGGGAAAGAAGTTCGTTGTCAAAGCTGTCAACGTGACTTCGAGCAGGGTTTTCGAAATTACAACAGGGAGCAGTGAATTCTCAGGTCCTGTTTAATATTTACACAAGTGATCTGGTGGGTTCCCTCAGACATGCTATAGCGTACGCGTACGATTTAGTGGCGTACAGGTCAGGACCAAAAATCGAGGTCATTAACATCCTTCTGCAGCGTGACTTCGAGCAAATTAAGAGATATTGCGATGTTTGGAAGTTGTAAATCAAATTCCAAAAATCGGAAACAATCCTGTTTAGAACTACATTGGCTGGGGCCTCTGAGGATACCAGAAAAAACTGGAGAAATTTAACAATTATTGGACAGCAGGGGCGACCATTGGCGGTGAAAAACGTGGTGAGGTATCTTGTCATCTGGCTCGACCAGTATCTGTATTTTGACAAACATATAGATGCTTGTCTTGCTGGGGCTAAAAGAGCCTACGCTCTGACAAGGAGACTGTTTCGCAGCAGTCAACTTGAGTCGAGGGTGAAGGTCATTTGCTACGTGGCCCTTATAAGGGCTATCATCGCTTATAGCTGTCCCATGTGGTTCAATATAGCGCCGTCCTATATGGCAAAGATTCGGGTTTTTGAGAGACAATGTCTCAGGGCCTGACTAGGGTTGTTTAGAACTCCTGAATCTCAGTACATAAAATACTATCCCAACAGTATCCTATACAATGGGGCCCGACTGAATAGGATTGACACCAAAAAGGGTTTGAAGGGGTGAAAATTATTTTCTTGTAGTTTTACAAGTAGAAATTAGTTGACAACTGATCTTCCTGACACCTGGGCTGCTCGCCTTTATCTCGCCGTCCTTTGAACTTATTTTGACCATTGGTGATTTTGTTACGCAAAGAGTTCGTCGGAGAGCGTCTTATTGTTGGTGTTTAAAAAAATATTTTACTTCAGGAATTCCAAATAATTTCCAGAAAATATTATTTTTGTAATATCTTTTTCGAAATAAAGCTTGTTCTGCATAAAAAAAATCGAACGCTAATTACTCTTCAAACTAGCAATTACGGTGTTTGTGTTCTGGTTTCCATGTGACCAGCGGTGAAGCAGTTTCTTCTTGGAATAAAAACGTTCAACTTACTAAGAATCCGGGTTATATTTTACGAGCTCAGAATGGTCAAATTTTCCGCACTGAAACTATTTATTGCCACCTATAAATATTTATCTTAAAGTTGAATGAGGCCTCGTACATTGCAACTATAGTCGCATATTGATATGTCAGTCAGATTATGACAGTCGGCATAACTGTTCCTATGATGCAATAAGTTTAAATTTGTGCGGAATTTTAAACAACATTGTACCACGATCCCATTTGTTAAATTATGTTTTTGATTGGGGCGAACTGAAAATTCTGTATTCGAACGAAATTTCGCAACCTTTTAAATATAAAGCCATATGAAAAGTGAAAAAGGAAGCAGAGTAAGTGAGTCAAAATTTTTGAAATCTTAAACTAAATAATCGAGAGCACCAAAAAATATAATAAAAACGAAAAAAATCGGCATTTTCATTTCAGAATATGTTCGCATTTTAAACATTTTTTGGCCATACTGTTGCGGTCAAAACGGAGCTATGCCGAGTCCAGATAGTAAAAAAACTAATAAAAACAGCGCAAAAACATTTATTTATAACAAAAACAAACAAATGTTTTTATTGCAAAAAACTTTTAATTTTGTTTGCATTCTTTTTCCTTCAATGAAGAATAAAATCGGACTTAAACCGAAAAGGCTGTCATTTTCATAATTTTACAAAAAGTGGGGGTTACGGGTCTTGATGCTCATAAGGACAACGCTGCCAAATTGCTTGTTCCGTGAACGAGCAATACCTACGTGGTGGAATTTTTTTTTTTGGGAATATTGTACAGATATGAAATGCTGGTGGGTAGTTGGTTTTCGAAAATGTTGTGTATAAGCCAGGTCGCTATAATGGTAAGTTTCTACTGGACAAACTCTAGTTCATTTTAACGGGTGATTTTTTAAGAGGTTTAGAACTTTTTAAAAAAAAAAAACACAAAAAATTCGAAATTTGAATCGATAGTTTGAACCTTGCAATTTAATGTTTAAAGATAATTTCATGCAAATGTTGACCGCGGCTGCGTCTCAGGTAGCCCATCCGCTGAGTCCAATTTTGGCATACTCTTTCACACATATCGGCCGGTATCTCACGAATGAATGCATGGATGTTGGCTTCCAGTGCGTCAATCGTCCCTATACACATTAGCCTTGGCATACCCCACAAAAAATAATCTAATGGTGTCAAATCGCACGATCTAGGCGGCAAATTGACCGGCCCAAAACGTGAAATTAACTGTTCACCAAACTCGCCTCGCAATTGCGCCATTGTTTCGCGTGCTGTGTGGCATGTGGCACCGTCTTGTTGAAACCACATATCATGCAAGTCAAGAACTTCCATTTCGGGCAAAAAAAAGTTTGTTATCATCGCTCGGTAGCGTTCACCATTGACAGTAACGCTGCGATTCGCATCATCTTTGAAGAAATATGGCCCAATAATGCCGCCGGCCCATAAACCGCACCAAACAGTGGCTTTTTCGGGATGCATTGGTAGCTTTTGCAATGCTTCTGGCTGATCTTCACTCCAAATGTGGCAATTTTGCTTATTTACGTACCCATTCAACCAAAAATGAGCCTCATCGCTGAACACAATTTTTCGATAAAAAAGCTGATCCTCGGCCAGCTTTCCAAGAGCCCATTCACCAAAAATTCGGCGTTGTGGTAGGTCGGCTGGCTTTAGTTCTTGCACCAGCTGTATCTTAAAAGGCTTTACGCCCAAATCCTTCCGCAAAATTTTCCACGTAGTGCTGTAACAAAGGCCTAACTGCTGGGAACGGCGCCGAATCGACACTTCGCGGTCTTCTGTCACACTAGCTGATACGGCCGCAATATTTTCTTCACTACGCACAGTACGTAAACGTGTTGGTGGTTTAATGTCCAACAAAGTAAATTTGGTGCGAAATTTGGTCACAATCTTCCGAATAGACTGCTCAGAAGGTCGAGAATGCCGATCATAAAATGGAAGCAGCGCGCGATGAACATTTCGAACCGAGCACGAATTTTGATAGTAAAATTCAATAATTTGCAAGCGTTGTTCATTTGTAAGACGATCCATGGTTAAATTGCAAACCAAACTGAAGCTGTTTGACAGTGACACAAGGTACTAAACACACGTCAGCTGTCAAAACCAGTGTTGCCAAAACCAAACCAGCTAAAAAATCACCCTTTAGTTTCTTAAGTTAAATGGACTTAATTCCATAAAAGTATATAATTGAGAAGTCACCTTGTCCACACAAAAGTAGTCATTTGCCGCACAAAAATATTGAAGGCAATAAACTATATCATTGCAAATCTTTACTGCTCTATTAGTTTCTCTTCTTTTGACATACTAGTCGTTAAACTTAAGATTAGTTGGGAGTAAAAGTCGCATATCGGATTAATGATGTAGATTAATCACAGAATATGGGCAAATCGTCAATGAAAAAGCTTTCGTTATTTTCCTCTCTATGTCTTTCGTTTTTAAATTTACTCAAAGCAAGAAAAAAGAAAGAAAAAGCGAATGAAAGTAATCACAGAAAATCAAAACCGCCAATGAAAATGTCTTCCGTTTTTAAATTTAATCGACGCAAAAAAAAAAAATAACGAAAAGGCGAATGAAATTCGTAGCTTCTGTTCTTGTTTCGTTATTTTTGCAAAACGTTCACGTCAGCATAAACGAATGAACGTTATCATCTTCACTTTAAAGAAGAGATAGATACTCCCTTGGCTGTATTGGAAAATGAATTATTTTAACTAACTCTGAGCAGCCTTCCTAAATTGTTTATGCGTAAAAGTGAACAATTTATCGCGCACATCGTCATCTCCTCATTACATAACCAGGTGGCTACGGTGACAAACAACTCCAGACGTCAATAATTGTGCATTGTAAAGCTGCGGCGTCTGCAGGAATTATCATTTTGCTATAACCGGCAAATCCCCAATTTGCACACACCTCCTCAATATGTTTAATGAACTTTCTCAATGACAAGTCAACAACGAAGGGTTGTTGCGGAAATCCATTCTCTAACACCTTCACATCAATGGGACTGTTTGCGACTGTCGGATGTCTATTTGAACTACACCCGCGTGTCTGCTTGATTCCTCTCCCATAACCACTATACGTTACGGATGAGATCTGCAATTATACTGCAAGTAACACATATCATCAATGCGGTTGATTGCATTGCACTTACCCATCCGATTCGAGATAGACACATCACACATGTGTGTCGTTGTCGGCGGTTGCAACTCGTTTTGCTGAATAAATGAATGCGACATGAATCCCTTTGTTCTACTGCAACGCAGCAGTTACCCCCTTGAATTACTGCAACAACGTTTTCACGCGACAATATTTTCCGTAGTTTTGTGGGAAGCAGAACCAACAGTAGAATAAAGCACAGCAGATAAATTGATTCAAATTAAAATCGAGTCATTTACTGACACACACATATGTGTGTCGGACGCCACTATAGTTAAGTAATTAAAAAAAAAACGCAAACGACTTTCATTAAGAGTGTCATCAACAATAAGAATTAGAAGTGATAAATAATACCTACCGCACAATAGTTAAGATCGAATTTCATGCGACCTAAAATTCAGATTAGGTTGGCACTATCTGCGATAGTAGGTTTGTTGACAAGTTGCATTTTTTTGTAACACTTCAATATGTAATTTATTGCTTGCTTGAACCGCATTTGACTTTTCTCACTATAGCTTCATAACGCTATATGCCCTGCAGTAACCGAACGTCAGGCCAATTACTTTGATCAGTCGTTGAACGACTGAGAATGCAAGTGAAAACCTTGCCAATTAGCTATAAGTTCGTCCCACTTGAGGTAGCAATTTGATGAGGAAAAGCCTGTGACAATTTGTTTAGTTCAGCTAGCTCAATAAACAATCAAGTGAGTTGCAGTTTGCAGCTTGTATAGGGTTATTTTGAGCTCTGTGTGTGCTGGAGAAAGTAGTTTCATAAGGTTTCGTGATTTATCTGCGATGGTTAAAACTTGTATCTGAAAGGGTTTACTATGCAGTCGGAGTCAAGAAAGTTACTCTGTTTGTAATCGTAGATGCGGTGGATAATCTTTGGGCTTTACTAATAATCATTTTTTACCTTCACACTTAACATTTTTTAGGTCACAATAGGTAATTTGATATGGAAAATTTCGCCATTGTGAGTTCGTAAAATATAACCTGGACACTAAATAAGTTTTAATAATTCTAACGCGTTGTTCGATTGTAATCGATCCGTTATCGTAAATCACAAACATTCTACTAATATTATGACATATTATGAATGACGGCTGAGTTTGACAGTTGTCAAATGCCAGCGCTACCATCTTGAAAACTAGAAATTAATGACCCTGTACGATTGTTACGAGTAGTATCGCGCTTTGTCAATAGTCAGAATCGATGCTGATGGTTTCAAGACGACGGGTCTTCTTAGTAAAATTGTGTGTAGGAATGTCAAGATTGAACTGTTGAACCGCTAGCAACAAGAATGCCCCAAGGCTGACTTATCGTACTGGAGAAGTTATCAATTTACTTCTGCACAGAAAACTAGAGAGCACTGTGGATTGTTCAAGACAAAAAGGCGATGGCTATAAAACCCTTTCCACTATAGAAGTCAGCGGGACCCGACCAGCGTAGTTCCGAAGATATTTTGGAGCTGGGGCATTTTCCGAGACATTGCACAAAACTCACATTAGTTAAATGAAAAGGAGGAGACAGTTTTTTGCAATTTCTTAAAGAAATACATCCAAAATTTATGGGTGCGTTCACTTGGTTAATCTTTTAACCAGCTATTTTTTTTGTGGCGGCGTTCAGTCGAGTAAATTCTGATTTCCTGGTTAACTTTTTTTTTATTTTTGAAGATTCTTTTTTTAAAAGAAATTGATGTTTAAGTTTAAAGATAAATGTAAACCACTTCTCTTTGGCTAGGGGCATTGACGCACAGCTCCAAACTTGAGCCAAAATATTTACAAAGTACTTCAGCTTTTAGTGTATTTATTTTCAATTTTAGTGTTATTAGATTTATTAATATTTTAAGCTTTGAAACATACTCTAAGCAGAGCTTCATCTGTGTACATTTTATATGAGGGTTTTCTAATTTACTTAAATTGTTGAAGGATCTCCGTATAAAATATGAAATACAACCTTTAGCTCTACCCCTGCCTGAAGCCATTACAACTATGTAAATTAAACTTGTGTTTCAACTTAAGTTAAAGGTCTAAATTTTATAAGAAACATTTATATCCAATATAATCGACTGTCCTTGCGTACAATGTTACCAGTCTTACTCTTACGGCAGATAGTTGAAATTCAATGCACGTGAAGAGAATTGTGACTTTTTTTTATTTCTCCAAAGGAAATTCAATATTCATCTCCGGTATTCAAAATGCATCGCCCAAATGATCCCCTTGTCGGACCATTGATTTATTCATAGAGCGATTGCATGAGGCACCTGCATATTGCATATAGCCGATTCGTTACATCAACGTGGAAAATCTTCACCAAAAATCAATTCCCAATGATTACTATTCTATATGACATGCAACGCGAGTCTGGCAAGGAACTGCGTTTTATAGAGCTTTAAGAAAGACAAACAGTTGAGCTGCATTCAGGGTGTAACACAATATCAAAGATGCAATTTTACTTCTGTTTCAACATAAAATTTTAATTTGTAAAGATTTGGTGAAACCTAGCTTGAAGTAAATTGAGCTGGTTGTAACTACACCGAATTAACTTTGAAACTGATTGTGCATTATGGTACTTTAAGCTGCCTCTGTTTTAAGTTTTATAATAACTCAGGGAATGTGCAATTACAACTTCTGGTGATAAAGTGAGCCTGTAATTTATTAGCAACTTTAAGCAGCTGGTAAGGGACTGTTTAAGTGTTTAATAGATAACGAATGATTTGTGATGCGGCTCGGTGAGCCTGGTAATTGACAGACACCTGTGGGAAGTGAATGAAGATGCCATTAAGATATTCCCTATATTGTTTGCGTTTAATAGACCAGCGAATATGAAAAATTAACGAGAGCAATCATAATTAATTGATTAACATTGTCGTAGCGTGCTGATATCATTTTTTCAAGAGAAATTCCCGAGAAATTCGACAAGTGGTTCCACAAACCTTATAATTGCAGTTAGAAAAATTATTGGACTAGCCTACAACTTTGCTGTTTCTTCATTGAGATGCAGGTGCGACTGCATGACTACTATAGTCGTAGGATTTAGGATTCATGGTGACAAACACCCAAAGATGATTGAAGCTAGAAAAATCAACAACCCCAGTGAATAGTGAATTCAACCAACTACCAATCAAGTTTAAAATTCTGAAATGAAAAACTCTATTTAGGTAGACCGAATAGGAGCAATTATTATTAAATACTAAATGAATAAGGAAAATATGACCTTCTCCCAATCATATCACAAAAGAGGGCGTAATCTTCTGAGCTGCGCTACAATATTAGAAATGCATCTTCAAAAATAGAGGCATTTCCAATTTAAGGGCTGATCTAACAAGTGAAAGGGATATAGGACTGAGACCGTAACGAAAAATGAAACGTATTGAAACTTAGTACATAGTTGCGATTGATGAGACATTCAGTAACGTTGACTATTCGTTACTCTCATATTTTTCAGCATGTACCCCCCATCGGGACCTAAGAACTTTCACTTCAATAGATTCGTAACGAATATTGAAACAATGAACAGTGGACGGAGTGGTTAGTGTCTTGGACTTCGGAGTCTCAAGTTAAACTCCCGGAAAACACTGCTATACAGAATAACTAAATATGCGAGGAAATATCCCATATTTCGGACCAAAATTCTATTGTGAGTTTGACCCCTTTTCACAATCTAGTACAATATGTTTCAATGTGGAGAAAGTAAGATTTTTTGATGAGAAAAGAAAGAAATAGTTTTTCTATTGGAGATGAAGAGGCAGAACTTATAAATCCAAATAATTTTAAAATACAAAGAATGGGAAGGACTGAAAAACTGCCATCTGTAAAAATGTTTATTTTTTAGACTTAAGGACACGACATCATATCGCCCCTGATGTCCGAATGTGTTTTAATTTTGTTTAATACAGAAATATATTTGTAAGTTACACATCTACTTAATAAATGAATATATATTTTAACACCCCACTGAATGATCTTTAATACAGTACTCCCCAGATAAAAGCACATGCGGATGGGCATCAAATTAAAGAGCTTATAGCCGGGTTTTTAGTTAAATTCCTATGAAGCGGTGACTCTTGTAATGCATAGAATGACATTTTTGAGTCCCAACACTGACTTTTTTGTTACTCTTTTGAAGGGCCACTCCAAACATTTGTATCAAACTCTCAATGAGAGCACAAATGCCGAAGTAAGCCTACTCAAGCAGCGAGGTACTTTTAAAAGGGTTTTGCTATTAAGAGGGTTGCTTATAAATATATCAGGGGAGTACTGTACGTGTACACCCAACTACATGTCGCCCATATATGCGTATCACAATCCCTTTAATTGGAAACGATATCGTTACCATCTTGAGTATAGTGATATTTTTAAGAAATTCCCAGCAATAACAATGCAATGCACGCACACACATATAACCTCTCTTGAGAATTTCAAGAATCTTTTCCGATCTCGTGCTGCTCAAAACTCCCCCATCTCCCCCAGCAACACTTCCACATTCGTTTGCCTCTGACGCTGGATAATATCCATCTAATTGTGTCAGAGTAATGACATTGCGGTAATTGCTAACATCACTTGTCTTAAACAACAACAATTTTGTCTCTTGCTCTTGGCATATATTCACCGTTTTAACCGGTGTGCTCTGGCTACGAGCTGTGTGTACATAAATGTGCTTTAACGATATTCCAGGGCACAAGGCGTGCACAAAACGCATGAGAAAATGTTCATTTTTCGTAGATACGCGACACACGACTGGACGTGTACTCGAGTGCATTCGGGGTTCAAGTATTGCGCTCACGTAGAGCCCATTCAATATGAATATGAATAACAAAAGAGTGTAAGCCACCTTTGAGATATACGGGACGTTAATTGAACGATTGTACGATAGACTGACGAATAAAAAAAAAAACTACAGATAGAAAGGCTAATTGTTGGGAATTTTCAATTTAACTTCTGCCGTCTCGTGGGTTCATCGAAATTGGGGTGACTCAAACATGTCCGTAGTCTGATCCTATATTTTAGTAGAAAGTGGGCCTTTTTTAGTTGGAAAAGACGCTTCGAGGTGGTCACCTCGTTGCAATACAAAAAAGAGAGAATTGAAACATTTATTTTCAATTGTCTTTGACAAGCTACGTGGACGTGCCCCATTTTATAATTAAAGTTATAAAACGTTGAAATTCAAATTTGGTGAGGATAAAAATATGTTTCCCTACTTCTAAATAAATATGAATTATAAAACTAGCAGTCACTCGTTGCTTCGCTCAAGTTACCCGCCTTATGCTGCCGTCATGTCTGACGATATCTATTTAGTTATAAGTTGTCCCCCTGTTAAAAACTAAACAATCATCATAATTAAATTAATGGGGTACATGATTTTTTCGGCGTTATTTCAAAAGCAATTTTTATAAAATTTCTTAGTTAAAAAACTAATACTTAAAATAAAAAAAAAGTAGTAAAAACAATTTCAATACAATAAAGGACTGTAGTAAAGGGTTTTTCAATAAGAGGTAATATTTTGGTATTCAAAGAAAAATGTCATTTTTTGAGATAAATGATCGGATGTTTATGTCATAATAAAGAGCCAAATGGCCAACACGAGCACGCATACAGGACCATATCCTTTTCATGAAATTTTCCATAACCAAATCGCAAAGTGGCTACCCTATGTCCTCGATAGCCTCACGAATTTTATCTTTGAGGTCTTGAATCGACGCTGGGCTGTTGGCGTTGTTGATGATCGGCCGGCTTGAGTTCTTGTGTTAACTGAACTTTATAAGCCTTAAGACCCAAGCCTTTATGCAAAATATGGTGTAATGACGTTTGTCATTTGTTTGTCATTTGTTTTGCGAACTGTGACTGCAAGATTTTCACCATTTTTGTAGTGAATTTTAATAATTTTAATGCGATGTTGAAGCGTGTATCGTTTCATTTTTAGTAATGGCGTAGTTTCTACTTGTCAAATGTCAAAGAATAAAAGCTTCAAAAGTGACAGCTACCGAAATAGCGGGTCATTCACAATAACACCTCTCATTGGAAAACCCTTTATTTTTGAAAGCCAGAATCATAGACATATTTAATATGGACTGCTAGTGAAATGTCATTTTCATATTTTTTTTGCGAGAAAATATGCTCCAAAACAGCATATGTTTACATTGTTGTTTTTGTAATTTCATTCCCTGTCTGTAAATGCGTGTGAGCTACAAAAAAGCATGTTGCTAATGGCCGGCCACTTTGCTTTTATGGGCACATCGCTGTTCACTTGTTTTGTTTTTCGTATTGAATTTGTTTGATTTGTGTTAAAGGTTTGATTGAATTTTAAACAAAAATAATAAAATATGCATTACTATAGATAAATAAATAAATCATAAACACAAACAAATCCTCAAATCTCACAAATTTGTAATGAAAGTAAGCTTGGTCGTTTGAAGTTTGCTTTGTTTTTCGCTGTAAATAAGTAGCGCGTCTAGAGCGTCAGTATTTTTTTAATATGCGTGAAGTTGGCTACTAGCAGTCCATGTATAGTTAGTCAATGGCCAGGAACTTTTCTTTCATATTATTTTCAATTCAAGATATTTTTATAGTTTTTGGAAAAAAAAATACTTTCAAACTTGGAATTTAAGGCAAAAATAACTTAAAAAAAATGTTATATGTTGATTTTTGCCATATAATAATATATATACGTGCGATCATCCAAAGTTTCCGCACACTTTTTTAGTATTTATTATGAAATGAGGAGAACGAAACTTATTTTATTTGAAAGGTAGGTACTGTGCCATAGATGTACAGGTACACAAACAAAAAAGCATGGGTATATGATACCCCATACAATACAGGTAGGTAGTTGAAAGGATTTTGGTGGCATTGAATTTGTCGCCGCCATGTTACCATAGTAACATATTCTCAAATATACCTAAATCATCTCAGATTAGAACCTGTTTCAGATGGAGCAGCTCATTTACGTAGTTTTCTATAAACATTTATGTCGCTCTTTTCGTTAGTAAAATTATAACAAAAAGATCGGAAATAGTTGTGGTACGTTTTTTAGAAATACATACTTATTAAAGGTAACGGTCGATTTTCGGCCACAAGCGATATAAGTTTTGAATAAATACACTAAATTTTTTTCCAATATTTACTGATTTACGTCTTGCAGTTTTTAAAAAAAATTGAGAACCTCAAAAATAAAATAAATATTTAACTTTTCCTTCGAATGCAGTCAAATTTTGGTTTTCCTAGTTTTTACCAATCTACAAAGGTTTAAAATCTTAAGGTAATATTGCCAAATTTTTTTCTCCAAAGAATGCAAATTATATTAAGCCATTAGTAGAATGGTAGTATAAAGTTTCTAGTGAATTTGATTAAAAATATAACCCCGGCAGCTATAGGGTTATCTTTTTTAAAGTTATAAAATTGGATTCGTAAAGTTTCAAAAACGAGAAAATCTTGTGTTAAACAGCATTCACACAGGGCCTTAAGGTGCCTGTCTATTTGAGAGCAAAAATGCTGGGAGCAGCTCTCAGAGTTAACTTTTTACCCTCGAGATTAGAGCCTTTTGAAAGTCAATCGCAAGTGGACACATGTTTTGAACACTTTCGGAGATTAACTCGCAAAATTCCAACATACTTCGTATTTTGCAAGCAGCTGTCGAGAGAGAGCATTTTGCGACAGAAACAACAAATATGTAATATGTAACAGTTTTCGTGTTCTGAAGGCGAAACAAAAAGAAAGCTTCATAATTTGAGAGTAAGATAATAATTTTTATTAATGATGTTAAATACTTTATTAGTAAACAGGTGGAAAGAACTCACAACCTGTGAAATCTCACGGAAGCTTTGGCCAGAATATAACAGAGGTCGGACCAACAAACTTCTACAGTTTGATAGGTCATCGCTATCTAAGTTAGTGGGAGCTCTGACTGGACATAACTTCCTGCGTAACCACTTAATGAAATTAAATCTCAAGGATGACGACATATGTAGAGGCTGCGAGGACGAGGAGGTTCACGAGGACACACCTCACTTCCTTTGTCATTGCCCGAGTCTCTGTCACTTGAGGAACAGAACACTTGGAAGTTATTACTTTCATGACGTACATGAACTTTCTGATGTCTCTCTGTCTGATCTTTACAGGTTTCTGAGGACATCGGGATGGCTAGACAGCGTCAGGTAACCACGAAGGAGAAGGATGGAGACCACCAATCAACACCAATGGTTAACCCCTAAAAGGGCATCACAATGGGTCCACAAGGACCTAAGTGAGGTATTGCAGGGTTCAACCTGCTTTACCTACCCGTTTACCTAACCTAACCTAACCTAGTAATCGTGAAATATATATTCTTTTTCACTTCTGTCAAACGGCAAAAATCCCTGAAGAGTAGACCCTGCACCGAGTTGACGACGACGATCTACCCATGGTTTAATCCAGCATTTTTTTTCCTTTATTTTTTTTTTTTAAGAACAGTGCTAATTATTATTAAACTAATAACTAGCAGATGAAATATATCAAGTGGACACGGTTATGGTACTACTCTCAGGGAAACTACTGTCAAAATGTTATCAAAGAAATTATTACTCTCAAATGGACAGCGAGAGAGTAACTCTCGAGAGTTTACTAGCGAAAGTACTCTCAAATGGACAGGCACCTTAACAGTTGTTTACAGTGGCTACATTTTCCATACAAATTTCGCAATTGCGACATTCCCTAAATTTAAAGTCGAGACTAAAATTTGTTATTAGTACGGTGCAAAGTCTTTTACTCCTTCTCATATTTATGAATAGCAGGAGCTGAGGGTTTAATGAAGGGATAGCATTCTTGATGGGTTCAGAATATCCGCTTATTGCAACATTTTGTAAAAAAAGTTTCAATTGTCTTGATAATGGGCATGTGATCAACTTGTGCCAAATTTTAAGCAGCATAGTTAGTTTTTAAGAAATCTCTACTAGTAAAAGAAAATGTGTCAAATTTAAAAACCAGAAGACATATTTAGCTCTAAGCGATTTTATAAAATCCGGGGAAAGAGTTTCAAGGAAAGTTGTGCGGAAAAAATGTACATAAGACGGAAGACCCCTGGTGCAACTTCAAAAACTTCAAAGCGACAGCTGCTCCTCTCTCCGAAAGGGGGAAAGACTAGCATAGCAGCGAATAGGAACTTCCATATTGCATCAGGAGTCTTAACAACCTAATAAAAATCGGTCTTGAGAATTTATTATTGTATGAAATAGGACTGGCTACGTGACTTTAGATGAACGAAATTTTGGCATCGTTTTCTCTTCATATTTCGCTGCAGCTTGGGTTCGCTCATAAGCTGGAGAGAACTCAGATTTTCTTCTATCCACTTTAAGCCTTCTCTTGCTGCTGGAGCTTTTGCGTCATTACAGTCTTGAAATGTCCAGCTTGTCGAATTGGCTTAGAACTCTTGAGCTCCATATGACCATGACCATATAACCATTCAAGAGTCATGCTTTTTGTCATACGATTCTTATCGAAACGATAGACCCCAAAATTTAGTTTGAGGGCGGCATCCAGTTCAGCTTCCATAAATAAAATAAAATCTGTTAATAGGTCGTCAAAAAAATTGCTTCCATACGTCAAGGTTTCAAAAACAATCGTTTTTAAATTGCGATGACTTCAGTAGTATTGAGATGTGACCTGGCATTAGCTCTTGCGTTGTTTTCAGAGAATTTATTGAAAATTGCCGCCATGGGAATGCTAAAGAACACTGGCCAGTACTACTCAAGTCACGATTTTGGGTATTATAAACCGGATATTTCTTTTGCACAGCCCTGCCCAAGTTTAAGTTTATGACCTATTCGGCTAACCTCACATCCTACAAGTCGTATAGAGACTGCCGTTTTGACTGCACTAACATTCCCTTTAATTAACAACTGCGGGCAGCTCGAATTACACTAAAATGAGCATCTGTACTCCATAATTAACATTATCGGCTAATGAAGAGCTCTCTGTATTCCTCAGGCCAGATTAGTTAACCTTCTTCCAGCTCCAATTAAACCAGAGTCACCCTCGCCTAGTACGTTCTTCCCTTTCTAGACGTATATTGAAAGGCATTTCAAAACCTAAATTCAACAGCAAAATAAAACAACTTCTCATCTCATAAGCTATGGTAATGCGTTACATTTAATAGTCCGGCACCTCCCCAACTAAAGACAAAAACTTTCTACACCATGGTTTCCATTAAAAGTAAATTGCCAGTCTCAAAACACGCTTGCAACCGAAATGAAATGAAATGAAACGAAACTTTGCACTAATCCCACAGCTATAGGTACAAACGTATCTACATCTACATACAGCCACAGCAATACCGAACTGCAGCGTAACCAGTTTCATTGATCACTACATCAGTGCCGCCGGCCCAACTGCACTTTCGACTGTAGTAAGTCTCCCGCGTGCAGTTTGTTTTGAGAAATTGATCGTGGCCAGTCAGCTACAATAAAATCCGGCGACCTAATGGTCCACAAAGTCATCGACCCCATCAACTACGCACACATCATGGTTCCATGCTTCCATGCATCCGGTGCGGTTGTTCGATAATTCTTTCTCCGTATTTATAACCCGTCCAAGTGGCTGGGCTTCCACTGCAGCTGAGATATATGGCATCTTTCACTTTTCTTTGTGATCTCTTGTAGATACGTCCACAGTGAACAATGTGTACGAGTATATCTCAGCATAATAGCGAATGCATCACGAGTGACAGAAGCATATTGAGATGGATGCAATACTGGTCCAAGGTATTTAACTTTCAACAGCCTCTTCTCGCAGGCGGCTGTGCTGATTGAATGCAGAGGGACCCATTTTTGGGCAAGAAATCTCATTCCGGCCGCGAGTTTTACCGTTAGTGGGTCAAATCACTCAATGAGACGTGGTACTAGTTTGTGTTTTTTTTTTTTTAATTAAACAACATTAGCTGTACAGCTGGGTGTTGGAATATTTAAAGGGCTCCCAAGTTATGTGTACCTCGTTGTTTAAACATTGAGCTGCTAGAGTATATGGGTCAGAGATCGGTGGAGTTGGCTACACTCGACGGGATGTGTAATTAAATATGATTGAGATGTCTGATGGATGCAAGATCTGCCGAACACAGGAAAATATTTCTGTTTATGTTCAAGTGTTTATTGATTTATAGTGCTGTTGATGCGATAAAGCGATACAATTTGGTTATCCTAAAGTCTGTCGGAAGAGTCTCATGAAAAGCGGCGCAAACACTTATGGAATCGCATGCAGCACGCTATTTAATTTTAAAAATAGCGTCAATCGAAACCGCAAAATGTTAACACCCAAGGGTACAGTCAAACGACATGATCAAACCTTGATGATAAAAAGTGTTCTGCAGGGTTAATTATTGATATTACCACAGCGTTGGATATGGTCGATCATCACTTTCTCCTGGAAAAACTTGAAAAAGCGGGAATTCGTGGCTTCATGTTAGATTGGTGTGGATCTTACCTTAAAAATAGGTTACAAAGTGTGAAGATTGATGACATAAGGAGTGATAGAATGATTATCATCCTAGGGGTACCCCAAGGTTCTGTCCTAGGTCCGATTCTCTTTCTTATCTACATAGACTCCCTTTTTACACATGACTTTAAAGGTATTCCAACTGCTTTTGTAGATGACGTCGGTTTCGCTTTTGTTCGGCTAGTCGCCTTGATTTAGTTTCCGACATAAACTGGGATCTAAGCCTTTTAAGAATCTGGTTTTCGAAACACAAACTGGTTATTGGCTCAAAGACTAAAATTATGATTTTTAGATTGTCGCCTCTACTTGATTTTAATGTTAATATTTATTTCCACACACCTGAGTGCCAAAGATTCAAACTTGCATGTTGCAGTTGTCGGTCTGATTCTTCTTCTCCTACTTTTTATAGTAGCCTGAACTCAAAAATAAATGTTTCCTGGTAGAGAAAGTTAATGAATTTTAATACTTTGGTATCATATTAGGTTCAAGATTGAGCTTCACGAATCATGTAGCGGCTTTGAAGCCTTTTTTTTTATCTGAGCAGTAGTTGTTCAACTTTTTTACTAAAACTAATTCACTATGGCATTGTTCATTCAAAACTACAATATGGAATTACTTGCTGGGGAGGTTCTTATAAAAATAAATTACAGCCGCTCTTGATAATACAGAAATATATCCCACGAAAATTATGCCGAAATCCTGTCAGGCATCCTTCTTACCCTTTGTTCTGTGACTTGAAAATTCTTCCTGTGCGTCATTTGTACTGTTTTAATGTTTTGAAGACTTTCTTTATGAAATCTGGTAATCGCAACTTCCGATTGATCTCTAACTATAGTTTACGTGGAAATTTTTCATATTCAGTATCCGTTCCTCAATTCCATCCATTACATACGTCTTTTCAATAAAATTCCTCAGTCGTACAGGTCTATCTCTATACCTGGTATGTTTCTCAAACATACCAGAGTAAGGCTCCAAATGGTTGGAATTCTTTTTTTAGGTCCACATTCGATATGGTTCAACAAATAAGAAGTGGGTGATATTTGCTAAAAATAAGTTTTGCATCGCTTTTATTGCATTTTAAATGGAAGTGTGGTATTGAGTTTAAAAAAAAATATATGAGCACAGATTTTGGGTAGTAATTTTTGAGAAATAACTAAAAAAACTGTGCGTTGATTTTGTGCGGAAAGGGTTCATGTATAGGAGGATTTGATAATGTATAAATGACAACATCCAATATTTCCAAATGCCAGGCCAGCTTTCCCTATCGCAACCTATTTAGGTAGGTAGCGAGAAGGATGTCGGATGATAACAACTGACAAAAGCGTGACGGTTGTGCGACAATTTGGTACATTTTTCGAGGACCCTGATACAATTTGTTGCTACTTTGATCCTTTTTGTAAGTTGATAAAGGAACTTCGCAAAGTTTTCAAAAACTGTGATTTCAAAATCAATATGTTTGAAATATAACGCGGTCCCTATCTCAACATTATTTTCGGTTATAGCGACCCAATACTTGTTAAATAGTTTGAGTAAATTCTAAATTTTCAGAAGACCCTCAGAAAATGTACTTTTTTCTTTCACTGACCCTTTTCTGCGACTTTTTAAAACTAAATTGAACGAGATCTTAAAATGTAGATACAAATTTGAGTTCATGTATTTATAGCCAATGTTTAACTAATTTTTAAATATTTATAAATGAAAATCAAGGCTTTAAGGTTTCATTTTAAAATTTGTCATCTACTGTTTCGTAGTGGCGTCTAGTCCGCAGAACAACATTGAAGACATCTTATGTGAATTGGTTGTTTTGGGTTTATTTAAAAAAGAAGATTTGTGTCAGAATGATCACGCTATTGGGCGTGTATTTTGAGCTTCGATCTCAGCAAAACAACACTACTGTGAGTCATCGAAGTGTCAAGTAGAGCGTAGTTGTGCTGAAAATATTACTTTACTTTGCTTTGCTGGGATCGAAGATAAAAAAAACAAGCCTATTGTATTACGAGGGAGTTTGCTGCAGAATTCTTTAAAGAAGCTGAAAAAAAGAGCGGTGAAAGAAAAAAGTGTAATTTCTAAAGCTAATCCGGAAATTTATAATTTGATCTCGATATTTAACAAGTGCTGGCTCTCTAAACACACCGCGTTACTTTTTAAAGGTTTTTATTTAGAAATAACTGCTTTTGAAAAATTTTCGAAGTGCCTTTTCAAACTAAAAAAAGGGACAAAGTAGCAACAAATTGTGTCAGGGTCTTCGAAAAAAGTGCCAAATTGTAGCATAACGGCCACACTGGTTACATTGCGCCGCTCACTCACACATTCAAAACGAATGCGGAACGTTCCCTAGCGACATTGCGGAAAAAACGCACAAAATCAAGGCACTGATTTATTAATCTACTAAGTATGGGATTTTATTTAGAATACTTATTTTAACTTTAATATGTGTTTTGACCAAAATAGTTAGAGCAGTTTTTGTAAAACTATACAGACAAAACAGTTGGTTTTTAAAGTTTTATCGAAATCGAAAATGGGGTTTTCGAGGCATGAGCAGTTTTTAAAACTAGCGTTTTCGGTGATTTGGGTTGAAAATTAAGGACACAAGAATTTTGAACACATCAATTTTACTCTAACTATGCATTTGTGTCAAAGTTCTTAGTACAGATTTCGGGTAAGCTAAAGAAAACAAAATTTAAAAAAAAAATACTTTTTTCAAAAATCAATTATACGATAATATAGAGAAAATCTGAGTTAGAAATGAATTATTGTTATAATCGTATGGACCGTTATCGAGATATATCCGAATTTATAAGAACTCAATTTTTTTTTCCAAAAACTTGTGCTACTTAGGCTTAAATATAAATTTTGGTTAAATCTTTACAGCCGTTTTCGAACAAACCAAACTGGTATGAACATTTTATTTTATTTTATATTGAGGTTACCTTGCAAAGAAAACGGCCCCGAATTGTGAGCCCCCAAACACGAAATCTGAAGCTTGAACCAAATCCCGGCAGCCGTTTAGGCTGTAGGCCTTGGGAGCATACGGACAGACAGACAGATGAACAGAATTTTGAGACCCACGTTTTTGAGTTCCTCTCTCCTCGTAATGTCAGAATTGATTAACATCTCGAGTTCGAAATTTTGTAGGAAAACATTATCTTTCTCCTACGAGATTACTACGTAATCGAGAAAGTTAAAATTAGTAAACAAAATAAAAATGCATCAAACCCATAACCATCAATTTCTACTTGGGATATTGGAATAGCAGTTTAAAATAAATTTACCAGCATTAATAAGGAAAGAAATGCTCTCCAAATTCATAAATCAACGCCAATCAATCTCCACTCTAAATCAATATAATTATTATTATCAATATGTCTGCAACAAAACAGCCAAAATTTGACAACAACTCATACACCACCGCAATTTAATCGATGTGACTGAAAACGTACGCACAAATCGCGCAGAAATATGCAAATTATTAACAAACGAACTCGCCCCTTATTATGTCAACAAGCTGACAACATTAAAAAGATCGTTATCCATATGGGAATAGAAAACATCATGCTCATCCTATACACCGCCACCCAACATCGATGCGACTGTATAAAACCAAATGAAAGTGAAAAAAAAAGAAACAGCCTCTTAACTTTCTACAATGGAAACAGAATTAATTATTATAATAAATTCACAGTGTTCCCATAAGAAACCATATAGTCTGAGAAAATACAACAATCAGAGGCAACATTGTGTGCATAGTCACTGCGCAGCCCCACACCGCTGTGTTGCATTAGCGGTAGGTGAACGCCTTATGCAGGTGTTGCTTGGTATTTATGTATGAACTGCAGATGCTAAAACCTACCACCGCCAGTAGTAGTAGTTTTTTGCCAATTTCGTTTGTTTCTTTCGACGATTGAGAAGAAACCTGAAAGTTTCTCCTTCCGACCAAAAGATGCACAATTAGCTATAGAAAAGCATCTCGCAGTCGGATGCATCTGGCTCTGCATGTGGCGGTGGCATGCTTTACCGGTTGCGCGTCTTCATTTCAGTGACATTGGGGTGGAGAAAGAAAAAGTCTACGATTAGTTTGCTTTTCACGGTGTTTGTTAATGAAAAGGGAAATTTCCTGTAAAAACTACATATTAGTCATGGCCAAGTCATGGATAGGTAATGGCGAATAATTTGTTTACTGTTGTCAGACGGTTTGGGCGTGAACGACAAGTGAATTACTGTTGGATATTAATATTTCCATTTTTACAATGAGTAAAATTCTCTTGGCGGGGAAGTTTGAAAGTTGATAAATGAGTTTGGTTTCAATGAATTTTTGTGCCGCACTGATCCTTCTCGACGTATTTTCAAGATCGCCAGGCGGTCCCATTTGAGTTCTTATAAATTTCCACTAAATTATTATTACTTCTCAAATTATCTGTACATAATAACTCGTTGCCACAGTGCGGCCTAAATTACGAAAGTAATAGATTTAAGGCGGCAACTGTCAAAATGATAATCGAACTGTCGGTTGAATGCACAGTTTTCGATGCAAGCACTAACCCTAACAAGTAAAAGCGTGAAGTTAACCTGTCATTTACGCGTAGTTATCTCGGTAAAAAATTGATTTTCTCAGCAAGAAAGTGACACTCAACATTCAACCCACCGTCTGTCCACCCGTTTTGCTAAATTATTTCTGAAAATCGAATGGAAGGCGATAAAATGCCGACTCTCATTTTTTGAGGGACTTGACGAAATTGGACAAAAAACAAAACTATTTACTTATACTTTTCCAAAAAACGTCGGTGCAAGCTTGACCGCCAATTACTCAAAAAACAATTAGTTTAAAGCAACCCAATTTGCGTGCTTCTTTTTTTAGACTCCTTAGTTTTTTAAAGAGCGGTTAGTATCCTTACGTTTGGCGTTCGTAATTCTTCCATTGAATACTTATGTGTGATGTCTTTTTAGAGTTTAAATCGAAGCCGGGGTAGCCGAACTTCCTTACATACTCAAAGATATCAGTAGCTGTCTATTATTAGGTTCAGTCGGAAGTCCCATTCGTCGATGATGGGTGTCTTGGATGGTGTTTGCTTTTGCCCCAATTAATCCATGTTTGCCTTTTCTTTCACAATACCATAATTGCAGACCTGCCGGTGACAGTTTGCAAATTTTGTCAATGTTATCAGCGTTAGCAAGAAAATGTACAAAGTTGTGAGAAATTGAGAGTTTTGCACAGTTTTTATATAAACAAAGGTCTCGATGAGCTTGTTTCCGAATTTAATGAAGCAGCGATCATTAGTCATAACTAAGCACAGTTTAACGAATTTTTAATGTTGCCAAACTAGGAATGAGTTTCCTGTTAAGCTCGTCTCTATTAAGTGCACCCTTATATTTGTTAATTGATGGTAACTATCCGTCTGAACTTCTTTAGTATTTACCTCGATCTTTTAGTAGGTTTGTTTGAAGTGGTTAGCACTGGTACCCACTAGTGCGCACTGAGATGTGTCAGCTAATTTTCACGACTGCCAAAAACCCTGCACAATCCTGAGAATTCGGCTGCTATTTTGAACGCAAAATATGTTGCTCTGAGGTCTCTCTGTCAGATATCGCAACAAATGAATGACAGCAAGCGAAATGACAACGAAACACGCAGCACTGAATTCTCGCCCCAACAAATTAACTGGGGTTAGTTCTGGGCACACGGAGGGTGCCCTAGAAGCCATGTCAAACACAGGTTTTCAGTACCAGGGCGAGTTAAGTGCTATATCGACCAAATTAGGGTTAGTGTCGGACAAACCTAGTGTGAATATTGAGAAAGAAAGCACGTCCAAGGGCCACAGCAACCTCAAAGACAACCTCACGCAGTATTGATCAGTTTCCACTCGTCATATAACCACCAGTGTTTTCCAATGCACGGCGAATCGCCAAATGCTCAAAAAAAAAAAAAGTAGAGTCTCTAGGACAGTAATTGCGAGTAGATCGAGCAGCCCGATGGCGAGTTCACTACACATGAAATGGTATTCGTGGGGTGACTTTCTAAAAGGCGCTCACTCTACCATTTTGTTGTCCATTCCTTGGAACTAAACCTATTACAGATACAAACAGATGATCAATCTCATCCACTTAATAAAATCAGTTGTAACAATTACCATATTACATTATTTGACTTTGAAAATTCAATATCCTTATTAAATTAGTTATTTTAATAAAAATGCGACATTTCTCATTTTATTGTGATAACAAATCAATCACAGAGCTTGGCTGTCATGACATACTCATTTGCACGTTTATCACTTTGTCACGAGCAAAGAACTATTATGATTAGGATGTACCAAGGTTTGAGCAAATACTTGTAGCTAAACAAGGAAAGTTATGAATTTATTAAACAAATGTTTCATTCATCACAGATTGTGTCTGTTATTACAGAATACAGATTTAAGTAATAAAAAAATTAAACTATCGCTGTTGAGTTGAAAATAAATAAATACGTCCGTAAAGAGCCATAAGCCTAACTTCTCATAATTATATGTTTTGTGTGATAGGAAAACACACAGATTCTGAGATGACCTACAAGCACATGAGGACATAATACAGAAACTTGGCAGTGCGAGTGAGTATCTCAAAGACGTAGGAATCTGGTGGTCTTTTTTAGGACTGTTTTTTTTTTTTATTAAATTGGTACTGTAACAGAAAAAGAGAATGTAAAGAAGAAAGAAAGAATAAAAGGTACAGGCACTACCGGTTAGGCAGGGAAAAGAAGTCAGTCGAAGAGGTACAGCCAACGAGACTGGTCGATAGTCGGAAAAAAGAATTATTGAATCGGTTGTTAAAAAGTAATAAATATAGTAAATCAGTCCAAAAGTGTTAAGTTAATTTTGAAATTCAATAAATCAGTATTAAATTGTTAAATCAGTTGTGTCTTTTAATCGGTTATAATCTCAGAAGTGGGATCGTTCGCGAAAAAAAAAAAAAAAAACCCCATCAACCACCATAGAAGCCATAAGTGCGCAATTGGCTTGTTTTTCCCTGTTCCAATTTAATTTTTGTTTCTCCTCCATTATCACCCCTGAAGTGACTGTGCAAGCAGAAACGTGCACAAGTTTTTCCCTGTGTGTGTGTGTGCCATTCGACACAAGAAATTAAATTCAGTGCGCATCGGTCTGACTGTGAAATTTCCTACCCCGAAGTGTACAGACTTGCACAGACGTGCACAAGAAAAAAAAAAACAGACACAGTGAAACCATGTCAGACATCGAAAAATACAAAAAATACACAGCGGCGCAGCTGAAGTTGTGGCTGGCAAAACTAAAGGAGAAGACAACGGGCAACAAGAGCGAGTTGCTACTGCGACTTTTGTATATACCAGAGAGAGAGCGCGGTGATTTTCTTGACGACGAAGCAAGCAGCTGTGGTATAGTTGACCAGGTGGACGGAGAATCATCGGAGGAGTATGAAGACAGTGTTGGGCCAGAAGAGGAGCGAGCAGGTGAGCGTAAAGCACGCAACGAAAACGAGAGATACGACGAGCGAGACGATGAGCGGGATGATGAGCGAGATGATGACAGGAACAGAATGATGAGTGAGAAGACGAGTGCTGAAAAAAAAAAAAAAAAAAACAAGAAAACGAGTGGAAATTAATGAAGAGGGAGCTGGAAGTGATGCGGAAAGAGATCGAGCTACAAAAAAGGGAGAATGTGGCACTGAGAAAGGAGAATGAGTGGTTGAAGAAACGAGAGACAGCCAAAGATGATGATGGAGTAAAAAGGAATTTTACTGACCTGAAGGACTTGCTGGCCGAATTTTCCGGGGACGAGGGATGTTTCGCACATTGGATCGCACAACTCAGAAATTTGAAAGTTGCATTCCAACTCGATGACAACAATGTGAGAGTGCTTATTTCCTGCCGCCTAAAGGGAAAAGCACTGAAGTGGTTCCACTCTAAGGTAGATATCACGACAATACCGATAGACGAACTACTGGACGAGATGAGAGAAATGTTCGGGGATCACACCAGCCGTTTAACACTGAAGCGTGCGACCGAGGAGAGGAAGTGGCTGACCACCGAGACGTTCCAGCATTACTTTCACGAGAAAGTAATCCTAGCGAACAGAATCCAGCTAGAAGAGGAGGAACTTGTAGAATGCATCATAGATGGCATTCCGGATTCATATTTACGTTCTCAAGCACGGATGCAGTGCTTCCGAACTAAGCACCAGTTGTTAGAAGCGTTCAGCAAAATCCAGCTGACAAAACCAAAAACGATGCTACCCACAACATCACGTCAGGCAGCCGACGGACAGATGACACGAGCCATTAGGTGTTACAATTGTAACATCTTGGGGCATATGTCCCACGAATGCACTAAGCCGAAGCGCGAACGCGGAGCATGCCATGTATGCGGTTTGATGGGACACTTTGCAGCCACATGCACCAAGAAGAAGATGAATGCAGTATGCCACATCAGCCAGGACCCCAGCGAGGATGAATATGTAAGAAAATTGTATCATGTTTTTGTAGATAGGAATATTAATTATAAAATATTATTAGGAAACTTAATAGATACCGGTAGTCCTGTAAGCCTCATCCGTCAGAAGTTTGTGCCAGCCGTTTTAATAAAAAATAATAATAACGATGAAAAATGTAATTTAGTTGGAATCAATAAAAGCCCATTGTTTGTTTTTGGTAAAGTTCAAAGTACTGTATTATTTGAAGGAAAGGAATTTAAATTAAATTTACTTGTGGTATCGGATGGCACGATGGAATATCCTGTAATTCTAGGAAAGGATTTTTTGAAAATGGCCAATTTGAAAATGAAGACTGTAACTATGAAGAACGAAGACGAAGAGTTTAAAAATGAGTGTTTTAATTTGATGAGTATAGAGCTAAGTGAACAAAATGAATACGTAGAGAATCAGAATATAGATTTCAAGTATAAGAAAGAATTTGATGTTTTGTTTAATAAATTTTACCTGAAAGCCATACGTCCCGAAGTCCCGGAAGTAGTAGGGGAAATGAAATTAAGATTGAAAGATGAAAGACCATTCCACTGTCCCCCCAGGAGACTATCATATCATGAGAAAGGACAGGTTCAAAGTATAATAGACGGGTTAATGAGCGAAGGAGTGATCAGACCAAGTAGATCTGAATACTCCTCCCCCATCGTGTTAGTTAGAAAGAAGACAGGTGAGATACGATTATGCGTAGACTATAGGATCTTGAACAAGGTGACGCTGAAAGATAACTATCCGATCCCGCTGATAGAAGATTTGCTGGACGGATTAGTTAACAAAACCGTTTTCACGCTCCTAGATTTGAAAAGTGCATTTCATCATATTGAAATGGATGCGGAGTCTGTTAAGTATACCTCTTTCGTGACTCCTCTGGGGCAATTCGAGTATTTGAGGATGCCATTTGGGCTGAAGAATGCGCCATCGGTATTTCAGCGATACGTCAACGAAGTTTTCGGAGACTTATTAAGGGATGGGAGGATTAGGATATATATTGACGATTTGATGATAGCCACGGAAACGGTTGAAGAACATTTGCGGATATTAAAAGAGGTTTTCGACAGATTAGTTAACAATAGATTAGAGCTCAGATTAGATAAGTGTCAGTTCATGAAGTCGCAGATTCGGTATTTAGGATATACAGTATCAAGGGAGGGAATTAAGCCAGACGCCAAAAATATAGAGTCAGTAATGGATTTTCCAGTGCCACGCAATGCGAAGGCCGTGCACAGCTTTTTGGGATTGTGCTCCTATTTTCGTAGGTTCGTGCAAGGGTTCTCACTAATAGCACAACCATTGTATAAACTTATCAGAAAGGATGTTGTTTTTAAATTTGGAGAAGAGGAAATTTCCTGTTTCAATAAACTGAAACAAAAATTGGTGGAGGCACCAATACTAGCACTTTATGATCCAAAGGACGAAACCGAACTCCACTGTGACGCGAGCTCATTAGGTTTCGGGGCGATACTCATGCAGAAGAAGAGCGATGGGAAATATCACCCGGTGTTTTATTTCTCAAAGAGGACCACAGACCATGAAGCGAAATACCACAGCTTTGAGCTGGAAACGCTAGCGATCATATACGCACTCAAGAGATTTAGGATATATTTGCATGGGCTGCAGTTCAAAATAGTGACCGACTGCAATTCGCTAACCCTCACATTAAACAAGAGAGAGATTAACCCTCGAATAGCGAGGTGGGCGCTGGAACTCCAGAATTACGATTATGTATTGGAACATCGCGGGGGAGCAAAGATGCAGCATGTAGATGCTTTGAGTCGGGCGATGAATATTCTGGTCTTGGAAGAAAATACTTTCGAACAGAATTTATCAATTAGTCAGCTGAAAGACGAAACTATAAACAAGATTAGGAAACAACTTGAGATAGAAGAAAGTAAATTGTATGAAATGAGGAACGGACTAGTATACAGGAAGATGGGGACAAAGATTTTATTTTATGTACCTAGGGAAATGGAAGGGAATATTATCAGGATGTATCACGACGAGATGGGTCATATGGGCCGCGACAAAGTAATAGGACTAATAATGAAAACATACTGGTTCCCGAATATAGTGCTGAAGGTAGTAGGACATATTTCAAATTGTTTGAAATGTATCACTTTTTCGCCTAAGACGGGTAGGCATGAGGGGCATTTGCACAGCATCCCTAAGGGCGACGTGCCTTTCGAGACCGTGCACATAGACCACATGGGTCCGATCTCACTGAAAAATGCAAAAAAGAAGTATGTATTCGTGGTAATTGATGCGTTCACCAAGTACGTGAAGTTATTCGCCACTAGGACTACAAACGTTAAGGAAGTGTTGAATTGCTTGCGTTCCTATTTTATGTTTTACAGTAGACCGAGAGCTCTGATATCAGATCGAGGTAGTGCGTTCACGTCAGCAGATTTTAGAACATTTATAGAAGAAAATAACGTGAGACACATAAAGATTGCGACCGGGTCTCCCCAGGCCAATGGACAAGTGGAGAGGGTAAATCGGAGCTTAGGACCAATGATCGCTAAAATGACCAACGCCGGATTGATTTCTTCACTCGATGGGGTGTTGCCTAGAATAGAGTTCGCGATGAATAATACTATACACAGTAGTACAGGAACAACTCCGAGCGAGTTGTTGTTTGGAATTAGGCAAAAAGGAGTAGTGATAGACTACCTGAAAGAAAGCTTGGAGGAATTTGATCGAAGAACAGAGATGAGGGATTTAGTACAGGCGAGGACACGGGCCTCAGGTAATATTATCAGAAGCCAGGAACGAAATAAGAAATTGAAAGATCGAAACCGTACTAGTGTAGGCTACCAAGTAGGCACTTATGTCATGGTAAAGAATTACGAAAGTGCAGCGGGCGCATGCAAGAAGATTATTCCTAAATTCAAAGGTCCGTATAGGATAGCCAAAGTTCTGCCTAACGACAGGTATCTGCTGAAAGAAATTGAAGGTTTTCAACTAGGGCGAGTCCCGTATGAGGGGATATGGGAAGCGGCAAATATTAAGCCATGGGCGAATATCGAAAGGAATGCTTACCGTGGAATCGGGACGATTGGTGGTCAGGACGGCCGAATTGTAACAGAAAAAGAGAATGTAAAGAAGAAAGAAAGAATAAAAGGTACAGGCACTACCGGTTAGGCAGGGAAAAGAAGTCAGTCGAAGAGGTACAGCCAACGAGACTGGTCGATAGTCGGAAAAAAGAATTATTGAATCGGTTGTTAAAAAGTAATAAATATAGTAAATCAGTCCAAAAGTGTTAAGTTAATTTTGAAATTCAATAAATCAGTATTAAATTGTTAAATCAGTTGTGTCTTTTAATCGGTTATAGTACCTAACACTTTTTCCAACAGAAACCTCATTTTTGTATGTCATTTCACAATAAGACTGCTTTTTGTGGAGTTTTTTGATGTCACTAGTCTTGTCGACATAAAAATCCTCATACTCCTGAAGTCCTCAAAGAGAACATCAGTCAAGAATGCAAGAACCTATCTTCGGGAGTTCTGGCAAAAGTGATGAAAAATCCCATAAATCTGCGCGGTAAGTTCATCAATTCTGGCGGCGACTTGACCGACATAATTTTCTCGAAAAAAAAAATAAAGCCATCAAATAGACATCATCTAAAAACAGAACCAAGGTTTTTCATTCCTAAAAATAAATAACGCCTAAAGAACATTGGGTGACAATTTTTCCCCCAACATTATGAAAATATTTTAAAGGCTATCAGGTACTTTCGAATAGAAGGTAGAAAAAAAGAGAGATCGTTAAAATACTCGCACAAACAATTGATGGCGAATGAAAGTGCAGCCTTCATAAAAATAATACGGGTATCCACGATTCGGTGTAACAGACCTAGTAAAATTGCGAATGTATCGTGAACACACTCTTTCTCATCTCTAGCAAAACTGAAAGAAATGACAGATCCAGTTTGACAATTAACATTTGTTCTCGAAAAAAAACTTTGCTGTAACAGAATTTTTTATTATGCAGAAAAAAAGCGGAAAAGAAAAAAATACGTCAATATTTATTGTAAGATGATGCAGACAAAATTATGTGGATTGAAGGTTTTTGATCTTGACGAGGATATTCTATTCTTCATTTATTTCCAAAAGCTGTACACAGGAATAAACAATTTGGCGAACTGTCAACTTGACAAGGCTACACTTTACTCTGTTGTATTTCGTTTACAATAAGATCAGGGTATGGATAAAGTGCAAAAGTGTATATAGCGAGATTTTAGTCAGTATATTTGTTTGTTGTAGTGCAAAAAAAAGTTCCACTTTCGCAATGATACAAGACCAGCTGCATCGGCTCGAGAATACCCCTAATATTTGCCGAATGCAAATATTCGAGTTATCTGTCAGAATTCACTTAAAGAAATCTTATAACGAAACTGTAAGAACTCTAATGGAAGTAAATGTTAATGTTCTCTAATACCCCATTCACATCGAGCCGGAATTCGGGTTTTCGCGAAAACACTCGAAAACTTCATCGAAAACTGAAGTTTTCCCATAGGTACATATTTCAGTTTTCAAAACGAGTCGGTTAAAATGGTTTTCCACGAAAACGACTTCCAATCGTTGGGTTTTTGAAACAAACAATTCAGCAAAACGTCACAACTCACAACATACAACCAATTTCCACACTTCTGTAGTTTTCCTTGGGATTTTCAGATTTTTTTCTTAGATTTTCGATAGAATTACATAAAACGAGATGTTTCTTCCTTTTCATTTGTGGTTTTGCGTATTTTAAAAGTCAGCTCTTCTTAAATTGTACTTTGTGTTTATAAAAATCCATTTAATTTATGTTGATGTCTATTGCAGCGGACAAATATAAATTTTTCTCTATTTTTCGCAGACTTGTCGTCTCATAACGTAAAATAATAACACACTTTAAAGTTTGACAAATGTTTTAGGTGTAAATCTCGCTCAGAACTCGAGATTCGCAAAATTGCCCTGACTCTGAAAAAAGTGCTTTTTCTGTCCCACTGGAAAGCTATATTAATTGATGGACTAATATTATTTTTAAATGTTCTGAATTAATTTTATTTGTTAATTAATGCGATCGAAATATGAAACCAAAATAGTTTACACAGAAGTTGCACGACCAGTGTTCACAGCTGATTGAAACGTCAAACGAAAACTAGTTGGTGTTCGCTGTGAATGCATCGAAGAGTTTTGAATGAAAACACGGTTTTCGTTGCGGTGTGAATAGAAAATAAAACAACACGTCAAACAAAAGCATTTGAAGTTTTTCTATCTGACTTTACAATTTAATTTGTTTCTTGATCGCAATTGGTGTCTTATGGGGCCCAGTTTTGTATGCGTAGCCGACTTTGAAGAATTGCTCTCTGCATGAAATAAGTCTCATTCTCATATAAGCCCTAGTAATCCACTTGGATGTTAAGGAAGTTCACCTAAACTGTAACCAGGCAACATCAAACATCTGATTAAACCGCTGATATAAATAGTTAAAGAGACAAACAACAAGCGTCCACATTGTGTAATAATCATTGCTCTTCCACAGTCCATCTGCGATCATTTACTTCGCAACGTAAATACAAGTATTCCCTTAAATTGACTTAATTTTCCATTTCAATTATGCACGAGACACTCATTTGTCATCTGCTTGTGAGTGAATGTGTGTTCACACAAAAATTATGCAACACAACAACAATTAAAATAACTCATTCGAACATGTAAAATAAACTTCATTTGTAACGTACTACGACTACCTGCTGCAAACAAGAACACAATTTTATTTATTCGACAGAGAGCACAAAACAAACAAGCATCTTAAACCCGGCACAGATACAGGCTATTAGAGTTGAGATACTTGGTAGTCTCTTGTAAAGAGTCTGTGCGCTGTGCCAGCAGCCAGCTAAATTAGACTCGTTAGAGATAACACAACATTAGGTACTCTGATTAAATTATTCATTTCCTTCATTGCTACAGCATGTTAAGTGTACACACATCTTATAATTTTCAATAAAAATCTGAATTTATTCTTACGTCCTACGTCCGTCAACGTAGTCAGTACTCACTACTCACTACTTAGTGGATCTGTGCAAGTGTGCGGAGAACAAATTGAAGGAAGAATTCAATTACCCCGGCGAATGCATATGGTTGTGTTTTGCTGGTCAATTCTTATGCTAAGGAGTACAGTATTTGTATTGCTCATCTGTACATCCATGAACACATGCGGGGTTGCAAACGGCTGCATGAATTGATTATTGTTCCGAATTTGTGTGCGTTTAACTGAGAAATTGCTGGTCCAAGACATTTCCTTAGCTCGTCATTCGTTTAATAATAATAATTATAATAATAATAACATTCAACACAATAAAACGAAACGGGAGGAAGGGAGCATGGGTGCGCTCGACTGTGTCTGTCGTTTCAATTATTATTTGCTTGCTGCCGCTTGTACACGTAATAATTGGCGACAAACAATTGAAAAAGTTACTCCACATTGAAGTGTGTGCATATTTTGAATTTTTGATGCCTTGATGTTGTCTCGACGGCGTGCGACTAGCCCGAAGCACGCAAATCACATCATAGATATAACGCATATAGATACAATAGATTTGGCTACTTACGCAGTTGTTGTTCCACCACGCGGCATTTTATTCCTACGCTCTCGCATCAAATGGGAAATTAAAACAGAGCGAGTCCACTTGGTCGTTGTGCGAGTATCCCGATTTCAGTTCGATTGTTGTTTCGTATATTTTATCTGCGACGATGACGTCGATGCACAAATAAATCTATTCAAAATTAAATTCGCTAACGAATTTAAAGAATTTTCAGAATTTTATTATTCGCGCAACCACGTAAAAAGGACGCGGACACACTGTTAGGAGCGGGGATACACAACTCAATATCCGTTGAACACAATTTAATTGATTTCGAGGGAAGCTATGAAATTTCGATTATAGATATTTCTGATGATGGAACACACGAGCCGAGCATGTATCTAATCTAATAATAAACCGAACGAGAGGAATGCTAACGTCCACGAATCCGCTTGCGTACTGACAACAAGTGTTTGAACAACTGATAAAACAGCCTCACTGGTGGTTGTGTGGCTGCCAGTTTGGGGAGCACTGGCACAGCAATACATTCGGATCGATCGAGCATGTGTGTTGGATGTGAACTGGGCCTGGTTTGAGTCCGAGATAGGGAGATCACTTGACGGGCGGCTCGAACGGATTTCTCAACCGCCATCGGCGCAACCGAATTCAAAAAAGGTTGTGTTGGATTTGAGTGGAAGATTTGCCTGGAACTATATCTTTGGAGTGAGGGTATTTTGAAGAATGAATTATGGAATGACGCGAGAGAAGGGGCAGCGGGAAAATCTTAAATTGGAAGGTGTGTTTTGTTCCGATTTCTTTTTTTATTTTTTGTATTCAAGCGGATATGAAGATGCTGTTGCACTTCCGAGCGATGATGAAGCCCACTAATGGCGTATTTTTTTCACACTGGACGAGCGTGCGTGACTTTACGTCTCATGCGGGAACTAATTTACACGTCTCAATGAGGGATACGAATGTACTTTGTAATTATGGAGCAAGGAGATCAACGTCAAAGTAACAGATGCAACAACTGCGAGATGGATTTACTTGCTTTTGATTGAGTACGTATAGATGTGATGCGTTTTTTTATGAAATCGGTAGGGGAGAACTGGTTTTCCTTATTCACCATAACAAATCAAATAAGGATGTAACTTAGAAAAGAGATGGGCGTCGCTTTAAAAATATACGTAATAAATGTGAAACTGGACGGACAAGGCAATAGTTGAACTGAAACCTGATGCAGGTACAGATAGCTGAACAAAATTCGAAAACAATAACAAGAACAAACAAATTTCAAGTGGATGGGAACGGACTGACCAGAATATTAAAGGGATTGTAATATTCGGCTGCTAGGTACCACTTTTAATTAGAAAAGGAAAACTAAGTCAACAGCCAATAGATGATTTTATTAAAAGCGAATAAGGTGAGTTGCCTTTGTGAAGCTGATTCTCACAGACATTGGACCTTACCAATAAACATGTTTAGTTTCGACTCTAAATTTAAGTAGTTCACAGCGGCTATATTTTCCATACAAATTTCGCAATTCTGAGCTCTAGTAAATTTAAAGTCGATACTAAAATTTGTTATTAGTACGGCGCATTATGTTCGAGTTGAAGTCACGCAGCAAGAGTATCTTAAATTGCAAACTTTCAGGTATTACCTATAAACGTTTTAGAGCGAAGTTACGAAGCTAGTTACTTAAATGGCCAATCCACTAAATGTCCTGGCTTAACACACAACAAAAAGGCGATAATGGGATGAATGTCATTTTCGTGGTTCTAGATGAACCGGCTAGTGGCTTAGTGTTTAGTGTGTTTGACTACTAAGCTGGGGATTCCAGATTCGATTCCCGGAAAAACACATATTACTTCTTAAAATTGTTTTCGAATGCGCCACCTCCCGCGAAAGTCTGACGAACATCAGAGAGTATAACTGTCATGAAATAGCTTCTCAATTAGCCGTTTGGACTCGGCGTGAAATTGTAGATCCCTTCCATTCGTCCCAAAAACAAAAACACACACTAAACGAATGGTTGTGAGGAGCTAGGCTTAGGGTCCCTATGGCCTGTTGCGCCAATTGCTTACATTTATTTTAGTCGAGCTGGGTAGACGTTTTTATAGTCCTCACAGAGATGCAATGCTGTCTGTATTTCTTTTTAAATTTGTTGTATATAAGCCAAGCTACTAATCACTGGGCGACCTCTAGTACACATATTGGAAACATCATAAGCAGCAATAATATCAAGGGTTTTAAAAAATGCGTCGAAAAGCGCTGCAGAAAACACGCAACATCATTCTTCAATAAACGTGGCCAAAAACGTGTCAAAAATCTGATTCAAAAACATTTCAGTTGACCCAAAATCTTGCACAAAAACACCAAAAACGCCCCAAAAATGGCTCCAAAAAAAGCGTCCAGAAGTGCCTCCACAAATAAATCCAATGATGCGCCGAAAAACGTGACATAAGAATCGTCCAAAAACTCGTCTAAGATCATGTCGAAAAAATGCGTCCTAAAGTAAGACAAGAAACAAAAGAAAATGCTTCAAAAACCGCTATAAAAACTCATCAACAAATGCACCAAAATCGATTCCAAAAAGGTGACCAAAAACGTGTGGAGAAAACGTCCTAAGATGAGTCAAATAACGCATTCTAAATTGAAGAAGAGACGTTAAGAAATTATCAGAAAATGTCGACAAAAACACTACCTTCCAATAACTCCTAAAAAAAGGTTTAAAACGCATCAAAAACTCGCTCGAAACCGTGTCGAAAAATACATGGAACGGTTTTTGGGGCATTTTGGGCATTTTAGGACGTGTTTTTAACGCGGTGGTTGGTTTGATGACAAGCGTACAGTAAATCATCTCACCTACAAAGTGGCACTGAAAGAAGAAAAACTTGCAGAAAAGGACGCAAGGATATAAACTTTTCCGAAGCAAAAATTACTGGCGCAAACAGCCAGAGAGACGCTTTTTCACGAACAACTTCCCCGAGTATTTACAGCCGTTTCACAGAACGTATCGAAACAAGAATAAAGACGCATGTGTGCAGAAGAACACCGAAATCTAAATAACTCATTCGATGTTTGGTATCTAAAAAAAGGCGAAGAAGACCAAAATCGGTAAACAAATGATTCAAGTTATCCATCTAACTGACCATATTAGGAATGTATTAGTTCAAGTCCAAACAGGAATTTATATGCAACAGACTCTAGATTACACGAGACGCGGATATCCGTAAAGAGCCCCAGACCCGACTCGACCACAACTGTAAGGACTTCAGTTACTCAAACCTTTTTTATATACAATCTTCTGCAGATAAGCCAAAAGAGCTTTCCCGATAACACAATGTAAAGGTAGTATTATAAATATAATAAAAAATTATAAATAAAAATAAAAAAATATGCAAAATTGGCACCCGGCGCCAGGACATCCTTAGAATTTGAAACACACTCACTCCCGCATCAAATTAAACTCCAATAATACTTACCAAAATCCTATCTCATCTAAAGATATCTCAAATTCATATCGTATCCTGTTTCCCCCATTTTAGACCAAACCGCTCGCATAAACTTTTGCAAGAAATGTAAAAACTTTGTACTCTCAATACCCGCTCCTACCTAAACTCACAAAAAGCACAAATTCGATTAAAAATAGTTCTCGCCGCACGTTAAGAAAGAACTAAGAAGTCTCCGTCTCGCCCACAGAAAACTTTCTCTCCTCCCTCATGCGGCAAAAGGACGAGCGGCAAATTTATGCACATGTTTTGCATTCAACGAAACTAGCCCAATATGTACTTCCTTAGCACGATGTCCTTAAACTTTCTTCAACTAATTCAATAGGATTTTGGCGAAAAAAAAAGCCAAACTAAAACTTGGCAGCCAAAAGTTGTTCCTTTCATTCGTCCTGCAACTTTACGACAACGAATTTAACCTCTTTCTACATGGCACCGTTACACATTTGGCACTGTTAAAGCGACTCCGTGTATGGCATACGTTCTCCGCGTAATCACTAAATACATTTATTCAGTGGATGAATGTTTTATTTATTTCGCTTTAACGTTTTTGCTTTTAGGTTTCGAATACACCTACTTTTGCGAACAATAATTTTCGTTAGCATTTTGGGTCACGAGGCCAAGTGATACATGCGAAGGGCGACTTATCCACTTGAGTGAGATGCTAAATCAGCCACAAGGAGTAGGTACAATGAACTTGTACGTGTGTGGAATACGTTCGATAAAAAAGGAAAACTTTGCAGACTTTCTAGTTCGTGGGGATGCCAAGTGATACTGAAAAGTTGCAATGTGCAAGAGTGGTTTAGAATTTATTGAAAAAAGTTTTTGTCGAGACGATTTCCATTCTAGCAAACAGTTATACTGAGATTGCAAAAGTCACAGGGAGGTTTAGTTCCACCTGGAAATTAACTATGTGTTTGCAAGTTCGGACTACCTCTTTTGGATTTTGATTTTGGTGGATCCCATAGTAATGTCTCATTTATTCGTTCACTCTACTTTTCAAAATAAATATTGTCTTATTTTAGAGTCTTCGCAGTAACTTCCTCCTCCACATGGACTACATTGACAGAATACTGACAACTACTGCCAATTTGATAGCTTTGGGTCTTAAAAACCCAAAGAAACTAAGCTTAAGCCGCTGCAGCAAATGACTGCCGAAAATAATTATTCAATCCCATGAGGGCAGGCATGAAAGCCGCACAACTCCCTTTTCATGTCCGACACCGCTTCCTTGATATCCCAACATTAGAATGGATAAAGTTGTATCTCTATTAGAATCTAAATACCTTAGGTCGTTTATGAAAAATTATGCATGAGAAATTGTTTCAAAACACGACATTCAGTATCTTTCGGACGAGTGTTCATATTTTCACTCTGCAAATGCTTGAGCCCCTAGCAAATTAGGCAAATTAAAGTGCGCTTTGTGTTCAACCCCCCCTAACAGTAATTTTCCGACAGCACGTATTCAAAGATTTAAACCATAATCAACACCCTTCCGACGCATTTAGTATACCCGGAAGGACTAAAACAAGGCGCAACACTCCTTGATTACACTTTCGCCTGTGGCCCTTAATAATAAATATAATGTAATTCACCTTTTTGCCGCCAACGGCTCCAACACACCGGAGCACCCTTTCGAAGTGCTTCACTTCCTTCTACACTTTACGTATACGTATACTACTTGTTGACATTTCACGTATTGTCTCCGAAACATAATTTCAACCCTCGCATCAGCAATAAAATCATCCCCCGCAGCGTTGGAAACCTTGAAACATTAAACTTCGGATCGACTCCTTGCGTGCTCTGGCATAACCATAACCAAACCATCCCTTGAAAGTTAAATGAAATCGCGGAGCAAATACCAACAAAAGGGCGCCGCGCATAGTCCACCTACCTATCAAATTAATCAAACAAATTCAAAATTTCAATACCACCGACTTGGCTTGTAGCGGGGGTGACTCTCTGTCAAAAAGATGTCGGTGGAGGTAAATGGAACCGTCGACACGCTATCTCACCTGGATTATCTGCTTTTTTTTTGGTAGCGCTTCTGTTTTAGTGTCAAACTTAATCGTGCTCTCATTATTTCCCTCTGGAACAGGGAGACGTAGCTCGTTCAACAGATGATTGCGTGTCAAGGAGTTTCCCTAGGAATTACTCATTAAAAATACCGCTGTGCCCATGACGGGAAATATTTCAATAAATATAAAAAAGCCTATTAAAGTTTGTCCTATCGCCGCGGATGTTACGGTCTTCATTGACTTTTTTATTAGTCGATCAAGAGCCGAAAAGGTCATAGGTTCAACAAGGAAGGTGGAACGTAATTGTCATTGGAAAAGTTATTCAAACTCACTCACTGTTCTGACAGTTGGTTGATTGTTGGTGACACATTGTTTTGAGTCATAATAGGTCTGTTCCCTTACGATAATGCATTCGAATACATTCGTTGGGTAGAACCATCCGTTTACACTGAGTTGAGCTACGTGAGAAAATGAACAGAAAGTGGCACAAAAATTCCGAGAATTTGGGAACACTTTTTGCTGTCAGTTACACAACAATATTCTTGTAATTAGTTACTTTTCTTTATTTCATTCAGAGCAAAGCTCGTGCACATCGAATGTTCTCTTCACCGGGTGTGTTCAGAGCAATCTGATTTACTTATGAAAAACATCTGAACTGTAGCTGTTAACTATCAAAATACATCATGAAAACAGAATTTGTTGTGTCGATAAAATCCATACTTTTTCTGTAACAGAATTTGCCAAATTCTTGTAAGGACTACTCAGACGATTTATTTTGTGGTCGTAGAGTGCGCTCTGCTCATGTTAAGAACGAAAAAAATAAACTCCAACTCAAAGCGTTGATGTTCTTAAGCTAAAAAGGTGCCACCAATTTTTTTAAAAAGTTATGCTATCTTTCCATCGAAAATTAACTCCGATTTTGGATTAATTTCCCTTAATAGCGTAGAATCTCGAAATTAATCATACAAATTTGAATCTTATATGTAAGTACCTACGACATTAAAAACTAAACTCAGAAACCAACCAGGTTTGCATGTAGAGTCCGGTTTGTGAACACACTCTCCACAGCTTGGGCTGTCAGAAATGTAAAACAAGCAGTGCTCCATTTGACAGGAATGAAAATGAAGACGAAGTGGAAAAATGCCTCTCTCTCTCTCTTGAAACGTCATTCTGTCTGTCGAATGAGGAAATCTAGAGGGATTACCTCAACTAAATCATTTTTCGTTCGGTGGAAAGACTTCAAGATTGATTTCAAACCTATTGATCTTAATCTCGGGATTTGTGTCCGGTGGAAACGTAGAACTAGCTCTGAGCCAGGTAAGAAAAATATTTCATAAAAACACACAGCAGTTGACGTTTGAATTTTGATTTTAGTAAGTCTGACAAGTTTCTTTGATTCCTCGCACAACCAATTTTTCAAATGACGTTCACGGAGTCAGTTGACATTTCCAATTGACATTTAGAATATATTATACAAATTTTTAACATTAATAAATTTAATTCAGTTCAAATGCAAATTTGGCAGCACTTTTTTCTCACAAATCTCTTTCTATTTTGTTTTTGTCTTTCGTTGGCTTCATGCAGCGCTGCCGAAAGTACTACAATGGGAATATTTTGAGCCGGTACCCCCCAACGACAACTTGCACTCCAATTTTTATATATTTCGGATTGATTTATTTCTACTATAGGTACCTTTAAATTTCTGTATCTAGTACATTGCAAAATTTTAATCGTATTCAATTTTGTTGCATTCGCGTCGAACAAACTCTTGCGGATCGTTTTCACTGACAAACACTTATTTTGATACTAAGGTCAGTGACTGAATAATAAACACCAGATTAGAGAGACTCTACCAAAGCAACATGGCCGCCACAGGCTTCCAACATCGAAATTATGAAATTTCATCCCTGGTAATTAGTAACAACAACATGTCGCAAGTTCCTCAAGCAAATATAATGAACTAACGATTGTTGTTAAATAACTTTGAACACGGCCCTAATTGACAATTCAAGTTAACAAGTAAAGTTGATAAATTTAGTACTTGTAAATCTATTGTACGTTCGTCTTGCAGAAAGAGCATAAGACAACTCAAAACTGCTGCTATTTACTGAGTTAATATATAAAAAGTAAGGAACCACATCGATAAATATGTACAATACATGTTTCGAATATTTAACTACACTGCAGTTACTGCCAGTTGGGTATTGTGACAGTGCTAATTAAGTTACAGTAAAAGCTTTATGTGTGTACGCTCATCGGACTACGTATTGGTCAACTTGGAAGGGTGAAGCTAATATCCGATGAAAAAAATAGCATTTGCCTTCCAAAATTAAAAATGAACAGACTATAGACTATATTCATTTAAGCTTACACAACTGTCAGAGAATGATCCGAGCATAGTTTGCTTAAAACAATAATTGACATGCGGTTTTAGTGATTTCAGTAGAATATTAAGAGCTTTTCTTTGAACGCCACACACCTTACTCAATCTTGAACTGAAACCATTTAAAGCCGCTTCATATTCACCTCAAATAAGACACAGCAGATGGCGTTGTCTTTTCCCCATATCGTTAGCATTTCTACTTAATTGCCATCCCAAGTGTGGAAATCAATTCAAATAAAAGACGAATCTCTGTCGCCACTTTTATCAGTGTGGACCTTTTTTCTTTTTTATCTCCACTCTGTCATGTAGTACATTCCAAATTCTTCGTAATGTCAAGTTCAATGCGTTACATTTGTACCAGATTAATGCATCACTTATCTGTTGTCTTAAAAAAATGATATTTACAAAATGTCAGCAACATTCCTTGTTGTGGGATCTAGATATCATTTTTCTTCTTCCACAAAGTAAATTTATGATAATACTCAACAGAAAAGACAACGAAATGTCTGTGTGATGACAGGTCCATCTCATGTCATTTGCGTGGATTTTCCTCAACTGCTTTGGATTTATTTTCGCTCATATGATTGTTGTTCTAGATATTGGGTGTTGCTATTAATAATATTTGTTTCTGACAAATTCAAATGAACTGATGACGTTTTTGTTATGAAGTGGAGGAACTAAATTTGGATCTTAGTTTATTTCTTAATACAAGACATTTTATTTTACTTGTTTGACATAACAGAAACATTCTCGTACTCGGGTTAGATAAAACTGTTTTAAAATATGCTACTAAGGTTTAGCGAAAATAATTTACAGAGAGCTTGGAATTTTTGGTCGACAAAATTGATAGGTTTGTTGTTTAGGTCAGACTTAAGAAACTAATATTGAAACCATAACTTTGGCCACATGGAATTTTAACCGACAAGCTGTTAATCATCGCCACTATATTTGAAATTAAAATTGAGGTCCACCGAATACTGTCAGGCATTCTCTATAAAATCTGCCCGAGAAGTTATAGTGTTTATACCAGAGAAAAACCGAAGTCGACTCATTCCTGAAGAAGGTTCTAACCTCTATTTCAATAAAAACAAACCTCAAGATGCCCTAGAATTGACTTGAAGCTCAACTGAAATGCAACTTTGCATCACATATAAAAAATAAAGCGCACGACTGGGTCTCACGAAACTTTCTCGTTCATCAAAAGTTTGGGTGAGTCAATTTTTGGGTACTCATTTTTGCTAAATAATTACAAACCCGGATTTATTCGAATTTTTTGAGAAAACAAATAACGGAATCTTAGTTAGAATACTTATATAATTTCCAAAATGCATTTTGATCACAATCGTTAGAGCGGTTTTTATAAAATTATGCAGACACAACAGCAACAAATTTTGCAATGTTAAGTTTAAAAAATTCTTTGCTTAACTCTTTAACTAAAAACTGAGTATAAGATATTGTTCGAGATGTAAGCATTACTTGGCTTTTAAAGATTTCGAGACATGAGCAGTTCCTAACATTAGCGTTTTCGGTGATTCGAATTGAAAATTAAGGACGGAACAACTTTGGAAACATCAATTTTACTCTAATTATGCATTTTGGTCAAATTCTTTGGTGCCGTTTTCGGGTAAACTAAAGAAAATCAAATTTAAAAACAAAATGTTTTTCAAAAATCCATTGTACGAAAGAGACCGTTTTCGAGATATGTCCAAATTTCAAAAGTAACGTTATTCGATATTCTTAGCCAAAAACTGAGTATATGTCATGTGAACCTAACCTCAAATATCAATTTTGATTGAGATTGATAAAGCCGTTTTCGAACAAAACAAACTGGTATGGAGATTGAATATGGGAAGCAGCATTCAAATTGAGGCTAATGTTTCAAAAATAAAAGCCTCCCGAGCTGTAGCCCCACAAACACCAAATCCGAAGTTTGAACCAAATACGGGCAGCCGTTAAGGCTGTAGGCTTCAGGAGCATACGGACAGAAGCACGGAATTTTGCGACCAACCTTTATCATCGTAATGCCAGGATTGAACAACATCTCGAATTTGGAATTTTGTACGATTAGGTACAATATCAATATTTTTTTACGCTAAAAGTAGTACGTTTAAGATCATATGTAATTTCACGTCCTTTCTCGTTGCAGAACGAATTTCTGTGTAATTGGATGCAGGGTACATATGAAGGACCTGCCTCGTAAGTTTGTCCATCAATCAAGAGCACAACCATTTCGAAAGCGTTCCGCCTGTGCAACAGCAGCTCTAGCATCCATTAAAGTTCTTTATCAACAAAAGCATGGTAAAGAATGCAGGAATGCAGTCATCAAAATTAAAACACAGCTCAAGAAGCGTGTAACTATACTGAAGTATAACGTATTGAAATTCCCTCGAAGGTTTCTTCTACCGAAAAATTGTAAGGCCACAGCTTACCTACACATTAAATTTATTAAAAAATTGCAAACAATCTTACTATAAATTCCTTTCACAATCATATCAATGAAAGGAGCATTTCTCTCGTCGCTTTTCTCTAGAGAACTTGTCGAGAATTTAATAACATCACTTATTCACTCGGCACTTTGTCGAAAAACATACACCAGCCTTGTGACAAGCGCGCACAATTCCTTGACCCGATTCCTGCCATCGTTGTCGGATCTTAAATAAAATATGACAAGTCCATACACAAGCAAATACTCCAACTACAAAGTATGCACACAGACTCTTAAGGCGCAATTTTCTAAATTCCTTTCAGCCACCCTGAACTACTCGCATATAAAACAACACGCTCGTCGTGTACCTTATCATTCAATCAACAAAGATTACCCCCAAAACGTTTCGCAGTTTTACACCCTCAAAGTAAATTCTCCAATCTCTCATGCATATGTCTCTACTCGTATCTGTTGTATGAGCAAAGATTGCGTACTTATAGCTGCCGGGGTGGTGTACGGCTCAGCCCACAAATCAATTCGAAATTTAAGTGCTGTTATAATATTCACTGTGACTACGAGGTACATCATGCATTTTGAAGTGCACAACACACTGAGCTAAGCAAAGGGTAATAAAATAAAACGCAACCCCTCTACATTTTGTATATAACCTCTGGCAACTCTCAAGCGCATTTGATTTCACATTTTCTACAACAGTTCTGTTTGTTCACTTTCGCAGCGGGAAATTCGTCGGTCCTATGTCAATGTGATGGAAATATTTGCATAAACGGGATGCAAATCGTGTTCATCTTCAGGCTACAACCCCGCCTCATGAAATTACGACCATCTCACATGCAACATGCTATATAATGAGCCGCATAGCTGCGTACATATCTACGGTTACTCTAAATGAATGCGGCGCTTTTCGGCTTAATTTGCTGGCTGTCTATTCAGTCCCGTCAAATGGATTCATTTCCCATTTATTCAGCGGCGACTATGCGGCATTTGAATGACAAAATTTAATTAAGGATATCAACGATTTGCAACGCGAATTTTGTTCAACTAAGAAACTCGTTAGTCCATATTTTGGACTTAATTTAAGGACTGTTATATTTTCAGCGGGACGACACACGAATACATTATACAAACATCTAGTTGTACGTACCCCTTTCTTTTAACTATCCTTTTTGTTGAGACCGCATCTTCACAACTAAAACAAAACAAAAAATAAAATAAAATAAATAACTTTAGAAATCAACATAAAAGAAATAAAAGTACAACTCAACGGTTTCTAGAATTAAACAAAAATATAAACAAACAAGTCTTAAAAGTGAATGGTTAATATTGATGCATATTCATTTGTGTATGTACTGTCAATAAAAACTGCGAAAACAGGAAGAGTGTGACTGCGACTGGTATAAGAGGTTTATGGTTTTCCTGGCCAAAATGACCAACATAATAATAAACATACCCGTAGAATGTATTACCGTAGAATAATAAATCCGTTTCTAGGCAAATATTTGTTATTTTTTGATTAAAGGCGAAACTAGAATGTTGGTGGTGCCATCGCCAAAAATGTTTATGTTAACTTAAGTAAACTATATCCAAAGTGTGCTTTTGTTGCATGACCTGGGTGTTTCGAACTCAGGGGCCGAATTAGCGCATCCGTGAGCGAGCCATACGTCACTGAATTTTGAGGATTTTACAAAAAAAAAAAACAATAACAAATTCAGCCACGATTTACTCGATCACGGATGCGGTAATTCAAAGTCATGTCCATATACAAAGGACGCCCAGTATAACGAATGATCTAAAATGCGTTTTTCTTTTTTAGTTCAGAGCTGAGCACTGAGTTCGAGAATCATGAGCGCGCTCTGATCCGAGAGTGCTCACTGCTCAGTTCATTCTGATCAGCGTTGCCAACCAATTTTGAGGAAAAAATGCCTAACTTGAAAAAAAATTCCTTTTTCAATAAAATAATGCCTACAATAATTTTTTTGTCCAACTCGAAAAATTAAATCAAAACTTAAACACATATATAAAAAAATTTGTATTTCCAAAAAAACACTTAAATTATAAATCACAGAAGAAATTCAGAATGGGAACAAAATACATGACTTTATCATCTTCGATTATTATTTGTTCTGTTTCATCCATTGTAGAGTGACTATCTGTTCAATATAGTTCTAAATTTAAAGACAAAAAAATAAAATGACTTACTTTCTTTATTTAACAACAAACTCTTTCTTGTAACAAAAAAACACAGCCAAAGCAAAGTAACGAACAAAAAACAAACAAAAGCTTTCAAATTTGTTTCCAATTTCAATCCACCAACTGGAAGTGGAAGCTGGAACTATTTTTAAAAATAAAGTGTTCGGAAAATGGGCAGAGTTTGAAGGTGGAAACACATTCTTTAAGACCGAGGTTACATATAAATTATTTTTGGCTAAGATTTTTTTAAAGATGTTTGAATAAAAAAGTCTATAATAAAAATACTTGAAATAAAAAAAAGATGTCCTTTTGAAAAAAAAAAACCTTAGCTAATGAAATAATAAAAAATAAGTCTTGAAAAATATGTTTATTTAAAAGGTTTTCTTTGATTTTAAATAAAATATTATCAGTGTTTTTTAGCCAAATTTAATATACGTTCCTTTTTTCGGATAGCAAATCGTGGGCACTATTCGAAATACAGAGATACTAATGTGTATCTGAAAATGGTTCATTATATCTTAGATTCGCTATATCAGATTTTCGTTATAATGGACGTCGACTGTGCTTTTTTCAAGCAGTCAATTTTAAGGCATTTTTAAGGTTTGTGGTCTCCAATTAAATTTGACTAATTGACTTTGCTGATTGGGGAAATGTAACTGAAGCAAGTATGCATTTTCCAATTCTCAAAATTGCTTAGAGGTATGAAGAAACTGTCAACTGAACAAACCACATTCCGATCGATGCAATGTAGTTAAAACATCATATATTTGAACGTTTCGAACTTCAGGAGCAGGCTGGTAAAATGTCAACTTGTGAATGCAGCAAAATAAGAGGCGAACAAAGCGATGCGGGGTCTGTAAATAATGACTAGGGCTGCTTGCCACCTTTGGAATGCGGAGGAGCATTATTTCTCAGAATGAGAACGAAAAACGAGTGTTTGAAGGAATTCCGAGATACTCCCCTTAGGAAGTTTCACAAGAAAAGGTAAAGAGAACGTCCCAAGGCAGTAAATCTTGTACAAAAACCTATAGTGACTACGAGGAACACCGTGTTGTCGATTCGACAATCTATTTTTGCAGGTTTATTAACGGGCGAAGACCACGTTCCACTTTTAAGCAAATCGTACCATTTAGAGTAGGTTAAGGTATAAATAAGGACCAAAAAGACTACTGCTCAATGCGGTTTGCCCCTCGAGGTTTTCAAGGCGGGCGACCAAGTTGTTGTAAGTTGAAAATATGATACTGAACCCCTAAAGGTGAGTCAACAATATATTTTGTAAACACCTTAAGCTCTTCGTAAATAACACGACAGAACACCTATTAGCCATATTTTATTATCAGCGTGATCTAATACGGATCAGATGAGATCAGATTTTTTTCTGTCATATGTGACTGTAATACGCTTTTCACGCCGAGCCGAAAACCGAGTTTTAATCGAAAACTAGTCGATTTATTCACACCGAACACCAACTAGTTTTCGTTTGACGTTTCAATGAGGTGTAAGAAACTAGTCGTTGAACTTCGGTGCAAACTATTTTGGTTACCAACTTCGATTGCATTAATTAAGAAATAAAACAAATTTAGAGCATTTAAAAATAATATTAGCCCATCAATTAACTGTGGAAAGTTATTTTAAGTTGTGAGTTGTGACATTCGTTCGGTCTGCCATTCTGCTGAATTTGCTGAATGTTGCAAAAGGTGTGTTTGTTTCAACAACCCAACGATTGGAAAACCTTTTCGCGGTGTTTTCGTAAAAAACGACTTTAAACCAATCGTTGTGGAGACTGAAATGTGTAGGGGAAAACTACTGTTTTCGATAAGTTCGAGTGTTTTCACGAAATCCGATTTTCAGATCGGTGTGAAAAAGCTATAAGCGTTCATGTATATGTGTAATCAGAATTTTAATCAGCCTGCTCAGTCAATCTGTTCTGAGCTTATAGAGCTTAGAGCGCACTCTGATCATGCTCTGAACGAAAAAAGAAACACGAACTCTTTGTATAGCAGTTCAGGTGCTATGATAACATTTGTAAACAAAAAATGTAATCATATATTTTATTGAATTCATTACTTATTCTGAATTTTCTTTGTTTTAAAGTTTCTTCTTCAAAGCGATGATAAAAGAAACGAAAATAGCACATCCAGTCTTTTCAATATAAGAAGAGAAAAGCACCAGATTCAATTTGCATCGCGTATTTTCGACTTGAATCCTGCCGTAAGCCGCAAGAGCATTTATTTCTTCGTTCATTCGGTTTCTTGGGCATAAGAGAAATCCCCAAAGTGTAAGTCCGCACACACCATCTATTCATCAAATTCAAAGCCGCTCTGATGGTATTCATATAAATACAAGTAGCTATATAGAGTCATGAGTAAAGGACTTAAAAAAACTTGGAGTACGCAACTGGAGGTAGTATTTGTCTTGAGTTCGGAACCCATTTTCACACTGAACTGCAGCGTCACCTAAGATACCCAAAGTGTAGGGTGAGTATACTTAACATTTTGCTGTCTGTGTGGAAGTCAATCCAGACTTGAAGGCATTTAAATAAAGAGCCTTCCGATGAACTAGTGGAAATCACATCCCGAGTTACATCAAAGCCTACACAAGTTCTAAATCTATTTCAAAAATCTGCTGCATAACAACATCGAAACAAATAAAGAAATCAATCAATTCTGTCACGTTTCCCCTTTGATTTTTGTGAACAGTTCCACGAAATTCTACCCATACATGCTTAGTGTACAAGGTTATGTCAGATGTTCCACTACAACAATACTCTCATACATCTCACATCCATATGTACATTTTTTAAAATTAGTTTTACGAAAATTCAATGTGATCGACATGTTCATCTGATTCAGAGCCGCACATCATGCTCTGCCATGTGTCCTCTTATTCCGCACATGTCATTCCATTCCGAAACAATAGAACAACATCTGTGATGTATGCTCAAGTTGACTTGTAATTCATTCAGATGTAGATTCGTATCCCTTTATCCTCAGCTCCCCGCGTCCGTCCCTCTCTCAGAAACTTTAACAATCCAACCACAATAGCATGTCGGAAAGTTTTCTCATTCATCAGTACAGTTCGAGTATATTTGTATAGAATTGGAGTAACATGGAGTTCACTCAATCAAAATCAACCACGGGATTTGTTGTATACTTACTTTTCGTCGGGGGGTGGTGGCATATCGTTCGCTGACGGACTCCCAGGTGGCGTCTTCTCATTCTCCATCATAGCCAGAGGCGCCTCGGGCGGTGGTAGTGGACTCACTGAATTCGTGTCCATTCTTAGTGTGAAAATGTTGACGGATTTCCTCTGAACCGTTTGTGAGTTGAAAAAAGCAGTTAAGCTCCTTTGGCTGTCACTGACTCTGCAAAGAATGAACGAGAAATGTAATTTCATTATTTTCATTATTCGACAAGAACGTAAGGAGTGAGCTTGTTAAATAGCTAATTAGAGCTCAGTCTTGGGTGAAATCTTAAATGAGCGTAACGCCAAAGATGTGCTTTTCAACGGCTTTACAATTTAGATAGACGAAAGGGCTTTATTGTTTCTCCTGCACTGGTGGTTATGATTTGATTTTGATGATGATACTCGTTGATGGAACCCTACATTGTTCGTTTTCGATTAGATCCAGCCGAAGGAAGTTTATCGTCGCACAAAGGATGATAACCATAGCTCTCTGGGGAATGTGTGGGTATACAAGCTGAAGGGTTATATATATTTTACAAAAAAGGACAGTCTTTGCAATTTGATTCCATAAGTATATACGCACCCTAATTGGGTGATACGAGGTTGTTCAATGGGTTCGCACAGGGTGATGCGGAGATTTATTGTGCTTTTAAGTTTCGTTTTTAAATATTTCAAAACCACATTGAATTTAATTTAATTTGTTTATTTGTTACATACAACAGCTTTTACAATTAATTAAAACATAGCAATGGTTTCAATTTGTTCTTCACGAAGTATAAAGGACTGATAACATTTTAAGTGTTAATAGCTGTCCGTACTTACGTTAAGTCATAACCAGAATCGAGGTTAATAGATGTTTATCCTTCTGCCAGCTATTCTGGACATTGCGGCCAAAGTTCTGGACCGCATCATCGGAAACACGTTGGAGGCAGCAATCGAAGAGGTGTCTGAGTGTTAACCATCAGGTGATCAGAACGGATTCTATAAAACACCTCACCTATTGATTGATACCATTAAGGAAGTGGAACATAGAAGTCGAGCACACAAACCTCTTGCGTCGAAACACATGATGCAAATTCCAAATAATTATTCCTGGCAAAAAATATGTCTCTTTGATAGTTACGATCATGCGAAGGAATGTGCAGTCACGGGAATATATCATAATAGGGAACAATGCAGTCAATGTTCCAGCACTATTTAAATCTTCTAGCCTAATAGTTACTTGTACTTCATTTTTTCACATTTTATATATGATATCTGTCAATTATTTAACTTTATGAATTGCCAATGAATAATAAAACTCTTCTCTGAATTTCACATAAAATCAATCGGACGTCTTTTTATTATTCAACCACAACAGCGCCCGCAGAAAATTTCATAAAAGGTTTTATAACTTTTCGAACTTTCCACAGGCTGAATCTAGACTCTTTCTAGACAAATGGTAACAACTAGGTCAATTGAAGTGTGGTAGCCGGTCGTCGGTCATCGCCGACACAATAAAGAAAAACATTTCTGTTTACGGTTATAATTGTATGCCAAGCACTTTATAGAACATAAAATAAGTGCATATCAAACATACACTCATCGGCTGAAGTATTTTGACAAAACTAAAAGTTTAATTTTAAAAATTCTAGGAAGAACTGACAAAAAAAACAATACACAGTTTGCATACTTAAATAGCAGTTGAACATAAGCCATTTTTATTTTTAAATGCATTAATTTAAACTTAATGAAATTAACTTTTAACCTTTGCATAATTATTTTGAAAACTAAGTTTTAAAAACAAACAAAATAAATGGTTTAAAAAAAAAATGTATCTGCTTTAGCCTCAATAACATTCTGTAAATGTCTTGCAACCGTTTCGAAGAGTCTTAGCAGCATCTCTGCAGGTACGTCATCTCAAAGCTCCGTGTCAGAAAAACATTTATTTTTCATTTAATGGAACATCATACTCGTACATATTCAAAAACGTTAAATCTGCTGTGTGTTTCTCTTTCAGTGTCCCGTAAAAAAGTTAAGTCACCATTGGGCTTTTTTGACAAGGAACGCGATCCTGTTGGAAAATAAATGACTGTGAGATTAGTCCATCGCCAGATGGTTATGCGTGATTGTTTAAAGTTTGTGCTGGATAAAACCGTTGGACGATATACAACCCTAGAACTTTATAAGCCCGCAACTTGTCTGAAAGACTGGTGCGTGTTTTTCTTCCTTACGGTGATTCGTGGGGCACAAACTAACTCTCTTCCGTTCATAAGACCGTTCCACAACTTATGGGTTGATTTTTAAGCCCTTGGGCGAATTTTAGCCTCTTTATTTTGTTTTCCTAGTTATTTACGGTGCTTTTCTTACAGGATATGTATCCAAATCGTGTTCAGCAAGGCGCCTCTGAATTATCCTTTAGATAATCGGGATTTCAGCACAATTTTTACAATACGCGAATTGAGACTTAAACTTGGATTTTTAACAAACTTCCCCAAAATACATCTACCATCCTTTTTTTCGCTATTACTTTTTCGTTTTTTACTCCAGGGAGGTAAATTTTGCACAGAGATCGTCCTTATGTTTGGCAGTTCAATGGACCAGTAGTTGTGTCTGAGTGCTCCATCGGATAGTAACAACCTCCGTGGTGATTATTGGTTTTGAGTTTGCTGCGACAAATTAAATTCTTCCCCTCATATTTTTTTTTTAGCAAGACCGTTTGTCACAAAAGCTACTCGATCCTCCGTATTTGGCTCTGTCGTTTTCCCCATATTTTAATCGAAATGGAACTGTACACAATAAATCTTTCGTATTTAATTCAAATTCAAACGATACCAAACAAACCTTGAAAAATTAATTTGTCAAAATACTTTTGCCATTCAAAAAATCTGACTTTCACTACAAATAGGCATGAGCTGTCTGGCCATGAGTCTCAAGTGATCTCCTTTACACACACAATCATAGGTCACACCATATGCAATTACTGAGTGAAAACTGCACACAGTTAATCCGTAGCCGTTAGGAATTATTCGCCTTGAAAAGCGACTTGCATTTCTGTTAAAATACTTTTGCCGGCTAGTATACGTCTAAAAGTATTTCGAGTGCTTTTGAAACGTTACAGGTTTGAGAAAATGATCCAAAAAAAATAGGCGACACCGTTAAATCAATTTTCCTTCGTCACCCTGTCCCTTTCGCAGCAATAAGGTTAAAAAAATATACAAATCTTTTCACATGCGTATTTTGCAAAAGGGCGGCAATGTCCTTTTAGTTGATATTCACACACATATGAATATACCTACTCCACTCTTTTATAGTCGAGTTCGTTATGCGCTTAATTTTTATTCGTATTTTATTTTTTTTATTTTTCTGCTATAAATATAAAATTTGAATGGCGTGCCCGGACAATCCGAAAGTGTTCGATGTAAGCGCTCGATAACATCTGAAAAGCTTATTTACAGCTATATCGACAGGATGCGCGACTTCGATGGAGCGGAGAGATGAATGACAAAGAATGCTTTCATTAGAGTGCTCTAAAAAATTTGATATCGATCTCAAATCCAATGGATGATTGAGGTGGGTAAAAGTTTATTTTATGTGGAAATCTGTGAATACAGTCATCGTTTTTATTGACCATTAAGCGTTGAAGAAGTTATTTTATGGCGAGGACAGAATCGCAAAATCTGCCTCATTGCCAATAGGTTCGATTTTACTCGAGCAGAAATGTTCGCACTGTGTCAAACAAAAATATGTGTTCATAAATAAATAGGAGTTAGCTTTTTAAAAAAAGTATGTATTTTTTACAATATTTATTTTTAATGTCAGGCACTTAGAGATGCAAGTAATACAAGATCATGAGGTGTCAAAAGCGACAGCCTCTTGGATGCCTTAAATGATTTTCATCGGTCTGTCATGCAGAGACCTGCTCCGCAAGGCAGCCAACAGACGATTATCGCAACAAATCTGTTGCAGGGTGAAAAATGCGGTATTCCTTACAACAATGGTCTTAGAGTGCGGTGGATGAAGTATCATCGGATTACTTGACGGCATTATAGAGATTTCCGCTTCAACTAACAGGGGAACCCTCATACTTTTTTTTTTGTTTTTTTTTTTTTTTTTTTTTTGTTTTACATACGATATTTAATATCTGGCGGTCAGAAGCCTGTTAGCCCATTCAGCAGGCACTTCAATGCCAGATACTGAGAGGAACTTGACAAAATTACCCCATTTAATAGCCTAACTCATTTTGAAAACTTCGTATTCAATAAAAAATAAAGTGCACAGCTGTGTCGCACGAAACTTTCTCGTTCATCAAAAGTTTGGTTAACTATTTTCTTAGGCAGGAAGGCAAAAATCTGAGAAGCGATGCTAGATAAAAGAAGCGGTTCAAAATATAGGAACCGTGTTAAATAAAATCCACTTTTGAGTTATTCATCTGATATGGCAGTATATATATATTAACACTGCGCCTTACTAATAACAAGTTTTAGTCTCGACTTTAAATTTACGGAAGCTCAGAATTGCGAAATTTGTATGAAAGAACTACTAAAACTTAGAGTCGCAACTAAAAGTCTTTATTGGAAAGGTCCACTGTGAGTTTTTATAAGTTGAAGCCGTCAGTAACAGGCAATTATTGTCGTAAGCCCATGTTAGAGAGTTATAAGCGCCTATTGTACTATTTTAGAAGCTCTTGGAGTACGAGGACAAGCGTAGTAGGATTTTCTGTTTTTTGGTCTGTTACGGCATGTTTTTGTTTTTGACTGGAATAGAAATGACACTTTTCAGAATTCTGCATATTGGTAAGGCCCAGTTTATATATTCATCGGAATCATTAGAGCGGGTTTCGTATAATTATGCAGACAAAAGAGAAACAAATATTGAAATGATTAGTTCAAAAAATACTTTGCTTAACTATTCAACTAAAAAACTGAGTATAAGATATTGTTCGGAGTTTAATTACTTGGTTTTTGAAGTTTTCGAGGCATGAGCAGTTTTTAAAATTAGCGTTTTAAATTTAATTTTACTATAAGTATGCATTTTGGTCAACATTTTAGGTATCGTTTTCCGGTAAACTCAAATACAATGCTTAAGCTCAAATTTTGGTTGAAATGTTACGGTGCAAATAAAAACGTCTCCGAACTGTAGGCCGACAAACTTCAAATCCGAAGTTTAAGCCGTTCAAGAACGTTCAAGAATCAGTAGACTTTTATGGAGGGATAGGCGACGAATCTAGTCAAAAATTCGGTATTGAGTACTAAGTTCGTGACACGTGACAGTTCGTATAACATGCGGCTGAGTTAGGCACATTTATTTTTCAAATTGTTCCATAAAAGTCTATTCTGAGTGTGTCTACTTTTCGGAAGTTCAGCTGTCCGATATATTGATTTCATGATTTCATGAAAAAGGTAACCATAAGTATAGTGTCTTCCAATCTGAATTTCTGTTAAGACAGATAAGATTAATGTCTGTAAGGGATATCGTCATCTACCTATACATCGATAGTCCGAACTGGAATCCACAAAAATTAAGTTAAACACAAGCAACATAGGATCGAAAACAATTTAGAAAAAAATCATAGAAATGCCAACAAATATTGAAATGCCAACAAATATTGAAATTTTTAATTTAAGAATGAAATTTATGGAGCGTAAATTATTCTTAAGCTGAATTCTTGATTATTGAAAACTTACAAAAGAGTTCTTGTTTTCAAGCACAAGAGTTAAAGAAGAACAGTTTTTTTTTTTTAATCTCAAAATTATTCAGTTAACAATCTTGTTTTTCAGAGTGAGCTGACACTTTAAACTGTTATGTTTGTTTGAATGTGATTAAGGCGGGTACTAGGAGAACACTGAATCAAGCCAAGAGTCGAGACATACATCTTAACAACCAATTTACGGCGATTTATCACAAATGTTTGCATACCTTCAGTCACTCTGAACTGATTAACCAAACATTTATCTCCCCTTTAATAAATTAACTTTGTCGATACACCTTTAACACATTCTTTCAGTTTCGTACATCCGATTGTAGGAATCAGCAATTTTCGTCACATGAAACCAATGAGAATTTGAAACAGAAATTGTTGTTCGTGCTGCCTTATTCTTAACAACCCCGTCAATTATCGTTGACAGAATCATCGTAAAACTTCTGGGAATGCATCTGAATTCGCTTTTCCACAGACACCTCTGCATGCATGAATTGATTACCTTATGCCAGTCAAAGAAAGAAAAAGTGCACCGCACAGACGCCAACAGCGATGGTCTTAGTCTGTTAAACATGATCCAGATAAAGCTATCGTGTCGGTAGATAATATCTCAAGATGAATTTGCGTGATTAAATAAATCAAGTCGCCTTCGTTTGCATGATGAGTGTATAAATGTGCACGATGTGAACACAAATTTTCCAGGTTACTCTGTGGTATCTATCGTGATGTGAAAAACACTTGTTAATAACATGTGCATGTAATTCCGCTTATATGCCAAGCAAAATGTTTGGAAATTGATTTATTGCCTTGGGATAACTGGGCGTTGTACATGCGATACCTTATTATGCGCCTACCACTTAAGATGAAGATAACAGTTTTATCTATCCAACATCTCCCAGTCCAAAATGTCCACCCATTGTTCAATGAAGCCAACAAAAAGGACATGGACATCATCTGAAAACCATATCCCACCCCATTCCGGCCGCAATTGCATCACTTACGAAGTCAATGCCATTGACCTGGTCTAAGAATTCGCACAGCTCTCCGAAAATTCGCCTGCAAACAAGGATGTCTGCTGCCAGCAAACCTGTCAATACATTCAACACGATTCCAAGCAGCCGATGGAAAACGAGAAAAAAAATGTTTAAAGCAAATAATAAATGAAAAAGAAGAATTTTTCTTTCACAATTATAACTCTGATCGTACCCCAAAGGAGAATTCGTGCTTTTACCAAAGTCTCATGCATTTCTCATTCTCAGATGAGAAAGTTTTTCTGCTCGCCGATTCAGAGGAAACTTTATGTTCATCTCACTTCCGGATGAAAAAACTTTCTGCGGGGATTTAAGGATTTAGCAACAAAAATATGAAGAATAAATTTGCGGGCTAAATATTGAAGAGACTCTTCAATGTTCGATAGGTAAACAGCAACTTCCAAAGAATTACCCAAAAATATATGTATGAAGAGACTCTTCAATGTTCGATAAGTAAATAGCAACTGCCAAAGAATTACCCAAACATATATGTGAGTTATAGGAGTTTTACTTTTTTTTCTACTAATAGATGATCCTTGGTATTATGTGAGTGGCTCAGTAGAAAGTACCCGAAGTTTTCCGGAAGGTAATACAGGTTGCTCATATACATCACTAAGTTGACGGTTACCAAAATACAAATTGGCTTTTAACTCAAATTCTGAAATTAATAAGCACAGGGATTAAATGTGGTTTAGAACAAAGATTCAGATTATCACAGTTGATTTATTGGCTCGTGTTATAAAAAACAACAAATGGGACGAAGGGGACGCTATCTAAAACTTGTTGAACTACAGAAAGTTTAAAATAGTTCTCGATCATAGAAAAAGGTGTCAATTATTCAATTATAACTCCGGGTCAGTGTGTTAAGTCAGAAGCAACTTAACTGAGCTCATTTCATAGACAATTTACCAATTTTTATAAGAGTTACCTAACCATCCGCGCTTGCTCTTCTGAGATGTTGGTATTCGTGTCCCAAACCAAACAACCCTGTATGCACAAAAATGTTGTAGTCCATGAAGCTGTTTTAGTTCTTGTTGTTAGTTCTTTTAAATAACTCTTTGACTTGTAAGTCAAAAAGAACAAAGGAATGTAGTTTGACTGTTCAATGGGTATTTATATTTTTTCTGGCATACATGTCGTATACGTAACATTTTGGCAGTCTGCCAAATTTATTAACACACCTTCTCTCAGCACCTAATAATCCCTTCAGTCGCACTTAAAATGAGACCAAACAACAAAAACAAAGATTACCACATCGAACTGCATGTCTATTTCCATATCGCCCCAGACGCGTCACATTTCATTTCATCTGTTCCCCAATGTTCGTCTCGCGAAATTTAATCCATCATCGCATCCGCTTGCAACTTTCAGTTTTCATTCACTCATCCGTTCCAGTTGTGCTCCGAACATTTGTGCTCCCATTGACTGCCTGGAATTTTACAAAGCTATACCAGCTGTGAAACGCAATCGGATACTACTTGCAATCGGTGTAGTGCGGACAGCCACGGCACTTGTCCCTATACTGAGCCAGTCTGGAGCAACTACAGCAGTCTTCCTACGATTTCCCCATCGGTGGCGCTCTGCCATAACAACGCTGCTGATTGATTTTTGATTATCTAAAGTAGAAGCGTTCGCTCATGCGAAGCCGACTCAAAGCACCGAGACACATGTGTCCCGTAGTTTACACTAGATTTAAACCACCGACCGACAGCAGTCCAAAGTGCATCTCAATTGATGCTGATTCCCCAAAGAAGACTTTAATCATAATACACACACGAACCCTCAGTCTCATATGCAACTGTGTAGGGTAGGGTGTCCTACCAAGTTATTGACCTGTGGAAAAAAAAAAATGGAGGAAACTATCGCTTCACCCCCATAACTCTTAGGACCTGCACTGAGTGTGTGCCTTCAATGGGAATAAATTCCCAGATGACAAATAGGCGAACGTATGTATAAAAACCAAACAGAATGACAGCGCAAAAAACACGAGATCTGAAGTTTAATTTGCCGACTCCTCTTCGCTTGTGGCTGCTACTTGGCAAGAATTCAATTTTTTATAATTATTTTCCGTTCTATTCCGGACTCCCGAGTGGTTTCCAGTAGATATGTCTATGCTGTATGCAGTATGCTCTATGCGATGCATTTACAGTCGCGCCAAATTAATTAAGAAAGATTGCACTTGGATTCTTATATATGTACTGTTGAATTTACATCTCAGCGAACGTATTTATATGTGTGTGTATTTCATTTGGTTAGATGCAACTTTATATGTACCTAGTAGCACAGCTTGAATGTACACTTTTCGTGATTCTTGTCAACAAGTCTGTGTATGTTTCAGTTTTTTATCTGACACATATAATCAGAGTAGTTTAAGCTGTTTAATACATTAATTCGCTGGCTTTGGAATGTGACTTCTTACAATCGCATTTGTATCTATTTGGGCCGATTAGCGGGCAGGTATATGCGTTCCGCGGCTTAAACTGTGGAGGGTGCATTGTCATTCTCTGACTTTTGTCCCATTTCCACAAATTGCTGCGGAGGGAAATAAATGGTCAGCACCTGTGACAACGTACTTCACAAAATATTGAATTTGGAACGTAACTGATTTGGGTCTTACTAAATATAATTTTAAGTCTTAACACACAATTGAAAAAATTGCTCAGCACACACCTGTGAAAAGATTCAGCAGCCAAGTGCTTAAAAAAACGAATGTGGAACGTAAGTGGAGTGGGCAGCAAATGTAAAAGTCGGTTGACAAAAACCCGAGGAGTCTTCCGTGGTGCCGTGCAATACTGACGTTGTTTTACCCATCGGTATAAAGAGGTTGTCTCTTTAATGTGGTTTTGCTTAGCCCCAAAAATGAGAAGAGGAAAAGAAACCACGCTATCGGTTGCCGTCTCAAAAGTAAGGCTTTATTGCATGAATGTCAAATATGACAGCTAACATAATTCAATTAATTCACAGTAGTATTTCATAATAAATAGTATAATTCACAATAGCACTTCTTACCGGTAGAACATGGGTCTTAACACAGCCTTCTTGACCTATCCATGGTGGTCCATTTGGCGTTCACCTTTCTTGTCGCTTTTTTTCCTCAATTGAGATTAAGCATATACGGCGGAATATTAACAGGGATAAGCTTGTTCTAATACGTTTGCTAAGCCTTGTTTTGCTAGTTCATCCGCCTTCTCATTGCCTGAAAGGGCTTCATGTCCAGGGATCCAGAAGAGCAATATACCTTGAGCTGTGTTCCAAGAGCCCTTATGCCCAATTCACAATTCGGCGTTGAACGCGTGCGTGCGTCGGCGCGCTTTGACACGCTTTATCGAAACTTTACGATTTCAAATGCCAAAGCGCGCGAGCAAGAATTTTGTAAACCGAAATGCTGCTTTGAAGCGAATGCACGTTGAGAGGGTAAATATGACAGACTAAAAGTTCGGTTTGTTTCTTGGCACAAACACAAATTCAGAGCAGAATTCAAATTTCAAGTGTACTCCTTTTTTTCTTCTATCTGTAATTTTTATGCACGAATTGAAAAAGGATTCTCTAAAATACAATAAAATCATATTTAACAATATATATATATCAAATCAAAAAGCAACCGTAATTGATTAATATTTTTTCTCCAAGAAATCTAAAGAAATATTTAGTAGCTCTACAAAAAAAAAATGTTCGTTATTTCCACACATTGAATTAAGTAATTTTCATTGAAGGAACATTATATAGCTCTTTAAAAGTTGTTTTTGATAAACATTAGTGGATCTGTGTCACTCCAACTATGAACGGCACATTCTATGCTTTCAAATCGAACAAGTCGAAATTCTCAAGTTGTCAAACGCGCGTGATAGTAGAAAGTAGGTCTACTCAGGCGTCGCGTTGAACTTTACGATATTTACGATCTAAAGTCGATTCAACGTTGTATTTTGTGTGGTAGCATATAAACGCTTTGTTTCTACATAATTTGTCAACGCACGCACGCGTCAACGCGACATTTTGAATTGGGCATTAACCTTCACTTTGTCACTAAATAAAAACTCCATATCCTGACAGCGAACACCCCGGTGTAGAAATTGTCTTTCATTAATTGAACTATTTCAAAAATGTTTAAGCACCTACAAAATATTTCGTTTTTGAATCTGGATCCCAGCTACTCAGTTTCGCAATATTTAATTTTTGTATACTGTCAATTTCTAGTTGAAAGTCACCTACAATAGCGGGTGACAGTAAATAAAAACTATTTGACGTTGTCAACCAGCCTATCAGTTTTTTTTTTTTAATTTTATTAGTTAGTTATTTATTAGTTTTAGGTTTTATTCAAGTAACAAAGTAAACAAGTTCCTGCTATCGTCCATAAGTGGAATAGTTAATCAAATAACAATTCCTACCGTCAAGATTTCTTCTGGTTGTTCTTATTTCGAGTACCGGATTGTTCTGGAAAAGTTTTTGCATAAATAACGTATTCGTTCATTGCTTTTGTTCAAAATGGAAAATGAAGAAATAAAATTTTTCAAAAGTGTACAACTGCAGAGGTATTATTTACGTTAACATTTTGGGCGTTCCAGCTCAAGAGCTACAAGAACCCTTCATACCAGATGATCTGACAGATCGGGATGGATCTGGTCGTCCTACACAAATAGGGCAATGTTTTTTGTGCTACAGTATTCTTTTTCTTTTTTAGTTCAGAGCTGAGCACTGTTCTGAGCTTGAGCACTATGAACGCGCTCTGAACCGAGTGTGCTCAGATCATTCTGATGGTTTTTTGTCTATCCTGTTTTTTTTTATGTCAAATGTGACTGGAAGTTTTCTTGTACATGTGTTATCATGTTAAATGTAAATCTACACCCAGATGTATACAGTCAATGTGTGCGAAAATGTACTAAAAATTTCGAAATTTCTGCAAAATTAAATATCAAAAAATATTCATATTTTTTTTTTTCCGGGAGTAAAGATTAATTTAATAACTGAGATAAAACGATTTAAGAATTGGTAAAAAAATAGATTTAAAGTGGGAAGTTGGGATCTACACCTGGGTGTATATAATCAAGGTGAAGGTTAAAGCTCTTTGTACAAGGAACCCACTAACTAGGGTTAGTAGTATGCTAACTAGTGATATATGATAATTGTCTTTCAGAGAAGCGTAAATCACTGCGCTAAGGACTTTCCCATTTAAAGTTAGAGAAGAGTCCATATTGCCTTATAAATAGAACACTACAAATCTTTGTAAAGCTGTGGATAGGTGAAAACTCAAAGAAGGATTTAGTCGTGCTGAGTCCACGCCAAAAGGCCAGTGATTCGGCTGACTTCTTAGTAAGCCCTAAATATGATATCCGCTTTCACGGCTTCTACGTACCCTGGAATTTGACATTAATTACCACGAAATACGTTCAACTACTTGATGACATTGTAGCACATGAGCGAGGATAGCATCAAGTTGTTATTGCTCACGAAAACTACGAAATGGGACAGCGAATCAAAAGGTCTCCTTAAAGCGGTCTCGATACCAAAGGAAAAAGGCCCAAGCATACTACAATCAAAGCTCTATGCCTTTTAGAATGCGCAAATCTCATTCACAACTCAGGTATTAGGGGCGCAAAACATCCAAATTTTCACGGACTGTCAAGCAGCTGTAAATGCCTTTAGCTCACCCACCATTGACTCCAAATCAGTGTTGCACTGCTTCAATACTTTCCAAACACTTACACTTATCAGGAACAAAACCAAAATATAGAAGGTTCCCAGTGACGAGGGAATTGAAAAGTAACGAATGAGCCGTTGAACTGGCCAAAAGAGTTTCGGAAACACGCATTACAGGACCTTAAATCTACTGCGCAGTTCCAAAATTACCGGTAAATCTTTCTATAAAAAGGTGGGAGCCTAACACTTTTATATAACATTGGAAGATAGCCCTGGCCAACGACAGTCCAAAAGGTGTTATTCAACCCTTTAAGAACAAAGTTGGGGCACAACGGTTTGCCATACCGCAACGAAAGAGAATACGCATAGGACCTTACTAATAATCTTTTTTAACCTTAACACTAAATATATTTAAGGTCATTGTGAGTTGGAAAAATGTAGCCTGTACACTTAAAATGATTATTAGTATCGCGGATAGTCGACTCTTCGGAGTACCGCCTATTTCGTGAAGAACACGAAACCAAAGACAAACCATACTGAGACCACCAACTTCGGCCGATCTTCCGTTACTTGCCTACAGACAAAATTTGTATGGGGTTGCATTTGTGGTGGTGCGTTTTATAAAAGTCAGTTGTTCTTAAATTGAAATTTGTGTTTAAAGCAAATAATAAAGAGTTCAAGTTTTCTAAAGTTTCTTGAAAATTAAAAAACAAAACAAATCATAGAAATAGATAAATTTAAGGCCGAAAGGCAATAATTTTAAGGATATTGATAAGTTTAGAGCGCTCGCTTAGAGCCAGTAAGCTAGAATAAGATAAATGTTAGTTTTAAATTAGATTTAATCGTTTTTGTCTAGTATGTAAGCTTAAAAAAAGAAATGAATAAAAATGAATTTAAAATGAAAATGTGTTTAAAAAAATCTGTGTTGATATCCATTGCAGCTGCATGAATATATAAATGTTTCTATTATAGATATATGCATGATATACAAATATTTCTACGACAGCTTTAGACTCTGCCACAAGCAAAAATGTCAAATTGCGCTCCCTGCGATAACTTCAAGTCCGGATAGCTAAGAAAAGTCTTTTAGTGTCTGAAAGTAATTTCGGTCCGCCTTCTTGGGTCTATAACAACAAATACACACAACGCAAAGACAATCGCTTAGTTTTATAACTAAATTACACGATATCCACCCCAATCACACTCTCATGCAATCTAGATCTTTCAATCTCGAAATCTCACATCTTCCCACAGAAGATCCAAGAAGAATAAAAGAGAATTATGTCATAATCTCCAAAACGCTTAACACACTCTGAGATGTGGCAAGAATTCAATTTTTTATAATTATTTTCCGTTCTATTCCGGACTCCCGAGTGGTTTCCAGTAGATATGTCTATGCTGTATGCAGTATGCTCTATGCGATGCATTTACAGTCGCGCCAAATTAATTAAGAAAGATTGCACTTGGATTCTTATATATGTACTGTTGAATTTACATCTCAGCGAACGTATTTATATGTGTGTGTATTTCATTTGGTTAGATGCAACTTTATATGTACCTAGTGGCACAGCTTGAATGTACACTTTTCGTGATTCTTGTCAACAAGTCTGTGTATGTTTCAGTTTTGTATCCGACACATATAATCAGAGTAGTTTAAGCTGTTTAATACATTAATTCGCTGGCTTTGGAATGCGACTTCTTACAATCGCATTTGTATCTATTTGGGCCGATTAGCGGGCAGGTATATGCGTTCCGCGGTTTAAACTGTGGAGGGTGCATTGTCATTCTCTGACTTTTGTCCCATTTCCACAAATTGCTGCGGAGGGAAATAAATGGTCAGCACCTGTGACAACGTACTTCACAAAATATTGAATGTGGAACGTAACTGATTTGGGTCTTACTAAATATAATTTTAAGTCTTACCACACAATTGAAAAAATTGCTCAGCACACACCTGTGAAAAGATTCAGCAGCCAAGTGCTTAAAAAAACGAATGTGGAACGTAAGTGGAGTGGGCACGCTGGGCAGCAAATGTAAAAGTCGGTTGACAAAAACCCGAGGAGTCTTCCGTGGTGCCGTGCAATACTGACGTTGTTTTACCCATCGGTATAAAGAGGTTGTCTCTTTAATGTGTTTTTGCTTAGCCCCAAAAATGAGAAGAGGAAAAGAAACCACGCTATCGGTTGCCGTCTCATAAGTAAGGCTTTATTGCATGAATGTCAAATATGACAGCTAACATAATTCAATGAATTTCATAATAAATAGTATAATTCACAATAGGACTTCATAAATATGTAATACTCTTACCAGTAGAACATAGGTCTCATCACAGCCTTCTTGACCTTTCCATGGTGGTCCATTTGGCGTTCACCTCTCTTGTCGCTTTTTTTCCTCAATTGAGATTTAGCGTATACGGCGGAATATTAACAGGGATAAGCTTATTCTAACACGTTTGCTAAGCCTTGTTTTGCTAGTTCTGCCGCTTTCTCATTGCCTGAGATGGCTTCATGTCCAGGGATCCAGAAGAGCAATATACCTTGTGCTGTGTTCCAAGAGCACTTAAAGCTCTTTGTTCAAGGAACGTACTAACTAGGGTTAGTAGTTTGCTAACTAGTGATATATGATAGTTGTCTTTCAGAGAAGCATAAATCACTGCGCTAAGGACTTTCCAATTTAAAGTTAGAGAAGGTCCATACTGCCTTATAAATAGACCCCTACAAATCTTTTTAAAGCTGTGGATAGATGAAAACTCAAAAAAGGATTGAGTCTTGCAGAGTCCACGCCAAAAGACCAGTGATTCGGCAGACTTCTTAGTAAGCCCTAAAGAATAAATGACATCCGCTTTCACGGCTTCTACGTACCTCATTTGACATTCATGCCCACGAAATACCTTCAACTACTGGATGACATTGTAGCAGATGAGCGAGGATAGCATCAAGTTGTTATTGCTCACGAAAACTACGAAATGGGACAGCAAATCAAAAGGTCTCCTTAAAGCGATTGCATTGCTTGAGGCGAACAATAATAATAATGGAACCGCGAAGCAGAATCATATAATAGACTTAACTGATATGACATAATGAGTTAACCACTCTCCGGAGCCATGCGCGGACTTGTCCCACGGTTGGTATCTAAATTGAATTTGATATAAATCCATAAATATTATGCTTTAACAAAAGATGAAAGCAATGGGCTAGTAACCAATTGGTATACGGATGGTTCCAAAATGGACTCAGGGCTCAGAGACGACATACTCGGACCAAATCAAACGGTCTCGATACCAATGGGAAAAGGCCCAAGCGTACTATAATCAAAGCTCTATGCCTTTTAGAATGCGCAAATCTCATTCACAACTCAGATATTAGGGGCGCAAAACATCCAAATATTCACGGACAGTCAAGCAGCTGTAAATGCCTTAAGCTCACCCACCATTGACTCCAAATCAGTGTTGCACTGCTTCAATACTTTCCAAACACTTACACTTATCAGGAACAAAACCAAAATATAGAAGGTTCCCAGTGACGAGGGAATTGAAAAGTAACGAATGAGCCGTTGAACTGGCCAAAAGAGTTTCGGAAACACGCATTATAGGACCTTAATTCTACTGCGCAGTTCCCAAGTTATCGGTAAATCTTTCTATAAAAAGGTGGGAGCCTAACACTTTTATATAACATTGGAAGATAGCCCTGGCCAACGACAGTCCAAAAGGTGTTATTCAACCCTTTAAGAACAAAGTTGGGGCACAACGGTTTGCCATACCGCAACGAAAGAGAATACGCATAGGACCTTACTAATAATCTTTTTTAACCTTAACACTTAATATATTTAAGGTTATTGTGAGTTGGAAAAATGTAGCCTGTACACTTAAAATGATTATTAGTATCGCGGATAGTCGACTCTTCGGAGTACCGCCTATTTCGTGAAGAACACGAAACCAAAGACAAACCATACTCGGCCGATCTTCCGTTACTTGCCTACAGACAAAATTTGTATGGGGTTGCATTTGTGGTGGTGCGTGTTATAAAAGTAAGTTTTTCTTAAATTGAAATTTGTGTTTAAAAAAATCTGTGTTAATATCCATTGCAGCTGCATGAATAAACAAATGTTTCTATTATACTATATATGAATGATATACAAATATTTCTACGACAGCTTTAGGCTCTGCCACAAGCAAAAAATGTCAAATTGCGCTCCCTGCGAAACTTCAAAAGTCTTTTAGTGTCTGAAAGTAATTTCGGTCCGCCTTCTTGGGTCTATAACAACAAATACACACAACGCAAAGACAATCGCTTATTTTTATAACTAAATTACACGATATCCACCCCAATCACACTCTCATGCAATCTAGATCTTTCAATCTCGAAATCTCACATCTTCCCACAGAAGATTCAAGAAGAATAAAAGAGAATTATGTCATAATCTCCAAAACGCTTCCCACACTCTGCGATGTGGAGATGAACAAATAAATTAGTTCGTAAAATTGCATCCCATCCCCTCCGCCCTATTCGGGTCCTACAGCGCAACATTTGAAAGTCACACTTCAGAGTAGTCTAGCCCCGGATATAACACTGTGTGCATGGATTGTATTACCCCAGACTTCGAATTACCAATCCGGCATACACCGCGCCGGCAATGCGCTCCTCCATCCAAACACATTAATATCCACACACACACGAGTGGGGTAGTGAATTCAATTGAATCCATAAAGCGAACACGAAGCTGAACAAAAATTGCATTTGACAGCCGAATGGTAATATCCACGAAGAGATTTTTTTTTATTAATGAACACTCAGTGCGAGTGCGGGGCCATTGTACTCACAAGCATGCCACTAGCTTTAAATAATTGCAAACTCGGTAAAATAAAATTGGCATGCCCCTGCGGGAGGGGGAGTGTGATACGTCAAATAATGTCAAGTCCCGCCTCACAGTTGAACACCTTTCGATTCTTAATCGAGTGCGGGTCTCACTGCTGTTGCATTATATATTTTTCCAGTCTGGAAAGGGGGAGAGCAACAAAAGCAAAAGGGCTCTAAAAGAAAACGACACAACATGCGAGCGGAAACAGTTTGCCAGAGCGAATTCAACATTATATTAATAGAAGCGTGCGTGGGGTTGACATTGACAGAGGAAAGAACCGAAGAACCCTTCTGAAGCGATGAGTGGGGGTTGGGAGAGCCGGAGCACACTCTTCCCAATGCACAATCGCCGAGTGTGCCGATGCTCGTGCTGTCCCACGGGTAAATTCAAATAAAACGCCAAAGACACAACGACTCATACCACTTGGCGCGAACACGACTCAGAGATGGGCAATTAATTTGCGCCGTAATAACCCTTAATGGTGTTTATGTAATGGACCAGTCTTTGGGGTTATGTCGTATCCGTGTTCCGCGCCATCACATCCATTATGTTTTATGACGCATTTTGGTGAGCACAGATCGGTAGGTTAGGTATACGTAGCGTAGGTATGTTAGCGTTCTCTTTTAGTGTCCCAAACATTTTTGTTTGTGTGCCATGAATTAAATGGGACACGTTGGGAAAATTTATGTTCGCTAAAGGTGCCGTATATACGAGTACAGTGGTGGTTGATGGAATTTGAGAAGAGCTGTAGCTGTGGCTGCAAATCTTTATGTTCTTACAACCAGCATCACGTTTAGAAAAACGACACGCCGGAGGATTGTTGCTTAGATTAAGCGTCTCCTGTCATTCAAAGATCATTAAACAATATTGTTAAGTAAAAACGTAAAGATGAGTTCCTATGGGTCATTTCTGAAGCTCGCTGTCGATTGTCGAGCATGGAAATCCACAAAACCCTAGTAATTTAGCAGGCTTGACAATATCCGGGACAATGTCGTCTTTTCGTCTTTGGTATATTTGTGAGTGCTTTCTTGAGTAAAACTACACATGTCGACAAATGTCCCTATCGTAACCCCTTGGTTTCTTAAAATCTTTAAATCTTAAATTAAAATATTGATCAACTACAATAACAAACTATTTTATTAAGTAAGCAACCACCGACTAAAAGACCCTAAGCAATACGATATCAACATAAAGGCACGTTCAATATGAAGTTCTCTATAGGAAAACTGCGAACCAACTTCAGATGATACTCGAATGTGAAACACATACAAAGGATGTGCCTAGGGATAGTTACTGATAGGAGCACGTACACAACACAACACATTCTATTTTATTGCATTACTTAAGTTTAACGAAATTCTACTCTACGCTCAGAATAATCTGTTCGACATCATACACTATGTCGTTATTTGGATGCTTCCATTCTTTGCACACACACTCGAACATAATACAGACAAGAATTCAGAAAGAATGAAGTGTGCTTACTGTGTCTATAGATGGTATCAAACATGTTGTATTACATTTCCGGCAAGAAGGAACTGTGATCAATCAAAGACAAATTGACAGACCTGCGTTCAGACACTCCCGAGACAACATAAGTCGCGAACATCCATCTTTTGATGGACACCTGTCGATGTTAAGCAAGTGGCGAATGTCATAGTCATAAATGACCATTCCACGATGGATGAAATTTTCATTACTTGCCATACAAAATGCACTTATTTCAACAGCTTTTTACTAAAGAGACTCCGCAAGTCGGTCAATATTAGCGTATATTCTGCCTTAAAAGTAAAATCAAGATCGCTCTTTTTTGACAAACTGATTAAGTCAGACGAAGCCTATTTCCACCTCGCATTGGCTGTCTGCCTTACCATTAAACATTTTAAATTTCGGCTCTAAAATTTAGTAGTTCATATTTTGCATACAAATTTCGCAATTGTGAGCTTTGGCTAATTTAAATTTGTGACCGAAATTTGCTATTAGTACGGCGCTGTGTCAATAATGAAAATATGCCAATAAGACGAGGGAGACTGAAAGTAACATTAGGGGTCTTTTTCAAATTGGGATCCAATTAACGTGAATGAGGTTATAAAGTAATGCTCAAAGATTTCCTACATTCCCGCGCTACTGTCAATCCAATTAGAAATAAGATGATGACCGTTCATGATAATGTTTTCAGAGCGAATAATTCACAAAGAATGGAGGCACTTATTGGCCACCTCGTTTTTGAGACCTTACTTTAACCGAATACTGTGGGGCTCTCTGAAACGAAAGACGAAAAACGAAAATCCCGCAGTCACTTGCAGATTTGCAGAGTAACGCAAAGTCTCACACACAAGTAAATATCCACAAACCTTAAAAATGGTAATCATCGAAGTGTTGCAAAAAAAAAAATCTACATCATCTAGACTCTAGAGGATATTGCGTTGTACTAATAAGGAATTTTAGGCTCGACTTTAAATTTACGGAAGCTCACAAGGCAAATTTTGTATTGAAAATATATCTGTTTTGAATTACGAAAATTTAAAGTCGACACTAAAAATGTTTATTGATAATGGCGCAAAATGATAGTCGGATAAAGCCCACTTTAAAATTATTTTAATACTCGAGAATGTCCCTACTACAGGGTCCACCAAATAACTTTTTTTTGTTTGAAAATGCTATAAAAAATGGAAAATTATTTCATTCAAATGGCTGCCTCGGCTGGCCATGCAGTAGCCTACACGATCGGTCCAATTTTTAAGCACATTATCGATTGTGTGCAGCTGTATTTCACCAATGGCTTCACGAAAAAGTTTTTTGGCGGACTATAACTATAGTCGACATAAAATTCGCTTTGTCGTTATAACCTAGTATTAAATTTAAAACCACCAAAAGTACATTTTATCCCTTAGTATAGACTCTCAATCCTCTTTCATCTGTCATTTCTATTGCAAAATTTAAATTTTAATTTTTCTTTTTTAAGATTTTTAGAGAAATGTTTTTGAAGATCTCGAAATGACGATTTTGATGATGAAGAGTTTTACTCGCTTCAGATTCAATAAAAGAACTGTTCATTTGATTCCTGCATTTTTAATTTTTTGTTTTATTCTTTTTTTGACTGTAATTTCATTAAAATTTATTTAAAGAGATTCCGCCAAACTGTGTTTAGGGATAGGGGGTTTGGGGAAACAAATTTTTCGAGCATCTGGGGGTCTATATCGTAACTCTTATTGCAAAATGGCATATGTAAGACTAAAGTCTAAAGGTAAGATTAGACTGTATGCCAAGTGGTCATAAAATGCCAATTTCTGACGGTTCTCCTGTCATAATAATGGGCATATCTCATATGCTCTAATGACCTGAATGCCACATATGACCAGGCTGATTTTGACAGATAAAAATGCCAAAATAGCATATAGTGTAATCAGACTACAAGCACGAATGACAGCCTTTTATGCCCATATGCACTTTATTGAAATTTCGTTATGGAATTGATGGCATTTTTGATGGAACAGGAATTATTTTGTTGTCATCGGTGTTTGAGTTCGTGGAAATGGGATTTATTTTCATTTTTTTTTTTCGTCTTTTTGATAATAAATAACAAATGCTTTAAATGACCATCAAGGCAAATATGACCACATTGGTAATTTTGGTCATTAGTCTAATATACATTCCTGACATTTTGTTCATTTGACAGCTAATCTAGTCATTTACTTTTTGACATTCATATGCATAATTGGCATACAGTCTAATCTTAGCTTAATTCGTGTAAAATAGCGACATGACCAGAAATCAGCTGTCACATTAAAAGAGTGCTGCCAATTCGAACAAATAACTTCTACGGAAAACACCCTTTATTAGGTTCATTCGCGTACGGGGTTTAATGCAAATGCTATCTATAAATCGTACAAGTTCGCATCAAAAATGTCAAAAAACGAGAATATTTGCAAAATAACGAGTAGAATTTCAACCGGCAAAATCCCTGATAAAATAAGCACAAAGTTGACATGAGACAAATTCAAAATCCGTCGTGAAAATCAATTGCGCACTGAAACGTCGGCAATTAAAAACTACTTTGAGTCGTTAAATTTGCATTATAAATTATGTTATTTTTTAATTAAAATGTAAGGCACATAAAACAATTCAGGTAAAATGGGAATTAAGTATTTTTATTTCATCAGGCTACTTTGCTGAGACAAATGACCCAAAGGTGCTTATTGCGCTTCGGACAAAGTAAACGCTGAAGGAAGAAACAAGAATGCTGGTTTGATTTTTGGTTCTCCTTTTATACTTCGGTCGTCAGTGAATTTTTGGCTGTGGGTGGTTTGTAGAGGGCTATGACTTTCCATATTGCCTAGGCTACGTGTGTCAGGCGGTGAGATGGTTTCAGGCGCGTGATTCGTTTATGTGTTGCCGCAGCGTATTAATATTATTATTACGTTTGTTTCAACATAAAAATAAAAGCTGAAAATTCGGTGGTGGTTGAATGTTCTCCTTTAGAACGTTTCATATGTTGAAAAAAGTTGTATATTAATTTGTGATAGGGATTAAATGTTAAAGATGAAAGTGGCTCAAAGTAGCTTGAAATCTATCGACGTACTTTGGAGTATATTTTCAGCTCTCTCGAGTTTAATAGATTTTTAGTGCTTGACTCGGCAAAAAGCGCGAATAGACTAAGTGCACAGTATTTGCTCAAATTATAAAGCTTATTACAGTATGGAATAAGCTTACTTAATTAAAATGCAGCACCTTTTGTCCCTATAAAAACACATTTTCCACAAATAAGCGATTCTTTTAGGCTTTTACTAGCTAAATACAAATTCACAAAACTATTCTACTGAAAGCCTTTCTTAGGTATACTTTTAGTTATAACATTGAGAGCCCTGCACCTATTTTCTGTAAGATCAACTTATCCTAAGCCTAATATTCTTTAGGTTACTTCAGAGGATTGCTTATAGAAGTTAAACGTTATTTTAATAGAGAGATCTAAAAGCACTGGCAGAAGAACGTGAACTTCATATTCCCAAATCAACTTTAAAGGTATTCGAATGTTCGCGGCTGCTGTGTGTATAATCTACTTTGTTACCATATCAGAAATAAATTAGACTAATAATACACTCATGACAACACCGTGTCTTTCAAAATAAATTCAAACATCAACTGCATTTTATTTCAACAATCATGTTGTCACTAATTCAATCGCTGAATCTATGAACAGTTTAGTAGGTCAACTATGCTCAATCTGATAACTAATATTATAATTTTCTTTCTCTGTTGTGACTATCCTATTGACACTTTGGACTCGTGTGTATCTTATAAATGTGTTAATTTGTTAATAAAAAAAATCTTATGCAATAAAATAATTAATACATCCGATGGTAGGGAATATCGAATTTACTTTTATTATCGACAGCTTAAAGCTGAATGCGAATAAAGATTACACAAGAAAATGTTTTCGAGAGTTATAGAAAGCAAACGCAGAATTGAAAATCTTTTCCAATTTGTATTTGCATCTTTTTAAATAGTTAGTTACAGTTGATGATACAGTTGTTCTTAACCAATGCAAAAACTTTCTTTGACTTTGATGTGGGTATTCAAAGGTATCAATCAACAATACAGTCTTCGAATATTAGATTCCTATTTAAAAAAAAAAATCCCAAACGAAGAGGTGAACCTGCAAATCACTTTTTTGTTTACTGAACGTGCCCATTAGTATGGTTGCCAAAATTTGTTACCATTGAGAAACTAATGTAAAGAGTTCGCCAAAATAATAATACTGTGCCCAACATTTGTGTCGGGGCGTTGCTGGGAAAATTACGATACGCAATAACTTCGCATGCAAAATAGCTTCACCTCGAGTGGGAAATAGTTTCACTTTTTTATGTGAAGTTATTTCCTCTTGAATTAAAAATAAAAACAAAAATTATTTTAATGTAAAACTCCCAATGGCTCGTTGGGTAGCAGATAATTCCAATCTCCTATAACTTACCTATAACCAAAATGGTGGTAATTGATGAAAGCGAACAACAAATACCGAACGGAACACAAATTTATCTATCCAGTTCTTGAACTGTACTGTAAGTTGGTACAAATGCTGCGCGCAAATCTTGAAAAACTGACTGAGAACAATGTTTATTTTCCTACTCATTTACAAAGTCACAATATAATTTCTTTACAAATTCCCTAAAGCACATGCAGCCCCACTATTTCTATTAAAAGGACCAGCTACGCAACATAAGCGATAGTTGTGCACTTTCCATTTCATATTGCTACATGATTCACTCGTCTTATCACATAAATTATCCAAAAGGCGCATATTACTCACACCCAATGGAAAATGCATCGAAATGTAGGCTAAACTTTGCCTTTATCAAACAGAAACCAAAAATAAAAGCGAAGTGTCATCGGCACATGATTATTCAGCACAACTACCAACAAATACAATTGTTGCACCCTGAGTGCTATGCAAAATTAATCTAATTCAAATTCAGAATCACCGCGCTCCAGTTTCCATTTCTAATCATCCCTGCAACCATACTACCAGCCAACACAATTGACCATTTCATTTCACTTGTGATAAACACACATTTATGCACTTCTCGGCCATTTTTCGCAATATACACTCATGGCGACCCAGTTTGGAATATAAGAAGACGCTCTCCAGAGGACATTGACGCTGCGACCCAGAAGCACAGAATACAAAATGAGATGTAAGCCTGGCTGTAAGGCAGACAGAGATAGAACGACACGAACAAAGCTTAAAGGATACGGATTTATTTAATATTTATTCCCAGTCTATAGGGACTATCCAATAATATACCCGAGGAGATGAACAAATTTAGCAGACAACACTTTTGTCCAAAGTAGGGTGGGTATGGGTATATAAACATATGTAGCCCTTAAATGCAGAACTCATACTGCCGTAAGGACTAATAGGGTTGCTGTTGGATAAACATATAGAGGACGTTAAGGAAATGTCAGGATTTGCATCGCATATGGCGCGCACAAAAGTGGATAAGTCCTCGGGATATACTTTACAGTCAGCCACGGAGTACACAAGGAAGCACAGGTGGAAGAAGTTCCCACAGATATTGCACCGTTTCTTTGTTACACACGCAGGCGAGGAAGGAACTTTATGGTATGATTATGTATGTGTGAGGAGAAGGATACACGTGGATTCATCATTTTTATTATTTTCTGCTCCGCCGTGCATGGAAGTAGATGATAACATAGAAAATAGCCCTAAAGCAAATCTCCTCAATGACAACTTATCCCTGGATTCCATGCATTCGCTGCTTGCGATATTTTCACATCCAAAGTTTGTGTATTGGAAAACGCTAATTCGTGATATTTTGTTTTTGAATGTTGTTCAAGAAATCGGATAAGTGTAAGATATATATACAATGTGAAATGCCGGGATAGCAATTTTGATATCAGGTGACTCGTCAGGGGTAGTATTTCACTTTTGGAGTCATTCAAAAATGTAAGTACTCGTAGGCTGATAAATTTTTCTTAGATTTGCTTATGCACATTGGATTTGTCCGTTTATTTAGTTGTAAATTGCAACTCAGTGGGACTGAAGTATTTTCTTGTTAAGAGAAAATCGGAACCGGCCTTGAAAGTCAACAAAGTTTATATTTATTTTGTTTTGCTCAGCCAGATCAGAGTTCTAAATTTGAGTTTCGTTTTTCATTTTGAACCTGAGCTCTAGAGCTCCGAAATAGAACAGTCTCAATAAAAATGCATGTTCAGCTTATTTTGACAGCTAATATCTATAAGAATCTTTGCGCTGTTCAAATAATTAGTTACATATTTGAGGACGCATGGACTTGGACAGTTTGTGTATCCTTGGTCTTATTCATTCGATGAGTACCAAAATCTGATACCTTTGATGCCAAGTTCGGTCCTCCACATAGCAGAAAGATCTAGCTTTTTCAATTTTCCCCTAACCGACCATACCTACAAGAAAACTCTCTTATCGCTTGCAAATAAGACTTCTCCGCTCATTTCAATGGAATTCCACTAGCATTCAAAGTTCATTAGACAGACGTTTTGAGCCAACCACCACACTAGATTTTTTCACGTTTACCTTCATCCACGCTGCAAAATAGACGTCAACATCCTCAAGTATGCGTATGACTTAACGTTACACCCATTTCATACGAGTAATGAAAAGAAGGAGAGACAGAACGCACCTTTGCACCCCAACCATGGCTCTGCAACTCGTTTTAAATACTTTATCAAGGACTTTCCAAAAAACCCAGAATAACAAGTGGTATACCGCTATAAGCAGTTCCATTTTTCTTTTTACTATCATTTATTCTTTTTTTCAAAAACGCCATTAGGTACAGCCACGCGTTTTTGCACTGAAACGTCCAAAAAATAGTTGGAGGTATAGGATGTACCTACTTTCGTTATTCGCAAGCATCAAATTCAGTCCTCAAACTTCATTTGAAAGATTAGATGATGTCATCTGCCTGTCATAACAATGCTTGGGATTGCTTGCTTTAGTTTTCTGATATTTGTATGGTGGAAAAGTGTTCAACTTCTTTTTTTTAACAGTTCTCTGCTGTCAAACTTTTAAGTGGGGCAACGGAGTTTGGTGAAATTTGACTAATGTCGTTTTCCATTGGGACCACCAGAAATCGTTTTCAGATCTCAGATTTTACGCTGCCAATGGAACGCGCAACGAATTTGATCCGCTTTTATAAATGTGCGTTATTTGGCAGTAATATCAGCTGTATCGACTTCGAAAATGTTTTCCCTGTTGTAGATACAAATTTAGTATTTTTGGGTGATTCGTAGTCTTCAGATGACGAGGAAGACTATGAAGATAATAATTCCTCCAAAATTATATCCATTGCTATTTATGTGTTTCGTTATTTTGCTTTTCACGAAACTTTGCGCATTTGGCTTCAAAGCAAACTTCTAAAATGACTTAAAACAGCTGTGCAAAGCATACTGGTAATGTGGCAGTTTGTGTAGATCTGAAAAAAATATGAGGTTTGTTTGACGTGGGTAGCACTAGCTGAGAAGTATCAGCTGATTTCCACATCTGCTAAAAACCCTGCACAACCCTGAAAACTCGGCTACTATATCGAACGCAAAATATGTTGCCCTGAAGTCTGCCAGTTTTTGAAATTGAAAAATATTTATCTTTTGGTGAACGAAGTGTTATCTTCACTTTATTTTTTGTTTACTATTAAAAATTAATGCACTCAATTCGTTTGAATACCAAATTTATTTGTATTCACCTTTATTTCTTTCGAACACAAGAAATAAATAAATATCTACCCACAACTAATGTCTTAACCCCTTCCAAGCATACGTCAGATAAGATTTCCAGAAAATATTTCGCATCTTTTGATGTAAAACAAAAAAAAAAATAGAACCAACTAGAACTCTGGATTACATATCGAACACCGCTCCTCAAACCACCAGATAAATACAAAATTACCCAGCTTTACATAAAAAGCAAAAAAAGAACTGCGCTCTACGACAACTCCTAGCGACTTTGAAAGTAAATTTTAAGAAGCCACTTCCGCCCCATTAAGGGGTGTAAAATCGAAAATGAGAACCCCCCGCAGAGTGGAGAGTGTGTATTCTATTCGTTGCATGTTGTCAGCATCTTATCTACTCTGTGCACCAGCAACGATAACAAGAAAATTGAAGAAAAAAAAAAAAAACACCCCGCAAAGTGGTGCGAGAAAAATAAAACCCAAATGAAACTGCAAAAGGGAGAATATCTGCGGATTAACGACGTAGTCAAACTCCCCCACAAAACATGCACCAGGATAACCCCAAGCCTTCGAGGGTACTTACCGTCTTCTCAAAAAAACGTTATCCCAATTAGGTTCACCTTTTCGCGCCCAAAATGTATATATCTCTTTTAAATTCCACCCACGACCGTACGGATACTTAATTTCATTGCAGAGCACCAGGAACCATTTCACTCGAACAACACCGATAGAAAGAAAGAGGATGTTGGTTTTATTTGTGACCACAATGAGAGGAAAAAAAGTCCTTAAAATTAGGGCGGTAACTTGAGCACATACACACGCGCGTCCACGAGAACTGCGTTCGGGCGTTGTTGGCGACAGAATTGAATGGGGATGCAAACGCAAATAGATGCCAGGCAAATCTGTTTATTTTTTCGAACTCGTCGATGATAACAATCGTTTACCAAGTTTAAGTGAATTAATTAATATTCAGAGACAGGCTTGTGATTTTTCAAATCGAAATAAATTGTGGGACACGGGGTAAGCGAGCGAACTCCGACTGGCTCTGGCACACGCGAACACTTCGAGGGCACTTCTTCAACTGGAAATGGAATAGAATCTCGAATCTGTGCTCGCCTAGTGGACACACATGAGCAGCGCCCGTTGTGTAGACTGTAGAGTAGATGTTGGGAGTGGGCGAGTGGGGTGGTGGATGGAGCGGAGCTTTGTCTTCTCTATTTAGCTTTAGCGGCTATCAGTTCCGGACTCCGCAACGACGCAACTCATGAGGGAAAAACAAGTGTACAGACATTTGCCTCACACATACAAATGGAGATGTGGTTCCAGTGGATGTGGATATGGATTAAAGTAAAAAGCCGGTGGAGCGTCGAAACTAGAAGCACCTGCTCGCCTGAAACTCTCGGCTTCGTTTTATCAGCATTGGAATGTTGTTTACATCGCATCGTGGTGGAGGTAGCTACAGCGTTAGACGTGTGTTGGTTAACAAATAGCTTCGCGTTTATAGCAGAGGGAACTTATAGTATGTTGTGCCGGGAGGGTGAGAGAAAATTCTATGCCTACATTCGGTGGGTCAGTGGGTGAACTGCGCAGCGCTTTTTATTCGTGGTGAAATGAAAAGTGTGGTGGGTTTAATGTAAGTTTGTTGTTATGGTTGCTGTCTGAGAAAGAGCTTTTCGTTTTAGCAAGTTGTAGCCGCACTAGGTCAGTTTACGCTCTTTTTGTGGCATTATTGGCTAAACACCTTTCTAGATATAAATGTCCTTATAATAGGACGAACGCTCTTCAAAATATGCATCCTCGGCATTGTGTCCAAATTCTTAAAAGTTTCAAGAAAAAGGGGCGGTACATTTTAAAGGTATTTATTTGGAAATAAGAGTGTGTATTAAGAAAATAACCGTCTTCTCCAACCAAAAAAGGGCCAAAATAGCAAAAAATTTTGCCCGCACTCGAAAAAAAGTACCAAATTCGACTTTAATCGCACAACGGTCACGGTGATCCTCGACCTTACATCAGTTTCTGACTTTTCAGTCACTAGTTCGGTGTCTTGCTGACCTGGGGAGGAAATAACCACTTTGAAAATAAAAACTCGATGCGTTCTTTAGTTTTTTGCAAAGTTATTTTTCTATCTTCCATAAAAAGTTTATGCGTTACAAATTACAGTTAAAACCTATCTAATGGATTCTTAAATAAAAGGAAATACTTACTATTTTCTAGAAAACATATTTCAATCTACCCTTTATACAGAAAACAATAATGCATCAACAAAACTAGTCGCTGCAGCCCTACTTCTGTTTCTTTCCCTGTTTGCCGGGTTTTCCTTTGAATTTCTGATTTTTGTTAAAGTCCTTCTTGTTTGCTTTCAGTTGTCCAATTTGTTTCGTTTGGAACTTCTTATTGCGGTTCTCTTTGATTGGTTTGCCCTCGAGCAGGGGTACATCGTCAATGTCAATTTGTTTCGTCTGTTGGAAATCTTCCTTCGGTTTTTGATGTTTGTTGGGTAGATCGGTGTGTGTGGGCTTCTTTTGTTTCTTGTTTTTGCCTGGTTTGGAAGCGTTGCCGTTCTGAGGTTTCGGAGACTGTGTTTGCGGCTTAGGTTGGACAGGTTTGTTAGGTTGCTTGGTTTGTGCAGCAGGCTGGGCTTTCGCAGGAGCAGTCACTTGCGGTGGGGCTGGTCCTGATATTTTAGGTGTTTTCTTGTCAAAAGTCTTCTTATTCTTTTGTTTTTGATTGTTTGATGGTGTACTCTCACTGGATTGTTGCCCAAACGCTTGGGGTTTCTTTTGGTTGTAACCATTTGCTTGAGCGGGACTCTTGTTTTTGTCGAGTTTTTGCTGCTTGTTCTCGTTCGCATCCTTCTTTGAAACTCCATTCGCATTGTTGCCTTCAATCGTTTTTTCATTCCCGGGCTTTGGCGGCTCTTTCACTTCTTTCTTCTTCTCGACCTTGACGGGCTTCTCAAAGACATTGGCAATGTATTTCTTTGAGTTCTCCTTCATTTTCTTCTTTTTCAGTTCTAACTCAACTTCGGAGAGATTGGGTTGACCAGCACGCTTTCCAAGTTTCTTCTTCTTCGACTCACTGCCATTTTCTGTTTCACCGTTCTCTTCCTCGTTTTCGTCTTTCTCTTGTGCCACTTCCTTGGACAGTTCTTTCTCATCCTCTTCCTGTTCTTCCTTGCTAAGTGGTATTTGGTTAGAGAACTTCTTCAACTTGGCCACGTAGAAGCCATCCATGTTGTGGGTGTGTGGATAGTAGCGCCTTGTCAAATTCATGCTCGGATGGAAACGAAACTGTCTATAGTTGACAAAGCCTTCTGTTCCAAAGTCCAGTCCAGTTGGGACAAGCTTGACGTTACGCTTCTTCAGAGCGTAATCAATAACCCACTCGTTCTCCTCTGGAAGAACGGAGCACGTAGAGTAGACTATGTAACCACCAGTGGCTGACTTGGCGTCCACACAATCGATTGCGGTTAGCAGAAGTTTCCTCTGCAGGTTGTAGCACCTCTGCACATCGATCTCCGATTTAGATGTCTTCACACTGGGATCCTTGGCTACTACGCCTGTACCGGTACATGGAGCATCTAGCAGAATACGATCGAATCCAGTCATAATCTTACGGAACTTGCAACCGTCTTCGCAGCTAACGACGGCGTTAATGACGCCCAGACGATGGAAGTTCGCAACAACAGCCTTGATGCGGTCACGATTAGCATCGTTGGCGAAGAGAACTCCAGTGTTCTTCATTATGGACGCAATGTGGGAGCCTTTTCCTCCTGGTGCGGAGCACATGTCTAAAATTCGTTCGTTTTCTTGCGGAGCAAGGGACATAACTGGAAGCATACTAGACGCCCCCTGAATCATGTAATGACCGGCGAGATATTCGGGCGTCGCTCCTAGTGGAACTTGGGAGCTGTAGATGACCAAGCCGACCTTTGTCCACTTGCCGAGAGGATCCAGATTAACACCACGGTTGATTAGAGCAGCTGCCAGGTCACGACGACGAGTTTTTAAACTGTTGGTACGGATGGTGAGTGGACGAGCGACCTAAAATCAAGAGAAACATATAAAGTAGTACAAATTTGGAAAACATCAGTTTTTGTTTCAGTAAGCAGCTTTCATAATTGTAAAAAAAAAATCAAAAAATACTAAACAAACAATTTTAGAAAGAACTTACCTCAGAAGTTTCTAAATACTCCATAAGCTCATTCAGGGGAAACATGTCCATAAGTTTTCCCATTAAAAACTCATTGTAGCTGTAGTACAGGCACAAGTCCTTCTTCAACAGCTCAATGTATTCTTGACGGTCTCTGCCTTCCTGGCGGTACTTTTTGAAATCAGAAAGAACCAAACTAATATCCTTAATGCGTTGCTGCACTTCTTGCAAGGTGATCTCCTTCTCTTCTTCGTCCTCATCTGGGAATCGGAAAACTTCTTGGTTGTCTACTGACATTTGCATTTCAGCTTGTGCCTCCAGAGCTTCCTTTTCTTTTTTCTTTTTCAACTTCTTGTTAGCCTTTTCTATTGGCAATTTATCATCGTCATCGTCGCCATCATCTTCTTCTTCACCGTCATCATCGTCATCGCCAGAGACATCGAAATCGTCGTCAGAGTTGGCCTCATCCCCAGATAAATCGTCCAGTTTACCAACTTTCAATTTGTCAATCGATTCATCGTCGGATGCATCATCTTCGTCATCTTCCTCACCATCAACCTCTTCGTTATCGTCTTCTTCCGATTCTACTTCTTCGTCGCTAGCTACTTCTTCCTCGTCATCGTCTTCATCATCATCATCTTGTTCCTCGTCTTCACTCTCTCCATCACTTCCTACAGTTGGCTGCTTCGGTTGCCTTTGCTTTGGCTTCAACCACGATTTGTTGTCATCAGTGAAACCCTTAACTGGAGCAGCTGGCACCAATTCGCCCTCATCACTGCTGGCATCCATTGCCTCATTCTGTTCTTCAATAGATGAGTTTGCTTCCTCCTCGCTGTCGCTGTCGTAATGCTGCTGTTTTTTGGGTTGAATCTTCTTTTGCTTCTGATTCTTTTGTTTGTCCTCTTTTTTCGAGACACGTTTCACCAGTCTTTGTTTTTGACGATGCGATAGTTTTTTGTCAGTCTCTTCCAAAGGAGCTAAAAAATATAATACATGAAAATAATTATTTGTGAAATCACCGCCACCCATTAAAGTACATACCAAAAGATTTCTTCGGAAATGTTGGGGCCTTTTGTTTCCTTGCCTTGCGACCAGGTCCCTTTTTAGGCTTTTCTGAATATTCAGCCTTTCTTCCCATTTTTGTTAATTATAATTTGCTTCGTGGTGTAAAAAATGTTATAATTTTTAACAAAAACGTGCCGCGCTACAAATTCTTGACAATCAAGCAGCAACAACACGTGGGGAATGTATATTTTTGTCAAAATTTGACAAGTTATCCCGGTAAAAGTGATACCAAACCGTACAGTACATTGTGGAAGGTATTTTGTGGACGATAAGTCTAAACAGCAACGCTTTATCCATCTTGCATGCAAAATATTTTACGTGTCCAAATGAATAGGCACCTACCTATGGGTATGCTGTGTATTTGTAGTTTAAAATATATAATAAAAACCGGGTGTAAAAAAATGCAGTAGTGTTCCAAATGAATGTCGATAGGTATATTGATACAATAGATCTTTCAGGTAGCAGTGTCAGCCAACTGGGCATGGGATGTTTAAAAAAAACTCTCAAATATACAATCGTTGCTAATTTTGTTACAATAATTAAACATGGAAGCCTGGACCAATTGGAAATAAATTCGTACCTACATACCTATTCGATGAAAACGATTTTCCCATTGTTACGGCCCTTAAGTTTCTTGCCATCTGTTGGCGAATAGCTGATAAGCCCAATTTAAACCTCCGCCATTTTTATTCTTAACTACAAAAATAAACTTCCTGCAGAAAAACTGGAAAATCGGTCTATTTGCGAGTTGTCTCCTACGGCGGAAGGTCTGGCTTCGATATACAGTTGCAAAATGCTTGTAAAATTTAAAATAAGTGAGATTTTCCCAGTGGTTAATTTTTGATTGAAAACCAACTAAAATGTAAGTGAACTATCTTAATTTCCATTACTTTTTTCGTTTTGTTGCAAAATTTGGTTGAGGAGAAAATGTCCACGTGCTTCGAACGTGGAATGTTTCGCGGTATGTACATGCATACTTAAACTGCCGATTTGCTGTACATTTTGATCAATTTCGGCCTAGTGTGTCGTTTGTAAACACGCGGCAGAGTATATATAACTACGGATTCAACCAATATGTGAGCCGTAGAACAAACGTTCTGCTAGAATATTGCATGGACTATTCACACTTTGTAGCTTCCTTTTGATACAACGATGTGAATTCGAGTTTGCAACATTCCGAGCGTCATAAAATAGGGTTATGTAGTTCAGGTTTTGCTTATTTCTAATTAATTTCTTTTTCTTTTTCTTTTTTTAGGTGGATAGATAAAACATGAATGCAAATGCCGAAAAACCACCGGTGCATAAAAGGTAACTATTTTTACAAAATTTTATCGAGCATAGAGTCGCTGGTTTGAAGAAATATATTAAACCAACTTTTGCTAGTGCTTTTACTTGCTCGAAGATTAACTATTCCCGCCCAAGCATAACCCAAGTTTGTATATACAAGATTTGCGGTGCATATTTCTATCGTGGGAATTACATTTCAAATTTCAATATAAATAGGTATTCAAGCGTTTCTCTAAATGAACTGTTTTCTTCCAGATAAGCTGTGGTAGCTCGATTATTGAAGCTTGCAACCCAACTCAACTCACGAGGCGAAAGAAAGGTAAATATCCAAGCAAATTCGGTTTGTTTTACGTTTGCACTGATGATACCAATATTTTCTGACACCTCATATGAATCAATGTGATTCTACTGTTCATTTTTAACTGATACTTGTAGAAAATTAACAAAATATCGAGCACGGTTGTGGACGGATTTTAAAGGCACACTTTCTTTACAGATACTTCTATTGGGTGGACTGCATGAGCTAAATGCAATGGATTATTGGTTGTTGATTAAAAATCGAAGTGTTTTTTTTTTTTACATCCAATAAAAACTTTTAATTGAACATAATTTCTGATGCCTTTTTATTGAGTAGGTAGGTAGGTACCTGTGCTATTTGTTTCTTAGAGATTATGAAATGTGAGTGGTGTTAGGTTATTTAACTTGGCATGAAGTACTAGTGCGTTCCTTTCTGCTATATAAGGTTCTCCAACTCATAATGCTGCCGACTACCGTATTGCACAAATACCACGCAATTGTAGCAGGCTTTTTAAAACATCGGAAGACAGGAATTGTTTAAACAAACATCACACCTACTATGCCATTGCGTAAGGGACAGGACATTTCAAATGAAAGACATATATCGAGTATACAACTTATTTTATATCATCAATATTACAATTGCCTACTCTGAACTTCACTCGATTAGAAATCATTTTTTACCAAATTCGCCTTTTCGCGTAACGCCAGTTCCTTGTCCTGATTCGCTATCATCCGATCGCCTTTGGACTTCTTACCAATACCCAATTTTGGTAAGCCCCGATTAAGTCCCTCCAACAGGACACATGCCTTGCAAGGTTGTTGTGACGACACAAACCCACAACGTGAACATGTCCCACGTACAGGCCTCTTCACTGTATCCTTGAACTGCAATTGCTCGCCGGAGTAAATGATGTCCATTATTACAGATGGTCGAATCTTTTCCAGGTCCTTTAGAAACGCTCTCGCATGTCCTCTGTACGCGTTTGGAGCGAATACACATTCAGTTGAAAAGTACACTAGTTTCTTGTAATGTGCATACATAACGATTTCTTTCTCGTAGGCATATTTCAGGGGCTTCACTCTTGGTATTGTGTCCTCGCCTCCGCCAGTTTTAATATCCGTACACCTTCGAAGTCTTGCTGTGTCACCGCGTAATATATTCATCAACACCGTCTCGGCTATGTCATCAGCATTGTGGCCAGTCGCAATGCAATCAACTTCCAAAAGTTTAGCTCCCCTGTCTAGCGCTTGGCGACGAAACACACCACAAAAGGTGCAGTTGTTTGAACGACCAATTTGTTGCACTATCCGATCCATAGTCCAACCGTATAGTTCTTCATAAGATAGAATTTTTAAAGACATTCCATAGTCGTCCCGATTTTGTTTCACCGTTTCCAAGCTATCATCACGATAGCCAGTTATACCTTCATCAATCGAAAGCAATACTAACTCAAGGCCATAGTTGTGCTTGTCGTTGAGAAGTTTAAGCACGTGTGCGAGGACTGTTGAGTCCTTGCCTCCACTGGCAGCAACTGCAACCTTTTCCCCATACTTAAACAGTGAATTAGTTTGGATGGTGTTGTGGATCTCAGCTTCAAAGGCGGCGAAAAAACATTCCTTGCAGAGTGCGTCACCAGTTTTTGGTCGCTGGAAAGAGTTTTCCGGGTTGAATGTAATGGATTTCTTTAGTACGTTATGGCATTACCTTTAACGATGCTTTTTTGCCACAGTTGGATTTGCACTTTACAGGCATTATTGTGAAATTAAGCTGAATTTTATCCTCACATTCACATGAAGTGCAAATTTTGTTTACCTACCTCGAGTTTTGCTTTTGACTTATGACATTTTGGTGACGTCTTGTAATGATGACAGCATTCAGAGCTTTTTGAATTTTTACTCATCATGAACGGATGCTACCTTTTGGGCAGAACAGTATTAAAATAGTATCGACTGGTATCGACTATTTTAGTGCGAAACATAAAAAGGACAGTTTTTCGACGCGTTTTTGGACAGTTATCAACACCCGGACTTGAACACCCTGAGGTCAACCCAGACAACGATGCATACTACGAGAATGAATCCGAGAAGACAACCACAGTTTATATAAAATAGATTTAAGAAAACAAACATTATTGTATACCGTTGGGCCCATTTGTTACCTAGCCTTAAGTCAAATTGTATGTACCAAAAGTTTAATAAAAGCAAATGCCAATGCGTTTTTGGACTAGATTTTTCACGAGTATTCAAAAAGTTGCATATTTCAACTAATCCTTCTAAAGTAGTGTCATATACCGAAAACATCGCTTTGTCTAGCTAATTGGTTGGGATGATATTGGGGCAGAGTCCAGATACCAAATGGTTTTCCTCAAAAGCGGCAGTTTTATTTCCCCAGATTTTTGTTGACTTCCTTGCCAGTCTAGCTGTCACTGAAGTACTTGTACAAAGAAAGGAATTTGTTTATGTATATGTATTTAAGAAATCAGCGTAGCCTACAGGTTCGAATTCTAAATTGTAGTTTATGCTGTGCAGTGTCCAGGACCCAGTTTAACACAGATGCTTGCAGAACTTTAGGCTGATTTGAAGAAGTAACTCTGAAATCGGAATAATATTGTATTGCTAGTATTTCTTTGTTTTGCTTTGAGGCCTATATGTTCAATAAATGAAACCCGTAGGCAATAGATGTCTCACGACGGCTTACCAGACGCAACGTATCCATGCACTGTAGTGCGTCTGGATCTCACTTTTGAAATGAAAAAAAAAAAAAAAAAAAAAAAAATTATAGAGCAGCAAATACACAGCCAAATTAACGAAAATGACTGCAGTGGACAATTGTTACTTGAGTTTGTTTAATTTAAAAACAAAAATATAAAAATATATGTAGTGACGATATGGAGTACACCCATAACAATGTTAGAATATTTGAGCATAAGATGGCCTCCCACAGTCGGGGTCAAGTTGGCCAGTTTTATTTGGACTTGAAATGATTTTATTGCTGATAGCACTTCTGGACTTCTCCAGTTCTCCTCCGACAATGAATGTAAAGCAGTGAGCAGTTTTGCTTGCTAGATTTTAAAACAATGTATCTTAGCTATTATTTATAAAACAAACAAAAAAGTGTGTATTTACCTTTTGCCCAAAGTCTGCTGAAACCACACTTATATGAACATTTGTATACAAAAACGGTACAATACAAAGGGCGGATTCTGCAACAAGAGACAGTCATTTTCAAATCAATTTATCAGTTTTAATACATTACCAACAGAGTAGTCAAATCGCCTTGTAATCAATCGTGTCATCAGGAAGTACGTCGAAGACGTTTGGGCACATAACATCAAAAAGATGTAAGATACTAAGAAGATCTCATACCGATTTTTAATGTAACAATGTAATGACCATATCATGTTGAACGAAGCCTTCATTTGGTGGAGACTTTCCAAAACCACACATATACTGTCTTTGTAAATTCTAGTCAATCCGTTGAGTTGATTAACTTCTTCAGCCATCAGTACAAATCGATCTGATATGTATCGCATATAGTAAATAAACGCAAGGACACACCATCGACAGATAAGAGCAGACCACTGACGAGAAATGAGTCCCAGAGCCCAGTTTTGTTGACTTCTGTAAGTGGCAAGGATTACTCCGATTTGAACTATCGTTGGTATCACCGACATCAGAAGGAAGTCTTTTAGAAATGTTTTATCCAACGAAGCGGAACTAGAGCCGGACTTATGATTTATAGCGTTGATTTTTGTCCATATAATTAAATCGACTCTTCTTTTGATCAATGACTCCAAAACGAGAACGGCATGAGCGAAAAGTGTTCCTGTAATGTTGACAGTATCCAAAACCATGAGAACCGGTTTTCCAACAAAGGCAAAAATGTCCTGGCGCAGTGTATATTGCATAGTAGCTTCCATTAAGAGTAGTACTACATTGAGCGTTATTATAATGTACATTTTGGCATTCAAAACTGTGAATGGTAGAACCGAAAGGGAAAACGAAAGCGTTCGAAATTCGGCTGAGGACGGTAAAATGGGATCCATTAGACTCGTTTGGTTGTAAACCTGAACTATTTTCTCTATTTTAAGGTCCATTAGCATAGTAGTCCAATTATCATCTAAACAAAGTAGATTGATTGTCCTTTAGCTCAGGTCATTAATGGTTATCGTTATCAAGATTCAAGGTATTTAGTTTTATATACTACCTAGTTATTGTAATTAATTTTCCACATGACAAGCGGTGTGAGTGCATTTGACTTGGTTGTTTTAGAGCTTGATACGTTGAAGGGAAGAGATACAAAATCACTGCTTCGCCTTTGAACGGTTCATTCTGCGTTGATAATATTTGTGCACAGTATTCTTACAATAAGCCGGCTATTTTTTGGGTTTAAATAATTTCAGTACAACCACTTTCGAAAGAGAAGTAAGGTTTCTCTGTCGAAGATAAATTAATTCATCTCGGGTCTGTGTATTAAGCAACTAGCCTTATGTTTACTTTATTGAACTTGCCTTAATGGGGAACTATAGGTAGCACTATATTAAAAATGTGTACGGAAACTTTCGGTGTTCACGTTTAAATGTTATGAAATGATATACGATTATTGTGCTATAGGCTATCACGGCCTTAGAGATTAATCATTTTCGGCGTACTTATGGATATTTTTGGGGCGGTTTTCGTAGTGTTTAATCCGATTTTATATCGTTATTCTTGAAAGTTTTTTTCGTTACATTTTTCGAGGTTATTTTGTTGGTTTTTCGAATCTTTTTCAGAATTATTTATGAAGACGTTTTTGACTTGTTGGGTAGGCTTTTCGGAGTCTTTTGTCAACATGTTTGCACATATTTAAAATTAGTATTAGGCATTTTTGGTACGTTTTTTTAAGGGTTTTTGGGACTATTGAAGGTGGATCAGTCACGTGAGCATCTGCTTAAGTGTTTAAAAACTAAGAGCATTACTAAAATTGTTTCAAAAATACGACAGAGCCAGAAAAACGGTGGAAGCAACGGGTCGATCGATATAGGTCCATCTGCCTGGCTTCTCTTAACCATTCGTTCGTGTGAGAACTTAATTTTCCAAGTTTGATGCCTAATCCGAACATCTGAAAGTTTATCCGAAAGTAATACCAGTCACGCTCACTCTCGAACTAAGCATAAACTCAATTTGCATAATAGTGGCATAAAGTATGTCCTAGTCCAACGAGTAAAAGAAGAATTTTGATTTGACGTAGAATTGGTTTTTATTTATGAAATTGGTTCCTCGACTCAAGTTACTTTGAAAGTACGCAAGCGGGCGTAATTTTTAGAACTAAAATGAAAATGCGTTGCGATATAAATTAAATGTGATTCTCCAAATAAGGCCCTTGAATCATACTATGACTATTCAAAGGTGTTATTTCTAGATTTTGGATAAGAAAAAAACACTAAAAAACAAAATACTACGTAGATTCATGTTAAAAAACATATTTATTTATTGTATCCACATTCAGGTAGGTACATATTAAAATAAAACAAAACGCTAAATACATAGTTGTTTACACTTATTGCACTTTTTATGATTTCATATATAAAATAGAAAATTAATGTTTTTTTTTTTTAAATATATACTGATATCCACTCTCAACAGAACCCGAAATCATATCCAAGTGCAACAATATTCGTTTTATCTGTTCACTATTAACACATTTAAGCATTATTTTAGATTGCAATCAAAAAAGGATAATCATATTTGACTAAATAGATTTGGTAGTAATTGATAGAATACACTCGTTATTGGTTATTATGTAGGCATGGCACTCCCCTGCTACTGATATGGAAGCACCTAGCTTGAGAAGCTCGTAAGAGATGAAAAGTCGGAAAAAAGTAACTAGGCTCACAGTTTGAATTGATTAGATCGGTTTGTAGAGAAGGGTGGTAACGTATTTCTTCCGATACCGATGAGTTGCGCTTAGCACCATGACACCATCTTTAATGGAGAGAGCATACAAGTGATTCAACATCACGTGATTTGGTTCGGGAAGCAAAGTTGGTTCACACTGCAGAAACAAATCAGATTCGGTTAGATTTTGTTTTAGATTAAAATTTGACAGTGAATACTTACTGATACTGGAGTATCTTTGTTTAGAATAACTTGGAGAAGATGCGGCGGCAAAACTGGCGGTCCAGATACTTTTTCCCACGGTTTGGCTTGCGGTACCTCTTGAGAGTATTCCTTCTCTGCGTAGTTTATGACGTTTTCACTATCTTTGGCGAGTGCTTGAAACACTTCAAAGTCGGATTGACGCACGGAGACCAAGTTATTTTTGATTCCATTTGGATCATCAATGCTTTTCTAAAGAAATGGCCAAACGGTAAGTTGAGTGGACAAAATTATTTGCAGAAGATTATCGTATAAATTGCGTCCAAAATACAAATCGCATAAAGATAAAGTGGTATGAACATACGGGAATACATATCCGCGAACTTGATGCAGGACCCGATCCACTTCTGAACGAAATGAGGCCTAGCATTTCACCGAAACGTTAACGAGAAATTGATTCACTTTCAATTTCACCAAAACATTGAAAAACTTGTCTATACATTTACCGCGTAATTTACGTCTGTACCAGTAGGTATTCAACCTACCCTTTCAAATGACAGCACCTATCTATCGATTTTCCCCGAAATATATAACTACGTTGTATTTGCCTCTGATAGAGAAGATATTTTTGCACACTACTTACCAACTTTGGATCATGTTTCCACTCGCCATCGACACAGAACTTATACTGATGATCACCTTCTGGTAGATCTATTATTGTCACAAAGTTTCCATGGCTCCTGACCATGGGCAATGTTTTCCAATTGGAGAAGGTACCACTGATAAGAACCTGCTTACCGCCCCCATCCCATCTTAACACAGTTGGTAAAGCTGGTTTACCTAATTCATTTGGATCTTCACTTTCGCTTACGCCAACAGACGACATTCCCGTTGGTGTTGTGCCTTCCGATACAGTGCTCGAACGTTGCCTTGGTGTTGGCGTTACAAATTCTGAATCGTCGTGACTCGACGACGATACTGGTTTCGTATAATATGGTTGCTCTTCGTCGTCCTGTGATCCTTGAAGTACTAGGCGCGTGTCCGGTTTCTTGTCAAAAACAAACGCCTGCCCACTCGCTACATTGCCTGCTGCGTGGTTGCTAGCAACACCGCCAGCCCCACCGCCACTCAGCACACCGGAGTTGTCACGAAACGGCGAATTTGGTGTTGCGATGTCACTCGACTTATGGCGTTCTCGAGCTAGACCTCCATTTCCAGCGTTTCCCATTGTTAGCGTTGTTATTATTTTATTAAGAGAAGATTAGTTTCGTATTTGCTTTTGTATTAAATATACTATTGGATGTGTAACAAAGGTTCTGCGAAGGAGTTTACTTGTGCTGTGAGCAATTTGTTTCACCGAACAGGAAGAATTCGTGGAAGGTAGTATAGGAAAAATTAAAGTTAAACAAAATAAAAATAAAAATGGACTCGCGACAAAGGAGAAATAATTGGTATTATTATATTTTTATCACCTCTCTCTGTAATCGTTTTGGTATTTTTTTCTCAGTACGCAGAAAAACAAAGATCAAAGTTGTCATTAGATCTGTCAAAATCATATGATTCGTCCAAAAATGTACTACCTCACTTTGCGATGTTATGGCTCGACTGCACTTGAATTACAAATAAGAAATCCAATATAAAAAATTATTTAGAGTAGATACCTGGTAGATACCTCGGAAAAAAGCTTTTCTGTCCAATTGAACGCTAAATAATTTCTTTCAAATCAGCAAGGGAAATATTTTCCAATTACGGAAAGGTTATTCGCCGGAACATATGTCTTATGTATCTGTAATTACGGGTAGGGTTTCAATAACGGTTTTACTACTCCCTTTCTCGTTTTTGGAATCTTTTTGAGATGCGTTTTTGGACGGATTTTGTTCAACGCTTTTTTCCCGATTTTGCCCTTGTATTTGGTGTTTTTTTTCATTCATTTTTGGACGCGTTCTTAGAATGTTGTTCCCGTGTGTTCATCTTAATTAAAAATAAAAATAAATAGTTGACGCAACAGAACCGTAGAGACCCAAGGCCCGGCTTCTTACAACCATTCGTTTTGCGTGAGTTTTTCGTTTTTGGAACGAATGGAAGGGGATCTACAATTTTATGCCGATTCCAAACGGCTAATTGAGAAGCTCTTTCAAGACAGTTATACTCTCCGATGTTTGTCAGAAGTTCGCAAGAGGTGGCGCAATGGAAACATAATAATTTCTTCAATTTCAGACGCAAAACCCATTAGCCCTAACTACCTATCTATGCGTCAATATTTAAACCACACATACCTCTCAAAAAATAAGGTGAGATGATGAAATTTGCGATATTTTGTTTAATTCGTTTTAGGAAATAGAAAAAGAAAGAAAGAGTTTTTGGGAAAAGATTTTGTTTACCAGTAATTAGTAGATAAGTATTGAACGTCCCACTAATCCAAATTTGATAGGCTGATGATGTTCCATTGCTGCAGTGTTGAGATATAAAACACGAAAATGATTTGTTTGGTATTTTATTATTATTACTATTCTTTCTGATTTGCATGATTTCCAAGCAATAGCGCTAGAATAAAATAAATTTTTTAATCGGAAGTTAAAATTTCCTATTTTTAATGCCTACTTAATAACTCAACTCTGTTTTTCGAAATTTTTGCAATGATATGCTATTAAAAGTATTACGGTTCAGTTTTATTATAAAATTTTAATTTATTTTCAAACCTTTTTTTTTTGTTGTTGTTTGAAATTGAACATTGCTTTTACTTTCGATCTGTTAATTGTTAACAAACCTGCTGACACAAGTCCGCACCTTAAGATTAAATTAATCTAAAAATTTTCATTTAAAAGGCTTCAATTTATTTAAGTTGAATGATATGGTTTAAGTTTTTATGTGTAGGTTTGTGTTAGAATTTAATTTAAATGAGTTTGCTTTTTAAGACAATTAGAGTCAAATACCGCAGTATTATTGGTCAATCCGTTTATTTGCTAAACGAATGCAGAAACTTGACTTGGCTTAGAAACCTGTAGGCATTCATAGGGATTATTTGCAACTTTATTTTTCAATTAAATTAATGTAAGGTACAAAGTAATTTAATTTAAAATACATACATGCATATTATATAACAAAAAGAAATAATTTGTTCACTAAGATTAGTCCTTGTGTACAGAAATTCCTAATAACAGCAAGTCTCTCCGGAAGATGTTCTTAAGAAAAATATATAATGCTGTTTGTTTTATTGCTTTCGCGCACGATCGAAGGCGTATTTCATCTAAATGTTTGAGTTAAAGCATGATCACACGGTTATCTTCTTTTATATCTGTCAAATTCAAATCAGTAACACCAACGATAGGATGAGCTTTTTCGTTGTTATTGTTTTTATGTCTTAAATTAATTCATCCTATACTAATATTTGGTATCCTAAACTAGCCTAATTAACTTATGCGCTTATTACCAAAGAATTTATAAGGAAAAAAATTTACTACAAAAACCGTTATTGCTTATTGATATTCACTAGTGGAAAAGATATAACCAATAAATCGAATTGATATATGTTTTTGTTTGCTATTTTCCTATTGACTTAATTTCTGGTTCAATCAGTTTCTGTGTATCAACTATTTCTGGCAGCATTCGTTTTGTAAGGAATTTATTAATAAGATTCTCCGAAGTGCGAGCGAATTCGCCATCCTCATCGAATAAGGCTTTGGTAAAAAACTGACTGAACAAACGTCCCATATATTGGTCCTTTGTTGACGGCCACCATCCTTCGAGGAAACCAATATGACCGCCACGAGCTGTTACAACAATTGCTACATGCGTTGATTGTTCAGCTGCTTTTATTGGGATTGCTGTAAAAATATTTCAAGGAAATGAAATCAATATATAAAATGACAACGATGGAATATAGATTATGTAAATGTGAATAGCATTAAAAAATGTACATCCCGCTTTGGAACTTAACAAATGAGTTATTCTGTTAAAAGAGGTATTGACTGAATAAATAATTAAGAACACTCAATCTTAAATTTAATGAAATACGATCACTTTTTGTCTCTAAGTCTGCTATTCCAGTGCGTTACTTCAAATCCGGCTCTGAACATCAGTGCCACCATTTTGTATTGGGAACATTAGAAAGTCTAACCGTTTTAGGTAGACAAAAGTGTCTGGACTGTTAAGATTGTCTTAAGAACAAGCTTGACTAGCCATGAAATTTGCATTTCTTAAAACAGCTTCATGGTATATCACCAGTCACCACTGATAACAATTCAATGTCAACTGAGTTTTTGACGTCAACTGGAAATCTGTTCGTAAGATCGATTTATGTCGGTATAAACTCAGGAAAATCGCATCAGTCACCTGTCAGATTTAAAGCCATTACAGCCGATAAATGTAAATTCAACACAATTGTACATTAATTAAAATTAGATTAACAAAGAGTTTATAGTAAAAATCACAATAACATAGGATAAAAGACACGAGTTTTTAAATCGATTGAAACAGAACCTTACGAAATAAATGTTAATAAGACCTGCCCTCCTTTCGTACAACAAACCGCACTCGCACAAACAAAACAAATGAAGTGTAACTATTGGTCATGGAATGTCCAGTTAATCGGACGTTAACGGTACTCACCATCTAGGGGTTGGAATGGATCATCAGCGGCACTTAGGCAAAGTAAAGGCACAGAAATTTTATCCAATTTATTGTGTAATGTGGCATCGGTATAATAGTCATCAACATGCGCATAGCCAAACTGTTTCGACGTGAACAGTGAATCGAACTCCTTAATTGTTCGGGACTAGAAAACGAATTGTTGTTCGAAAATCAATATTGCTTTTGGTTGTCAAATCATATTTCAAATCTCTACCCACCGCCATAATCTTGTCGATGTCGATATCTGTATCACGGAAAATCTCGCAATTGCTCAAAGTTCGACACAGACTTCCGGCAAGATGACGTCCTAAAAGGCTATTCAATATCGGTTTTTCAATGCTGGCGTTACCTTTTTAAATAAAATATATAATCAATCATCAAACTGTGGATTGAAAGGATAAAATATAATTGCTTACCTTTATGGACGTCCCAGGGAACGGATATAATTTTCGCAGCAGTCAGAATTTTATGCGATTGATCACTGTGTTTGGCTAAATAGTTTCCTAAAGTGGTATGATTTCATCGATAAAACTGAATTTCAAAAAGAATTTTTTCACAAAGAAGACTTGCCTAATATTAAACCCCCCATGGAAATTCCAGTCGCACCCAACTTCACATGAGGGTTAGACTTTTTAACATGGTTTACGACCTCTGACAGGTCTTCACAATTAGCCGCACAATAAAGGCGTGGTGTTTTCAGTTCAATGCCACCCAAGCCTCGGTTATTGAAAACAACCACCCGCATGCCTTCATTGTTGGCGGCGGTGACTAAACATTTAATATATTCAGCTTGAGATTCACCTAAATTAAAACCAAATTTAGACTTTACTTTAGACGATATTTATAAAAATAAGCCGCATACCTGTTAAACCAGGTAATATAATTATCACAGGAGCACTTTCATCACAATCCTTTTCTAACCAGTCTAAGGCTACTTCACCGCCATCTTTTAAGCCCAATATCTCCCTGAAAGAAAATTATGCGACATAAATTACGTTGGTAAAGTTACATTTTCAAGGAACTTTTAAGACTTACCTTCTGTAATCGATCTTTGAAAGACTCGAGGCACGTAGTATACTTGCGAAGACTGTTTGTGCCCGGCTTTCAACGCACCAAAATGTCGGCCAAAATTTCATCTCCAATGTGGGGACATTCTTGATCAGGAAGTCTTTGAAGGGGCCATTGGATACTGCCAATATGGGTCTCTGAAAGTAGAGTGGAATATGATGTTGCGTTTTCAACTCATTTTAACTGCCGTTTCGTCATTCATAACAAAACTTGTAGGATATTTAATTCTCTACTACTTTAAGCTTTCTTTTTTTTTTAGGGTCGAATACCGAAGCCATAAAGGGTGCATCCTGACACAACTCTTTTCACCTCACAACTAACTTTATGTTGGGATAAACCTTCTTAAAAGAAACTACATGTCTGTCCCATGAATGACGGAAATATTAAGACTACGACATTTGATAAGAGAAAACATATGCATAACGTTACCTTGTGTTAAAGTTTCAACAAGCTGTCTACAACTAAAGAATGCATCATGCGAATGTGGTATTTCTTTTGTTCATGCGTCTGTTTTCGTACGCAAAATGTAGTAAAACAGAGAAGACAAAACGACTCGTTCAATGTAAATAATCGTACGAGTTTGTCACCAAGGTGTTTGCAGAGAACATTTCCAAAGTGTCTTCTTAATTCAATATTTTGCGGTCTTTACTAAGTAAAGTGCGGGAACGCATCTGCTCATAAACAAGCGAAAAGTAATTCACTCATATTTATGAGAACCTGCAATACATTCGATTTATGTCAATAGCGATCGTAGTTCTGATCAAATTGATTATCTTGAGTTCGGTTCTTGTACTAATAGTATCGTTTCTAAATATTGATCAGATTTTTAACGCTTCACTAACAAGAACATTCCTATAGTTAACGTGCATTCAATCATCTGACAGAAATATATTTTTAAAATGCACCTTCAGCAATTAGCGTCTCGCCGGAACCTACATGGACATGGACACGCTGTCTTGAGACTGAAAGTAACGGAAAGTCAATCCTTGGCGACGAAATCGTTACTTCAGCAAAACTATCGCTGCTATACCACCAGAGAAGATCATATTGGCTGCCTCCGGAATGAAAAATTGGCTCTAGGAACTCACCAGAGTAGCCACAATAGGCTCCTCTAAGAGAGACCGTAATACCAGAGGCACTTGCTATCTACCTATCTAGTCGACTCGAAGAGTGTGAGCATATACCTGAATCAATTAGGAATTCGCTCAACTAGTGGGATTGCTCTTGTTATCTATTAGGCTTACAAGACATTGGCCTGATGCATGCCACTGCAAAACTATCGATGTGATCACTCTTTTAAATTCTATTTAAGTTTGATAGTTCGGAGAAATTTGACAACAAACGGGTCATTCTGATTACTAAAAGTGGATAACCGACAGGCATATCGCGTTCAAACTAAAGGGTCCCCATCTAACTTTTTTTTTTTCAACTAGTGCTTATTGAATGGTAACACTTAGCTCATGACTGATTTGACAGATACTTATGTGGTATTCGTTTGGGCGCTCTCAGAGCACTTTTTTCGCCCTCAGAGCAATTTTTATGTTCGTTTGGTACAAAAAAAGCAATCTTTTTCAGATTTCAGAGCACTTTTGCGAATCTAGATATTTTCTCAGATTTGCCCTCAGATTTACCAATACAAGTGCATTTGAGTTTGACAAGTGGTGGAGTTTGTTTACATTTTAGTGAAATATTTCTACAGCAAAGAAAGGCATTGCATCGGGTGAATCTATTTTCGTAAATTATTTGTGTGCAAATATTTAGAAAACAATCGGGACGGAAATTTCGAATCTTTTAATATAAAATTCAACCAGTGAATGGAAAGCGCATAGTAAAGTGTCGAAGAATACACATATTCAAGTCGCACGAATATCAACACAAAAAAAGAGCAAGAGCGTTTTTATGTTCGATTAGGCACATGAAATCTGAAATCTGAGGGCAAATCTGAAGAAGCCCAAACGAATACCACATTAGTTTTATCCTTCCGCTGAACGAATATGGTTGTGTTTACGCTTGAACAACGCTGGGAAATATTGCGACATTACTTTGAAAATCATGGTAATGTTGCAGAATGTGTGCGAAAATTGCGTACGGAATTTGGAAGAAGAGAAGCACCGTCAGCTCCGTATGTTCGTTATCTTGTGAAAAAAGTGAAAGAAACTGGCATCCTCATCGATAAACCAAAGCGTGAAAAGCCAAAAATAGTGCGTACACCCGAGAAAATTGCTGCTGTGGCAAAAAGTGTGCGTGAAGCATAATTGGGCCATTTTTCTTCGAAAATGAGCAAGGAGTAGCCGTTACAGTCAATGGCAATCGTTATCGGGCCATGTTGAACGAATTTTTGTTCACAAAAATTTAAGAGGAGCATATTGGCGACATTTGGTTTCAACAGGACGGCGCTACGTGCCACACAGCCGAAGCTACACTCGATGTATTGCGCCCTGTTTTTGAAGATCGCATTATCAGCCGCAGAGCTGATGTCGTTTGGCCACCTCGGAGCTGCGGTTTGACACCGTTGGACTATTATTTGTGGGGTGCCGTAAAAGATAAGTGTTACGCCGACAAGCCAGAGACAATTGACGCTTCAAAGGACAATATTCGTGTAGCCATTGGTGAAATACAGCTGCACACAATCGATAATGTGCTTAAAAATTGTACCGATCGTGTAGGCTACTGCATGGCCAGCGGAGGCAGCCATTTAAATGAAATTATTTTCCATTATTAACCGGAAGGATTGTGCTTTCAAATAAAAAAAGAAATTTGAGAAAATATTCAGTAGTTTTTTTTTATAGCATTTTAAAAAAAAGAAGTTATTTGGCGGACCCTGTATTACAACTCAATAAAGTTCGCTCGGATGGTTGCACATCAATCGGCCGTGATTAACTAGGACAATTTGGCATTCTAATTTTAAATAGTAGGTAAACCAATTTTGCTGCTTTTACATTGTAATTATTCCTCACAGTATTTTCCCCTTTATCACCGTCAGAATAGCGAGTAATGATCTCCCACTGTACTTTGGTTTTTCCGCACCACCCACCGCCGTTTACTTGCGTAACGAATTTTCCCTCCAACAACAGTCGCGTTTGCTGACCATACTCACCTTGACTTGATGCATTCAACTGTTTGATTTATATTTAGAAATCAAAATAAAACTCACCTTGACAACCTGAATGAAGTAGTACACGACATATGCAACTCCAGCGAACGCCAGAACGTGCCATCGTGGTAAATTCGACAAATAGAAATACAAGTAGTCAAACATTACTGAGTTTCTGAAAGAAAAGAAGAACGAAATAAAGCAAATTAGTATTTCACACCCAATCTCTTGTAATATAATTGAAAATAATAAATGCAACTTCAATCAAGGTGAGTGTAGGACTTTTTGTATCGCACATTCGTTGAGAAGACGCATATCCGCTACTGACATACTCGAACAAGAGCCCTTAAATTGGTTTTAATTAATTTACACGACCGCACATACCGCAAGATCACGGATATGGCACATACACGTGTGTTAATCAATTTCTAGTGCAATGTGCTGTCAAGCTATTTTTGGTACAAGATGTGCCGCGTTGTGGTGAAGATGTTGCAACTATCTGATACAAATTTGCTCGTGCTATTCTTAGATCAAATTAAAAGCTCATTTGCCACCGTTCTATGGGTGATGAATGAACAACGAACGAGTGCGGATATACTTGCATTTGTTTAACAGAAAAATAAATAAATCAGCGTGTACGAGGACAGCAGACCAGACTGTGGCCGTTTGTTATGGTTTGCATTTATAGTCGAGTCTATTTTAAGTTTCACGGCAGTCGAATCTAGTCCTATCTTTCAAGAATATGCTTGGTAGTGCTTGTTTACGCATTCAGCATTTCATTCTTAAATCGATTGTGCTGAACTGTCACTGAGTTTTTTTGGGTGGCTTCTAAATTGAATCTTTAATATGATATCGGCGTGGCTCTTTATCTGCTTTAGTGTGATTGAAAATTGTGTTATAAGTTGTGCAAGTTTAGTTACGTTCGGTCGCAGTAGAGTGCTTAGTTCTAACCAGTTAAAAATGCATAAGACTAAGGTCTTAGCGGAGATGATTTAAACAACAGGATGATGCATTAGGTATATTGACGACAAATATCTCTCACATACGTATAGCCAATCGAATGCGGTACTTTTCTTTTATGTCTCCCCGTAAACTAAACGCACACGGGAGGAATAAATATTTCTTGAGTAATACTGACAGATCGATCAGGTTTAAGCTAAAATCCTAAATAACAACGATTGGGCTATCTAATTTACAAAATGCTTTCGACTCTGAGTAGCTGTCACCAAGTATTCACTAGTGATCAGTTAAATAATCGCGTTCAATTCTTCAAAACGCCACCATTACTTAAAGTTTCATAAACGATTTCATCAAATCACCTTCGATACATTTTTGAGAGCATCGCAACTTACAATTTGCATGTAATAGTCACTTTGCAAAAAAAGGAATTGACTGGTGAGCAGTGTAGGTCAATATTCGGTACATATGACATGAAAATGTCTTTTCAACTTATCGTAGCCGTTCTCTGTTGAGAATCAAATCTGCATACTGAAGGTTACAAGCGAATACTTGAAGCCGTTTTCATGATCCCCGTCCACAGCGAATGACTCACACAAATTTCTAATATGTGATTGCTCCGTTGCGACCCGAGAACTTTGGGTGAGCCCGTCGAAGGCAGAAATCTTGCTTCTTATCCAGGAAATGTCCCTGAAAGCTGGATACCTGATCTTCATAATAAATTCCAAACTCAATTGAACGAAATAAAAAACACTTATAAAAGAGAATAAAAGCAGCTCAGTCTCTCAACAGCTACTTTATTGATAGCGCAGATCTCCCATCAAAGCACAATTAACTAACTACTTTTAAACACTTTAACTGGTAATGAGCGTGCGGCACTGCGACCTAAGTATGGTACTAAGAAAAATTATTAATTAATAATACCATACAGATTCTACCTGTATCGAAAATTAATGTTAATTGAGTTTCTGCAGAAATGTAACTGTTTGCCAGCAGGGAATTATTGTATCGCATTTTTCAATTACTCGAAAAATCTTATTGCATTCTTCTTATCAACTTAATGCCGACATCTCTCAATGGAAAATACTTCGTCTTGATTTTACGTACCAACGTTGGAGATCGAAATGAAAGTTTCGTTTAAGCAAACTCTTTTGGTATCTTCTATCCTGCTTGATTTTCTCGTATAAGAACTCGAAAATAGCTTGAAAAAAGAAACTTGAATCTCAGTAGGTATCTCGGGCGTATGTGTAACATTTTCCATCACAAAGAATTGTGCGTCCCTATTCAGAGGCAAATGTGAAGCCACTTTAAAATGCAAACGTACACAGTAAAGATTGAATAAATTAAACGGCTATGGTCAATGTTATGCATGTTATTTGATCGCGTGACGTACATTTGTAACAAAAACCAAATAGAACAGAACACACGAGTGTCCCTGGCCGCAAGAGTAAAGGTCGTGCGAACTGTTTTATCCTGCTGTAGAGTTTCATATTTATTATAGCCTGAAAACACGAAATTCCAAATGCTCGCTCGTGATTAAAAGTCGCACTGAAAATTCAAATATTTAAAGCGTTAGTTACCCTAAATGTTAAGTGTGTATTTGATCCAATTTTTGAAACTTTGTACGTTTGTAATTGGTCAATGGAATATATTAAACAACTAAATGAAATATTTCAATCCACTTGAATGCCAACTTAGATTTGATTTCCGTGGAATTATGACTGCAAAACAACAACCAGAAACGTGGACAAAAGGAATAGAGAACGGTATTCTCGAAGAAAATCCTTTTTATAAATAACTTTTTTACATAAATCTGTCCGAGTTGAGTCACTTCTCTTGTAGGAAAATTATAATCGTTTTTTTATAAATATCGCAGAGAATTCGGTGTTGAGTTTGTTGAATTTTGTGACTCGCAGTTACTTGAACAGCACAGGTTATGACAGAGTAATGTAAATACATATAAATGTATATCTTATTCCCATACAAAAAGCGCTCCAAATGAACACAGCAACACTTTTCGTCGTCTAAATTAGGAGAAATCCCCACAGTTAATGCTGCTCAATTACGGATGCTACGATTTTCTAAATTGCAGTTGTAACTCAAATTTGTAAACGAATTCCAAATCCTAAGCCGCTATGAATAAAATAAGGCTTTGACACTGATAGGAGTGGATGGCACGTTTTTCTGAGGTACGTTTTTAACACGGATATCGTTGAAGTCGCGTGTCCAAATATAATAAAATATATAATGTAAATATAAAATTTGAGGTAAAAATAGTGTAATGCGTTTGAAGCACGCGCAATAAATGTATAAAACCAAATCAATATATTGCAGACAAATAGGTCCTGATTCGTGTCGTCATCGTCAGCACATAAGAAGGTGCAAAGTAGTCACCACTTTCAGTGCATTAATGATGCTGCGGCAATGAAATTGTAAGTTTATCATGACAACATCATAATGAGGTTGTAACACTTTTGCATTAATGAAAAGGCCAGGCTATGTTTGTTCTGTAACTTCAAAAAATCCTACGTTATACCTAGCCGGCATCTTACAATCCACAGTTGTCTACTTCGATGTATTCTGAACTATTTATAAACATGATTCTCCCCAAAATGTATACTACCATATTCTTAGAAATGTGTCACCATGGAAGGTTATGACGTTAGCATGAGATAGTAAACATGTTATCAAATTGTACCTTTGTATTTCATACAATTATGCAACTTAGTTTGAAATTCCATCCGTGCCGCAAGGGGTTGTTAATAAAATGAGCTATGTAAGTAAATGCAAAATACTGGTATGTAAAAAATTCAGTAGCCGAATAGGTTTCCATAGAAAATGAGACAAAAATGCCCATTTTCGAACTGTCAAAACTGTCAATCGAGCCGGAGAAACTTATAATGCATCTCTGATTCATCATTCTCCAGTCTAGCTCTGATTGCATCGCGGTGATAGCTTCTTAGAGAAATACCACCTAGCGAATTGCTGGTTGCCACACACACTTATCAAATCAAATTAATCCAATGATAGTGCTTATGTCATTTGCATCCATTTGTGAATGTAGATGATGTCATTGCATTTTGTAAAAAAAAAAAATTAAGTCACCAGCAACAACACTCACTAAAAAAAGACTCACCAGAGTTTGAAATTTGGTGGAGATGCACATGCACACACAACAGAACAATAACAACAGACAATTTAACTCGTATAAATTATTCACAGAGAAATTTAAAGTTGTATTAAAATACAAGCACCGGCTGTTTAATCACAAAGACTTAAAGGCTTCAATGCGATTTGGAGACTAGAAACTAGTCGTCGATACTGCAGTCGGTTCACTTTTCCATGTGCAGTTCACTATCACTTGTAGACTATGCGATATAATTGCACGTGACAAGTTGTTATATAATAAGAACTTTTTGATAAGTTAGTATACTATTTAAAAAAAAAAAAATGAACACAAACTAATTTCCCCACACAAACAATATTTCGCACGAAAAATTAAAACCCGCACGCCAAAGCTTAAAGTTAAGCGGTCAAAACACGATTGAAGTCACACACCGATGGCGATGGGTCAATAAATAATATTACCCAATTCTAGATGATAGATAGCTGATGTCTGATAAAAGTATTATTATTCCTCCTATAAAAGCGTGTAAACACTCCGACGAGCAAGCAAATTCTGAGCCGATTTACCTGTCGTCACCGGCTGTTTTAAACTCAAACCAAAGAAATTAATTTATCCACATACAGATAAATGTATGACATGACTTGCGAATTGTAAGTACACAAAACAAACAAAAGCGTTCCACTCAAAAGTTATAATATAGCTATGCCTCATGAATCAAAGTTCATTTCCACAGAACCATTCGGTATAGATAAAGCTGTATACACGCTTATAATTATGAATAACGAAAGCTACAAACACTAGGTACCACGTGAGTGGGGTCTTCATTTTGTATTTTTTATCGGGAACTAGGAACTACCTACTGGTTATACACAAGCGCCCACACACCACACCGATGACGCAAGTCCAAAGCCATACATAGTTCGGGTTCTGTTTGGGTTACAGGAATTGTTTTGATTTTTTGTCTTTCCGTTATTTTGTACACACTCTGTCTTGATGCACCATTTGCTGAGGCTGCCAAGAAGACCGGTCTTCTAAGCACTAATCTTGATAACATAAACATTCGCGCGCACAGTTCGAACCAAACTGATCGCGTCAAATTTATGGGACGCTTTCGGACGGTGTCGGTGAGACGCAACGCAAAGCACAAGAATTGCGAAGGAAAGCTTTATTTTCACACTTGAACAAAACTATTTTTATAGTAACAACAGTGGTTTATTTATGTTTGTTATGTATATTTTTGTTATTAGAGTTTTGGGTTTTGACAGTATGGCGTACTTTGATAGGAATACAATTTGGCTGCTCTAAAGTTGATTTGTACCTACATCATTTCATTTAAAGAATACTTATTCACAATTGATGAATTCTTATGATCGAACTAGATTGTGAGGTGGTGACCTAGCTATTTTTATTTTCAATGTTGAGGTCCGTAAACAATTTTCTCATCTCTAAGCTTTCAAAACTTTTTGGTTTTATTTTATTGTGTCTCGTGAATATGATGCAATAAATACTTGCGTATATGCTTAAATTTAAAGTTTTCCTTATTCCTTTACAGGAAATACGAGTTTACAGCAGCTCAAAATATGGATGGTCACTACGGATGAACCACCTAAAAGGCATAAACCTGATTTTATCTGCACTTCACGTGAAGTGAACTTCGAAAGTGAGCAGTGAATCAAGTGATGAAACAAAAAATGCATGCTGCATTCGTTAAGATGATTCATCGAATATAAAATGACGGATTGGCATTAAGTGTGTTTAATAAGTTAACAAAAAAACTTAAACTAGAACAGAACAGCACAAATTTAGTAAAATCTATATGGACATACCAATTGACTGCAAAACTTCGTATTAAATACTATGAGCACTACCGATCAACGCTAACAAGTGTGTGCGTTGGATGAATTCAGAAGTACATCTGAGCAAAAAGAGCACAGAAATACCAGGGCTGATGCCACTGTCAGGTCACTTTTTTTATTGATGAACATCAGCACCTGAATTTAATTGCAATTTGGTGAAGATCATCTCCTTAATTATATAACATTACATTGAAAGTTCTTTTATATGCATTTTGACTAGTTTTACCTTCTTATATATACCGACTTCTTTATATACCTATAATAAAAACGTTTGAGTCGAAGAATAAAATTTCAAATTATCTGTTATACATGTATAACTAAAAATTGAATACGAAATATAGTATTTATATAATTATTGAATACAGTGCTGTTTAATGTTTTGACTGGCGGCTGCCATTTTAATTTCACTGTCAATTGGAATTTCGTTTTTGAATTTGTCCGTCGTAGTTGGTAACACCGCGACAAGTTAAGTTAATAAATATTATAGGCCTTATAATTTAAAGCACAATGCCAGTTAATTTGTGTTCAGGTGGACAAGAAAAATACAATCATTTATTTGACCAAGAGTTAGATTACAATTATAGGTAGTTAGTTATAGTTCCATTTTCCATCCATAGGTTGATATTTCTTTCGCTCTATCCTTTCAGTAAGTTTTATGTTACATTTGGTATAAAAATTTACTAACATTATTATTATTTTAAATTGCAGGTTCGTTCCAATCGGGTCAAACAAACGGATGGTTATAGAAAACTAGGGTTAAATTGGAATTAGGGATTGGGGACATGTTGCATCAACTTCTTTACTTTATTTTATAAAGCGAATTAAAAAATATCGGCTGGCTTGTTCTGCTAAACTCATGAAATCAACGAAATCAAAACAACGCGAGAGAATAAAAAAAAGTAACGAGTAATTACTACTCTTATACCACTAATAAGAGCATGCTCGGAGAATTTCGGCAGGAAATACTCTTAAGCCAGAAACATAATTATGATCATGATAAACTAAAGAAAAGAAAGGAGCACCAAAACTAATGAATGAAGAGCACCACCTTAGCTTGAACGTCCTCGAACCCCGAAGCATGTAGTTTAACAGCCAAGACGTACCTGCCTTTCTCTTTCAATTAATATCCAATTGCATTAGTTAAAAAAATAATAACAAAACACAGATACACATTTTTTTCATGTTTTCTTAGGCAGTTTGCACATTTCGGTTTAAAGTATATCTATACACGACATACTATCCTAAGCATCAGTTTTTAAAGCTCTTTATCGTCGCAAAAACTCAAACTACATCTTAAGGCTTTTTCGACTGCGCCATCTCACACGAGCGCCAGTCCAAAAATTAAAACCTAGACAAATGAATGGTTATTAGAACCAAGCATGGTATACGGGCTTATTGCGCCAACTACATAGGTATTTAATTTTATTTTTATTTCTAGAAGTTGGCTTGGAAACAGTGCATCCTTTGAAGCTATAAAATATGTACTCGCCGGATTTCAAGACATCATTCTTACGAAGTTCTTTTCATAGACCATAAATCCAACCACGTACTATAAGGAAGCTCCCAATCCTTCTCCTTGACTTTCATGACCCTCTCCCTACTCGAACCTCAACATCATATAGAAGAAGAATACCTCTCCCATCCCAAATATATTGCAGTACTGCTTGTCAAAATAGGATGTAATTGTTGAAATTATGTAAACAAAATACCTTTTGCCTGCAAGTAACATATGCAACATGTACCTTTATGATTTCCTACTTGCTCCAAAAAGGACAAGAATTGTTTTTTTTTTCATGCTCCGAATAATCTGACCTAAATACTTTAATATATGCAGAAAAATATATTCTGAATGCGGTATGCCGTATGGTGCATAAATAGTTGCTGATGACAATGGATTCGGATTCCTTTGGGAGCAATGGAAACGTGATAAATCTGAATAAAATTTGTGTAATATGTCTCAAAACCTGATCTGGAACGTCGATTTTACATATTCTCTTTAAATGCTGTCTAAATGAACATGAACCTCCTCTCCCCATCTGCAAATATTTTGGTACCTGCTATTCTACCAATTTTGAAGAAACCATCCATTGCCTTCATTGCAACGAAAGAACAAAAGCAAGTTCCCACTGAGAGGGCTGAGACAGGATTAGAGTCCTGCACTCTGTACATAATGTAAAAGATAGACAATGAGTTTTAAGCATTTCCACCACAGCATCACATCAGCTGAAGTGGCATTCGTGTGTGTCTGAATAACATCGGATAGTTTCATTCGAGAAGCTGGCGCATTCTTATTTGAGTTCTTTTTTTCAACAATTTATCGAAGAGACTCAATCACATCCTACACATGTTCGTTTATAGCACAAAAAGGACATGCAAGTTGAATGAGCAAAAATGTTATTCATGCACCGACAATTGCACCCTTGACATTGTGTGCCATCCCAAAAGGGACTTCGTCATTGGATTTTGTCCAATGAAATGAGATAAATTGCAATCTGAATGGAAGAATAGAAAGGACTTCAACAAGTATAAATACTACAAAGAAAGGAAAAGTTCTCAAACGTTTTTTTTTTAGGTAATGCAAATTGTGGTATTTTAGGCGTAAAAAAGAAGTTACACGAATGAAAATTTCAACAATATTTACTTACCGTTTAGGTTCAAGTTTTCTAACAAAGACGTGGGGTACGATTATAGATCTTTAATTATGAATGATAAATAAAAACAATTTTTATTTTATCAAGATACAGAAAACACCACAGCTAAAGAGCTCGGGAATTCGAGTGATATCATATCAATGTAGATTGTAGAGTATTTATTTTATTCGTCGCGCACAAAGTAAGATATGTAAAAAATCAATTGAATGACATATACATAAAAGCATTGAAGTAGTTAAGAGTTGTTGTGCTATTTATTTCAATCCAATCAAATACTAACTATTATATAGCACGTGTTGAAAACCATAAAAGATGGAATATGACTTTAAACCAATCTTTCTAAAGCCACTTACTAATGAACTTTTGAGCGCATGAATTAGATGGTGAAAACACTTACCAAGATAATTGTGGTGAAAGCTAGTGCACAAAAGTAAAAAAAAAAAAAAAAACCGGCAGTAAGTGGGAACAATCGGTGTAAGCTTACAGCCGGATTCTGGTAAACCTCACTAATACGGATACCTCACAAGTCACAAAAACCCACACAAGGTGAGGTGAAATTGATTTTGTGAGGTTTTCGTATTCTGTCAGCACACTCACAACTTGTGAGGCTCACAAAAACAATCGAATTTGTGATCTCCTATGGAGCAGGTCACAAAATTCAATAACAGTCAACGGCCCACAAGTAACAATCATTATTGCATTTGTGGTCCTGGTTCCCTATTTCCACACACGTAATGACTTTAACATGGCATTTTATGCTACATTATAACCATTTCGGGAAAAATACATATTTGCATAAAAAACTAAGGAAGGTGGGGAATTTGATTTAACAAATCATCAGCTCTAAAATATTTCTGTTTTCATATTTCGTGCGTTTTGAGAAATTGTAGTAGATTAATTGGTATACTTCTCTTTCCGCACACGTTATTTGTTGTCCGCAAAATGAATGGCTTGCGAAAAATTTACATTTGTTCTGTAGTGTTGCAAAGTTATCGAATCACAACAAACCTCACAAGAAATCAAAATCAAAAAAGCTTGTGACTTGTGAGTTGTTGGTTTAAAGCCACTGCACAAAGTACCTTCTTTGTACCCAGTGTAAACCGTGCCCCAAATCCATAATTTTCTTTTAAATTCACGAAATTCCTAGCTCTGTTTGGTGTTTCTTTTTTTATTCTGATCATTATCAGAGCGCACTCTATCAGTTCAGAATAAATGACAGAGTTAAGCTGCTAAGCAGTCTTACGTCTGAAGTAAAATTCTAGGTTTCTTCCCTAACGATAATGCATTCGAACACATTAGCCAAATTTAGTCAAACTTCGTTCCCTTATGTAAAAGTCATTCTCTGGGCTAGTTGGTTATTGCTGACAGATGGTTGTCAAATCGTTCAAATGCTAATTTGTAACTGACTTTAGATTTCACATACATTTTGTGCTTGTGTAGCATTAAAATAGATGTAAGAAGCGAAATAATTGAACTTTTTAATCTCTGTGTGGTTCAACGCGTTCCTTTTCTTTTTGGTTCTAATTCATTTCGGTGTGCGAATTCTCTCGCAATGAACGAAATATGACATATTGGATATTGCTAAAAATGAACCAGAAAGTACGGGAACAGACCTTCTGAGTGTATACTGAATATTTTGACAGCTAACCATATAATTGCTGATCAGAAATGTGATGGTATACCTAGCTAACGAAGGTTGATTGTAAAAAAGTAGTGTGCGTAATTATGAACATTCGACAGAATACAGTTGAGTTGACTGGAGCTTCTAATTTTATTTTCTATACACAAACATTACATGTATATCCGAACCTTCATATTATAGGCCTACACAGTAGAATAATGCAGCATAAACATAGAAAGAGTGACACATTCACACATTATGTCAAGGCTACAAGGCTAGTTTAAGGTTTAAGTTATTTAAAGTGTATTGAAACAAGAAAAACCATCTTAAAAGGCCAATGATGACAATACCTCGCGCCCATTCAATAAATAAACCATAACCATCTCCAAAAAAAAAAATGGATTGCTGTTAATCTTTATAACTTAATTGCCTGCATTTTTTTTCAAGCGCGATTTGGAAAACAAAAATTAAACTCCCCTGTGTCGACCAGTGCTACGTAACAAATCCACGAAGTCAAGGACGATGTCATTTTTATTGATGCTCACCTCGTGTGTTGTTACTTTTTCTTTTATCTTCTTGGAGCATTTGTTTCGCTCGACGTGCGCTCGACCTCAAAACCAGCTCAAAACTATCCAGCTGTCATACTTGACTGACACGAAATCTACCGCACTTCTGTCTGCCGCCATGCCGCAAAAATAGAGCTAAGATATTTTCCAATTTTGTCTGTGTGCCCATTTTCAATTCGGCGGCGTGTCATTGCAACATTGAGTAAACAAAATCAATACCAACAGCATAATGTATTTGTTAATTTATTTAGTTACCAAATCGCTTACTGCTGAAAATAGCACTGGAACAGGAACCAATGCACCAACCCTTAAATGCAGTACGTAACGGGTTCAGGGAGTAAAATAATGCGGCAAATTTTCAAATTTATTTGGAAATGCATTCACACTCGTCCAAACAGCCACTAAAAAAATAATTATGTACTTGACCTACCTCAATATTTTGTTACTCTTTAACATGAGATTGACTGCGTTGGTATCCTGACGACTAATTGAGTTAAGTCGGTCGTAAAGTCTTAAAGAACAGGAAATTAAATTCCTTTGGGATTTTGGGCAAACAAGAGTCCAATCGATATGGAAAAACCTTAATTCATTTTGTCGTATAGTGTAAAAATGGATTAATCACTTGTTATCACTTTATTCCAGTTTATTTGAAAATTCAATCACCAGGTACTTGTATATATTATTTAGGTTTATTTATTTTAAATATATTTTAAGGGGTTTGGATTCAATTTATCGATCAGCAGAAGGTAGAAGATGTTAGATTTAGCAGCCGACGGACCTACTTCGATAGAATATATTTTAATACTACGAGTACAACTTGACACCGGTTCCCTGAAGCTGGGTGGGAATTCATGTTTTAAGGGTGGTTTAGGGTGAGCTTTCCTGCGAAGGGGAGCTTTTTAAATGTCCGCTAAACAAAACATTACCTCGTCTCTTAAAAACAGAAATCAATATATCAAGTGGGATACTTTTAAGAGAATGTTTATAAAAATATGCACCTGCACCATAAAGCACATACGATGTCGAAAGTTAGTATGTACTGTACTAATATTCTCATTCAATAAAATATAAAAAAATAGGTTTCGAAAAAGATATAAATAAATTTGCATTTCATCAATAAGTCACTCTATAGTTTGTCTGCTTTTCATTCAGGTTGTGCTCACAGTTGGTAGCAGTAGTGAAAGAACCCCCCCGAGTTTCATGATGACCATTCAGTGGAGACTGGAGACCCGAAATCTAATGTGGTATTCGTTTGGGCTTCTTCAGATTTGCCCTCAGATTTCAGATTTCGTGTGCCTAATCGAACATAAAAACGCTCTTGCTCTTTTTTGTGTTGATATTCGTGCGACTGTAATATGTGTAGTCTTCGACACTTTTCTATGCGCTTTCGATTCACTGGTTAAATTTTGTATTAAAACATTCGAAATTTCCGTCCCGATTGATTTCTAAATGTTTGCACACAAATAATTTACGAAAAGAGATTCACCCGATGTAATGCCTTTCTTTGCTGTAGAAAAAATGCACGCCAATGTAAACAAACTCCACCAAATGTCAAACCCAAATGCACTTGTATTGGTAAATCTGAAGCAAATCTGAGAAAATATCTAGATTCGCAAAAGTGCTCTGAAATCTGAAAAAGATTGCTTTTTTTGGTACCAAACGAACATAAAAATTGCTCTGAGGGCAAAAAAAGTGCTCTGAGAGCGCCCAAACGAATACCACATAAAAGAGCAGAATCTAAAAAGCACACTGAATACGACCCAGGTTCATACGATTTTTTGGCATCCCTGTTTGCGACGACTGCTTCTTTGTAGCATAGACCAATCATAATGATGTCTGAGAGAAACTATATTTTTACGGTGTGGTCACGATTTGATGCGCTAGTATTGTGACATAGCAATTCGTAGTGACAAATGTCTCATAACCAGCGATGCCAGATGTGGGGATTTTTCCCCATTTTGGGGAATTTTTCACTTGATGGGGAAAATGGGGAAAAGTGCTCTTGAAATGGGGAAAAAAACGAAATGCAAGCATGTTTATCAATTTTGCACATTTTAAAAATAAAACTCGTGTAGTTAACTTTCAAATAAATCCCGAACGTAAGAACATCACCGAAAATGTAAACAAACTCCACCAGTTGTCAAACTCAAACGCACTTGTAATGATAAATCTGAAGCAAATCTGAGAAAAAGTGCTCTGAAATCTGAAAAAGATTGCTTTTTTGTACCAAACGAACATAAAAATTGCTCTAAGAGCAAAAAAATCTGAGAGCGCCCAATCGAATACCACTAACTGCAACCTTTTTGCAAATTCAATATCAGCTGTGAAGTTCAGCCATATATGACGCTGTGTTTTATGGATTACCTATATTGTTTTTCTAATATATTTTGAATAGATGTACCAGTAATATTAGATATTAATAACTCAGTCTGTATTTCTTAATTCATTTATTATTATTATCGCTTGTTAATAAAGAGTAAAGACTTGTTTTTGTTTTACTTGCTAATCCAAAATGAGTAAATACTTTAAAGCCAACGTATAGTGAATTGATTATTTATGTTTTAAATTCACATGAATTTTTTATTACCTTCTTAAAAACAAGATGTCTCCTAGTAAAAGAAAACAATTTTTTTTTATATTAAAAATTCATTTTAAGGCACCTTTTTTCAATGAATTGAAATGGGGAAAAAAGTGGGGAAAAAACGGATACGGAATGGGGAAAATTTACAAAAAAAAATCCCCAAAATGGGGAATTTTGGCCAAAAAAATCTGGCATCACTGCTCATAACTTACAAAAATTGCGGCTTACCAACACGCTCGTAAGCGTAGGCAAAGTTTCCTGGCAGCGTCCATAGAATTGTATCCGTTCAATTTGAAATTATTCGTTACTTTTGCTTAAAATTTTTATAAAAAATAAACAATATAGATTGGTTGAGGGAAACAAATATGTGAAATGTATTTCTGTTGCTCCTTTTCTCAGAAATGTTATTGTTGTTACACGTTACACCTATACATTTTTAGAGAAATTATTATGCCAACAACCCTTGAAGACGTCGCGTCGGGGCAATCTTTTTGCATTTGATGGTAAATAATTAGTTTTGTTATTTATTGCCTCTACGACCCAACATCCTGAGAACACAACAAAATATAACCGTATACTTACACGTAAAGTTAATTTAAGGAAGAATAATAGATAATCAAAAAATGGGTCCAATATTCCGAGACATTTTATGGTTTTGCGAAATATTTGTTTAATTCTTTGAAGTGGCAACGTAACTGCGAAACAAAGTTGTAGTAGCGTACGGTTTTTTAATCGTTACTGTTTACAAGAACTACCTAACCGCCGTTAGAGCGCCTTCTTATCATTGTATTCATTTTTCATTTGATTTAATACCTTTTCCTCAAATTTCAATAGAATCACTTGTTTTTTTAAAAAGGGAAAGCCAATTGATATATTGTTTTATCATTATATTTTGTTTATTTGTTATTTATGTACATTAAATGTGCTACTTGACATTATTGTTAGTGGTGGGGGGGATGTATTGTCGAATGAAAATGGGTGAAAATTGTACAGTGAAATTGTTTGTAAAACTTAAAATTTAAATCCTTATTCAAAGTGCACACACCAGGAGGCTTACATTCTACTTCAATTAAGGTCTATATATCAGGTAAATTAAACTAAAAATCTGCGTCCAGCGTAAACACATTGTTCAATGCATTCGATGTCACTCCCCACTTTTGGTATTCGCCGACTTTCTTTTCGAAGAAATTTGTCTTGCCGTCAAGGGAAATCAACTCCATAAAACTGAATGGATTTGGTGTGTTGTAAACCTGAAAAGAATACCAAAATGATTAATCCCTCATACATATCTTTGATTGGGAATAATTTGTCTTACGTTGTCGATACCCAACTCACGAAGCAGACGATCGGCAACAAATTCAATATACTGCGACATGAGATCACAATTCATGCCGATTAGATTCACGGGCAAGGCATCAGTCAAGAACTCCTGCTCGATCTTAACCGCTTCGGCTATTATCTCAATTACGCGTTCCTTACTTGGCTTCTGTACCAAGTGACGGAACATCAAACAGGCAAAATCACAATGAAGTCCTTCATCGCGTGAGATTAACTCATTGGAGAAAGTCAGACCGGGCATAAGGCCACGCTTCTTCAGCCAAAAGATCGATGCAAAACTACCGCTAAAGAAGATGCCCTCCACGGCAGCGAAAGCGATAATACGCTCGCCGAAGTTGGCCGATTTGCTGGAGATCCACGCCATTGCCCAGTCAGCTTTCCTTTTTACACAGGGCATTGTTTCAATAGCATTGAAAAGGTAGTCTCTACGAGATGACGACACTTTTATTAAACTTAGATGGTTAAATTTAAGGAACTATTTACCTTTCTTTCGGATCCTTAATATAGGTATCAATTAAAATGCTATACATCTCGGAGTGGACGTTTTCCATGGCTATTTGGAAGCCATAGAAGCAACGAGCTTCAGTCACCTGTACTTCTTGGCTAAAACGTTCGACGAGATTTTCATTGACAATGCCATCAGAAGCGGCAAAGAAAGCCAACACATGCGAAATGAAGTGACGTTCTCCGTTTGCGAGCTTGTCCCAGTCAGTTAAGTCCTTAGATAGATCGACTTCCTCTACAGTCCAAAATGATGCTTCGGCCTGCAATAAAAAATAGAGCACACATGATACAGTATAAATGACGAGTCTTCCTGCAAATAAAAGAGTGTTCTTCGATAAAATTAAAGAGGAATCGAACAGTAGTGTAAACATTAACACCTTGCGAGGGCTGCTCGAGTTAAATCGGCTAATGCCCAGTTTTTTTTTAACTTAGCAAGCTAAAACTGTAACCCATTCTAAGCATAAACAGATGCAGGAAATATAGACACTTATATTTCCAGTAATACAGCCCAATGATTTATTGGTCTGCAAAGGTTGGCATGTATTGGCAGAATGACTATTGAAATACGATACGAATAGGTTCCGAATTGAAATCAGTATCAGGTCAGATAATAGAGCGCATTTAACCAGCGGAAATGCCAGAATATTGTAAACCCCAAAAATTTTGCTCAACAGCAGTACGTCTAAAGTTCTAATGGGTTCGAACATAATTGCTGCATCACGGCGGTACTTTGTACCTTGTAAAATGACTCAACTGCCTGCGCAATAGAGAAACCACTGAATAAAGATTATGGCAACGTAGCTAGGTGTGCTCTCAAAAATCAAATTAACACAGAACTACACAAAATAGTTTTAAAATATAAAAGTCAATACAAACAGCTGTGTAATTTGTTCAAAATGTTAACATAAGCTGATCCCTCTATATATGCATCAGGTACCAGCATTGGATTGCATCAGCCGAAGAATTGACCTACTGTGTGCATAAAAAACAATACCCGAGTCCTTTTTACCTGCACAAGCCAGAGGTTTCAACAAATAGAAGACATCTGCATCGGCTTGTTTGGGGAAATTCCACAATTCTATTGCCCAAAACAGAGACAAAGACGATCCATTACAAACGTACCTATATAAATATAGCCGAGTACCTATATAATCCGTTTTATGTGTTCTGTTAATGGCCCGTCGCCTCTGATATCACATCGGATACGTGCCTATTCAAGTATATCCCGCCAAAAAGTACAAATAGCCGCGCAAACTTGTTCGTTCATGTAAGAAATATTTTCATGAATCTCTGACGTATTTACTAATGATTTCATGATAACCAAAACAAATTGAAAAAGAAACTGTGTACTTATGACTAGCTAAATTTCCCCGCCATTACTTCGCGCCCTTTTCTTGTGAATCACAATTTGGCGCGAATATGTAAAAAAAAAAATATATATATTAAATAGGTCACTAACCTTCTTGTACATTTCCCAAATATCTTGAAATTGAATTGGAAAAATCACAAAGCGACGTGGATTTTCCCTTAGCAGAGGTTCCAATTGAGGATCGAATGCACCTGTTACCTTGGTTGCTAAGCTGGTACCCTCTGGAGCCGTTTCTTGTAGTTGTTTCATTTGCGAGTCTGCGTTAAACATAGGAATTGGTCCATTGCGAACGTTTGTTACATTCTCCGTCAAGATTTTCCTTGGACTCTAAAGGAAATAAAAAAATAAATATGTAAATTAAAAACAAATAACTTTACACCAAGAATGTGCCACCTTTAATGAGAAACGTTCCATATTTTCAGAGATATTTTCTTTGCCAGCAACGAAAGACATAATTGAACTATTTAGTATTGAATGCAATAGAAGTTAAGTAAAAGATATTGCACAAAGAATTGGTCTATAAAATGTCTACCAAATAATTTTGTTGTTTTACAAAAACACGACCAAACGAACCGATCGACAGTCAACTTGAAAATGAGTTGAATTTTTAGCGGCAACGGCAGGTTATGTAGCCCGAGTTTTCATAATACACTTTTTGGCGGGCTATATTTTTAAACGCGACTGTAGTTTCTTGTTCGAAAGAATTTGCCGTATAGAGGAAGCGAGATGACTACATCGCAGCACTATTTAAGGTTAAATTACGTAGCAGTTTTCGACGGAATCCACATATAATTTATCCTTCAAAATGTGGCAAGATGCTGCGTGAATCATTTTGCTGTAATAGAACTAATTTAGAGTTTTAAAACTGCATTACTTGAATTTAAAAAGTAATTGTGAAAATACGTAATACTTCGAATGACAACTTGATATTTATTTAAGTTCCAAGTTCCAACTTTCTAGTTCTACCTTTTGCACAATTCGAATAATACCCCTTAAAAGCGTTTACATGTAAGGTTCAACCGGGCGGCACATTAAACAGGGTTGTGTTGAGTACTAGTACTAGTGACGGCATTTATGGGTGGAAACATAGTATACTACTACATGTACTGGGAAAAAGTGTCAATTCACAAATTTTTGTGAAAACAGCTTGTAGGCCACCTTTCTACTAAAAAGTTACTCACACGAATAACAGAAATACATAACATACGCATTCACATTTCCTTTCTAGAATATGTGAGTTCGTGAGTTGAACTTTCTTCGGTAAACCGATGTGCTTATTGCTATTTTGGTTTAACTTAAAATAATCCCATGCACAAACCAATTAATTTGAATACTTAAATCGGAGAACTAAACAGCACGATGGCCAGAAAAGCAAGACAATAATTGCTGGTTATCCATTAGCACTGTTCTCTTGCAGCTTATGCGTATTGGTATTCTCCGACAGGAATAGAAATAACAAATACAACGAATTAAAAAATGGGTTTTGAGAGATGGATAATTATAGGCATATTTTGTTGAGCTTCAATCTCAGCAAAGTAAAGTAGGATTTTCAGCATGCAATTACAACAACGACGCTCTACTTGACACTTCGAGGCACTTCGAGGACTCACAGTGGTTGTTGTATTTGAGTGCTGAAAACCCCTACTTTACTTTGCTGAGATCGAAGATCAACAAAATATACCTGTAATTATCCATCTCTGAAAATCTATTCAAATTCCCTCATTTATGGTTCGAACCTAGTGTCGAACGTACCTACCTAACCATTTGAAAATATTTTCGTTTTTCCCAACATGTAAACGCCAACCTTTTCCTATTGTCACAATAATATTTTATATTTGTTTACAAAAACAATAAACTACCATTCGTTTTAAAAATGAATAGTTAGTTGATCCTTCTTTTATCGAATAATGAGTTCTGAACCCCAAATACAACACCACGTAAGACAGGAATATTGCACGACACGTCCAAAATACAGACAGGGCAAGAAGCTAACAGCTGTTAAAGTAAGTTGCTGACAACGATATGAATAAGTTATTTTAAATCTAAACTTAACAGGTTTATACAATTGCAAATGAATCAATACATCTACTAGTATTCGGTGTTCCAAAGGTAAATCTACAAAATGAGGTCAGACGAACTTTCCTCAGACACGGCCCATTGAAGTTCGCTAGATGTGTTACAGACGAAATAGCAAACAAAAGTTGTGTAGCAAATGTAGTTCAAATTGGCATTTGTCTCATAAAACTCTATTTACAGTTGAATTGGAAATGTTCACCGATGTCTTTCATGTAAAATTCGAAAAACTTGAGCACGCACGGCGGGCCAAACGCTTCTTGGACGCACAGCAATTTTACGGAGGCATTCTACATGTGTCATATGCTCCAGAACACGAGACTGTAGATGAAATACGCGAGAAGCTTGCCAAACGTCGAATGGAAGTGAAGTATCGTATAAGATTGAATAATATCCAGGCAAAGGAGACAACACAGGAAAAAAGTGTTTCCAATGGATAATTAAATTAACATAGATACGTTTATTTATATTTTAAATAAAAATGTTAAATATCTGTTACAACTAAGCGTGTATTTGTGTAGCATTATAAACGCTAATGATTTGATTTTCTCCAATCATGGTACATGCTGAGGAATTTCACTCGTTTTTGCCAAATTTCATGACCAAAATAAGCCCAGAACCTAAAAAAGAAAATTTTGATGTTAATGATAATTGATGACAGGAAGAGAACATAAGACAAAACATGAAAAAAAAAAAAAAAAAAAACAGCTTACACTCCAAAGGCGGCTCCTCCCAAATGGGCAGCATGATCGAAGAACTTCCATCGAAGTAGAACACCAGCAAGATCGAGTCCCATAATCACCTTTATCGCCTGATAGAAAACAAAAAGTTTCAGATTGCACAAGCCGCACTTAAATTTTGTTTGTCATACCGATCCTGCAGAGAAAGTCACCATAGGCAGAAACAGTATGCTCAACTGTGTGTCTGGATATTGTGTACAAACGTAAGCTAGAACAGCCATAATCGCACCTGACTTAGAGATAACCGATCAAAAACGAGCTAAAGGACAAAATTATCGTAGCATACCGCTCCTATGGACATTCCAGCACTTGAGGTAACCGCCTTTACAACGACACTAGACAAACTAGCAATGACACCAGCACTTAGATACACTGCCATGAACTGTTCTTTTCCAAGAGATAGAACAGCTGCCGTCGAAAAACTATGTAGTACGTACATATTCGCAAATATATGAAACAGCGAGTAGTGGCTGAAGGTGGAAAGGAACATTGGCCAACAGACAACACGTGCGGCGGGGTTGGAACAAAAGTATGTCATCATAACATTTCGCAATCGCGGTACTCTCCACATGCCAAAGACCAAGAGATTCAGCGCGCATAACGGCGCGAATACCTTTTCTCCCGCACTCAGTTTATCCCAATATACGCCAATTTCACGTTTTATTTGGTTAAATTGACTTCTACTGTCATCAGACCGTCGTGCCCAGGAAAATTTAGATTTCCTGGCGCGTTCTATCATTTGGCTACGTGCGCTTTCATATTCCCATACGGTTGCACCCATGAAGCATCCAGCACTGAACTGAAAATAAATTTTTGTTTAACCAAACAAATTGTACAGAAAATTGAGTCCATACTGCTCCAGTGAAAATCAATGCTTTGCCAATGTTTCCTGCTGGTACAGGCCCGTTGTTAACTGGAAAATTGTCAAATGGTGTTGTTTGTACACGGACGCGTGGTAAATCGTTGTTACGGATGCTGCTACGTATGGTTCGAGTTGTGAATTGAGGAATCTTCGAATGATGCAATATGGGCAGTTGGCTAATGTTTGCGCAATGACTGAGAAAGCTATCGAATTAGACGGTTTAAGGAAAAATCGACAAAGGAATTACCTAAACTGAAGGTTTAGTCCTTTGTATATTAGATGTCTGCTGAACATTTTGATAATTGAACTGTGCGGCCGGGATATATAAAACCTTTAAATTGACATGTTTTTCTTCTTGCGAAGGCAAAACAATCTGACGTTAAAGTCGCACTGACAGTTGGTTAGTTTAGCCAGGAGCCCGTTCCAAGTTGATTATTGTTAATTGAAAGCAAAATTTTATATTTTCGGTAAAGAGTTTGAGATCAACAAATTGACGACCAAATGACAATGTCAATATTTTGTAAGAAATACCTATTGAAAGTTGTTTGGAAATAAATAATAAATAAAATAAATAACGTTAACAGAATTAGTCCGAAAACAAAGGTAAATGTAGAAAATGATTGCAGTACTTTTTTAATATCAATGGCCAGAAAAGACTTATTCTAAAAGTCGTTAACTACGAGGACAAAAGTAGTTAACACAATAAAGTTCTATTCGCGTACTTTCCCGAGGTACTAATGTCGTTTTCCATTAGGAAAAAAGAAGCATGCGGGAGAGCCCGGAATAGAAAAAAACACTTCTGAAACCATTCCAGTGGCACCAAAAATACTCTTCTGGTGATTCTAAGAAGAGAATTTCGCTTCTCGATTTGAGGTAAGAATCCATTGAAGAAGCATTCACACAAGCGTAATTTATGTATTTTATACAAGTCAGCTGACAGCTGCCGTAAATTATTTTTCGGCATTTCACCAATACTTTTGTGGGTTCAATCAGAAGCAGTTTTCTTGTTGCATTGGATTACATAATGAGTGAATCCCCGAGTGAAACCAATGGAAAACAACACAAGTTTCTTGTTAATTTTCTACGCGAACTTGCCGGTGAACAAATTTCCTTCAATAGAATTTGAAGCGAACGAATGTAAAAAGTCGTTTGCTAAGACCAGACAATACCCTACCAACAGCTAATATACAATCACATATACATATGTCATTTCTGACATTTGTGAAGTTGTTATGTGTCACTTTACTGCAAACGTCAGTGGCCATCATCTATCGTCAATTTTATAAAATTCATTTCTTTTTTGTTTTCTCGGGGCTTTTCCCTGCCATCTGTATAATTAAATTACTTAAGATTAATTAACAACACAAACAGATTTTTTTTTACTAAGGTCAGAAGTACATACGACTGCGGCAATACGAGTAACCCATTAAAACAGATTGAAATTTCCAAAGTCCAAATGAAGAGACAAAAGTAAGTGTCGTGTCATAGATCTATCCACAAGTAATTCAATCTACGGTTTTTAGAAGATATGCTCAACATTACGACGATGATTCCGAAGTAATGCCAATGCATAAAGTTTCGCAACCAAAATTTGAGAATGCAATCGAAGCCCAGGTCCAGGACGGTGACACACTGCAGGCACTAGCTTTGCGCTTCCATTGCACGGTCAGTAGATTTAATCGGGAAAAATACCCTTGTGTTCACCAGCAAAAGTGTTGTCTCTTTATCTATCTCTGTGTGTAGGTGGCCGATATCAAGCGTTTGAATAAAATTGATAAAGACAACGAGATTCATGCGAGAAAGGTTGTGAAAATACCCGTTACCGTGCACTCTGTCTTGCTCGAAACACTACCTATCGTTCATAAAAGTGGCAACAATAGTCCAAAACATCAACAAAGCAACGCATCCAGTACGCGGAATCCCCTTGAGGCAGATATTCTGAGCGAAAAACTGCTAGTGGCTTCAGTAAATTCTGCGGGGAACACAATCAACCATATTATTCTACAATCGACAGTGAAAAACATTGCTTATACAAATGGTGTATCTGAAGGTTAGTATCAAAACTTACTCACATACGGTGTATAAAGTTTCAGTGAACGCCAATGAACACTTCTCTCGTTTTAGATACGACTTCCTCAACGAATAACCAAACAGATGGGTATGAACCATTATTGAGTGGAGTTCTTGACGAATCAATACCTCAGCCACGACCAATTTCCCGCCCATCAGTGCGTCCATGGGATGTATCAGGATCTGACTGTGACATGTCTTGGGTGTGCTTATTTATTGTAATACTAGCGCTGTGTTTTGCGATTCCCCTCATCTATGTTCTCTACGTTGCTGAAAATCCTAAGAGAATCCATCACGGGTCACTCTGACCAAAGGACTTCAGCCTGAATCATACCCATGATGAGTAATTAAGAATTTATACTAATACAATGAACCCCCTATCTCTTCCAATACTTAAACTAAGTAAGTTAAGTTCTTTTCTGCTGATGAATGGATGGACCCCTGTGGCGTGAACGTGAACTTTATGTGACAAAAGTGCCTTTCTTATATTTGAATTTCTTTATACTCGACTGTAGTGACCACAGGCGAACGGCAAGTGAAGCTAGTTTTAGGGACTCGTCTGTGCGTGTAGTCTCCACTAAACGGTCTCCCATTCGTAATTCCCGTTTATTTGAAGACAAACTAAATTTTATATTTTTACCCGACAATAAATTAGTTTTAACTTGAAAATTATATATTTGTGTTTGAGTCGAAAAGTTTTCTCTAAGTTGTGGCCGACGTTTTTTATTTTCCAATTTAAATTTTAGGTACAAGGTACTTTTTGTTCGAACGGACCAAATGCACGTGTAATGTGGTATTTCGTGTGTCTCATCAAACATAAAAACGGCACTTGCACTTTTTTTTGACAATATAAGTGCGATTGGAATGTGTGTACTTTTTAAATCTGTAAAAGATTGTTGTTTTTTTTTTGTACAAACATAAAATCGAATACCATATTAAATTTGCTTCAGATCTTGGTACCAATACCTTGTGAATAGAAAAAGCTTTGAAAAGTGTCAAAGGCTACACATATTCGAATCGCACGAATTTCAACACAAAAAAAGAGCAAGTGACGTTTTTATGTTCGAAACCTAAAATCTGAGAGCGAATCTGAAGAAGCCAAATCGAATACCTACCAAATAAGAAAAAATACATGTTCGAAAGAGTGATCTGAAATTGGAAAAATATTGTTTTTTTTCCCCTACCTATCAATCGAACATAAAAATTGACCTAGAATAAAAAATTGCTCTGAGAGTGCCCAATCGAATACCACATAAGATTGCAACTATGCAATGCGGAGTTGCGTTTTTGGTGTGGTTCAAGATGAAGCCATCTGACCAGAGACAATACTATTTTATTGTCTTTGAATCTGACATTCACTATGGTTTGGTGTTTAAAACGAGCGCTTGATCGATCTTATTTACAGTCTTTAAAGTCAAAAGTACAATCAAAAAAGAGAGTGCGCTTGTGACCACACACCAGAAGTAAGATTTTTAACGCTAAATGTGGATAATATAGCGTGGGTACGTTTAATTATATTGGATTGTACATATTAAGAAATTTAATTAAGAACCAAAAGCTTTATAACAAAACATGTATTAAATATAGCACAGTAGAAACGTAATCATTCTTTTTTAAAACTTATGCAATTTCATACAATTAATCTCAATTTAAGTTTCTTCTCAGCATCGCTGAATAGGAATGACGCCGAAAGCAGTTTATTGCGCTTTTCATAACAAACCCTGGCACTTAATTGTTTTCTGATACTTTCGTGTGATTGAATCTGTCGTTGAATTGAGGGACAGTTACCTCAGCGTTTCTCAGCTCGTAATGAAACAAAAAAGACTCTATATTACTTGGTTAGTTTAAATTAATATTTATTTAAAGTAAATCATTATAATGAATACATTGTACTAGAAATAAATACTAAATAAATCGTATTCAGCGATAACAAGTTGAATTTCAAAATCACATTACATAGACATATAATATTTTATTCTCATATAGTATTTTTGAAAACTAAATCTACTTCTTAGTTAAATATTGAATTAAAATTAAAATTAATACGGTTCTTAAGTAAACATTATCATAGTGTTGTTCAACTTTGGTTTAAATGGCGCCTTTAAAAGGCTTTGAATTATTGGCAACCATCTTTGGTATACAAAATAAATACGTTCTATACTTTAGTTAATTATTTATATAAAATTGACATTTATAGGGCACTTCCATTTAAATAACTTCAAAATGGCACTTTATACAGTTTTGTTTGTTTGCATTAAATATACGTTTCAATGGGAATTTTTGTAATAATATATTACTTTAAAAGTTTTAAGTTTCAATGTATCTTCATAATTTGACGCTATGAAGATAACTAAACAAGCGATTAGTACACAGGCTATCATATTTAACTGCATAAATACAATTATTTACCGACTTCATATATTTACTTATTCTTTAAATTCTCAAAGAAAGCAATATTATTCCTCAAACATCCTGGTACTAAAACTGGACTTAGTGAACTCTCTTGACTGCTTTGGCGTGCTAGCGTTAATGTGTCAGATGTGTTGACATCTTGTTTTGATGGTGGATCTCTGAAAGTTTATGATTTGAAAATTAAAAAACGTTTAGTCAGTGTTCACATTCAATTGAGATGAAATAAATGAAAACTATAGCCACTCGCGGTACCTTTCAACGAGGCGTTCGCCGAAGAATTGGCCTTGGTGCATTGGATGTCTGTGACGTCTAACGAGTGGGAATGTGGGATGGTGTTTGTGTCATGTTATGTGAGATTTTTAGATTTGTTAAAAAATTCTTATCAGTAGACGTCAAAAAGAGCTGAGGCTAATGTGAATATCGTCCAAAAAACGTTGCTGCTTTTTTGACAACTACAATTTGTCAATTTAGCACCGTTTAATTTTGCTTGCAGTTAGTTAAAATATTCCACATGTGCAGTAAAAATAGCCATAAAAATGTTTCATTCATAAATTAGCGGCCTAACACGCCAACAATACCTTTATAGCAAATGTCATATATATTGTGCAAATAAATATTGTGACACCTGTCATTAATTGTATAGGATATATCATCAGCGCATACACGCTGAAAGATTATACTGTGACCTTTCTCTTTCGAAAAGCAGTGCTTTGACAAATGCGAACATTTAAACGAAAATAACTTTTCGAAATATGTTGTGTCAATCTATTTAAAAAGATAGAACCCTTAATTCTTGAGTGCAGCTACTAAATTTCTCATGAGGGGCGAGTATGTTTTTATATACAAAGGCGAAAAATTAAACAGAATCCGCAGTCACTCAAATACTACACAAATGCTCTGCTCACATTCTATTCAGCGCTAGCTGTCTAGCGGTATTTAAAACTTACGTCAAATCAATACATAGATGCACATTGAGTTGACGTTTCGCTATTCATCTGTTATGAACAAATATTTTTACTGATCTAAAGTAGGTTAAAGTAGGTAACTGTACATTCTGTTAAATTTTTAAATTGAAATAGCATCTGTCATTACATACGTTTCAAGCGATGATAAGTCGGAGGCAATCGTAGCATCCTCAGATCCGTGACTACTAGTATCAGCCACAGTAGGTTCTGGTGGCCTATGTGTAACAGTGATTATTGGTGTTGGTGTGCTTGGTTTCACCGTTTGCGTTGGGGTAGCTGATTTCACCAGCGCTGTTGCTGATTTTGCTCGGGCCTGAACAAAAGAATAAGATATTCCTGATTCTGGTCCCTGCAGCCGGTTAGCCATACTTACCTTTCGCCATGGCGACTTTGCATATTCGTGAGACGACGTTAAAAGGAAAGCCTGTGCCAAGGCCTTGACAGATGGCATAGCATGAACTACATCCCGTTCGATAACGGTTTTCTCGGTTGATGTTGGCGAAATCTATAAAAAATAATTTTAATGTACTATGTCTGGATTACAATATATCAACTTACCGGGGTGGTATCCATGTCGATGGATAGAACTTGACTAGGATCAATAAGTTTTCGCTTTGGCTGCATGAACTTAAAGGACGTTGGTGCCGAATTCTTTGAGGAAGTACTCGCTACAGGCAACACTATAGTAGGTGTGATATCCAGCTCATTAGGACAAGTTTTTTTGACAGGACTTTTTGGCACACTTGGTTGGTTATCTCTGATTATTCGTGTTTCTTGCTTCTTCAGATCGTAGATACGAACTGTATCAGAGTCCTCACTTGGTGTAAGACTTTCAGTTGTTGCCACCGAGCCTGTTTCACTTGACAGCTTACGAACAGCTTCCGTTGTGAGTGGAATCACAGTGGCTACATCGTGCTCTGGGTATTTTCTCTCGAATGATCCAAATGAATCATGTTCTTCAATTCGAGCTGGAATCGCAGTGTAGACGATGTCGGGTTCTATTTCAGTTCTACACTGTTTTTCTAGTTTATGGCACATTACTTTTACCGGAGACATGTGTGGAGTTCCAACAGTGCTTTCAGATCGTTCTTCCAGCTGGGAAAAGGGTATAAAATTGATTATCATAATATTTTGTTGGCGAAGAAAGGGAAAGGTATAATCGAAGTTAGTTGGGAAAGGAATTGACCAGAAACTATTGTCGCCAATCAACCTACATACCGTTAACAGATGACAAAAATGGGGTTAGATTTGAATGATCACCATGGACTAAGATATATAAATAATGGAATGACGTACACCAGTAAACAATTTGAAATAAGCCAACTTTTATACTTAAAGGTCCGAACAAGCAGACCTGTCAAATGCTTTAAAAACAATTAACATGAATGAAGGTTGAATGTTTTCAAAGCGTCTAACCTTCCAAACGCTCGTTTCGAATAAGAATGCCGATTTGGACCTTTAAATTCTACAGAGTAATACGTTTTGATTGTTAAGACTATATATGAAACAAATGTTATTAGTAAAATTTTTATCAGGTTAACCAAAGAGCACCCAATCATTTAGATATGTTCGATTTTTTTGTTCTCTATGCACAGACAAATAAAAAATTGTTTTCGAAACAGTACTCACCTGAAATTTTGATCACATTTTTACCACAAGTACTGTAATAATTTTTTTTGTAATTTCAATGTTATGTATTATACCTACTTTTGTTTGTTTTATTGAATTGTATCCAGACAGACCTATTCCACTATTCGGGTAATATTTTCAAAAACAGCTCGAAAATCGTTTTACTTCCTTTCTGACTACTGCATTCAAAATCGTTGCATTTGTGTCGGTCGGTAATGCAGTAAATCAGAGGAATTAGTTATGTTTTCCCACTTTCCTTAAGTTTCTTGGTACCTACAATCTGAAGCATAGTTTTCCAAAGTTGAGTTTTTTTTTTAGTTTTATCTAAATGTTTTCGAATTTTTATTAATTTTTGCAAGCTGATTTTAAGAACAGGAAACTGCACGTCAATACCGTCATTGTTCCAAAGTAAATTGGACGAGCGCTTGCCCGAATAGTGAAATAAGCCTGATTAGGTACATGTAGAGAACGTCTGAAATTTTACTAAAACATTTGCTTCAATTTGGCGAATTTCATCTTTTCGAATATGTAGGTAATTCCAATTCGAGTAAAAGAATTCTAGGAGTTAAGAGCGGCTAATTTTTTAAGAGATGAGGACAAGCTTTAACGACAGACTCCGATATATAAGTGATATCTTAAATCTACACTATTCTGTGACAGCTCAAGATCAGGAAGATCGCTCTTTTAAGGCTGCCAAAATATTGTACGAACTTCGAAATTTTCCAATTCTTTTATTTTCTCTGCTATTGAAACAATTCAAATATATATTGAGCACATTCAAATACATATTTATCTTAAGTCGTCTAGCTTGGCCTGGACTAGATGAACCTTCAGTACGAAAACTAGTTTGGTCGGTAACGACACTTTAGCCTCGTCCGTCAGATACATAAACTTAGTACTCAGTCACGAAATTCTTGACGAAATGCAGCACTTTGCGGAAAATAATTTTATGAAAGCGTTTCTACTCGCTTGCAAAGGTTAATTTTTTAAGATTTTGCTCAAAAAAAGACCGTGTTTACGTACTTAACCTACTGAGACTGAGTAAATTGAAAAAAAAAAATAAGGCGGAAATCCTCTCCTTGTTTCAACGATTTGAAAACTGAAATGTGTATGAGAAGACTTCTGTAGGGTATTAGCGAAAAGTCAGTAGTTAGGGGGATGTTAACAGGTTTAGGGAGAAATTTGTTAGTTGTTTCCAACAGCGACGAAAACTTATACAAAAGGGGAGACGTTTTTCTTAATCATTTTGAAATATGTATATTAAGAATTCAGGTAAAGTTTAAAAACCACAAATTTTATCCAAGGGTACATTTTAACTTCTTAAGATTTATATATATATATTATGATTTGAAATCGTTGCGATGACCGATGAATTTTTTTTCTTAACGATATAATGACAGAAAGAAGTACAGTACTAAGCCCACATTGACGACTGGCGTGAGTATATAGATGTAGAACGAAAGGCTTACCGCAAATAAATCCAACTCCATTCTTGATGAAACACAGTCGTCACACACCGATGCAGGGACAAAGGACAAATGCATTCAAAAATTGTTCAACATTTTACAAAAAAAATAAAAACTAATGGAAATAACCTTTTAATTGAAATATAACAATTCTACATTCAAGCTACATTTATCTTAAAAAAAAAAACAAATTTACAAAATGACTAAATTTCAATGATTGATTACAAAAAAAAAGTTTGATTCCTATAAAACAAAATTCAAACAACCCTCCCGATCTAAATGATAAAGCACCACCCCAACCATTAGAATTTAGCCTAAAACAAAAGACTCGTTCGTCTGCCATCGCCTGGTACCCCATTAATGCAACTATCCACACCCGAATCTGCTGTATCATCATTACCATCGGATAAATTATCCTTACGCACAGACAACTTGGTGTCCGTGAAAAATTCCCCCTGATCAAATATTGGATTCAGGACAAGATCCTTGGTCGTCGATGAGATGGCACGAAAGCTATTGCGTTTGAGGTCTTTGTGTAGCAATTGCTTTTCGAATTGTATCAGAACACTGGGACTAGGAGACATTCTTTTGGCGGATTGAGTCCGAAGACTTCTCGATGAACGTTGTGACGATGTTTCGTCTTCGTCATCGTTGTGGATTTTATGGGTCCTGGTAGATTGGAATTGCTTAGGGTACTTTAGGGAACTACTTCGACGCACCGGAGTGGAAAGGGTCCAATCTCTTCTATTTCTATTCTCAAGTCCACTACGAATTACCTCAATCGACGATGATGATGATAGTGTTGAAGGTGGCAATGGTGACTCGATGAATGCTGTTGGTGTAATTGCTGATGGGGTTGTTGCTGGTGTGCCCCTCTTCTTCGTTGCTCCGCTAGCGTGTTTGGCATCGTTGATGTAGTAGTCTCTGCTGTACCTGAAAGTATAAGTTTCATTAGCATTGCGGACTTATTTTTTCTTTTAATAAGATCGGACTTTTGTGGCTTGGTTCTCATGACAAATGTAGTAACGTTAAGAGTACGGGAACGGCCTTAACGAGAATGTAGGACATTTCTCAAGGGGAAGCACTTAATCGTCAGACAAATAAGAAAATTCTAAAACTGAAAACGACGGCATGTCCGTTAATCTCTCGTCGAACAAGATCTTGTTAAATTTCGTGTACGAAACAGACAAATATTGAGCTTGAAAGGAGGTACATATTGAAGGGATTGCACCTGGTGAGTTCAGGCTACATTTATGTACAATTTGAAGCAGACAGTTGGTCCATAAACACATAAATGGAATTTAAGAGAATCTGAAAAGCCTTCCTTGAAGCAAGTGTCTAATTTGTCGGTTTCAATTAAACTTTGTTGATATATTTGAGGACGCAATTTTTTAGCGAACACAATCTTGAAGCATGCGCAAATGCTCTGGTTCGCATATATATATTATTTTAATACATTTAAGTGTGAATAGTCGGTTTTGCTTCATTTCAATTTGTGCCTTTTACGCAAAATCCTGAAAAAAGTAACCGTAAAGTCAAGCCCTTGGGTTCGTGTGCTGTATAAACTTGTAAGAACAAATTGTCACCTACCTTGCATAATCTCTCTCCTGGGCCTTGTCATCCTTATCCTCATCTTCGCCCAGTGTTATCGGTTTCTCCTCTATACTCGGACTCATGATGGGTAAGTCCATGACCCGTTCGGGTCCGCCACTAAGCCTGCGCTTTAACGCCTCCGCTGAATACGGATTGTTGGGCATATCGACCGCGTTATACCATTTCTTATATTCACGTTCGGCTATCGAACCTGTAAATTGTATTAGAAAACAATACACATTTAGGCCATCTACGGTCTACTCAGAGCAATGGAGTTAGTAGTTCAAACTCGAAAGTTCGGTCTAAACGAGCGGTGTTACCTGGTACTAAATGTTTCATTAGATCATAATCAACATGTTCCTCGTTTCCTCCCGATGTCCGGGTCTCAACAACTTGCAACTCGGAACATGCTGACTCTGCTCTAAGCACGGGTGGTGGAGGTGGTGGTGAGTTAATGTGCGATTGGTTAGTAACATTGTTAGTAGGTAATGTTTTGGTAGTAACAGTGGTAGTTGTATCAGTGGTGCTGTTGCGGTTAGTTGGCTCATCTCGGCTAAACTCTTCGGCGGAGTCCGTGTCAGACGCGGACCCCCTCGGTGATGAATTGAAAGTGTCAATTACCGTCGGCGTGCTATCGTCGGAATGATTCGATTCAGAACTTATCCGATCTGAGAAGAGAATGTTATTTAGAAAGTGCATTTTTGCTGATCGTGATGTGCTAGTGGCGGCTATAATGCAACAGTCTGAATGTGGTTCTCTAAACAAACTATAGGGGGAGCTCTCTATAAAACTTTTACTTTCAAGATACAGGTCTTCGGTCAGATAGCTTGGGGTTTCAATGGTATCTAGGGTGTCTAGGTAGTTCTGAATGAGCTCTCTTTGTTTGCGACGCTTTTCCAATTCGGCTAGGAAGCGCCGGTCTAGAAGTGTCAACTTTCGGAACTGGCTACCACTGTCTTTTGTTTTTGTTCTTTTCGTTGAAGTAGTGGTTGTCAATGACGTTGTGGAGGATTGCGACTGCGCTGCGTATGAGTTCTGCATAGCATTCGGTGCGATTTGGCTTAAATGATTACCTTGTGGGGTGTTTTGTGCGTTCTCTTGGTTTATCGCAGCAGAATCGCTAACTATTGCCTTGAAGGGTGGTTCATCGGCTGTGAAACACCGACTGTCACATGCAATCGTTTTTTGTACGATACACATAGTCGCTGGTTCTTTGGCGTCAGTTCTAGCGGCAGCTATTCTCAGTTCGTCAGCGAGGCAGGGGACGCATTTTTCTGGGGAGATCTCCAGAGTTGGATGGGATATTTCATCGTAAACTTCGGTTGGGTTTTGTGCAGAGTCACTTATTGATTCTATGGATTGCAACGGTGGACGTGAAATGGTCTTGCATGTTGTTGAGAGCGAGCAGACTGGAGGTAATTCCGAGAGAATTTCTGTGACTTCTTCAGACACTTGGGATGAGAAGTCGTTTATTGTCACAATCTTGACTCCTGATTCTTTATCTTCAGTGATGGTGTAGCTGACGGTATCTGCTGAGTCAGTAACTTCTACCATGAGTGCATTGTTTGTATTTGATGTCCTTAGAGAGCATTTATTCCCTGCCCCAGATTTATCGGGATTTTCAATATATTTTTCTGAGTTATTTTCATTTGCAGTAGGTTCTTGCTCAGATGCCGATGCTGCAGGTGCTTCAAGTTGCTGTTTTTCTATTTTGAGCGCAACTACAAGTTCGTTTGTTTCAAATGTTTCAGCAGGTTGTTCAGATTGTGTTGCCTCAACGTCAGTCGGGTCCCCCGACTTGTTCGCTTCTGCAGGTTCAGCTGGAAGGGCTCCGCATGATGTGGCACACTGTGACCATTCCTCAACAGGAGTGTCCGTTGGCTGGTCAGATGAAGTTGCTGCAACAGGTATATCTTGAGCTTTCGCAGAAGTTACCACAGGTTGTGGGTCTTTTCCCTCAGTTAATTCAATAGAGTGTTCAGATAGTGTTGCTTCAACTGCTCCAGTCTCCGTATCATCTCTCTTAAGTGCTTTTGGAGACTGTGCATATGGGGTTTTTTTAATTGAAGGCGTTTCTGATGGCTTATTAGTCTGTCGGTCTTCTACAGTAGATTCAGCAGACTGTTCAGATAGCGCTACTTGGGATACATGCGCTTCAGGCACCGCTATGCATGGTGCCGCTACAACTAAAGGTGTTTCAGCAGGTATGCCGGGTTCTGATGTCTCCATCGAATAAGTTTCAGGAGGCTGTTCAGATAGTGCGGCTTCAACTATAACACTCACTGGTCGAGGTTCCTTTGCAATGAATGTTTCCGAAGATTCTTCATTTAATGGTGCAAAAACAGCAGGAACCTCTTCAGGTGCACCTAGGCATGGCTCTTCTGCCTTAGGAATCTCAGCTGGTTTTTCTAACGGTTCTGCTTCAACTACACGTACTTCAGGATGAGGCTGATCTCTAACAAGGGTCTCTGCTGGTCGTTCAGCTTCTTCTGCTTCAACAGGTGCCCTTAATTGAGACTCTTCTGCCTTAGGAATCTCAACAGGTTTTTCTGACGGTTTTGTTTCAATTTCAGATGCTTCAGCTTGAGGCTGCTCTATAACATGGGTTTCTGCTGGTTGTTCAGCTACTCCTGCTTCAACAGAAGGAATTTCTTCAGGAACACTTAGCTGTGACTCTTCTGCCTTAGGAGTCTCAACAGGTTTTTCCGACGGTTCTGCTTGAACTACAGGTACTTCAGGCTGAGGGTGCTCTGTAGCAAGGGTTTCTGCTGGTTGTTCAGCTACTTCTGCTTCAACAGCAGGAATTTCTTCAGGGGCACTTAGCTGTGACTGTTCTGCCTTAGGATTCTCAACAGATTTTTCCGACGGTTCTGCTTCAACAACACGTATTTCAGACTGCGTGCCCTCTGTAACAAGGGCCTCTGCACCTACTTCTGCTTCAACAGTAGAAATTTCTTCAGGAGCACTCAGGAGCGGCTCTTCTGCCTTAGGAATCCCAACAGGTTTTTCTGAAGGTTCAGCTTCAACTTCAGGTGCTTCAGGCTGTGGCTGCTGTGCATTAGAAATCCCAACAGAATTTTGTGACGGTTCTGCTTCAACTACAGGTGTTTCAGGCTGAGGGTCCTCTGTAACAAGGGTCTCTGCAGATACTTCTTCTTCAACAGTAGGAAATTCTTCAGGAGCAGTTATGAGCGGCTCTTCTGCCTTAGGAATCTCAACAGGTTTTTTCGACGGTTCTGCTTCAATTTCAGGTGCTTCAGGCTGAGGCTGCTCTCTAGCAAGGGTCTCTACAGGTTGTTCAGCTACTTCTGCTTCAACAGCAGGAATTTCTTCAGGTGCATTTAATCGAGACTCTTCTGCCTTAGGAATCTCAACAGGTTTTTCTGACGGTTTTGTTTCAATTTCAGATGCTTCAGGCTGAGGCTGCTCTATAACATGGGTTTCTGCTGGTTGTTCAGCTACTCCTGCTTCAACAGAAGGAATTTCTTCAGGAGCACATAGCTGTGACTCTTCTGCCTTAGGAGTCACAACAGGTTTTTCCGACGGTTCTGCTTCAACTACAGGTGCTTCAGGCCGAGGCTGCTCTACTTCAACAGCAGACATTTCTTCAGGAACACTTAGCTGTGACTCTTCTGCCTTAGGAGTCTCAACAGGTTTTTCCGACGGTTCTGCTTGAACTGCAGGTACTTCAGGCTGAGGGTGCTCTGTAGCAAGGGTTTCTGCAGGTCGTTCAGCTTCTTCTGCTTCAACAGGTTTTTCTGACGGTTCTGCTTCAACTACAGGTACTTCAGGCTGAGGCTGCTCTCTAACAAGGGTCTCTACAGGTTGTTCAGCTACTTCTGCTTCAACAGCAGGAATTTCTTCAGGTGCACTTAATTGAGACTCTTCTGCCTTAGGAATCTCAACAGGTTTTTCTGACGGTTTTGTTTCAATTTCAGATGCTTCAGGCTGAGGCTGCTCTATAACATGGGTTTCTGCTGGTTGTTCAGCTACTCCTGCTTCAACAGAAGGAATTTCTTCAGGAGCGCATAGCTGTGACTCTTCTGCCTTAGGAGTCTCAACAGGTTTTTCCGACGGTTCTGCTTGAACTACAGGTACTTCAGGCTGAGGGTGCTCTGTAGCAAGGGTTTCTGCTGGTTGTTCAGCTACTTTTGCTTCAACAGCAGGAATTTCTTCAGGTGCATTTAGCTGTAACTCTTCTGCCTTAGGAATCTCAACAGGTTTTTCTGACGGTTCTGCTGCAACTACAGGTGCTTCAGGCCGAGGCTGTTCTGCTTCAACAGCAGGAATTTGTTCAGGAGCACGTAGGAGTGGCTCTTCTACCTTAGGAATCTCAGCAGGTTTTTCTGACGGTTCTGCTTCCACTACAATTGTTTCAGGCTGAGGGTCCTCTGTAACAGATACTTTTTCTTCAACAGTAGGAAATTCTTCAGGAGCGCTTAGGAGCGGCTGTTCTGTCTTGGGAATCTCAACAGGTTTTTTTGACGGTTCTGCTTCAACTACACGTACTTCAGGATGAGGCTGCTCTCTAACAAGGGTCTCTGCTGGTCGTTCAGCTTCTTCTGCTTCAACAGGTGCCCTTAATTGAGACTCTTCTGCCTTAGGAATCTCAACAGGTTTTTCTGACGGTTTTGTTTCAATTTCAGATGCTTCAGGCTGAGGCTGCTCTTTAACAAGGGTCTCTACAGGTTGTTCAGCTACTTCTGCTTCAACAGCAGGAATTTCTTCAGGTGCACTTAGCTGTGACTTTTCTGTCTTAGGAATCTCAACAGGTTTTTCTGACGGTTTTGTTTCAATTTCAGATGCTTCAGGCTGAGGGTGCTCTTTAACAAGGGTCTCTACAGGTTGTTCAGCAACTTCTGCTTCAACAGCAGGAATTTCTTCAGGTGCACTTAGCTGTAACTCTTCTGCCTTAGGAATCTCAACAGGTTTTTCTGACGGTTTTGTTTCAATTTCAGATGCTTCAGGCTGAGGGTGCTCTTTAACAAGGGTCTCTACAGGTTGTTCAGCTACTTCTGCTTCAACAGCAGGAATTTCTTCAGGAACACTTAGCTGTGACTCTTCTGCCTTAGGAGTCTCAGCAGGTTTTTCCGACGGTTCTGCTTGAACTACAGGTACTTCAGGCTGAGGGTGCTCTGTAGCAAGGGTTTCTGCTGGTTGTTCAGCTACTTTTGCTTCAACAGCAGGAATTTGTTCAGGAGCACGTAGGAGTGGCTCTTCTACCTTAGGAATCTCAGCAGGTTTTTCTGACGGTTCTGCTTCCACTACAATTGTTTCAGGCTGAGGGTCCTCTGTAACAGATACTTTTTCTTCAACAGTAGGAAATTCTTCAGGAGCGCTTAGGAGCGGCTGTTCTGTCTTGGGAATCTCAACAGGTTTTTTTGACGGTTCTGCTTCAACTTCAGGTGCTTCAGGCTGAGGGTGCTCTTTAACAAGGGTCTCTACAGGTTGTTCAGCTACTTCTGCTTCAACAGCAGGAATTTCTTCAGGTGCACTTAATTGAGACTCTTCTGCCTTAGGAATCTCAACAGGTTTTTCTGACGGTTTTGTTTCAATTTCAGATGCTTCAGGCTGAGGCTGCTCTATAACATGGGTTTCTGCTGGTTGTTCAGCTACTCCTGCTTCAACAGAAGGAATTTCTTCAGGAGCACATAACTGTGACTCTTCTGCCTTAGGAGTCACAACAGGTTTTTCCGACGGTTCTGCTTCAACTACAGGTGCTTCAGGCCGAGGCTGCTCTACTTCAACAGCAGACATTTCTTCAGGAACACTTAGCTGTGACTCTTCTGCCTTAGGAGTCTCAACAGGTTTTTCCGACGGTTCTGCTTGAACTACAGGTACTTCAGGCTGAGGGTGCTCTGAAGCAAGGGTTTCTGCTGGTTGTTCAGCTACTTTTGCTTCAACAGCAGGAATTTGTTCAGGAGCACGTAGGAGTGGCTCTTCTACCTTAGGAATCTCAGCAGGTTTTTCTGACGGTTCTGCTTCCACTACAATTGTTTCAGGCTGAGGGTCCTCTGTAACAGATACTTTTTCTTCAACAGTAGGAAATTCTTCAGGAGCGCTTAGGAGCGGCTGTTCTGTCTTGGGAATCTCAACAGGTTTTTTTGACGGTTCTGCTTCAACTTCAGGTGCTTCAGGCTGAGGGTGCTCTTTAACAAGGGTCTCTACAGGTTGTTCAGCTACTTCTGCTTCAACAGCAGGAATTTCTTCAGGTGCACTTAATTGAGACTCTTCTGCCTTAGGAATCTCAACAGGTTTTTCTGACGGTTTTGTTTCAATTTCAGATGCTTCAGGCTGAGGCTGCTCTATAACATGGGTTTCTGCTGGTTGTTCAGCTACTCCTGCTTCAACAGAAGGAATTTCTTCAGGAGCACATAACTGTGACTCTTCTGCCTTAGGAATCTCAACAGCTTTTTCTGACGGTTCTGCTGCAACTACAGGTGCTTCAGGCCGAGGCTGCTCTGCTTCAACAGCAGGAATTTGTTCAGGAGCACGTAGGAGTGGCTCTTCTACCTTAGGAATCTCAGCAAGTTTTTCTGACGGTTCTGCTTCCACTACAATTGTTTCAGGCTGAGGGTCCTCTGTAACAGATACTTTTTCTTCAACAGTAGGAAATTCTTCAGGCTGAGGGTGCTCTTTAACAAGGGTCTCTACAGGTTGTTCAGCTACTTCTGCTTCAACAGCAGGAATTTCTTCAGGTGCACTTAATTGAGACTCTTCTGCCTTAGGAATCTCAACAGGTTTTTCTGACGGTTTTGTTTCAATTTCAGATGCTTCAGGCTGAGGCTGCTCTATAACATGGGTTTCTGCTGGTTGTTCAGCTACTCCTGCTTCAACAGAAGGAATTTCTTCAGGAGCACATAGCTGTGACTCTTCTGCCTTAGGAGTCTCAACAGGTTTTTCCGACGGTTCTGCTTGAACTACAGGTACTTCAGGCTGAGGGTGCTCTGTAGCAAGGGTTTCTGCTGGTTGTTCAGCTACTTTTGCTTCAACAGCAGGAATTTCTTCAGGTGCACTTAGCTGTAACTCTTCTGCCTTAGGAATCTCAACAGGTTTTTCTGACAGTTCTGCTGCAACTACATGTGCTTCAAGCCGAGGCTGCTCTACTTCAACAGCACGAATTTCTTCATTGGCACTTAGCTGTGACTCTCCTGTCTTAGGAATCTCAACAGGTTTTTCTGACGGTTTTGTTTCAACTTCAGATGCTTCAGGCTGAGGCTGCTCTTTAACAAGGGTCTCTACAGGTTGTTCAGCTACTTCTGCTTCAACAGTAGGATTTTCTTCAGGTGCACTTAGTTGAGACTCTTCTGCCTTAGGAATCTCAACAGGTTTTTCTGACGGTTTTGTTTCAACTTCAGATGCTTCAGGCTGAGGCTGCTCTGTAACAATGGTTTCTGCTGGTTGTTCAGCTACTTTTGCTTCAACAGCAGGAATTTCTTCAGGTGCAATTAGCTGTAACTTTTCTGTCTTAGGAATCTCAACAGGTTTTTCTGACGGTGTTGTTTCAACTTCAGATGCTTCAGGCTGAGGCTGCTCTGTAACAATGGTTTCTGCTGGTTGTTCAGCTACTTTTGCTTCAACAGCAGGAATTTCTTCAGGTGCACTTAGCTGTGACTTTTCTGTCTTAGGAATCTCAACAGGTTTTTCTGACGGTTTTGTTTCAACTTCAGAAGCTTCAGGCTGAGGCTGCTCTGTAACAATGGTTTCTGCTGGTTGTTCAGCTACTTTTGCTTCAACAGCAGGAATTTCTTCAGGTGCACTTAGCTGTGACTTTTCTGTCTTAGGAATCTCAACAGGTTTTTCTGACGGTTTTGTTTCAACTTCAGATGTTTCAGGCTGAGGCTGCTCTGTAAAAAGGGTCTCTACAGGTTGTTCAGCTACTTCTGCTTCAACAGCAGGATTTTCTTCAGGTGCACTTAGTTGAGACTCTTCTGCCTTAGGAATCTCAACAGGTTTTTCTGACGGTTTTGTTTCAACTTCAGATGCTTCAGGCTGAGGCTGCTCTGTAACAATGGTTTCTGCTGGTTGTTCAGCTACTTTTGCTTCAACAGCAGGAATTTCTTCAGGTGCACTTAGCTGTGACTTTTCTGTCTTAGGAATCTCAACAGGTTTTTCTGACGGTTTTGTTTCAACTTCAGATGCTTCAGGCTGAGGCTGCTCTGTAACAATGGTTTCTGCTGGTTGTTCAGCTACTTTTGCTTCAACAGCAGGATTTTCTTCAGGTGCACTTAGTTGAGACTCTTCTGCCTTAGGAATCTCAACAGGTTTTTCTGACGGTTTTGTTTCAACTTCAGATGCTTCAGGCTGAGGCTGCTCTGTAACAATGGTTTCTGCTGGTTGTTCAGCTACTTTTGCTTCAACAGCAGGAATTTCTTCAGGTGCACTTAGCTGTGACTTTTCTGTCTTAGGAATCTCAACAGGTTTTTCTGACGGTTTTGTTTCAACTTCAGATGCTTCAGGCTGAGGCTGCTCTGTAACAATGGTTTCTGCTGGTTGTTCAGCTACTTTTGCTTCAGCAGCAGAAATTTGTTCAGGAGCACTTAGGAGTGGCTCTTCTGCCTTAGGAATCTCAGCAGGTTTTTCTGACGGTTCTGCTTCAACTACAGGTGTTTCAGGCTGAGGGTCGTCTGTAACAGATACTTCTTCTTCAACAGTAGGAAATTCTTCAGGAGCAATTAGGAGCGGCTTTTCTGCCTTGGGAATCTCAACAGGTTTTTCTGAAGGCTCTGCTGCAACTACAGGTGCTTCAGGCCGAGGCTGCTCTGCTTCAACAGCAGGTTTTTCTGACGGTTCTTCTTCAACTGCAGGTGTTTCAGGCTGAGGCTCCTCTGTAACAAGGGTCGCTGCAGGTTGTTCAGCTACTTCTTCTTCAACAGGTTTTTCTGACGGTTCTGCTTCAACTTCAGGTGTTTCAGGCTTAGGCTCCTCTGTAACAAGGGTCCCTGCAGGTTGTTCAGCTACTTCTGTTTCAATAGCAGGAATTTCTTCAGGAGCACATAGCTGAGACTCTTCTGCCTTAGGAATCTCAAGAGGTTTTTCTGACGGTTCTTCTTCAACTTCAGATGCATCAGGCTGAGGGTGCTGTGCAACAATAGTTTGTGCTAGTTGGTCAGCTACTTTTGCTTCAACAGCAGGAATTTCGTCAGGTGCACTTAGTTGTGACTCTTCTGCACTAGGAATCTCAACAGGTTTTTGTGACGGTTCTGCATCAACTTCAGGGGCTTCAGGCCGAGGCTCCTCTCTAACGAGGGTTTTTGGAGATTGTTTAGGTACTTCTGTATCAACAGCAGGAATTTCTCCAGGGGCACTTAGCTCTGACTCTTCTGCCTTAGGAATCTCAGCAGATTTTTCTGACGGTTCTTCTTCAACCGCAGGTGCTTCAGGCTGAAGCTCATCTGTACCAAGGGTCCCTGCAGGTTGTTCAGCTACTTCTGCTTCCACAGGTTTTTCCGACAGTTCTGCTTCAACTACAATTGCTTCAACCTGAGGCTCATCTGTTACAAGGATATCTGTATGTTGTTCAGCTACTTCTTCTTCAACAGGTTTTTCTGACGGTTCTGCTTCAACTTCAGGTGTTTCAGGCTGAGGCTCCTCTGTAACAAGGGTCGCTGCAGGTTGTTCAGCTACTTCTTCTTCAACAGGTTTTTCTGACGGTTCTGCTTCAACTTCAGGTGTTTCAGGCTTGAGCTCCTCTGTAACAAGGGTCCCTGCAGGTTGTTCAGCTACTTCTGTTTCAACAGCAGGTATTTCTTCAAGAGCAATTGGCTGTGACTTTGCTGCCTTAGAAATCTCTGCAGGTTTTTCTGACGGTTCTGCTTCAACTTCAAGTGCTTCAAGCTCAGGCTCATATGTAACAAGGGTCTCTACAGGTTGTGCAGCTACTTCTGCTTCAACAGCAGGAATTTGTTCAGGTGCACATAGCTGAGACTCTTCTGCCTTAGAAATCTCAGCAGGTTTTTCTGACGGTTCTGCTTCAACTGCAGGTGCTTCAAGTTGAGGCTCATCTGTAACAAGAATCTCTGTAAGTTGTTCAGCTTCTTCTGCTTCCACAGGTTTTTCTGACGGTTCTGCTTCAACTACAACTGCTCCAAGCTGAGGCTCATCTGTAACAAGGGTTTCTGTAGGTTGTTCAGCTTCTTCTGCTTCAACCGGTTTTTCTGAGAGTTCTGCTTCAACTTCAGGTGTTTCAGGCTGAGACTCTTCTGTAACAGGGATCTCTGCAGGTTGTTCAGCTACTTCTACTTCCACAGGTTTTTCTGACGGTTCTGCTTCAACCTCAGGTGCTTCAAGCTGAGGCTCAAATGTGACATGAATCTCTGTAGGTTGTTCAGCTACTTCTGATTCAACAGCACAAATTTCTTCAGGAGCACTTAGCTGTGACTCTTCTGCCTTAGGGATCTCAGCAGGTTTTTTTAACGGTTCTGCTACTACTTCAGGTGTTTCAGGCTGAGGCTCCTGTGTAACAAGGGTCTCTGCAGGTTGTTCAGCTACTTCTACTTCCACAAGTTTTTCTGACAGTTCTGCTTCTACTTCAGGTGCTTCAACCTGAGGCTCATCTGTACCAAGGGTCCCTGCAGGTTGTTCAGCTACTTCTGCTTCTGCAGGTTTTTCTGACGGTTCTGCTTCTACTACAGGTGCTTCAACCTGAGGCTCATCTGTACCAAGGGTCCCTGCAGGTTGTTCAGCTACTTCTGCTTCTGCAGGTTTTTCCGACGGTTCTGCTTCTACTACATGTGCTTCAACCTGAGGCTCATCTGTACCAAGGGTCCCTGCAGGTTGTTCAGCTACTTCTACTTCCACAAGTTTTTCTGACGGTTCTTTCTCTACTGAAGGGATTTCTTCAGATGTTCTACGTTGTGGTTCTTCTTTCATTGGATCTCCACCAGATTGTTCAGATTGTGTTGCTTCAACTACTGGTACTTCAGACTGAGGGTTTCTTGCAACGAATTCTTCTGCCAGCTGTTGAGATAAATCTGCTTTAGGAATGACTTCAGGAGTTCTTAGCTGTACTGCTTCAACTAGAGGTACTTCAGGCTGTGGGCCCAGTGAAACGTGGGCTTCAGCATATTGTTCAGGTAATCTTGATTTAACAGAATGGACTTCTTCTGGAGTACTTAGCTCTTGTTCTTCTGCTTTCGGAGCTTCAACAGGTTTTTCAGAAAAATCTGTACTAACGGCAGGGGTGTCCTCAAGTTGTGGTTCTTCTCTCTTTGAAGCTTCTGCAGGTAGTTTAGGTAGTATTGCTTCAGCTAACGGTGCTTCGGGCAGATCAGCTAAAGAGGAATTTGGATCAATTCGTATATCTGGCGGGTCTTTAGTATTTTGAAATTCCGACCCGTCGTTATGAGTTGTGATCTCGCTTTTAGTGCTAATTCTCTTCGATGCCTTTTCGATACCATCTTTAATGTCCACTGAAGTCGTTGTTGCTCCACAATTACCTGCAACAATAACATTTATATTAACTAATGGCATAGTCGAGGTATTCGCCTTGTGCGCTTGTTCTATTGGTTCTGCGGCGGTATCTGCCAACATCTTTGCTTCTTTATCACAAAACTCCATTGGTGGCGGCAGTATAAACTCGCTCCTGGCGGACTTTGCTGTAACTTGAACTGCATCTTTTTGTATTTTACCCTCTGGTAGTTCAGCCAAACTTGAAGAAATTGTGTGGGCATCCGATTCGGATAGAATATCTGAGTGATTTCTCTCCTGAATGTCGGAAATTTCCTCTCCTATTGTATGAAGGGATTCGTTTGAAATACTGCTTGTTTCTCCGCCGTCGGTTATTGCCTCTGAAAGCTCTCCTAAACTGATGTCTATATGGTCACGGCCATCTATGATGACAGCTTCCCTAAGTTGCATGTCATCATCTTTAGGTTGATCACTTAAAGTTGATTCGGTTATTCCTTCAGTGGTTGGGTCATCTTTTTTTGAAGCCGCTTTCTCAGATAATTCAGTGTTTGTAGTTTGGCAAACCGGTACTGTATCGGCTACGCCTGCACATGGTTCTGATGAATTACTGTTGATTGCTTCATCTTTTTCTGCCTGTTTTAAGCCAGCCATTTTATCCGTACCTGAATTCAAAGATTCTCCGGCACTGACAGCTTCATTTTGATTTGCTTCTTCTACTTGAATACTGGCTGAGTTTTCCTTTGCTTCAATTGGATCCGTATTGGGCGAACCTGAATCTTTTGCTTTCAAAATTGGATTTGATATAATTTCTATGTCGACAGTCATCCGTGTCGTATACCTAAGCTCCTCAAAGGAGTGATCATTCTCCGTAGCTTCTTTTATTGAATCACTTTCTGAAACGCATTCCTTTTCGGTTTCAATAGGTATGACGCAGTCTCTGCCTTCGCTCGAGCTTCTAAGTTCTTCATTATTTTGACTTGATTCAGTTGTATTTGAAACTGTCTCAGGCTCTGAAACTTCACTGTAGGGTGTTTTTTCGTTCACTACTGAAGCTGGAGCGTACTCTGCAGTTTCTTGTACGTCAGGAGTTTCCCCCTCTATTCCAGACGAATCGTTGTCAGTTTCTTTACAATCTTCGTTGGAAATAACTTTACGTTCTAGATTTACTTCTTCGCCCGTTACCTCAAAATCCTCGACTCCTTCAAACGACTTCTTCTCCTTAGTCCCTACAATTTCACGTATAGCTTTCATCACCATACTTGGCGAGGTCAGCAGGTCGAGTTCTTCAGTGACTGCCATAGAATCAGCTTTAGCTTCATCTCCATTTCCGCTGTCAAAAGATTCCTCCCTAATTACGCCCAGTCTCCTCTCTTCCGCCTTTTTGGCGTTCAACTCAGCCATTGCTAGCTCATTCAGTTCCATCAGAGAGCTGACTTCCAGTTCTGTTAGCATATTGCGGTCATCTGACGCTGAAACGGCTAACATCGGTCCTAATGCGATAGCTGCTAAGATTTCAATAACTGATGGTCGACGAGGGGACGAACTGTCACCAAACAAAGCATCAGTATCGTCAGCTAAACTTTCTTCATCTTCAACACAGAAATCGGTGATGCCTTCATGTGCGTCCAATTCAGCTCTATCGATTGCCGCTGAAAACACAAACGACTCTCAGTGCCCATACAGAGTGGCTTTGATTTTTAGACAGGATGGGTCCTAAGGACTTACCTTAGCGCTTCACAATTCTACATGAGTTCTAGAAGCTCAGCTACACTACAGCACATACCTACAGTGTATAATACAGGGCCTAAGGACAACTTTTGGGTTTTTGTTAGCTTACAATTAGCAGGGGCTTAGATGAGTGAATGATTTTCTTTTTTGTCATAATTTCAAGACCTGACGGACTTACCTGATAAAGCACAACTAACCGATGAACGCGGTGACGAGGAGTTCTCATCTTCAGAGTCTACTTTGCAATTTTGTTCTTCATGGAATTTAGCCATTAGATTCCGCATCTTCTCATCGTCTGTGAAGTCTGTTGGGGGCGGAACAATTGACTCTTCTTCCGAAATCTGAGATTCCTTTGATGGCACCTCTGCTTTCATTGGACTATCATTGGCAACGGGCTTGCTTACATTGGTGTTGATGGCCTCATTGCTAACAGCCGCGTTACAACTGCTTACAGCTATTTTCGGCGTCTCTGCTTCACCAAGTCCATCGTTGTTTACTACGTACTCATTTTTAGTTTCTATGTATGGCGGAACATTTGCGGGCAGAGACGATGTCGAAATCATGCTACTCTGCTCGACCAGTTCGTCTAGGACGACTTTAGTGTTTTTGCCGCCAATCAAATGCTGATTCATGAGCCTGTCGTTAAGCGGTTCCAAACTGGCACTAACCATTTCCAGTGACGAGTCATCAGTGTCCGATCCAACTTCAGAAAGATCACTAACCTCATCGGTTGGCTTGTCGCCAATTAGGGCCCGGATATCTTCCTTTGGTGCGGGCACCAGCATGCCAATGCTTGATGACATTTTGCCCGAACGCTTCTTCTTGAATAGCCAATTGTCCTCCCAAGCTGTGTCACGACCACTGGACGCTACAGATATAAAATCTAAAACCAAATGACAGTCAAATAGCTGAAATGCTTAAAAGACAACATACCTTCATCATCTTCTTCGTCCTCAGATGCTGGTTCGGCTGAAATATGTGGCAGCGGTACCATGTGCGAAGCGATGAAATCACTGAGAACCGATTCGCTGTCGCCTTCAATGTTATCATTTGCAACATCAGCATAGAAGTTCCCATAGGAACCAATCGGTGATACATCATCAATTTTGTTGATCTACATAAGGACGGATATTTTAAATGGACTTTCTGACAGTTTCAATTGAACTTACATTGTGAAGAGGATCGGTTAGACTACTGTCGCTTCGTGGCTCAATCGAACTACTGGATGAGATACTGTCATCAGCTTTGTTGGGGAAGAGTGCATTGTGATTCTTGTCAAAGACTGAGGATGTCAAGTCGGGGCTGCTTTCTGAGTGTCTTTCATTTCCATGAGTATCTACAATCTGTAAGGAGAACGGTTATTTCTTTGCATTAACAAATATTCATATTCATATAGATGTGTCATCTCAGCGAAGGCATATATTTCTGACCGGTATAAGTTAGTTCAAGGCTTGAATGCATAACGAAGCTGACAAACTTTAGGTACAAAATAACAAAATTATACCAACTAAAAGTATTTTCTTAAAATAAAATAAACAAAGCGCCGCACTTATAATAAATATATGCCTCGACTTTAAATTTATGGAAGCCCACAATTGTGAAATTGGTATGGAAAACAAAGCCACTACTTAATTTAAAGTCGAATCTAAAAATGGCCGATGACCGATATCATTTTCAAAAAGTGTTGGTAAAACAAATCTTTAGACGGTTCAAATAAACATTTAAAACAAAATAATGAAATTATGTCGTTTAGTTTTAAAGTTATAGAAAAACAACAACGATATTTTTTGACCACCCTGTATAGAAAATTTAAGAAAACACGAAAAGCTAGTGCGCAGTAATAAAGGGTGATCCGGAAACGTTTAGTGGTTTTTTAAAAAAGATGAACATCTTTGGAAAAATAATTTTCAATATTTCTTTCTCTTTTAGTTCGAATAATGGATTTCTAGAGTTTTACAGAGTCGGAATTTCTACAATTTTTAACCCGTGTCGTATACTCCTGAAAAAACAAATTCAAGTTCGCTGTTTTATTGCAAAATTGATTGTTCGCAGAGGCCAACTTCCAACTGAATGACTTGTGGAAGTGCAAGTTTGGTATGGTATCTCGGCTGAAAAGATCCAAGGGCCATGCTTTCTTGAAGACGCAAAAACAACCACGAACAATAATAAAGCAGTGCTCTAACATATTTCAAATTTGCAGCTAAATCACTTATTCCGTGCCAGCGGAAGAAGTGTTTCCAGGGCGCAAATATTAGAAAATCAAGACACTGATTGGGCGAATCGCTCTTTAAAAATGTATGGCATTATTTGAAGACGTGGATTCCCAATCTCTTTCAGACTCACTATGTACCATAATTGTAAGCTTTAATCTGCCAATCTTTCAAAAGTTGATGGAAAATCTTATCAAAAGATAAGAGTGTTGCAAAATCTCCTAAAAATTTTGCAACAATTATTGCTGTTTAAGAAATTTTGTTCAAAAACAAGCAACGACATCTGGATATCGAAAAAACAACGTTTGCCATTTCTATTCATAATCATCGGTCATAGTAGAAATATATATGAAATATGAATGAATGATATGACTTACGAAGTGCGGTCGCATGTTTTTTCATGTTTTGCAAAGCCGCAGGTGGGTCAGATATACATTTTTCGAAGTCCGACAAAAATACAAAGCGTTGCCAAGAAGGCGTGATTTTTTATAAAATCAATTGCTCTTTTAAATCGCATCGGATGACAATTGCGATCACTCTTGCTTCAACGACTTACATCGTAGCTTATGACCAAACAAGGCTTTGTTTCTAATGGAATGGTACCGAAAAGGAAGGTTATGTGTAAATAATCGACTCAAAAATGAAGTTCTTTGTCGAAAATCTCGATCTCAGGTCAGATCGCTTATGACGATGATTTTACTGATATAGATGTGTGTAGCAATTTTTGTTCGAAAGCAAACGACTAGAATCGGAAAGGTTACAGCATAATGCTATTTGAGTATTCAACTGTTTACACTGATATCAAATGTTACAAAACAAACAAACATTCTCCCCCTGAGACATATACTGACAATCATCAAGTAAAACTTTAATACCTGATCGAGGGTGATATGCTTAGAGTAATATTACGACTCAGGACCCAGGAGGATCAGGGAATATATTCGTAATAATTTCAGATTAATCGATGCAGTGGATCCGGTGTATCAGACTCATGCAAAAGTAACACTTTATCAAATAAATCTGCAACATTTATTATTTTTATGTACAAAAAGAAACCCATTTCGGACACCTTTAAGTTAAGGTTGAATATTTAAATAAACTATTTAAATAAACTATTTTACACTGCATAACGCACATTGCGAACAAAAAACAAGTTTTTTTCCGGAGAAGCAAAATAAGAAATCCAAACCAATTTCCACTCTAGGTTGAAGAATATTTTTCACTGCTGGAGCTGTACTTTATACAATCCTGGAAATAGTGTTCTAACTTTTGTTCTTTTTTATTGAGACCCGAGTGATTGCAACAAAGTGACATTTTAATTTGAGATATGCAGTTGCGTATAAAGACAGAATTTTCGAGTCAATTACTTTTCAAACCGACCAATACAAACAGCTAACTCATGTAGTTCAAGTTTCGTTAGGCACTCACGAAAGTACTTCAGCAGAATGTTGTCGAATAATTCGATTTAAAACAAATGTAATTCACAGGAAAGCCAACGAGGAACCTAAAACTACAACTTTAAGGGTAAATTCACTCTAAACGGAAGCCCCTTTGACATTAAATATTCTCGTACTTTTAAATTATTTCCGTCCATCGCTGTTTCTTTTTCCATTTATTCCATTTCAGTTGGATTAAAAACTGTTCAATGTAAGTCCTTTTTGGTCTCTAGTAGGACCACCAAAAATGCTTTTTGTTTTGTTTTTTTACTTTTGCTCAGTTATATTTGCTTCGTTGTGTTCTTTGAAATTTGTTTTAATATCTATTTTTTTTTTATTTTACAGAAATTTGCACAAAACTACCGAACGCTCTTAGCTCGAAAGTTTACCACAAACTAATTGATGCACCCTGGTGAGTATTTGATTTAGTTAAGGCTACGCTGGTGCTGTAATTAAAGAGACTGGTACATTGTTGGTGCAGTTATTTTATTATTTTTTTTGTTCCCTCTGCATAAGCACGAAGCCATACCGATGCATCTGCTTCTACATCTACCCCTAATAGGGGTGTGTTGATATAGTGTTTAGGGGGTGTCATAGGAATAAATGGTTTAGTCTACATATAGGGCGGTATGTTGAAGTCTCATTCATGCATCTATAGATTTTATAGATTTTCTTTTTCGTATTACCGTATTCGGTGTCGTAATAAACACATAGGCGCCATGGACGATTTCTTTGCTGGGAGCGATAGACATCGGAATGATGAAAACGAACAAATTACGATGGGTATACCTTTATGCAAGAGGCAGCTAACATGGCTGAGCTTTTAAAAATAAACAAATTGATTATTTTTCCGTTGTTGTTCTTCTTCACATGTAGTCGTAGTCTAGGTACGCTCAGATGTCACGAACGATAAATTGCGTTGCAATTTCATATGGATTGGCATTTTGAGCAAAATTTCGATGGAAAGACTAATTGGTTCGATGTTGTGGCATGAAAGACGGAATTGTTTTCCCCATTGGGAATGAAATGCAATTTGTGTTCTATCAATTGTCTGGATAAATTATAAAAAAAAAATTCAATGTACGAGATGTGGTTGAAAGGGACACGGCGACAATGAGGATTGCTGCTGCATGGGAGAATTCTAGTGAGAGGTGTCCTCGATGTGACGTGGCATTGATTTTAAAAAGAATAACCATGTGTATTATTTCAATGAGCAAATTGTCAGCTCACTTTCAATATCCTTTCAAAAAACTATGCCGATATAAATTTTGTAGCTTGGATCGCCTTTTGGAAGTCCTTTTCGAAGCAATCTGTTCTGTTTAATCAGTGAAATGAAATTGCCATCACAGAGCCATCACAGACTGCGATTTTGCTTCCTATATTTGCTGTAATTCTTATTCAAGGCACCATAAAAGTGAAGACTTTCCATGCGCGACCTTAAAGAGTTTTGCACTGTGCGTGGGCATGCTAGGAAGAAAGCGTTTTTCAAGATCACATAGAATAAAGCTGGTTATTTTCTTATTCCGGAAAAGCAACTCATCTTTCGTCAGTTCGACTTAAGCTATCAGTGATCAGTAAACTGACTAATCTTCTCACAATTATTCGTTTTAGCAAGTTTTATATTTAGGTAGAGACTAACAGTATTGTCGCGTCTCCCAAGGTTTTTTACGGGGGTTGAACAGAAGAACCCTCGTATGGTAGACCGGCTGAAAAAATTGGTAAGTTTTTCTATATATTCGCCTCAAGTTTGACAATTAGCAAACCTCTAAAGGAAATGTTTTGAATACAACGAAAATATAACGTATACACAGGCATTTGTGAAATTTAGTTAAATGCAACATTAAACACTCAAGCTTATACAAGATTTAGGAAATAACTTACAAGTGTTATGAGTGCAGCAAAATATATTTTAAGAGCTGCCAACGTATCTGAATCGATATTTTCTTAACACAACAAGGACTTCTGGTTTAAAGACATTTTTACCTGCTCTAATGAAAGAACAGACGAGGAATCAATAGGTTTCACAGTTCAATGAGCAATATATCGGGAACTTAATATGAAAACTATCACTTGATTAAGTTATCGCGTGATGCAAGACCTGCTCACATACTGTGGCAACAAGGAAAAACAACATAAGTCATTTTTAGTCACTTTTCAGGAGCGCAGTATTAAGGATAAAGTTTGCCTACAGATGTGGGAAGACGACGTTTTTTCCTGACCCATAACACAGCAACCGTAAGAGATATTTCAATGAAACAAATATGACATATAAAGCAGGATACAGTGCATCCGATAGTAACATTAACTCAATTTTGACATAAGTCGACTTATGCTGTTTTTCCTTGTTGCCACAGAATTATGTTTGAGCTACATTATTGAAATGAAAATGAGGAGTAGAGTAAATTCTCATTTTGTGGTTAGGTTTTTTATTTTTTAACATAATTTTCTCTATTTCTTAGAGCATTTGAGCTAAAGCTGGAATATTTGAGCCAAATTACCCAATCGGGTACTTCAGCACAAAGTTGGCCACAATTTTTGTTAAAATTAAAGACACAGTGAGCAATTTGTTAAGTGGATGCTTTTGAAAATGGGCAACTTTTACAAATTTTGAACGAAAAACTGCAATCGTACTCTATAGCCCTAACATAAAAAGACGCATGTTAGTTTCCTGTATTCAGTGCGCAGATGAAAATGTTTATGACAATCGAATTACATATATTGATTTAAGACGAGAACTATGTGAGAACGAAATTGTAAAAACAGCAGCACAATCCCAAGAGCAACTACGACAGAGCACTCTTTAGAACCATTGGTTTTAATAACATATAAATCCCTAGGAAACAAAAATGAAATAATGATGAAATAGGTAAAAAAAATTGCGCGATTTATAACGCGAAGCATACGTTTTACATAAATGTAACCGAGTACTAGAATAACTGAAAAAAATCGAGCTTAAAAACCATTAATTAGAATCATGTCTCATTTCATTGGGACCTAATTGAAATTTTGAAAATGCGGCATAATTTCATTATGAAAATGTATCCCAATTTTGGGAACTTATTTCATTTTTCTTTTGGATGTCCTGGGGTCTTTTTTCGCGGAGCCTATTAGCACATCAACATCCATAGAAGTTCCCACGCCTTCAAATATGGTAAGATGCTGCAACTACCTTGCAAGATGTCTCACGTTTAGAATGACTAAAATTCGACCAGTGGGAATCATCGTAGCCTGGCTTATACCTACCTACACAAAATATTTGAAAATAAATTACACAGAGCATTGCATCTCTGCATTATCTTACCAACAATAATCAAGCAAATATGTTGTGTTTAAGGCAGTGAAAGTCGTTCTTAACTATTTCTCTTCGCGTATTTATATATAGATAGCGCCACAACTCAATGTGCCTCTTTGGTACGACCACTCAGACTTAAATGAAAGCAACAAACAAGGTAGAACATTTTGTTCATTGGGTGCCAGTTTGACAGTTCAAAGAGCGAAAATTTACAAATTCTGAACAATTTTTCCCTGAACATGGGATACTATGGCCTGAATTATAACTTTGAGCTAAATTTGATCCGAAGTACAATCATCAATATTGTTTGTACTAAATCAAAAACAATTTTTAATAAGTAGAACAATTTTAGTTGTCAGCAATCCCTTGGATTTTTTTTTTATTATTTTTTGATTTACAAAACCTTTTCACTAAGCGATTTATTTTAAGTTTTTCCTCAGCGACTAACAATCCCCGTTGACATTTTAAATTGATGATCATTCCTCGGATCAGTAGGTACGTACAGGAAAAACTACAGCGCCACCTATCCGATTTAATTTAACTACTGTTTAACTTAAACTACTCTCTGAACAACGCCGTTATAATAAATACTTTCAAATTTTCAGCGAAGTCGGTCAAGTAGTTTTCGGAGAACACGCTTCCGAATATTCAGCCCTATCGAGGTATCCGTTCGGAACGGAATTTGTACGAAATCGGAGAAATTCCAGATATCCGTTTCGATCCGATACAACTTTCGGAAAAATTCTCAGATGACATATAGCGCACCTTGTCGCATTGCGTGGAACCGCGTTAAGCCACTTACTTTTGGCAGCCACACGCAAATTTTTCTCCGACAACTAATTGCTGCGGAATATTTTATATGCTTTATTTATTTTGTTCCGAAACGGATACTTCGATCGCAATTTGATTTCCAACCAGATTTGACTTTCGTATCCGATTTTTTTCCGAACGGATACCTCGATGGGGGTGATTGTCTTTTATTGACAAAGGTAAGGCGAAATGTGAAACGAATAAATAAAATATGGGAGAAAAAGACTGGAGAGAAAAGGTGTTGATGATCATAATAGCCAAAATGTCCGTCCACTTGAGCAGTAAAACTGCGGGACGTGATGGCCTACATTCGGAGCGGTTTAAAGCACCTGATGGAGATGACTTCGTTGAGAGCATACATCTCTTCTTTTTTTTTGTGAGGCGAGCTTATATCTGATGAATGGGACCTAAGCATTGTTTACCCGATCCGCAAGAAAGTAGAATACCTGAATTGCTAAAATTTCAAATTTCTCCTCAACATCGCGTACAAGGATCTTATCTGCCATACTTTGTGAACGCCTGAAACCTATTATTCTTACCTTGATCGGCTCCTATCAGTGCGGTTTCAGGCCACAAAAGTTCATATTCGATAAAATGTTCACACTTTGACAGATCTTGGAAAAAAACCAAGAAGTCAAAATCGATACTCACCACCTCTTTATCGATTTCTAGGCCGCATACGACTGTATTTATAGAGATGAGATATACAGCCAAGTCTTGCTTAAAAATCAGTGTCAAGCTTTTTCGTGACGATGGCGAACATTACCTTATCAAGGTCTTCAAGAGCCGGTGGAAAATTGAATGCACTTTGTTGGCGCTAGTCATAACGTTTAACATGTGTTTACGAGTACCATACCTACACTGATATTTCTTTTCCCTGGTTTTACCAATTTTTGATGCCGCACAATTTCTTTCATTAACCCCGAAAAACTGAAAGCAATCCTGGAGCAAAAAATACCAAGACAAAGAAATTACCGACATCTGCGAAAGTGCCACGAAAAATATTTAGAAAACTTGTTTGAAAATACAATACAATATCAACATGTTGACAACTTGGTTAATTGAATTAAAAATATAAGGAATCTCTCGTACATGAACGTGCCGATCCTATCCGAGAGTCCTTTTTTTTTTTTAAATTCTGATTCTCCATTGCGAAAGTTAGTTAACGCTATTAGAGTTTCTACCTTCCTAATGTAGCTGATGATGTTTTCAGCAGAGGATGCCTTTACTTCTTCTGGGCTTCTTCTGGGCTTATTATTTCCCTGAAGAAGAAGTTCCTTCTAATACCACAAAGGGCTGGGCAATCGCATAAGATGTGCTCAGTAGTTTCGTCTTCTTCAAGACATAGGCGGCACCCCGAAGAGTCGGCTACATGTATTTTGTTTAGGTGGTATCGTAAATCATGGTGCCCTGTTAGGTAGCCACATAGGTTTTTCATATCGTGCCTGTGCAGATTTAGAATCTTTTTGGCATTGTTTTTGAAAGGTTTAATAACTTTGTTGGCCTGTCTTAGGCCTGGGATGCTTTCCCAATGTGAAATACAGTTATTGTGTTCCCAGCTTTTAATAGCAAGATTTGTCGCGGTTTTAGAGATTGCACAGTAAGGTTCAGGTCCTGTGAAAGGTGTTTCCGAACCTGTTCTGGCCAATTCGTTGTCTTTTACGTTTCCTTCAATTCCCTCAAGGCCAGGAACCCACCATATTTTGGTTTTATTTCTGGCGCATAGTGTTTAGAGGGTATTGAAGCAGTGTAGGACTGATTTGGAGTCAATGTTTGGTGAGCTTAGGGCATTTATAGCTGCTTGACTATCCGTGAATGTATGGATGTATGCGCCTTTGATACCTGAGCTGTAGATGAGGGTCCGAGAGTCCTACACGAACTAAAAAAGTTCTATTTGCACTAAAAAATTTAAGTGAATGTAATGTTTTGATTTTTTCAGTGCATGAAGACTTTTCGAGCAGATCCGGCAAAATTTCAGAAACCACTAGCACCTATCAGATCCTAAAAAATTATAGAATATATTTTAGAATAGAATGCGATTGTGTTCCATATCTAGAAAATCGTAGAACACTCCTTATAAGACGATCAACATTGCACTCCTGTCGAATATTCTTGCCCTTGTAAAACAAACCTTCTACTAACAATAAGATATATCTGTTAAAAACATCTATTTTTTTGTATATATTTGAAGATATGTTTTTAGCTTAAAACCCCCGAATAAGTCTCCTCCTACCACTTTAGCGGTATAGCTTATTATGAGGTCATTCCAACCAGATTGCAGTCCCCGTTAGGGTTAAGTGGTTTATCCGATTTGCCACTGAAGTATTCTTAAGCCAACCACATCCATAAATCATGTCAATCCCAATGGCAATTTCATCCATCATAGCATTATCCTCCAAACTAACTATCTTTCAATCAATTTATTACATATCACTGTCTCTCACCTTGTTTAAAACAGCGGTCGCCAGCAGATCCTGATATTTCTTTGGTTCAAAGTATTGTCCTGCATTGCCATGGCAGTGGTTTCCATTCAATGTCAACGTGTCGAGATGTTCCGGATCTGCCGCTGCTGCTGTCGTTGCATCCGATTTCAGAAGGCCTGGCGGACGTACTGTTTCAGCAATTATACTTTCAATTAGCCGCCGTAACCTGACATGTGATATGCCCTGAAGTTCGTGCTCGTTCCCAAGTGGTATGTCTGCAAGAGAAAAGCGAAAATGTGTACGCTACTGTGAGTTAAGCTGCAAAAGGGTCAAACGCAGACTATTATGGTTATATCGCAGAACTTAATTCTCTAGGTCATTTGCGTATTACTTGTGACAGGCGGAGGGCTAACCATCCACTGTTAAGGAATTTTTAAATAAATCATTCATAAGTGGATTTGTTACATGCATGCTTGGGTGCTGGAGGTGCTTACCTAATTTAACTTTAATGATATAAACAATGTAGAAAATTGTTAATGCAATTGCGCCATAAACGCCGGTAATTATTGCAAAGGTACAGTCCATACCCAGTTAGTCGAACGGTGGATTGTGTTTTTTTTTTTCTTTTTTTCTTTTTAATAGTTATTGCAACGCGTTTGTTTGTTTATAGATTAGGCTTTGATTGCTTTATTTGTCTTTATTTTGTACTTGCTTGTAATACGTTTTGTTTGAGTTTGGTTATTGGAAATTAATTATCACGTCATGATTGCTTGTTTACTACTGTTGTTTGCTGAACAACGTCCGAGGAAGTTGTGTAATTGCTTGTAAAGTAAAGGAAAGAAGGGTCAATTTTCGATTGAAATTACGATGACGCCCGATTATAATTAGCGCGTTTAATGTAAGCTCCATTCGTTCCAAAAATGAACTCACACAAAATGAATGGTTGTGAGAAGCCAGGCCTAGGGTCCCTACGGACCTGTTGCGCCAACTATTCAATGAATTAATTAATTATTAATGTAAGCTCATTCTCGGATTTCGCTCAGGTTTGGAGTTGTAAAAGAAATCCCGCAAAAACGCTGCAGATATTAGTTTTATTGTCAAACGCTGTCATATTCATTTAAGGAAAGCATGTTTCTTACTCATATTAATCTTACAAACAGAAACATGATATTCCTAAACAATAACTTCGAAAATAAATAAAGTTATTCATATTTTTTCTTGTCAACATTTGTGTTACAGAAGTTCGTCAGTTCTCTAACGAAGCCTTTTCTATACCATAGAGCGGCTAGTTCGAAACAGTACTGTCACACATCGCATCTTTTGAAGGCCTAAACTGAGTAATATTGATAACAGCTCTCGGGGAAATAGTATTCAGTGCAAGGGTAATTAAGGCCACTTGCGAGTAAGAGTATACTCGTCTCAAATAAAAACTTTGCACTTCTTAGGATCTGTGACAAAGTCAAAATGGTCTTGCTCGTAGACTGATAAGACAAACGGTAGCATCGAAATTTTCGAAATCAATTTTGCATCTATTTCTTTTCGAATTTTTGAGAATAGCGAAAACCTCTATTTGTGTTTTTCTGCTTTTGCTGATTGAATAGTGTCGGGGATCGGGGTGTATTCGATCTCTCCCACACAGAGTTTCCACACTATGAAGAATGTTTTCGCCTTTTTTATAAGCACAAGCATTAAGTTTCCCCTAAATTCGAAAACAGTTTCCCTTATTTCCTCCAAAGTGAAATTTTCATTTAACTTTACATAAGAAAAGTAAAAAAATTCATAAATTAAGTGAAAAAAAATCAAACTCTTCAAAGTGTTCATTGGGCTGCTTTCTTTCATGTTCAGTATGAATAATTCATTCTGAGTAAACTTTGAAATTTGTTTATAATGAAAATACGTTTTGACTTTTAAACAACTTTTGATTTTTCCCCCCTCGTTTTCGCCTTTTTCATTATAAATCGCAAAGGCGTTTTTTCCCTCAATCTGGGATCACTGCCCCCATATTCAATATAAAGGTGTTATTTTGGTATTCAAAGAAAAATGCCGTTTTTTGAGATAAATGATCGGATGTTTATTTCATAATAAAGAGGAAGGTATGCCGTTAATGAGGAAAAACAACATCAGCCAAATGGCCAACCACGAGCACACATACAGGACCATTATCCTTTTCATGAAATTTTCGATAACCAAATCACAAAGTGGCTGCCCTGTGTCCTCGATAGCCTCACGAATTTTATCTTTGAGGTCTTGAATTAACGCTGGGCTGTTGGCGTAGACCTTATCTTTCACGTGGCCCCAAAGGAAGAAGTCGCAAGGTGTTAAATCACAAGATCTCGGTGGCCAATTGTGATCACCTCTTCGAGAGATAACACGGTCCGGAAACTTTTCCCGTAAAAGATCAATGCTTTCGTTGCTTGATGATCGGCCGGCTTGAGTTCTTGTGTTAACTGAACTTTATAAGCCTCAATACCTAATTCGTTATGCAAAATACGGTGTAATGACGTTTGTGGAATGCCCATTTCCAAAGAACGACGAGGAATGGATAAACATGGGTTCTCTTCAACACTTTGGGCTACAGCAGCAATATTTTCAGTTGTTCTTGAGCGACGTGCACGGGTTTTATTCTTCACATCACTAACTTGTCCCAACAGCTCGAATTTTTCCACCAATTTCTGTATTGCGGTCCGACAAGGTGCTTCACGACGACCAAAAAATGCTTTAGTTTTGTGAACTGTGACTGCAAGATTTTCACCATTTTTGTAGTGAATTTAATAATTTTAATGCGTTGTTGAAGCGTGTATCGTTCCATTTTTAGTAATGTAATCTATTTGTCAAATGTCAAAGAATAAAAGCTTCAAAAGTGACAGCTACCGAAATAGCAAAACAATAACAGTTTTATTTAAAAGAAAAAATGACAGACTTCCGGTAGCTTTCCTATAATTTTTTTATTTTATTAACGCTTTTCAAATGACTGTATGTAGGTCGTTTCAACTTGTTTGTCCGATTTGTAGCTGTATATTGTACACATCCCCCCAATAGACGTTACTGTCTTTGAACTAAAAACAAACGAGTAGTTCATTGCATTACATTTCATGTTATCAAGCCAAACGTGGCAAGCGAACTAGTTGACCCTAAAACTTACTGAAGGTTGCTCGCTGTCACTCTGACACATGCCTCACTGCATCATGTATTTTTGTTTGTGTTTCCGAAAATGTTGTATTTCATTTTACAATGAAACCAAACAATAAGAAAATAATAAATGCATCCGACTGCCGTCCAATAATGTGTTCACATGGCATCTACCGCCACATGTAAGCAACCACAATGTAGTAGAGTTCAGAAACGATGTTAAGAGTAACAACGATTGTGTTTCCCGCCACATTAAGATCATTCATGAAGCACACATGACATTGGGAGAAAATTAAGTAAAACTTAAGAAAACTGTTCAATAATCCCAATAGGAATATGCACCACACAAGCACTTTGGAATTTATAGAGCTTCAAAGGTGGATGGGAGTGTCGCTAGTGTGTGGCGAATATTGGGGTCAGATATGCACAAAGCTATTATATATGTGTGTGGAATTGAGATTACCAGTGCCTACAGTGATTATCAGTGGAGTCCCCAATTTGTTGCGCATGTGGGGCTTTCTCTGAAAATTTACGGCATTTATCTTTGGTGCAAAATGAGTTTCTATGTTCTAATCTTTTATAGAGTAAACAATTGTGAGTGTACTCTGTCTACACGGTAATTTAGCAATGGGCGTAATAATGAAAGCGAATGCTGTTATGAAAGGTGAGGTGGAAGAGAGGAAGGAATTAAGTTCCGATGAGTGTGCATTTGACATTGACAAGTCGCAGAGTCTAACTCATTTGAAACGCAATTTATACTTTTCTAAAAATGTCTCACACATAGGCCGATAGGCTGAGCTCAAGGTTCTTGGAACACAGCACAAGGTATTGCTGTGCTGGGTCCCTGGACATGAAGGCATCCAAGGCAATGAGAAAGCGGATGAACTAGCACGACTAGGCTCGGCTAAAGCACCAGAACAACTATACCCCTCTGTGTATATCCCGCTCTGCACACTTAAGCTTGAAGCAGGGAAAAAGGCCACAGATTCGGCGAACGCCAGATGGATACGTGCGCTAGCACAAGGAAACTATGGCCATCTTTCTGCAAAACCAGAACAGAGAGAATAATGCGGAACAACCGGAAATGTCTTTCTATGCTTGTGGGTATCCTGACGGGACACAACACACTCAGGGAAAAAATGTAAACTAAAATGTAATATGATCTATTTGATTTTACATTGAATACACTTTGATAAAGAATATTTATTTTCACGTTGAAACATATTTGATTTGACTACGCAATGTTATTTTAAATAAAGTCACCCTAGATTCAAAGTGGAACGTATTCACTTTTACATTGACCATGTCTTTTTAAATACTCTCAACGTACATTCAAAGTGTTGCATAGTCAATTAGAAGTCGTGTTTTAAAACGCCATCCACTTCAAAACGTTTCTTTTTTTTTTGTATGTCCAAATTCCACGGTACCAGTAGCTTCAAACTTGGATCAACGTTAATTTAAAGGGTTGGTTTTTAAGGGACAATCATTTAGAATCAGAGTAGAACATGTAGTGACGCGAAAGCCATTGTCTTTGTTATTCTCGTTTCTCTTTCAATCGTAAAAAGACAGGAAAAATCACTCTCGTCAACGAAAAAACATATTTTGAAGGGAACGCTTATTTCCAGAGCTAAAATGTGAGTTTTGTGTGACTTAATTTAATTCCTCACATGCATTCAAAATAAAATTAAGTGCATTGAAACCTACAAATGAAGTGTAAAGTTAAACATGTGTGGAAATAACTTGTTCAATACAATATTGTGAAATTTGATAGTGAAATAATTAGGTACTGCTTTATGTATAATAACTTGATATTCATGCATTAACTTCAGGAAAAGATTATGTGTAATTATTTAGGTACCTTCCGAAAAAAAACACATTTGGTTACATCTGTTCGATTAGAAATGAATCGATTGGATACGGAAAGCTAAATAAGTGCTGACATGATTGTAAATAAAAATTATTTCCATATTAGTTGACAAAGGATTGCACTTAATTTGATTACTCTTTGTTTGAAATAGTTTTTTTCTTATTAAAAAAGAATTTTATTTCAGCCTATGAGAAAACATTTAAAAGCCGTACATATTTAACAAACACCCAGAGAGCTGAATTTAGTGGAGAAAAACAGAGGTAAGAATTATTATTAACAAAATTAAAATTATAACCGGATTTTATATGAAATGCATTATAGTATCCAACTGAAGACGATTCGGATTTCCTCAACTCAAATGTCCTGAATTGGCAGAAAAAGAATTAATAATGGGAGCACGTATGTTAAAAATAATTTTATTATGTATCTTTAGTTTAATAAATGATATAATGTTATTGAAAATAACATTTTTAAAAAAATTATATTGTTGTATGGTTATTTTTATTAAAAAAATAATAAACGTGATATTTTCAAAGTCTAAAGGGGTTTTGTCTACGAAGCATCGTGGTAAGATTAAAGTTAAAAAATGCTAATTCAAAATTGGTCCACTTTGAATCAATATCGCTCGAAGTTAAATTAAAGCTTAAGCATAGTACTTTCAAAGTTGGATTTGTTTGAATACACAATTATGTACTTCAAAGTGTATTCGTAGTGGTTTTAAGGCCGAATACATTTGATTTTACCATGAATCATTGTCAAATTAAAGTTGAAGCATAGTATTTTCAAAGTTGAATGTATTTAAATCTACGATGCATTATGGTTGGATCGAAATTTATAAACGTTGTTTTAAAGATGGATGATTTTGATTTAAGAATGATTCCACATCAAATCAAGGTGAATGCGTGGTTAGATCAAAAATGCCACTTTGATTTAAAAAATTTCGTAGTCGAAGCTAAATCATTCCGAAAAATCTTTGAATCAAAGTGGTTTTCTTTGATTTTACGTTGTTTTTTCTCTGGGTGCACCCTGCGATACCACATGAGGAAAATGCGACTGACCGAAGAGGAGCTTTGCAGAGGCTGTGGTGACGAGGGAGTCATAGAGGATACAACCCACTTCCTATGTCACTGTCCAGGTCTCCAGCACTCCAGGCACAAGTTCCTTGGAAAATTCTTCTTCCACGATCTGAACGAGCTATCTAGCACGCCAACGGACAAAATCATGAACTTCATCAAATCCTCAAAATGGTTTGAATGCAATGACACAACGCACTGAATAGGTTACTACGGGTAAGGACAATCTCTTTCCCCCGAAGGGTATCACAATGGGTCAATTTTGACCTGAGTGTGGCGCGGAAAACTTTCCGCCAGCCCACCAACCTAACCTAACCTAGGCTGATACGCTGACAATGCTTGGAATATGGAATGGTTGGTCAAGAGCTATAAAGTTTTGAGTAGCAGTGGAAGATTCTATTTAGCCAGCATTGAGCCGGGGGTATCAGTAGCAAATGTGCCAAGATGCCATCTGATTGCCGCCCGCTGAGTTCTTTACCAGCAAGTACAAGCCATAAATTAATTCGACCACAGAAGGACAGAGAAAGAGAGAGAGAGCAACTCGAGCAATAGAAAATTTAGCACTCTATGGAGTACTTAAATCCCATAAAAGTGGTGGGGAAACAAAGAACATCAGCTTCTCCGGAGAAAGAGAACTATAAGAAGCATAGTAAGTGTTCTTTAGAGGAGTTACTCCAGCAATGTTTGGAAGTTATAACAAAAGGAAAAAATAATGTTTCAAGGTAACAAGAACGAACAGGGACTGGAAACCTATAAGTAAAGTAGCAGTCTGTGTTAGGAACATGAAGAACCACTTGAGTGGACTGTTAAATGATGAAGACGACACAAATTCCGCTGTCAGGCGAAATCATTCCTCATTGACGATAAAGCCAAGATTTCCGTCCACTCAGCCAATATGAAGCAATGGTTTAAGACTGGAAACAATTCCTCCAAGGCCTACGAAAATCAAACAAGTTGTGCAAAAATCGGACCAGTTTTTCAAAAGTCAGTTTATCTAAAGGTGTCCCAAAATCCACGCATGAGATTGATACTATTGACAGAACTCGATGAGCTTAGCTATCGGTCGTTCGATTGCGTTTATTTTGAGACAGAACAGAAGCCGGTAAAATGAGTTCAATTGCGTGTGAGGTTTATGCTGATATAAAAAAAGAAGGGACACACAACAATGGGCGAACTAAACACAACTTTAAAGTGGTTAGGGACTGTGTCTACTTCCATCTATACATTCTGAAAATGGCTTACCATCAGAAACCCAAGAGAGAAATTCACTTGCCCGTCATTATTTCTTCGGCGTAAGAAGACCATTGAATAGCGAAATCTTCAAGGAACCTATAAAACGTCATGGAGCTGGTCATAAGAGTCTAAGTCCGTCGTTCAAGATGGCTAGGCCATGCCGAACGAATCGACACCAAGGTATCAACCCGAAGAGTCTTCGATTCTAACCCAGAGAAAGATTGTTGAAATACCTTCGGTGGTGTACACAAGTAAAAGAGGAATTCAACGAAATGAGTTACCCAAAGACCACATTAACTGTGGAGGCGTATTGATCGATTCATCGGACTGTAGCTTCTAAGTACAAATATTTACATATTATGAATATTTTCCTGTGCGGCATTCTGAATAAAAATTCTGAGCTCAAAGGCAATTTCTGTTTTTTTTTCTTCAAGATTGACCTTGGAACACTTATTTCAATTCAACTTCGTGTGAAAAAAAACTGGCTTAAAAGCCGTTTCACAAGTTGCTGAATTTCCGGAATTCAGGGGTCAGATTCTGTTAGACGAAACGTTAATACGTTTCCGTGTGCACGAAGAAATTATTGTCGTTATTACTCGTTTCGCCTTACAGAACTGAACCCAGAATTCTGACTGATAGCGCGTGAACTATTTATGTTCATAATGGAGTAAGCATCGGCCATCGATAGGACATACCATTCAAAAGTATGAGTACAATGTACATCACTTCGCAAACGCGTTCACCACTCGAGTAGGACATTTATTTGGCTTGCCTTATGCCAGGGCCGTCTTAGGCCATGTAGCGGCACAGCTGTGGGCCCCTTTAAGAAGGGTCCGATCGGTCCAATTTTTAAGCACATCATCGATTGTGTGCAGCTGTATTTCACCAATGGCTTCACGAATCTTGGCGGGTATGTAAACAAGCAAAATTGCCGCAATCGATAATGTGCTTAAAAATTAGACCGATCGTGTAGGCTACTGCATGGCCAGCCGAGGCAGCAATTTGAATGAAATTATTTTCCATTATTAACCGGAAGGATTTTACTTTCAAATAAAAAAAGAAATTTGAGAAAATATTCAGTAGTTTTTTTTTATAGCATTTTCAAAAAAAAAAGAAGTTATTTGGCGGACCCTTTAGAATCGCAACATACAAAACAGTGCTTTTACCGCTGCTTGTCTGTTTAATTGTCGTAAGTTGAAGTTGGTGCATACTGAGCGTTTCCCTGCCGCACACAAAAAAATATATTCTTTATGTTACGAATTTCTCTCCTCTTCTAACCAGCTCTTTTGTTGGTTCAATGAAAAATGTTAAAAAAATATTCGTTGGTTCAACGAAAGCAAAGATGATACAAACTATATGGTCAACTGAAAGCAGAAACGGTACTGCCTGTCCTGCATTGGATTTCCTAAGGGCCATTTTATTCAATATCGTTCAACTTGCTGATAACTCCGAGGTTAGCCAACTTCGGAGTTGATTCGAAAGAGAGAGTTGAGCAGCAAGTTGAAAATTGCTTTTATTCACTACTTTAATTCTCAACTCCTCAGTTGAAATTCAAAAGTTGGCGTAAGGCGTACTTGCTGTTTCATAAATATCCCTGGGATATTCGTGACAGACGACACCAAATAAGTCAGTTCAACTTTGGATTTGAATTTCGGCCGTCACTTTCGTCATAGACAAAGCATACTTTATGATTTCCGTTTAAGGGAGTAGATATACAAATTTAAATTTCTTGGAGGGAATTTCGTTCTTGCGAAAATGTCATAAGCTGTTTGCAGAAATTCCCGAAAGATTGCCAATTTGCTTTGGGCACTCGTTTCAACAAAGAATTTACGCCAAATGAATTGTTAACTTGATCCAAGTACATAGCAGCGTAGCAACGATTAATAACTGGGTTATTGGTCGGAATTCACTTGATCTTTGAATAGGTCGTAATTCAAGCAATCTTATGAAGAAGAAAACAACGAAACTCAAAAAATGTATGCAATAAATTCCAACTCTTTCACCGTACACAATATCTTTTCCAGACGCCTGGCAACGAATTCATTATAAGATGAAGCACCATCATTGTCTTCCGCTTTGAAAGACGAAAATGAGAGATGAAGTCGCGGTCGTCTTATTTTTCGAGTCCAACACGGTGTAGCATCTTGTAGAGCCGTCTTTCACAGACCAAATTGCGCTCGTCTTCTTCGCTGCCCGAATCAGATTATGGCCAATCTTCAGCGACATAATTTGATCGATACATCGTTCAAGTTTTAAAAATTAATATTTGATTTTTGTCGCCACTTGATTTGAAGTTCGCACAGTCAAAAACAGAAATGACATTTGACGCAAGAAATCCAAGTTTACTCTACAACTTCAACTATTTCCGGGAGTTGAGAGAGCCCGAAGTTGATTAACTTTCGGTTTTCTCAACTTCAGTATATCCAAAGTGTGATTGAATAAAAGTAAGTTCTCAAGTTGAAAATAAAAATCCTCAAGTTGTTTTCAACTTCCAGTGAATAAAACGGGCCTAAGTAATCTTGCCTGTACTAAACATAGGAACGCCATTGCTGCAGCACGCATACTTAGAAAATCCTATGCAGGGACTTGATGCCAATCGGAATGCTATTTTTTTTTTGTGGGACTTCTAGTGGGGGCGACTGTGTTCGGCATTTTTGGTGCCCATTAAGCTATTTTATCAGACGGTTTGCGTATACGCGATATTTTGTGAATGAATTTATGTACATTGCACACAAACCTTCTGAACCACAAATTTGATAGCATCAAATGGGATACACAAACGATTGGTGTATCATTTGTGATAGCATATACAAATTGAGTTTATGTATAAACCCAAATCGTCTGATCGGGCACAAAAATTAATTTATTCATTTTCGTTTACATTTCTGTATCTCATATCATTTCTGGTTCCCAAAATTGGAACATATCGACCAATCATCATGAAAAAAGGTTAAATGAGATTTCCGCTACAAGAACTTGATAGGTATATTGCATCTTTCACTAGACTAGATGATGACGATCAAAATGTGAAATCGGAAAACATACCAGTTTTGACAGTTTACTTGAATATTAAAATGTCCTGCAACCTGCAGTTTGCAAAAGAACGGTAAATCTACAGTTGCGACCAACGTCGATGTAAAGCGTCTGTGATACCCATTAGTACGATGCTGTGCGTGCCCTTATAATTATAAAAAGCGTTACCCGCATTTAGTGGCGCCACCATCATGACGTGCTTGCCGTCGACACTCACCTTCAGGAAGTCGTCTATAAGCACTTCATATATTGCATCCAGCACTTCCGGAATAAGGGTAGAGATTGTGTTTTGTGGAATACCAAAAAGATAAATCAAGCTTCGTTCCCTTACGATAATGCATTCGAATACATTAATCAAACTTCGTTCCCTTACGCAAAAATTCTATAGAAGTGAACGAAGTTTGACTAATGTATTAGAATGTATTAGAATGCATTATCGTCAAGGAACAGACCTACTGTAGCGATCGGAAACTGTCGCGAGAGGCTAGAAAGCGCAGCGTACAACGACGTTACCAATTCAAGCAAATGATCGAACTGAGCGGCAGTCATTCGGACAAACTTCTGATAAAATTCGGCACAAAAGACGCCTGTCTCGCGGTGGCCTTGAAACTTAAAAAATTTGGCGGTATTTTAGTCTATTCAGAGGAACTTGTTTAGTAATCGATAATCCCCGATGTACCTTACTTAAAATTGTTAATCAAGCCAATCAAGCCAAGCCAATTTTTTCTCCAACAAGAAAAATACTTGCGTGGCAACTCGACGACGTTTTGTTGGCTTCGTCTTCCAATTACCAAATACCTTAATATAATCATGGTTTTTGTCAATATCTAGCTCTGATATCCATCTCATGCTTTTAATCAGAGAAATATGATCTAAAGCGGTTTTTTGCAATTTTCTTGTAACTTCAAGCTTTTATTGTATATGTTAAAGAAAACACACTTTTTTTTTCGTCGACTTTAATGCTAAAGAAAATTTAAAGAAAACTTTAACACAGCTTAGGGAAAAGTTCTTTTTTTTATGTTGTTAGGAAAGAGATATTTTTAGTTTTAGTATAGTTTTCAATCTGTAATTGGTACTTCAAATGCATACTTGCAAAATAAAGTAGGCAAATATTTATTTGTTAAATTTAAAAATGAATTCGATATTTTTTTCCGTCTATACTACCTACTGCTCTCAAATTAAACTATCTACGCATTTGGCTTTTTCTGGTAAATTAAATAATAAAAAAATCATACATTGCCCTTTATTTATGTGAAATACTCGGAATAGTATCACTTTTTGTGTTTCAAAAACACATAGAGTGCCCTTGTTTTTGTTAATTAATAATTTAGAGAGTAAAAATATCAGTGGACATTTCAAAATACGTTGTAATAAGATTTGCCAAAGAATATTTCTATAGAAAACGAACACTAACAATAAACAAACCAATTTGGATTCTTGCGTTGGATTGAAAAATCTGAAATCGAATCAAATTGCAGAATCCAATTAAATATCACATTATATTGTATTGTTTAATCATAATAGGTTGTTTTTTTTTTAAATATGACATTTGCATTTTTAATGTTCTTAAGTAACATCATTCAAGACTGTTCACTTAAGCCGCAGAATTTTCAATCGTATTTCCCTTTTGTACAAATATGGTGCTAAATGAACGAAGTTGAAAACATCCACCAAGCGTAATGGAAACTTATGCAATGTTTGGGAATATATTAAAACATTTACTTTTGCTCTAATCAAAACTTGCATTATTTTTGAAACAAACCCCAAAGGTAGCTGAATGAATTCTACTGTCAAAACATCATTCATATAAAGAAAATTAAAAAAAAAACCTGAAACGAGAATGGATGAACATTTTTTTTGCGCACAAGATGGATAGAGAATGAAAACTATCTAAAAAATCATACTCAAAACTTAAGTTCTGACCCTTTGTATCGGAAAACTTATAGAACTTCAGTTTTCTATGAAGGATAGTGCATGTAGAATTGTAGAGTCTAGATTCCTGACGTCAGTATCGAGTGTTTCTCAAGAACTTATTTATTAAAGAGTTTTTCAGTAATGACAACTGACAATTGCGTATGTAAATAAAACACTGAATAAGTATGATATCGGAATGAAATCTATTCCAGCTGTAGTTCTACACTTTCAATATTCAAGTATGTATGTATGAAGGTATGTAGTTCGTTCTTGTTCATATGAATACAGCGAGCACGATCGCCGCAAGATCTTTTCTTTGGGGACTATTTCCCATCACTGATAGACATAAATCGGCCTTAACGTTGGCAATTCTTCGTCCGGGTTTACTTCAAACTGTTTACTTCAAACTGTAGACTTATCGAAGAAGACACTTCAAATGATCAAGGCTTCAGTTTTTGAAATAGTTTACTCTTGGTGTAGGCCAAGATCTTTACGAAAAATTCGACACACTGTGGACTGAGATATTGCAAACTTCTGTGAACTGACTTGTTTCATTTTAAACTGAAGCACTGCGATATATTTTGTACTTCGACCTGTACATATATATTCAATAAAGAAAATATGTGAATTCACCATTCGCTATATCACGCACAGCCTGTCTGGTTGGACGATTATTATTTACGATCGAAAATTGGAGTAATCGCTCGTAAAACTTCGACCACTGAGTCCGAAAATCGTAACAATTTTAAATAATTTGCAAAAGTTGCTCGGTCGTGAACTTTACAACGATAAAAACGTAAGCTTTAACTGACGTTTGGACATTAACAGATAATAGAACAAATTTTAAGTGTACGTTCATATTCAAATAGAAAATTTGTATGTTCTTATTAAAAAAACCGATAACAACTTATTCTCTTTAGAAGTTCTAACAGCTAGGAAGGTATGTTGTATTGGAAAAAGTTTAAGGGTTTCAATAGTTCATTCTTTTAACAAATAGTTTCGAAGGCTGTGATAGCTTTCGATGTTGGCTCACTTGCTGCTTAGATACTAGAAAATCTGTAACTCGTATACTGCAGACCTTTGGAGGCTTTGCGATAGGTTTATTGCAACTTTATTCAGTGAGTCTCGTAGGTCACAGCTCTAACTTAGGTTGTTGCAGCCATACTTTCCTTAGAAGTGTAAATTAAATTCTAGACTAGAGAACTTTTGATTTAGGTACGAGTATAAGAGCCACGAAACTAACAGCTCGTACCACCGACAAAACAAAGCTCTCACATTTGTCACATTTGGCGTGAAGACGGAACTGCCCTCCGCGGGACTGTCAAAACCTTCGCACTGCACCTGATAATTAATTATTTTGCTGTGCCACAGTTTTTAATAAACCAAACTCAGTGACTTGTAACAGCTAATTGATTTATAACTCAATTATGTGTAACGAGGATAAGAAATCGGGTTCAAAAGATGTACCTTCGAATGTCGGGCTTAAAAAATTTACTTCTCCGTATGAAACGTCATTAAATTACGCAAATAACTCAGAAACTCAGAACAACACGATCATGCTAACTCACAGCGACGAGACCTTGACCCTGACAACAATACGAACTGTGGAAGCAACAGACTTAAACACACAACATGATTTTATCTTTCTTTCTCTCAAAAATAGAGATTAATACTTAAGAAACAGATAAAAAAAAAGTTAATTCCAGTCGTTATCCATTTATTTATTTTTTTATTCAAACACAAGTCTATACCATTACCGCATGATGAAAAATTGCTATATTTAAGTACAGTTGTTGAAACTATACTACACAATAGGCTGAGTGAAGCTGTTATTATATTTTTTTTTTCTCTGAAAAAGCTATTACCACGAATGATCTCTTGAACTCGATTCCTTAAGTGCCTTTTAAACGAGCACACAGTTTGCTGTTCCAGTCATTAATTCTATCTTAAGGCAGAGTCTTCTAGAAATCTTATTTCATAAGGGCCAATTAGTAAGGTGTTCCATTACTACATTTGAAATCAACTTAGAACCTAAGCACAGCTGCTTATTTCGTATCAATAGACAACCTTAGGGGGTGAATTGTCACCTTTTATCAGACGGCTCTATCAACCGGTTTTTAACCGTGATATTCTGATTAAAAGTTAGTAAATAATGATTTATTTACGAGCCCACAGAGATACCCCAAAAAGGTGTTTAGTCGTCTGCCCTAAATTCTCGGTCGATAAAAAAGCGCTCCGCCGTTTTCACTGCGTACGATGTAAAAGGTTATGTTCAAGGCCTTGACATTTCTTTGAAATGCAAGAATATTTGCATTAGTTACTCGCACATGTTGACAAGAACAAAAAAAAACTAAGACAAAACACTAAAACACTAGATTCAAATCAACCCACACTTGAGCACAAAATCACAGAGGCACTCGCACCTAGGCTTAGCTTGATAACTTTTTAGTAAAAATTCAAATCAATGTCAATTTTACACTGAAAACAAATTAATTAAGCGTATAGCACGCACCGAAATTCAAATTGAGTCAACTGAAGAGAAGAAGAAAATTGTTTTGTTACACGGACAGCGGCGGCGGAAGTTTGTCGAAGCGATAGCTAACAACGTGCGCGTATCTCTCGATGAACTAAGGTTCGGTAATCAGATGGAATATACACCTGAATAGATTTTTTTTCGCGTTCCGTCGAATTTTTGTTGTTGTTGCTGTGTTGAGTGGGTATATTTGTATTTTATCTGTATGAAGTAATAGATGTGCTAGTGGGTTTTAGATTAAAAGCAGCAAATACAGTAAAAGAAAACATTACTCATACGTGGAGTGCCTTATGAATTGATTTGTTTTTTGTTTCTTCTCCAGTTTTAATTGTTTTTGCCGATAGTTAACAATTATAGTAAGATAGCATGCAATAAAGATGATTAAATGCAATTTATTGAATAAAGGCAGTGGAGCCGAGTTGTCAAAAAGGGGGCTGGTTGGGAAATATATCAACTAATTTGTGCAACGTCTAGGAGACCAATTCGAACTTAAGTCCTTAAAGCCACAAGTTCAGTATTAGAAATAGTGATTTTATATCCAGCATAGCCGAAGCTGTAATTTATTTACTTTAAATAAAATGATAATAATAATAACATCCTGCAAATTCTGTTCCCAAATATATCTGATAATCCGAGTCAAAAATCTACATCTACGTTGGAATTATTTCGGAGCAATAGCAATAAAGAAGCAATGAGTAACCATGAACACCTATAGTTATAATTTGGGTGCCTTTTTTAAATGTGAACAAAGCATGCTCATATCCTGATTCACCTGCGTCTAATTATTTATTCTTCTACTAAATAATGTATAGTTAGCAAATTTAAAGTCTAGCGCAAGTTGATCACATAGTTGATCCGCTCATTTTATAGTAGACTTTGTATTGTTTAATATAGACTTGATCAACGCCATCAATTGTTGATCATGCTGTGTATAATTTTGGTAAACCAATCTTTAAATTGATCAACGATACGCAAAATTCGCTTTATAGAACAAGGAAAATTGATTATTTAAAAATCAACACAAACTTCTGCTTGTGAAACTTGATGCCAGTGAGAATCCAGAATTATCTGATAAATCTGGCTCGAAGGACCAATTTCACATGCGTAGTTGCTGGCTTATACTTATACCCGATTTGCCAACCAACCATCTCCAATGAGTGCGTGTGGCTTGGTTGGGATCCTCGTACTAGTTGAATTCAAAATTGTAATAAGTCTGACTTCGCGAAACTGATCACATGAAATGTTACTCAGACCACTATCTAGTTGTAGCTACAGTCAAGAAATTCTCGAGGAGGTCTCGTCAGGGCCGTCTTAGTCCATGCCCCAAACAAAATTTGTTTCTTTGAACTGTGAGAGCCAAAGCTGTTGGCGGTGAACCAGTATCTAGTTAGTAGTAATACAGACCGACAAAAAATTTTAGACGGTGGCGAAATGTGGAGAAAAAGACGAACACCTGTTACCTCCTCTTCGGTTATACTCTAGAGTCTAGAGAAACAACAGAGTAGAGTAAGTCCTTATCCAATTGGTATCAAATTGCTCAGGAAAGCGAACTTGAAACAACTTAATGGGCTTTACTAATAAACATTTTTAGTTTCGACTCAATATTTTAGTAGTTCACTGTTTCACATTTTCCATACAAATTTCGCAATTTAAAAGGATAAAGTTATTAGTACGCTACAATGTCATTATTTTTGAACTCAGCCAGAGCATCTTTCAATCTTGTTATTAAATGAAAGTCGAACGTGACATATGCGAGTTTTAACAACTTTTTTGGCAAGAAGTTTAGTGCAAAAACATTCAAAGCGTGTTTGCTTTGTATGATCAAAAATGGCACGAGAATCAAACCTTTTGTATTATAAAATGCCAAATGCAAAACACTTGTTCAAAGAAAATAAGTTCTAAGTTTCCCCGCCCCTACTGTGCCAACGATTCTCTAATGTTTACAAATTTGATGTTTATTGATAAAATTTAGGAAAAGGTATCTATGACATCAATTAGTGAAGCAAAAACAAAAAATTAATTTATCTACGTTTCTCACTAATTGAACGCGACGCGTCAGACAAACATGTACACCAATTGATAACCAATACAGTGTTCCCGAACAGACTAAGGGACGACATACGATTATAGTGTAATTTAATTTATTAAGTCCTCGGCTAGATTACAAGATATTTTGTCAACGAATACAGCATATGCGCTGCGTACAAATGGCTTCTTTTTTCCAACAATAACATAGCAGGTGTTGGCTTGAATGGAACCGCATTAGTATACAACAGACAAGCACATATAAAGACATCCCATTTTTGTTTTTTTTTTTTGTAATACTTTAGGGTGGTAATTGACCGTAGATAGGCAATATTTGAAATTTGTTTTTTGATAAAAATTCTATTTTCTAGAGTAAACGCGATAAGAGAGGTTGGGACTCATTTTCAACTATGACGTGGATAACTTAATGTATTTGTCATCGAGTTTCTGTCCTCTGAATCATTTTCTATAAAATAAATCCGACATTTTACTGCACATATGCAGAAGTTTGATGCCACTTATGGTAGCAAATGAAACCGTCATCTGGCGCCAGACGGGCACTTGTTTATATTAATATGGTCATGCAAAATTTTTCAGAAAATAAGTGCACTAGACTTAAAAGCAAACAAAGCTGAAGAATTCCATTCAGATAGGTAGAGCATTGGAAAAAGAATGCCAATCAATTGTTGAGAATGACATCAGCATAAATAATGGGCAAACTAAACAATTTCACAAAAGTCGATAACAACTATTGATCATTCAAAGAAAGTGGCTTGAACTTATCAGTTAACAACTAGCTCTGATCTATCGTGCGTTACATGGGTGCTAGTCAAGTTTTTTAAATGCATGATTTGTTGCGGCATGTAAACAAGGTAGGTAGACGGTGTAGGTATAGCTGTGCTATAAGTCGGAAGATATAGATGTAGACCGAAGAATATACATACAAAGGCCTTACTAATAATCATTAACACACTTTTATTAGCTTGACCTGTATGTATGTATCTATCTATGTATCGGAGTCTTTCAACGCAATTTTCACTCATTTCTAGACGTCTAATTGATTTGAAAATTTGCACACGTTTTAAAGGCCGATGAATATACAACAATTCAACTGTCCCTTCACCATGTGACCCCCTCTCCCAAGTAACTGTCCAACCACCCTGAGACCCCTTCTCCCAAGTGCGGTTTTGCGCAGCAGGGCCGTAGGCCGAGCTCCGCGTGGGAACAAAACTCTGAAGTGTCCCCTGCTTGACCCCCCACCATATAACCCCACTTCCCCCCACATGTGTGCTCTCCGATTGGGATAAAAATCGATATGTGGCCTCGGCAGAGTATGGTGATTGCGATTTTCGAAAAAAATGTTTGGGTTCCGTCATTGTAAAGGGTGATTTTTTAGCTGGTTTGGTTTTGGCAACACTGGTTTTGACAGCTGACGTGTGTTTAGTACCTTGTGTCACTGTCAAACAGCTTCAGTTTGGTTTGCAATTTAACCATGGATCGTCTTACAAATGAACAACGCTTGCAAATTATTGAATTTTACTATCAAAATTCGTGCTCGGTTCGAAATGTTCATCGCGCGCTGCTTCCATTTTATGATCGGCATTCTCGACCTTCTGAGCAGTCTATTCGGAAGATTGTGACCAAATTTCGCACCAAATTTACTTTGTTGGACATTAAACCACCAACACGTTTACGTACTGTGCGTAGTGAAGAAAATATTGCGGCCGTATCAGCTAGTGTGACAGAAGACCGCGAAATGTCGATTCGGCGCCGTTACCAGCAGTTAGGCCTTTGTTACAGCACTACGTGGAAAATTTTGCGGAAGGATTTGGGCGTAAAGCCTTTTAAGATACAGCTGGTGCAAGAACTAAAGCCAGCCGACCTACCACAACGCCGAATTTTTGGTGAATGGGCTCTTGGAAAGCTGGCCGAGGATCCGCTTTTTTATCGAAAAATTGTGTTCAGCGATGAGGCTCATTTTTGGTTGAATGGGTACGTAAATAAGCAAAATTGCCGCATTTGGAGTGAAGATCAGCCAGAAGCATTGCAACAGCTACCAATGCATCCCGAAAAAGCCACTGTTTGGTGCGGTTTATGGGCCGGCGGCATTATTGGGCCATGTTTCTTCAAAGATGATGCGAATCGCAGCGTTACTGTCAATGGTGAACGCTACCGAGCGATGATAACAAACTTTTTTTTGGCCCGAAATGGAAGTTCTTGACTTGCATGATATGTGGTTTCAACAAGACGGTGCCACATGCCACACAGCACGCGAAACAATGGCGCAATTGCGAGGCGAGTTTGGTGAACAGTTAATTTCACGTTTCGGGCCGGTCAATTGGCCGCCTAGATCGTGCGATTTGACACCATTAGATTATTTTTTGTGGGGGTATGCCAAGGCTAATGTGTATAGGGACAAGCCCGCTTCGATTGACGCACTAGAAGCCAACATCCATGCATTCATTCGTGAGATACCGGCCGATATGGGTGAAAGAGTATGCCAAAATTGGACTCAGCGGATGGGCTACCTGAGACGCAGCCGCGGTCAACATTTGCATGAAATTATCTTTAAACATTAAATTGCAAGGTTCAAACTATCCATTCAAATAAATATTTCATTCATTTTTTCGAATTTTTTGTGTTTTTTTTTTTAAAAAAGTTCTAAGCCTCTTAAAAAATCACCCTTTACATAAAATCCACCCAATGCAATATATTATATATTGGTGAGAAACGTGCCGAGGGTGGCTAAAATTATCACTTCGCTAGCGTCAACCTCAGGGACCCGGGCCAGCCCTGTTCTATGTATATAAGAGCATTATCCTTCTACCGGACCTCTGGGAGGTTAACCGTTTAATTGCCCATTACTCGTGGGAACAAAATTGAAAAATTAAACCACAACACAAAGAAGCAGGAGGTTGGAGATAAAAAGACAAAAATTAATAGAGAAACTTAAGACTGAAAATAAAAAAAATAAATTATAGCTTAGAAAACAAAACAAAAAAAACTTTAATAGCAAATTTAACAATAATGCAGAAAATAATTTTGAATTAATGATATTTTACACCCACGCTTTTTTTTTACAATGAAATGAATTTTATTTCTTATAACTTTATTTTTATTTTAGAATCATTGAAAATGATTGAAGTATATTGAGTTAGTAGACTTCGTATGGCTGTGGAATAAAATATCCTTAATTAAAAATTATTTGCTGCTTTTTAGTTATTTTAAAGTTTTTCGTTTTTAGTTTTTTTAAACTATATATTTTTATTTTAAACTTCAAACAAATTTTGTAGCGATTTTGTATGGAAAATGTCGCCACTGTAAGTTCGAAAAATTGAACCTAAATGATTATTAGTATCGCGGAAAGCATATAGCGCAAGTTGCGTATTAACTCTAATATATTATTTCAAAGGAGTTTTAGAACACTTGTTTTTGAACAGCGTGTTTCACGCGTCAAAATTGCAACTGTCGTATTAATTAATGTCGTTTGCCATCGCGATCTGCAAAAGTGATTCGAATCGAAAAAAAAATTATTTTTTAATGTCCAATACATATTGTATATTAGTACTTTAGGTAGTCATTATATTGTACAAAATAATAGATATATTTATATTCACTGAATAAAGAACACTCGACAGAACACGTAAGACGTAAGACAAGGAGTTTTACTTATAAGCAAATCGTCATCCAGTCGTATTTATCTGCTGTAGAAAAGTGCTACCCAAAACGCATCTTATGCTTTCGGCAACTTCGGCAACCAACAAACAATATTTTGGTTCATCCCGTAGAACCCACGTGAGGACACGTATACAATGCTGCTAAAACTTATTTAAAAGGTTATGCGCACAAATGGCAAGCTGACATAGAGAAGTTAAATTATACCCATTAAGGCCAACCTTTTTTAGAAAAATACGAAGGTCATTGCTACCATAGTCTCCCAAAACTTGGTAAATACCTACAGATACCTCCTTAGCTACAGAAATGACATGAGAAATTACAGTTTAAAAAAAATCTAAAAACATAGCCACGACATTTTGGGAACTAATAGCAATAGAAACAAAGATAGAAGATTAAAGAGTTATGGCAACTCTCCGTTATCGTTTACAATAGCCTTGATTTGTGGATGACATCCAAGATTATGAGTAAGCTTGCTAAGTTATTCCTATGGAAACTATGTAAGTCCTTACTTCAACATTCGTTCATCGTTTGTCCTAAATTGTTTATTCAAAATCAATTTGTACTTACTTCAGCTTCGCATTCCTATTTTGCCTCTGTAAGCTCTCAAAATTAACTAACATACACATTTGCACATTACTTCTTTATGCATTCGTAGATATTCGCATTTAGTTCTCTCGCATTGGCTTTGGTCAACTATTGCGTACGAAATATTTCGGATTACTGTTTCTCAATCAATTTAAAAGAAAGCATAACAAAAGGCAATTAATCCATCAATTGGTTATTTAAGGGTGTGTGTATTGCAATTCATATAATGTGTTGTTTTTTTTTTTTTTTTTCATAAAAGTGACTAACATCCAATTTTTTACTTCTTCTTCGATTCATTTTGACAAACTTGTCTCAACCAGGGTAATTCAACTAAAAAGAGAAAGGTTCGCTCTAACATCTTCTGTTCGTATACTTCTGGAAAGATAAATTCTATCAGCTTTATGTGATCCTTGGGCATAGGTTGAAAAGTAAAAGCAGAAGACCAAAACATATAAGTATATGTTTTTTAGAAGTGGATTAAATTATGTGTATTTTAGAATGTTCAATTGTTAAGTTATTTATTTTATTTGATAAATCAGTACTTTATAATTAAACCTAAAGAAAAAACACTTAAATGGAACGCGTCTTTTAGTACAAGATTACTTTTTTGCTCGCGCAGCAAGTTAGGGCACGTTCGCATTATCATTTTGTTAGTTGAATTCTCGTTTTCTGTTTTCGTCATTGTTCTTAAAATTTGAATGGAATACATAATGAACAACTTTTAAAATAGAGACAATTTTTATGCCAAACACAGAACTGTGAATTATTACAATGAACGGATGGTCACCATTATGTATTGGTATGTTTGATTGCACTATTTTAACCAGATTCTCTCAGTTTCAACCCCCATCAAATTACATCTTAAAGACTTTTTTTTACTTCGCCAGCTCTCGCAAACATGAGACACATAATGCGACGAGAGTATAAAAAGCTTTCTAAACCATGTGGATTGGGCTCTGCATAAAATATTGGATTCCTTAGGTTTTTTTTTTTTTTTTTCCAAGAAAAAACTGGTTTAGAAGACATTGTTAATTATTTATTGTAGGTTTTAAATAGGTACACAATATTAGGTATCATCTCAGTGCAGCATGCATAATTTCAAGTGAGATTATTAAAAGTATATAGAAAACCAAACAAATACACTCAGAAAATACGGAGAAAAACTCACCTCCAAACGTTGGAAATAAATAATGTTCCAAGACAAGGAAATGTCGACTTAGAGATTCGTGAAATCTCTTGAATAACCTGAGGTCTGCAATTTTGAATAGAAGAGTTTTATTGCTGAACGTAAACAAAAATTAAAGCAAATTGGAATGGTTATAAAATATAAGAACAAACAAATATTATTATACTGAAGAGCTCTAATTTTTTTTTGTATATGAAAGCAACTTTAACAATTCCAAATTATAGCGCGGTGGCAAGAGATATAAATGAATCAGTTACTGGTAAGAATTATAGTCTGATTTAAGGAAAAACTAAAGTGCAATGAAACTGACGCTTGCACTCGATTTGAGGAATGCTATTGGAGCTCCGTTTTAATATAGCTTAGCCGGACTCAAATAAGTTTAAGTCCGCGAGTTTCAATGATTTAAGCTGATTTTTTTTTTGGTATAAAACTTTTCCGCCAACGTAAAACCTGGTAACCTAGGTTTTACGAATGAGCACCAAAATAACAAGCTGCAATTAATTCAACAACAAGAGAATGTTCAAATCGAAGGTTAAAATTCGAATCCAGTTCAATGCTGCTGCTGAGTAAAGCAAACAAAAGTTGACTTTTTGAAAAAAATGTGCTGGGAATTATAAGCAAAAACTAAAATCCATAACAATACTCCTCAAGTTAAAGCGTGCCACTCGTGGAGAGTCAAAAAACTACCAACAGCATTCAATCTCTATTATATTGCGTATATTCAAAAATCTAGTTATCTACAGTCGACCAGATTGGTCTGGACCAGAGATGGCAGAGTAGTTTACCTGAGGTTATCCATTCAATTAACTACGCGTAGTAAATCGAGTAAAGAACCTTCATTTACTACCTACATTTTTTGTTACATGTTCTATGTACTCAGAAAAAGTTAAATTTCAATAAAAAACAAAGCGAAACAGATTTGGAATTTTTCTGTCAGTTGGACGGTTGGATCTGACAAGGTAAACTACATTTTGACAGTTAGCGCTACGTTTATTACATTTTGTTACTACTTAACTAAATACCTCAGTTACGTGGCAGACGTAACAAATGTAGTAATTAAAAAAAAAATACATTTCTGCCGTCTCTGGTCTGGACAAGTGTTCCATAAACATCGATAGTTTCATTTTCCGATAGTATCGATGTTTAAAAATATCGGGTTTACAAATTTTATGTTTTCAAAATTTGTTTTGGCAGAAAACAGGTCTTAAGAGATGTTGTGGTGGGGTTTAAATATTAGTTATCTACATCGGCAGCAAAATCTCTGAACTTTTCATGCTCACCCTTACGAAAAGCCTCCATGTCTGTCGGCATCATCCGAACGTAAAGGTGGTCTACGGGCTTCTTCCATTTGCATATTTTTGTTTTTAATGTTCTGTTAAATTTTAAGTACGTATGTAACTTGTAACTTCATTGATCGGTAACGTCACTTTAACTACGTTAGCTCCATAAGCGAAATGTCAACTTAGCACTCAGTCAAGAGTCAAATGACCATTAACGCCCAATAAAAACTGAAGGACATCAAATCAGTCAGCCGTCAAACTTAGTTAACTAGAACGGCCCTTTCACATGTCTTTCTTTCTCAACTCAGTTTATCTTCGAGCCAGGTACAGGCAAATGAAAAACTTGCAAAAAAAAACACAAAACCTGACGCTTAATAAAATGTACCAAGTTTTAAAGATTAAATGATTCTGAAACTATTCCACTTTAATCCTCTAGGATAAAGTAGAAATGGAAACTTTTGTTCAAAAAGTTTCAAAGATTCCTAATCTCAAAATAAAAGACCGACTAGCCTTGAATTTTTAAGTGTCGACGCCATTTAAAATCAGCTATTTTTAAAAACTTATAAAAATTAATTTTCTTTCAAATAAAGTAAAATAAATATATGAACTGCAAAAAAAAGTATCTTAAAGCGGCAACATTTATGAGCGCTACAGATGTCATAAAAGAGAAAAGATATTTTAATTTTTGTTGTGCTAAAGTGTTCTACAAGGTTTTTTTTTTATGGTAGATGCCACGCTTCTGGTGAAAATTTGGTTGAATTTCGGTGAGAGGATACTTTATGATATTAAGGGGACGGTCAAATGATAGACGAAAGAAATAGGACACCAGGAAAAATAAGCAACAGGCGTTATGCTAAATTACCACTCTCGTGGTACATGCTACGGATTTTTCTCTTCTTCGTTGTTAGCAGTAATTTTGCCGCAGATAATTTCTTCCACACATCGCATTCCATTGTGCCCCCAGCAACCACAACTGACAGTATCACAAAGTACCCATGTACTTCTAAAGCTTCACCATCAAAGAGTTCGAATCGGGGTTTGCGGCGACGCCACTGTACCATCAGTTGCGCTCAAAACATTGTACCAACTATTATGTCTAAGCTCTGTTTCAAAGCGAGAACAATTCCGCCCAAAAGTATGCAACACTAATTTCACAACATTCACACTTGCTAACATGACGTCTGTACTTACAGTTCTCACTTCTGGATAGCTGCCCCACAGATGTACTATCTAACGATCCGCCGAGCATTTCCGCCAAAACCTCTTCGATGTACTCGCGTATCTGTTGCTTTTGGTTGACATTTATGGTTGATGGTGCTTCGCTTACGCTCTCGAAATCTGAAATAAATGTAAACCGCCATCAGTTTCCGTAATAAAACTGCCGTCATAACTCACTACATAAAAACGCCGAATCGTTGGGATCACACAGCGGAATGTACAATTCACTTCTGGCACGCATTGGATACGCATACGCTGGTGTGGCTCTCTTCACCGAATATTGCTCCTCGACCCATGTGGACGTTTTGCCATAGGGGTCTGCCTTTGCGCTGCACAGTCGGCATATCCATTCACCGTCTTTGGGGACCAGTTCGGAGCATTTTTCGCCACCGCGGCATACAAATTTGGCACATGAGCAACATGCTATGCATCTGAAATGGAGAAATGTCATAAATTAGATAATTTTTCTCGTACGCACATTATAGGTATACTTACGTTTTTGAGTCTTCTGGATCGATTGGGGCGAAGCAGACATTGCAGAACTCTTCTTCGCGCTTCTTATTGACTGTGTTGCGTTCAGCGATGCGGCTGTAAGGAAGCAAAGCAAAGAAGGAGGCTATTAAGAATCGATTTTGCTTTTGCATGGCTATAGATAGATTTGGGCAAGTTCGCTGCACTTGCAATGGTGTTTTTTACTGCCTAAAGTCAAGTTCAATGGCGAAGATTTATGGCTGAAGCATTTTAACGTCTTCGCTTACAAATTTGAGGCACATAGCACTAATCAGATTGGGAGCTTAGTTGACTTGTTGATTGTTTTTGTTTAAAAGTTGAAGGTGGAGAGACTGTCCTTTTCAATACACATTTTATAACGCATATTCACCGATAGGCGACAACTTGGGTGATTTTAAATTTAAACGGCCGTACTTATAATTATTCTTAGCTTTGACCTACAATATATCGTAGGTCACAATAGATAACGAAAATTCTCGACTACATGAAATTTCACCTTGAAACTGAAGCAGTCTATATAAATTAAGACAACAGAGGAACTCAATAGGTTGATCTTTTTTCGGGTTGACATCTGACATTCTAAAATTCTTCTCCAGAAAATGGCTCTAATAGATTTTGTCACACACATTTAATATGTGAGTGTGAGACAAGGGCAACAGAATTTGGGAGTGCACTTAGAATGGATTTTTGGAACTTTACTCGGAAACGGTTTAATTCACAATTTTATATGAAATAAAAGGCTATTATAAAAACTTTAAAGAGTTTACGAAAAAGAACGAAATAGCACAAAATGCGATCATTTTATGTTACCTAATTTGATAAATTTCTTAAAATTTCTCAAAAAGTAAACAATTTTGAATAATTTGATCTTTTAATTTAGTTTTATATTTTAGAAAATTTTTAAAAACATGTGTTTTTTTTGGAGAGATTGCGTTGTTATTTTATATTTTCTGGTTTATTAAAAGTCATACATTTTTGTTTAAACTGCCTTAACGAGTGGAGATGGAGCACCGCTTCCGAGCAATGATCGCTTATCGATAAAAGCATTTTTTCTGTCGACAATACGGAGCTAAAAAATAATTATTGCCAACATTTAAATTGTAGTTATTAAATAATTTATGTTTTTGTTTGGTTGTTTATTTTTAGCGATCAAATTTCAGTAACTCATTAAAAAAAACCCAAACAAATTGTAGCAAGCATTTGTTACATTTAACTGACAGGCCTTTCATTTGTCCCATAGTTTTTCTGTTTTTCTTTTATTTTAGTAGCCATTGTAAAATAGCAAGTTTGTTTGCTACGAAATAAGACTGCTCAAAAATGTAAATAACTAACTATAATATTGAATGATACCATCCAGTGATGTCAGAATTCGGGGTTTGAATTGCCCACGACGATTATTAAAAGTACTCTTTTTGCTCACGCCATTCCCCACGAAAATATACACACACAAATAATTAAACTACATATCAAAACGCACAAAAATTAACAAGAAAACAGTAATTGAATTCGAATGCTATTCAGCAAATTCTGTATTTGAAATGTCCTCTTTTTTGTTCTGAGAGATATAAAAATGCACCTTCTTCGCCCATTTAGCTTATTAACCCACGATCTGGAATCACTGTACAGCTGATTTAAATTAAACCAACAAAGTGGTGCCAATGTCCATTAAAGAATGTAATTGGAAACACGAGTAAAAGAAAAAAAAAAAAAAAAAACGGCTGTACTGTTCACGACACTTAAAAGGGTAATAGTTCTGTTACATAATGAATTAAAGATGAAACCGCCGATACTTATACACCAACTAAATACTTATACAATATTACTGTCAAATTTCAACTCAACCAGGCAGAATGACAAACAAAAATAAAAGTTGCTGTTAAACATATGCAACCGTATTTTTTATTCCCTTACGACGAATTCATGATTTTGTTTAGTTAAACATCGCGTAAAGATTCACTCATCCTCTACGTGCCTTTCCTGAAAATGGTTGTTAATAAGGTTCTGGATGGGTCAAAATTCTTTTTACAAAAATCTGCAAAGACAATCCTCTCACGTATTTAAACATAAAGTGTGGAGAATCTTTTTCTGTAGCCTTCTATAGTTCATTAATATATTGGAAGTTTCAAATGTGAATTAATTTGCTTATTCTGGATTTTATTCTTGTAATTAATTTACCTGCAATACATTATTAAAACCTGAAATAGGTACATAATATTATATTATAAAAAAACAATTTTTTTGTTTATGTATATTGTTCTTTTTTTTTTAAAATCAGAACTAGCAGAATTTTATTGCTTTAAATTTGAAAAGCAGAATTTTGTAAAGCAGAAATTTTTGTGTGAGTAGACAGAATTTTGAATGCAGAATTTCGACCGGATCCCTATTAATAAACATTTTTACGTGGTAACTTTACTCAACGAAAATTCTGTCTAAAAAGGTAAGAATTTCGATAAACTATTACAGAAAACACTGAAATCTATTACTTTTTGCTCTGAAACCGACATCAGCTGTGATTAGCTGCGTAAGCCAAATTATTTTACAAAACCCAAAGACTGGCATAATTCCCAAGTGCCTTCAGAGGGACTGCTGAAATCATGTATCTATGTGTCTTCCTGTTCCTTTATTATTATTTCTCGTCCAATTCCAGCGACCACCACCAAATCTAATGCCTGGCCATAGGTAGACATATATTATTCACAACCATCCTAAAACATTCCCTACAAACAACAAAACTGAAACAGACGAAATGATTATGTCACAAATAATTGATTTAATATGTTTTTATTTATTAAATATAATTTATATTTTATGGTAGCATTTGCAAACGCAATTCGTTTGGCGTTTGGTAACTTTGCTAAGGTTCGAAAAATCTTTATAAATTACATTTTCCTACGTAAGGCCATTTAAGAGGGAACGTGAATATAAGCAGACTATATGCTGGGCCTAAAAATAAGGCTGATATTGTTTTATTTAATTTCTAATTATATTGAAAGAATAGATGTGTGATCTGACCATAGGTCGTTTTGAAAACGATGTTTGAATTTCTATTGCAGTTGGTTAGTTTGCCTGAAGGAGAGCGGACCGGCGAGAAAGGAACTTTGTCGATGTATGTCTCCTTGGAAGAGGCTGTGGTCCATACGGCCCTGACTGTAATTCTAAAGAAAGCGTTCCTAAAATTTTCTAGCATGATTTAGATATGAGTCTAAGACCCAGTGGCGGTGTATTTTCGAAATAGCTGTACACTTTTCCATTGACCTACTAAGTTTTAGAAGCCAAGTGGCCATTTATTAATTCTTTTTTTGGTATGAAATAATTTTATTTCGAAGACATGATCTGCCACACATTTAGTAGAATACCCTGCGATTATTTGATTTGCACACACAATTCCTACACAATAGTGGCATTGTCCGTGTTCCTCATAGTTCACAGTTCAGCTACTGGGCTCATCCTGTGTAAAATGTATAAAACTACTTAGCATTCCATATCCAATTTCGTCGACACCTTAGACCAGTGTTTCCAGACTTTGAAGACTATTTTCCCTTTTTTTATCAGCAAATTCGAAAAAAAAATTCCCTTTTCTCCCCTAAGTAAAACGTTACACTTGTTTTCATATGAAAAAATTAAATAATGTAAACGTTTTTATTAACTGACTTACAATAAACATACATATTAAACAATAAACTCCTTTTCCATTAGACATAACATCAAAACGAGTGCCTGCATTCAGATACACACGAATTCTTTCATAGACGTTTGATGGGCTATTTTCTTGCATGTTCAATAAGACCAATTCATTCTTTGAAATGTTTTGCCATGAAAATATGTTTAGTTTTATTTTAAAACAATTTACGTTGCACGACGAATTTTGATTAAATCCCCTTTTTTAAGCTTCTCCCTCGTCTTCATCTTTTTCATTCAAAAAGCGTCGCTTTTCCCCCTTATCTAGGATCATTGCCTTAGACGTAAGTCTAATAAAGCAATTCAAGCTGTCACTTTCGTTTTTTTTCATACCCAATATCTGCCAGTCTTACATATGACTCGTTTCGAAAAGTAATTACCGAAACAAAACGCGTTCGCAATCTATCAAAGTGCAGGCAACCTTTTCTATTGTGATATACCATCACCTTTTATCAAACACGGTCAGTGCATAGTTAAGCAATTCAAGCTGCCCATCTAACATAACCTAATCAAGCCCATACAACTTTACACCAAACTCAGTTTAGCTGCCGAAAATGCAATCATCACGTACCGTATGCGATGGGTTATGTGTGTCGAAACATTACCCAACTCACTGCGAGTGTACACACACGAACCGGCAATGTTTCTGCAACTCTCCCCTTCGGCAAACCTTAGTATCGCGCAAATTGAATAATAAAAAACAATTTCACTTAGCAAAAGTGTATTTAGTAAACAAAACGCTCTGTGCGCTCTGCATGCTCCTATCTACTCTACTCCACTCCATATCCATATCCATACTCATGGCGTCTTCTCGGTCTGCAGAAGATACCTACATTCAATTACTACCTCCACCATGCCTATACAAAATTGCTTATCGTCGCAACTAATTGAACCAGAAATGAGAATTAAATAAAAGCTAACTTTGTAGAAACTATAAACAAAGTTACTAGTAAAACACCAGCATCATCAACATAGATCGTGGCGCAGCGGCAGCCCATTTCTTGTGAGTGCTCGTATTTTTGTATCTTTTTTTCTTGGCAGACTTACGCAAGCAGTTTTCCATTTTCAGGAAATTAAGCGGTTGCTACAGTAGAACTGGTACCACCGTCCATGTGTGGAAAAAGTTTACCCCCTTCTAATGCATTTTAATCAGATGGGGCTTTTTTTCTCTCTTCGTTCATGGTTGGCGCGGGTTCGTTGAAACCGCAAAAGTTAAAAGCCTGACGGGATGATATCCGGCGGTGACCATAGAGCTTGTAAATTGAAATTGGAGTTGATTTTCAGTGCCAGTAATTGGATGAACTATTTTTTAAACAATTTTTTCGCTTGTTTTTATTGGGATCTAAAATATAACGTATAACAAAAATAAGTTCAAGCTTAATGCTATAGTTTTATTATAAGGGAACAATCACAATAACGCATAATACGGCCGGAAAGGCTCTTAATTTTGGGGGATATGACAATATGTACAAGTGCGCTTATTCGTAGTGATGAGTTAGTGTGATGAAGGTTTTGATGGGGAGACGTCGTGCTGCGAGGTAGGTTATTGGAATGAAAAGCTGACGACTTCATATTTGAATCATACTCCTTTGTTAATGTTGAACATTTTCGATGAGCTCGAGCGAAGTCCATTATATTTATTTGTTTAACCGTCGATACCTGATAGTTGTGCCTGGCAAAGCTAATGTGTCTTCTAATATATTGGAAGACACATCGGACCTCTTCTGTGAAAAATAAACAGGAGGTGGGTAGTTGGAGCATCAGCTGAGGAGCGCATCATTTCATTGGATATTAAATATACAAACTAATATCTCCGATTCGGTTAAGTTCCACTGAAGATGTAGGAAGTTTTACAGCTAGTGAGAAAGTGACACCACAGCAGGGTATTTTTTTTACATCGTCTTGCCACCTTTTAGATTGTATAACGGAACGGAGCCTTAAATATTAGTAGGTATGTAGTTTGGATTCATTCGGTCAGTTTGATTTCGACTTGAATACTTGTACAAAGGGAACTTCAGTAAATAAAATACTGGACATGTAAGAAAGCTCTGCTCAAATTTGACCCTGAAGACAAACTGTTAATGGGTTCTATTTGCCTAGGTTTTGAAGTATATTTCGAAAGCACACTCTGATCCACTTCCTTTTTGGACTCGTTTAATTTTTTCTTCCTTCGTTAACAAGATCTAGGCTCTTCGTCTGGGAGCCCCGATAAAATCCGCTAAGCCGTTATGAAAAACCGAAGTTGCAAAAGCTTCCTGTGATGTTTGCATTAATTAATTATAGTTGACCTGTTAATGAAAGAAGTCCATGAATGTCCGCTCTCCGGATATCCTTTAAAAGTTGAGTGAAACGTATGTGAATTTGACTTGGAGCATGGCTGTAGCTAGATCTTTGGCCGTTTCGTCTGGAAAGGAGTTATAAAATTAAAAACAGATTGATTGACACATATGTATAGCGTACCTATAGAAACGTGCTGATGACGACTTCTCATAGGTTTTTGAAGCCGTACCATCGTATAGACAGCTTCGAAAAAGTTCAGCAAACTTCAGGGCAGACAATTCGATCACAGGTGCGAAAGATTGAACTGGAATTTGTAATTTTAAGCTTTTCTGAAGTCGAGTTCTATCCTTTCTTGAAGTCGAATGTCAAAATCCTAGTGCCGAACTTCGAAAGAGGGGTTGGTGCTTCTTATGCCGCAGTTGATTTAAAATTAGAATGTATGCAAAATTATGTCAAGATTTTCCGCAGCCTTCGCAAATTCGTTTTCTTTGCCATTTTTTTTTTTTTTTTTGAAGACACCAGCGAAGCCAATTTTTTGTATTTTGCTTGCTTTATGGGAATGTTAGACGATTTTGTATTGTCAGTCCGAAATTACGACAGATTTTGCTGATGAGATCAAGATTCAATAGAGATTCACCTATAAACTCATCCCGGAGCTCCAAAATGTCAGACTTTAACTCCAGAGGCTATCACAGATCACAGATCACTATTTTATTTTGAAGGCAAGATCCAAATTAAACAGTGATGGCGTGTTTGTAAAACGCTGCATATCAAGCCTCCTCTTTGGTCCAAACTACTTAGAAGTGATTTCAGGAATATTTCAAACTGTAGCAGATCTGGCTCTGACTTTGATGATCGTTTTCCAATTTCGTTCATAAATGTAGTAGAAAACCATTTAAGGGCAACCCTCGTCCCTTCACACTCTTAAGATTAAAGATGCAAGGCAAAATAACGAAGACTACGTATGTTGCACGACGATCACGACGATTAATGACATGATGATCACTTTTAGACTTGTCCATGAATTTAGCAAAATATATATAAATTCCATTATCTTATCAAGTCCCATCCATCAACTTTCAGCTTTGGAATGCGAGGTCGTTTATCAGTTTAAGGTTTCCTGTTGATCAGTTTTAAGTTTGCTCCAAGATAAAGTACGAAAGTATATGTATATTCCAGCCGCACAACGTTTATATGTATCAAACACCAACCGCACAGTGTGTAAACTCAATTCGACGAACTTTCTTTTGATCACCTTCATATGGATAGATTTGAAGAGTTGCCAATTCCGGGCAGACTGCACAATGTCTTGAACAAGTCTAGATTATGGTTGGTGATCAGTTTTAAGGATCCTCATAATCACTATTAAGCTTCTCCTTTGCTTTAAATAAAAGAAGGGGTTGTAAATATTGCACGGCAAGTAGAAATTGTAACCTCGAACTATCTTCCAAAGATTCTGTTTGGCGATCACTTTACATTTTTCCGATGATCGTATACTCTGCAGCACTTTCGAAGCACTCTAAAAATCAATTCAAAATGTATCTCTATGCTGTCGATGTGGACGATCACTTCTAAATTTTTGTTAACCATCTGTCGTTCTCAATGCACTTCTACACCTTCGATTGTCGTGGTTGCCAGCACTCAAAAGGCATGACCATAGGTCATGGTTCCAGATGAAATGTTAAACAAGAACTCGATGATCATGTTTTTAACTTAGGCAAATTAATTATATATCTATTCCGGAAGAGTTCTGTTTCATAAGGCCGGATTAATAAATTACTATTGTTATGCGAGCACTCAAAAATCGTTGGAAAAACAAGAAAAACGAAATATCCACGTTCTGCTTTCAAACGCAAGACACTGCTTCTTAGATGAACCCCGACAATCACTTTAAAATGTTCACAAATGAAAAGATCATACGATCATTAGAGAAATGCAAATTTCATCAGGTATTATCGTGTTACAGTATTAATTTCGTCCTCTTCTTCTGTCTACAGCGCGATATAGCACGATCAGCTGAATTCGAAAGCACATGATCGAACGAAACTCATTCAACTTAGCAAAGATCAATCAAACTCTCAGTGATCACTTATAAAATCGAGTTTTATGTTACATAACATCACTAAAACCGGCAAACAAAAGCTAATTTCACCTTGCACAGTCTAATAAACTCTGAGATCGTCGTCCTTTTCAATAACATCGCGGTACGTTCGCTGTTCGCACACACTGTCCGCTCACACTTATAAGATCAATCAAACGATATTTATATGAAACAGTGAAGTAAGTCTAAAATAACAACGAAAACTAATGATAACCGCACTAACCGCTCCACTGCGACTCCTAATTGTAAAATTCCAAATTATCCCTTTGAGGGGTCCTCCTCCTGGGCCAGAGACTGTAGCTATCGTACAACTCCTCGTAGTAGATATCCTCTTCATATTCACTGGAGTTATCGAATTCCACCTCCCGATGGAAGGCAGGTGCTGCGGCGAGTTTCAATAAAATCACTTCGAGGGTACACACCATGACGAGGAACATGGCAACGGCCAAATTTGAATTATTCGACGAGAACATACCCTCCTGCCAGTGACCGATAATCGACGACATTTTTGTAATAAGTTCGATTTGTCCCTGATACGTATATTTACTGTTTACAAATTGCTGTTTTTTTTTGTTCGCTTTTTAATTTATTCCACCGCTCGGGAGAGACACAGATTATGTGTGAGTGTAGCTACTTTCACACGAGACACGACTTTGCCGTGCCAATGCCGAGTTCGTTGTGGTGAGCTCTGAATCATGACTTTGGCTATAATGCTAGTGCTAGGCCGAATTGTGGCGAACGGTTTGTTGTTGTTTATAGCAGATAATTTGATTTTTTTTTATTTTTGTTTGCCGTCTCCTTTTGTTGCTGTTTTGCTTTTTTGTATCGTTATTATTTGTTTATGTTTGGTGTTTACCATTTGGTAGGTGCTTGCAAAGAAATGGTTTAGACGGCATATCGATGCATAGATACCTATAGACATTTATCGGAATGTGCTTAGTTTGCAAGTGGGACTCATTAAGCGATTGGGGGGGTTTTAATGGTTAATACAGTTGGAGTGGATTACACTGGAGACGGAGAGAAATTGTATGCATTCCATGGAGTATAATGGTGGATGGCATAACTGTGGTCAATTGTTCATCGATATTGTTATTCTATTTCAGAAATTTAAGTGCCCGAATTTGGCGTAGACTCCCCTGATAAGGAACGGAGAAAAAATAAAACGAAAAATTCTCACGTTTGTTCTGCGTGGGGTATTTTGAACCCCAGTGATCCCACGAAATCCAAATTTAAATGCGCAGATCAGTGGAGTCAATGATGAGCGGGAATAAGATTTCAAATAAAGATGCCGGTTTATTTTGGAATATTGATAACTATCCTTTATTTTTAGATGAATGAGGCGATCCAAAAGTAGGGACTTATTCTACTGTGCAAAACAAGAAGGTTTTTGGAAGGTTTGTGAATAAATCAGATAAGAATTGGTCGATCATGTTTATCGGTGTTGGTTGACTTGTTTTATGTACTTGGATTCTCTGCAAGCAGTTTGGGGGTTAAGGGCACTGGTTGGCGATCTGCGCTGTTAATGTTTTCCGAAGACCAGCAAAGTTATCTGTATTAACCACCGCAAACAAGTTTCGTATAATCGGAATTCAATTGCTCAGTTTTGAAAGTAAGAGGCATGAGTAAATGAGTCTCGGAAGTATAATGTGAAATAGTCAGAAGGAGTTAGAGTTACATCACAGTGGCTGTTAAGGATATGGAAACAGCTCTTCTGAAGCCTGCGAAATGGGGAAGATGAACGAAATTTTATAGTCAGATGATAGCATAATACATGATTATAGGTGGTCTGCATCCCAAACTATTTCCAGCAATGGACGATGAATTCGTGAAGAAAATAGATCAACTCATCTCGACGAATTGGTCAGAGTATAAGAATTAATGAATGGTATGTAAGCAGCATTTGCCTGGGAGAATTCTTGGAACCATTTCTCAATAAATTGACTGGACGCTACCAATTATTAACTCACTATCGGATAACAAGAGACAAGACATTTTAAGTTGTCGGCATTCCTGCCAAAACTCGGCAGACTCACAATACAGAAGGCTGGTTGCCCGATTAAGGTGTGAAAGAGTCTAAGAGTCAAAACAACACTCAGAATAACACTATTTTAAAATCAACCTCATTTCAGTTAAGAACTACCAACTAATACTGATATAATAGCGCCAAAGAGTTGGCGGATTAAAACAACCAACTTGTTTAAGGAAACTCGTTTTTAAATAAACCATTTATCAATTTCCTCCAAATTGTCTCGGTCGTAAATAATTAACTAACTCTGTAGAATTTAATCAAAAAGACGAATCCGTAGAATTTAATGTGGAAACTTGGTTGATCATAACCGATTAACAACGAATACTCGTTTTGAAATTTCTCGATTTCTTAGTAAGAGAAGGATATTGTGTTCGTACAAAATTTCAAACTCGAGATCTTAATCGATTCTGACATGACAATGACAGAGGAAGTCAAAAAGTGGATCTCGAAATTCTGTCCGTATGTCCCGAGGCCTACAGCCTAAACGGTTGCCCGGATTTGGTTCAAACTTCGGATTTGGAGTTTGTTCATACCAGTTTCATTTGTTCGAAAACGGCTCTATCGATTTCAACCAAAATTAATATTTGAACTTAAGTAGAAGAGGTTTCAGTGACTGCATATTTTTACTTTAATTTTGAAATTTGGACATATCTCGACATATCTCGAAAACCATCCACACGATTATAACAAAAATTCATTTCTAATGTAATATGATAATTTCTAACTAAATAGCAAACTCAGTTTTTGTCTATATTATCGTACAATGAATTTTTGAAAAAAGGATTTTTTTTAAAAATGTTGTTTTCTTTAGTTTATCTGAAAACGGCACCAACGATTTTGACCAAAATGGATACTTAGAGTAAAATGTATGTTTTCAAAATACTTGCGTCCATAATTTTCAAATCGAATCTCTAAACCGCTAATTTTAGAAGCAGCTCCTATCTCGAAATCACCTTTTTCTGCTTGCATTTCAAACAGTATGTAATTCTCAGTTTTCAGAGAGATTTTAGTTACACGTGATTTTTTTTTTGATGTCGTTATGGCTCCCTAAGCTTGCATTGTTCACTATATGATGCCTAACATTTCGACCTACTTATCGAAATTCCTATGCATTTCCGCTATATCGTCATAAGTTGAAATTAAATGTGCCCATACATTAAAAATCTAAGAAAATACATTAAACTTTTGCATAAAATGCGGTGCAGTTTTTGCCGCTTGAATTTCAAAATACCTACTTAATTATGGCGTTAAAGTATTTCTAATAAAGTAAGTACAATATCCATTACCAGGATTATTAAGTGTTTCGTTTAATTTTAAAGTTCTCTTCCTTTACAGGAAACTCCCTTCAAAATAGTAATTCCACTTCATGTAAGGTGATTTTACAAGAATAAAAAAAACGTTCTGCAGACGCCGTCCTAGCCATGCCAAATTTTCGATCGTCATAATTTCTTGGTAGATATATTTCTTTTTCTATATTATATTGAGAACGGCTGGACCGATTTGGCTCAATTTTTTCAGTTGTTCGTAATTGTCAGGAGAAGGTTTTTACGAAAGAACATTTCCGGAAGAGCCAGGAAAACAAATCTGGATCCCCTCGCTTAGTAGTACAACACACTGCGCCTATAGGTACATTATTAGAATAAGAATATATTGTGCTTTAAACGTATTTGTGAGTTTCCCTCCATGAATAGGTGTGTTAAAAAAATTGCCTATACACGCCTGAAACTCAATCGTCCTAGGTTAAAAGCTAAACATTATTGACTTTGAATTTTTTCAGCAAACTAAAAAACGTTTTGTTACGCCACCAAAGAAGATAAACGGCTTTTTGGCTTTTGTAATTACAATAATTGGAGTTATGAAACACGTATTTAAATCGGACTTTGCAAATGATCAACTGACAAAAAAAAAAATGAAATAATTTGGAAAGGTTCGCAGATTTTAACGACTTCTTTATGCATAGTTTAAATGAAAAAATTAATATCCAAGCCAGCACTGTTTGATTGGCAATTTTTAGCACTGTGACTAAAAAATTTAAACTTGTTACCACATGAATCTACTTCGTGTGTGACAATTTTCGGCAAACAGCTGAATTTTGATATGAGACGCTGAAATCGTATTCGAATTATAAAAAAATTAGTTAAAAATAAGTTTATTTATCTTCTCATATGGAAGCCGTCACAATACCTGAAAAAGAAGTTAGCCAAGGTCAAAATAACGCTTGTGTACAGATACATTATTCTTATGCCAACACTTGAAATACAACTATGCAATTTAACACCTTTCATATAGACACAGTTTAGCACCTTTCGAAAAAGGTAGGTGTACCTCCGCCTACGCTTAGAACGGTGTCACAAATGGCTTCACCAACGCTTATGGCCGCACCCTGATAAATGAGTTCATTAGTCGTTCATCGCGTTAAATTAGTCGAAGATGCTATACGCAAATGAATAAAATATTTACCGCGTGCTAATGCGTTGAATCAGTGTTTCCAATGGGATGAATAATGTAAGCTGACACTACCTCATACAAGTTTTAGGTGATTTTTTTTTTAAAATATTTTCGGAACCTCTTAAATTAACGCAAAATTTGCACGAAAAGTGTTCTATTGCTAAATAAGATAGCACTAAGACTAGAAAATATAAACTTGTTACCATATGAATCTATTTTGTGTGTGACAATTTATTTATACGAACTCGAACTAGATAAGGGCTGTTTTTTTTTTTTTTATTTAATTAAAAAAATATACAACAACCAAGACCTGTGATCTAAGATGAAATAATTTTCAACATCCTGCAAAGTTTACATGATCGGATGTATTTCGCACAGATCGAAACAAGTCGTTTATACTTATTTTGCATATGCTTTCAATTTTTTTGTCTCTCAAAATTGTAAGGTAACGGGATAGACCTGTAGATGGGTATACAAAAAAATGTAAATATTCCAAACTCATGATGAATAAGATAAGTGGATCTGAGAGCACTTCCGAGCGAAACAAGTTTGTAATCGTTTTGAAATTCTTTTGAATTTTTAATTTTTCACGTCATTGTGATTAGCGCCTTTTTCCGTGTTTATTATATTTATTTTTTGTATGACAGTATGGGTTGGCGTATCTTGAGTTGGCCTATCCAATATACCATTTAGCACGATCCGTGTTGAATTTCGTAAATTTTTTTGTTAAATAGCAATTCTTTGCGTTGCTGAGTTTGTCTTTTGAACGTGAGGTCACTCAGCCACAATTTGTGCAAACTGACAACTCTTATGAATCGTTTTGCATACTGTAATGGGTACACCGGGCTATGGTAGTCGATATATTTAGTGTAAATAAAATGACAAGATAAGGTTTAAATGATAACTATCCAAGGTACAGTGATGCAAGTTACTGCACACAGTTTAGCAGCCACTTGACAAGTTTTTGCGTAGTATTTAATGTTTTTTTGAAGTCCAAGCATACCAAATCTCCTTCTATGGTGCTCCAGTTGATTAAAGGTTTCAATTGGGTTTCCCAAATATGACCCCGGTAAAAGTTTGAACCGGGCGGCGAGTCGCGACAACGTTAAAAAGATTTTTGATGGCGCTTTCTGCCATCTCTGAAATGGCGACCTTATAGTTGAAAAAGACATCCGCAGTGTCGACATGTTGTACGTAGAAAATGTAGCATGTTCAGCGATTATACTTGCGGACATGTTAAACTTGACCTTTCGAGTTTGTTTACTCTTGTGAATGCAAAGGCCCAGAAGTCAAATAAAGTGTCGTGTTGGAATGACCGTGTACTTGCTAACACTTTGCTTATAGGTACGTTATGAAAACGTGTTTCGTAATGCAGTCGGGGTAATAATATGGAAAACGTTATATAATTTAATCCGCGAGGTAATAATAATTATATTATGCCCTTTGACTACCTCGCTGCAAGTTTGTTGTTTCATTTTTATTGATTGACACTACGATTGTAAACTGATTAAATGCTATTTCATTAGAAATATGGAAATCATGTAGGTACGTACTTAAAAGCATCACTCGTCGAGCAATTAAATGAGTTGATTGAATAACCATTTTTATTTGCATTAGTAGGTCGATAATATCAGTACAGAGATGAGCCGGGGAATTATTCTACCATAGAAAGTTTTATTTTAGAAACCCGCATTGAGTGTGGTGTTCCTAAGAGCAACCCTACAAAATATAATGATCTTCATCTTGGTTTAAAAGGTGTGCACGGTGCTGTTAAAGCTCAAAATAGAAAAGAAGGTCTTCCTATAAAGCACAATCATTGAGTAGCGAAGATAGTGAAAGTCATTCGCCCAAAATGTCAAAATTACGCGACAAACTTTTAATAAAAAATGTAGTGTCCCTTAGTTCTAAAATTTGTGGAAAAGAGGTCTTGTTAACCATTCGAAAAATATTTTTATTTTATTTAATAATTTTTATTCATTTAAAGTATTTAGAAGCAATGTTAACAAAGGTGTCATATACGGGTCCGCCAAATAACTTTTTTTTTTTTTGAAAATGCAATAAAAAAAAACTACTGAATATTTTCTCAAATTTCTTTTTTTATTTGAAAGTACAATCCTTCCGGTTAATAATGGAAAATAATTTCATTCAAATGGCTGCCTCGGCTGGCCATGCAGTAGCCTACACGATCGGTCCAATTTTTAAGCACATTATCGATTGTGTGCAGCTGTATTTCACCAATGGCTTCACGAATATTGTCCTTTAAAGCGTCAATTGTCTCTGGCTTGTCGGCGTAACACTTATTTTTCACGGCACCCCACAAATAATAGTCCAACGGTGTCAAATCGCAGCTCTGACGTGGCCAAACGACATCAGCTCTGCGGCTGATAATGCGATCTTCAAAAACAGGGCGCAAAACATCGAGTGTAGCGCCGTCCTGTTGAAACCAAATGTTGCCAATATCCTCCTCTTCAATTTTTGTGAACAAAAATTCGTTGAACATGGCCCGATAACGATCGCCATTGACTGTAACGGCCACTCCTTGCTCATTTTCAAAGAAAAATGGCCCAATTATGCTTCACACACACTTTCTGCCACAGCAGCAATTTTCTCGGGTGCACTGTTTTTGGCTTTTCACGCTTTGGTTTATCGATGAGGATGCCAGTTTCTTTCACTTTTTTCACAAGATAACGAACATACGGAGCTGACGGTGATTCTCTTCTTCCAAATTCCGTACGCAATTTTGGCACACATTCTGCAACATTACCATGATTTTCACAGTAATGTCGCAATATTTCCCAGCGTTGTTCAAGCGTATACACAACCATATTCGTTCAGCGGAAGGATAAAACTAATTATCTGTCGAATCAGACTTGAGCTAAGTGTTACCATTCACGAAATAAGCACTAGTTGAAAAAAAAAAGTTAGATGGCGGACCCTTACAATGATACTTATTTTGCAAAGAATAGGATCGTTCATTCTTTAACTATCAAAGTTTGTGTTGAATGACACATCAGTTAAATTCATGTCAAAGTACAATATATCAATATTTAAAAGCAAATATAAAAAATGCAAACTATTTATAAATTGCCGAGTTCACAATTCAAATTTAAAAAAAATAATGATAATGAAAGATCTTGAGAAATATTCTATCTGATCATAGTCAATTGTGAATAGCCAGTCCTTAACTTTTTTCAAAAACGAATGATAACTCAAAGTTGTCCTGATGTACAATGGTAATTTATTAAAATTGCCGGGGCAGCATAAGTATAAAAGTGAGCGAAATGGGTTTTGTGTGCGATTGGTACGTTGACAAGATTTAAATTGTTTATACGTAGGCAGTAAATTTGAGTTTCTGCTTGGTATGTTTCCACTTTGTTTCTCATTGGTAAAATTCGTAACATTTTAAACAAGGCTAAACTGTGAGCCAATTGATTTAATAATAAAACTTCGATGAAACTTTTGTTGGAAGGTTTCCTAAGACTCTGAGAAGATTCTAGGTTATGTCGTTCACTGCCACGACTACTTTTCGTTTTTACTAAAAGATTTTTATTTTTTTTTACTTCATTGCCATTACTCAAACAGTTCTTGAACAGTAAAAAAATAATATCTACGTGAAAAAAATTATAAACACTTTCTTTAAAATGTTAAAATCAATCAGTTTTCTTTGTGCCGAGTTACGGACCAAAATCACATTAAATTTATTTCAACAACAAATACCAGCAACAATTGTTCTTGATCTACTTTGCCGCATCTGCTGCGAAATGATGGCGGATACGCAGGTAACTGTAGTAGATTGCTTGGTACGATTCCTCTCTTTTCGCACACGTTTATTGTCCTCGGCGAAAATTTCACATTTGTACTGCAGTGCTGCCAGCTTTTATAAGAGGAATGGAGTCAAATTGGAAAATGTTGGCGCCAAAGATACCAAAGCTCAAATATGAAGATCAAAAATGCGCATTTTTTTGTAATTCATTTGCATATTTATTCTGATTAAATGTAAAGTTAAAAATAGGCTGTCACAGCAAAAATTCAGTCGGAAAAAATGTATAAATTCTTTTTCCAGAAAATTTCAAGAAAATTTACTAATTTATTTTGATAAACTTACTTTATAATTCATAAGGAATATTTGAAGACCAAGATTCAGTTCAACTATCAAGTTTAAGTGGTCAAAAAAGCAAAAGAAAATGTTTACGGTTTCGTTTGAGGTATGGCTGTATGTAACTGGAGCCTTATACGAAAAAAATACGTTCGCAATTGAAGTATTAAAATCACCTAACTTTAAAGTAAAAAGTCTAAATTAGGATAATTTCCAAATAACAATTTTAAGGAGCCAGCGAAAAGTTCGAGTATCCAAATCGGAGACAAATAGCCGGTGATGGCAACACTGCTACTTGTGCAGCAGCTGATGGAACTCGCCGCAAATTATATTCCGCTGTCTTTTCGCAGACGTTTCGCTGTCCATTTGGAGACCACCGGAAAATTTCGTTTCGCACCATCTGCATAATACGCTCTGCGGTACAGCTTGTTTAAAATAAGGCGTTGGTCCTTACCAACAACCAAACATAATACAAAACTGCGCTTCGATGACTAATTTATCCTCGGGCTATGAAGACTCCGAGTTTGGAACCTGAGAAAGCCGTGCTTAGCTCATGGTTTAAGCAGTGGCTCCCTATTTGTCTTAAAATTCATTTATTAAGCAGTGAAGTGATTTGATTTTAAGTTGTAGAACATCCTTTTAATATTTAATCCATTGTAAAACTTTTTTGCATTGCTTAAAATATAGTTCGTCAAAGCATCAAGACAATTTTACTTTTTTTTTTATTTATTTTGGTTTTGAGATAACATTTCCAAATGCTTTGGATCGTCCGTTTAAAGGTTCTGGCAACATGACAGCCCTTATTGTGGTACAGAACCATTTAAAGATACGAAACCAGTTAACTTGTATTGTCCTGGTTATTAAGAAGAACGTATCCCGCTGTTAGACGATTAATGGAAGAGCCAACTAATTATAGAGAAGATGAGACAAGAGCTGACACGTTTAGATCATTGTACATAGGGTCCTCTGTATTCTCACATAAATTATAAAGTGTCTTTCACAACTTCAAACTTTCAGTGCGAACGCAGCCTTAAACCGATTACCGAACTGTCAATGTCAAATTATTCGGTAAAATCAACATTTTCATCATGGTGAAGTACACGAAGGAACAACTTTTACAAATAACTCAAATTTACTACCGAAATTTCGAGTCGGTGGTCGCAACTTTAAGAGCGTTAATTAATTGGAATTAAATTTCCTTTCATACGAATATAAAATATAAAAAAAATAAATTAAATTTTAAATTATTTGTTAAGCTTAATAAAATGTTAATATATTTATTTTTTTTTTAACTATTAAATACGTTACATTTTTCGAAAATTGAAGTTTGTATTAGTTTATTAGATATTGCATCTTAGAATGCACAAATAAATAATAATAATAATAACGTACCATCAAATAGAAAATCGTTAACTTATATTCAGTTTATACTCGTTGATGTTATATAGCATTAGTTTCTCTATGATTTGTTACTTGACCTAATGGATAGACTGACAAATTGGTAATCAAACGACCTGAAGTTATCGTGTAAATCTGTAGTCAAATTGGGTAAAACGTAAAGACCACAATGCATTTGATGGATACCACAAAAACTAAGGCAGTGAGATAATTTTGCAGAAAATATTTCATTATTTGTAACAGGCTTTAATAATAATTATTTTTAGCCTTCACAATCAACACTTTGTGGGTCACAAAATGCATTTTTGTATGGAAAATTTCGCTAGTTTTCGTTAGTTGGAAAAATTTAACCTGGACGCTGAAAATGATTATTTGTATCGCGGAATTTATACAGAATTTCATCTATTCGGGGAGTCGTGTAAAACAATCAAAACAATCTTCATATTTCTCTGTAGTGCATTTATATCTTTAGCTGCGATTTTAGTTTAAAAAAAATGGTTCGAGGCATAAGGACTCGTTTTTCTTAGAATACATCCGTACCCTAAAGCAAATAGATGATTTTTTCTTGCCAAACAAGTCGAATTGCGTTCGACCAGCTTTACTCCTTCAAAAGTATTACTTCAGAAAAGTCGTGTACAAAGATATTTGCAGTAAATAGAAAATATTAACAAAAATAAAAAAAAACACCAAACGTAGGTATGTGCTCCTTCTGCGTTTCATTCATGTATTGATTTTAGCCGGCGGCATTTAAATCAGTCCTTCTCCAATTTTACGTATTTAAATATTCATAAGGTGCTTTGTTTCTTATTTATAAGGTTATTTTTGTTCTATTTTGTAGCTAAATAAATTGCACTTTAAAAGCTGAGTATAATGAACCTGGATGAATGCAAAATTACCGTGAATAAGTAAATAGTTCGAGCGAATGAAAAACACGTATAACTAACTAAAAGTATTCATTTATGCTAAAAAGTTGTGTTTCTGTACTCTGTCAAGTCAGCAGGTTAAAAGCATTTTGTTTAGTTATTTTTATTTGACGTTTAACTGTACACTGACGAGAAATTTGAAAGACAGCAAAATTGTGGATTCAGAACAAGGGGACTTCAAGTGGGCACGGTCCGTTTATTTGCCGCGGATATATAGAATATCCGTTTCTTTGCTTTTGAGTTAATTGTAAACCTATAGGTCTTAAATTTATGTATAGTTGGCGCAACAAATCCATATAAAAGGGACATGCAATTTGTATGCCTACTCCGAATGGCTCTCGGATGGTCGTCAGTAGTTTACATGAGGTTGAGCAGTGTAAAAAAAACTTAAGGTTGTAGGAGCGTGTTGTGAAAAATAAATTACCAATTATTGGATCTTTATTCATAACCAATTTAATTAACTAAATTTAACAGAATGACAAATGACAAAAAATGAAAAAAAGGAAATTCTTAAAATGCTTGACGAATGGAATGACAGGTTGAAAGGTCAAAACGCGAATGAGCACGAATGAGAAAATATACAAAATGGTAGGCTGGTTAAATGTCGCACTCTGGTGATCGATCCGTGAAGTTGATGTTATTTATTTGAGTTTTATATTTGAATTTTCAAATAACCATCGGTTGACTGTAGGCTCCTACAAGGTGTTGTTTTTTTTTTTCAGTTTCCCACAACCTTTAAATCTAGTTACCTGATTATCTTATTTTAGCCCAGATGCAAATGCGGATTTCTCAGATATGCAAGTCAGGAGAAATACTGTGAAAAGAATTGACTTTGAATGGGTGCAGCCCCCATAAATCGCGAGGTACGTAAAGACATATCCCTAACAACTTATTTGAGGCGGAGGGAAATAATTTTGCGGGGAACATAAATCAACGTATCTCCAAGATGTTTTCGCTGGATATTACGGGTAGAAAGAAGACATATTATCTAAACTCCTGTTATTTTTTTATCAATGAACGCCCCTGCGGTTTGTGGCGCGATAATTTGACAACCGACCAAATATTTTCACTAAGGTTGTTAATCTATTTTAAGATCATATGACGGCATGTATAAACAAGAGCTGTGTTTCGGCACACTTGCGATACTTGTCAGGTTGTCCAGAGGGCCGATGCTCGTTTATTAAGTTAGGAGACAATCTTATCAAGACCAGGCTCTGTTGTCGGAAAAGTAATTAAGCAAAGTGATGATTTGGCATGTCACTTGTTTAACACCGTACTTGGGAGATTTGTGTGACATACTTTTGCAAATCCCTGAAACTACTTCCGTTAACATCATTAACAGATAGTTTGACAGAAGCGTCAAAAATAGGTCATGTCGACGAATCGAACAGAGGTTGTGAGGGGCCTTATTTACCTCAGCTCCGTATATGACATCACATTAGAAATCGAGCGGATTAATCATATTTATAATTGCTCTTGCCTTGTCTTAAGATGACAATCGAATACTAAGACCTTGTGTAAAAGCGCTAAAGACGTATAAAACTCTTGTAATTCCAGTACTGCTCTACAACACAAAACATATCTAAAATTGTTTTGAACGCAATATATTTCGAGTGATTCCTGGTCCCGTGTGCGTAGAGCGACTTTGAAGAAGAAGATTTTATAGCAAACTCTTCGAGCTGTTAAGTGTCATTGACCTGATCTGCAAGGCATTTGCCTAAAATGGGCGGGGTTGTAGAGCTAACAAAAACTAAACACTTAGACCTGGAATGCTTTCAGTGGAAAATCAGGGCAATAACGAAATAGAGAAAAACCACGAAGGCGCCCTTACAACCGTACAAGTAAAAAATTACCTTAAACAACTTGAAGTTGACGTCCTTGTTCACCATTTGGCACTAGACTCACCGATATCAATAAGCATTTACTTAAAAATGCTCAAGACGGTATAATTAATTGTCTTAGAAATTATTTTCTTAATTCCCTCCTAAATAAGGTGCTTAAAAATAGAGGAATTCCAACTATTGCTACACTAATCTTTTATTCAGAGAGTTTATCTTAAATACTCTGCAATACACTGTACGATTTGAATAAAAATTCCTTATATCTTACACTCAATTGGAGTTCGTAGATTAATCAATCTCAATGAGTGCGTTCATTAAATAAACCTCAAAAAGCCACTAAAACTACTGTCAGAACAACAGCGATGTTGGAGTCAAGCAGCCATTAAGATACCGACAGTGAAGTCGTTCTATTTAAGCCCTCGATTTAAGCTAAAACCCTAAGACAAGCTGCTTTTGCTTAAAGCAGTATAGAAAATCTTTATAAACTACGTTTTACTTTCCTAATCCCATCGCTATTTCAATCACGAAGTAGACCTCCCTCTGCGTGTATCCACTCGTTTCTACTGTTGATAATAAAATTTGTAGCAACATGCCTTCTCGCATTTTTAACGGCTTATTAGCAGGTTGAGCCCACATAATTTAAAAATAGCCAACATCGATAAATTTTGATCTATAAACGGCGGCACGAGTACTTGCATATAAATTGCACCAATCCGACCGATTTATCAGTAAACAAAGTCGAGAGACGCGCATGCTAATTCCAGAATTAATACCAAATCAGACACATAGAGATTATTGCTAATTTTGAAAAAGAATTGGCATTCGCCTATACCTTGAAATTTTGTTTCATCATTCAATGCCTCAAGCTTTTCTAGATTATTTGGTATACTTGGCTTAGATACACCCTTCGGCGGGTAGAAATATAACCAAGCATCACAAACAAATGAACATCTGCAATACTTTGTCGGCTACACACATGTGCGCGTCTACCAAGCCAACGCACCGCTTAACCGGTTGATAGCTATTTTCCCATCAGCCTCACCGGGAAATGAATTGCAAAAAAAAAACCAGTCTACGACAAAATAAGATTGAGAAGTGGATGCGGGATACCTGTCACCCGTTCTCGTGCGACTAGCGAAAGTATTTCTCATTGTAGATACGTATCATCAAAGCCAATGTGATAGAAAGCGGTTTTGCTTTTAAAGGGGCGTCACGGAAGAGTGTAATGACATATCAGGCAGTATTAGTGGAATAGCAATAGGTAACTAGACCATGTAGTGCAAGATGATAGCCGCACGCAAAAAAAATCCAAGTTAGAAGCAAAACAGGTGCTGAAAGCTCTCGCAGAGGTTTGTAAACGAAATCAAGCTTCCGCCTCATGGTATGCTACAGAAAAACGAATGGAACGAGACGAACGTTAATATTTAAAAAAAGGCTTTTAGCCCAAATGTATGCTGGACGAAGTTGAAAGAGTGATAAAACGAGCCTTTTCATATTCCACCAAAGATTGGCAAACAGACTAATAGTTTGGAGCAAAATTGCAATACAGAATAACCTTGGGCTTGGATCACCAACAGTACCTACTTTGGGAACATTGAACGGCGAAGCACATTAGCCCGAAGGTTTCTGGAACGAATGTTCCAAATCTCGCGGTACATAAATGTCGGCTCCATAGAATGCTAAGGACGCGGAGTGGAAATAAGCACTCTGAATCTGATCGCAGCTGATCAATGAAAATCTGATACAAATAATAAACGATCTTAGAAACGAGAAACTTATACGAAAGACTTACAATTCCAGTATATCATCGAAAATAATTGGTTTTGCTTTGGTATGCAACTGCCAAATTTGTCAAGGAATTGAAGCACGGCTGCAAGGAAGCTTTGGTTGGAAGACAAACCAAATTAAACGCCTCGGGACACTCGTTGATCCCCCCGCTACCTTTTAACTTTACCTAGAGTACGCAGTTGACAAAGCAACAACAGCACAGATCATCGGCTGACCAATTTATAAGAGAACGAGACAAAAGCTGATACATTTAGACCATTGTCCCCTGTATTCTGACATAAATAATATTGGGTTTTTCATTAGCGACTTGACAATTTCAAACTTTCAGTGTGAACGCACTCTTAAACCGATTACCGAACTGTCAATGTCAAAATATTCAGTAAAATCAACATTTTCGTCACGGTGAAGTACACGAAGGAATAACGTTTACCAATAGCTAACATTTAGTACCGAAATTCCGAGTCCAGTGATCGCCACTTTAAGAGCGTTAACTCCAATTTTCAATCTTCAGCGATGAAGCGCATTTTTGGTTATACGGCTTCGTCAATAAGCAGAATATGCGTTATTGGACAGGTGAGAACCCTCATGTGCTTCATGAAACAGCACTTAATCCACTGTTAAAAAGTCACTGTTTGGTGCGGTTTTCATGCCGGTGGCGTTATTGGGCAGTTTTTTTTTCTTCGATGAAAATGACCGTCAAGTTATGGTAAATGGTATTTGCTACAGAGACACGTAACGTTATTTCTTTGAGCAGTTACCTGAATTTGTTTAGAATATCCAGTCCCGTACTTTATTTAAGATGAATTTATTTAAGTCAATATTGTATTCGAGTTTAAGGAAGAATGATTAAAAAACATATTTTTCAATAACAGGAGTTTGTACAGAAACTTAGATCATTTAACGTAAATTATGAGTACGTATCTTAACAGAACTGAACATCAGTGATATGTGCTTCCAAAAAGACGTTGCCACAAGCCACACAGCGGGTGCAACAATCGAGTTAATAAAGGTTCAGTTCGGTGAACGTGCTATCTCGAGAAACGGTCCCGTCTTTTGGCCGCCGAAATGGTGTGATTTAACGCGTCTTACTTTTTTTATGGGGCTACATTCAATCATTGGTCTATGTTGCCAACAAGTCGGCGACGTAAGAGGAGCTCAGAGCCAGAATTGAAAGAAAAATAGCGCTCGTCCCGTTCGAAATGTGCGGCCGAGTCATCGAAAATTGGGTTCAACATATCGACCGCTGCATACGTTCCCGTGGTGGACATATGAACGAAGTCGAATTCCATTCATAAATGTTTTTATAATAATTCAAACAAATACATTTTTTTTTGGAAATCTCAAATAGTTTGCATTTCTTCAAAAAATGAAGTTGTCAAGTCCCTAATGAAAGGCCCTTTATATAAAAAAAATATGAGAGAAATAATATTTTGGTTTGCGGGGAGAGCAACGTCTCCTACTCGCTCATATAGCTTCTACAAAAATCATTAAAAATCGCTGTCGATACCAGACAACCACACCATCCGCAAGTATGGTCGTATGATCGAGACGTAAGTGTAGCCAGTGCGAGTGAATTACTTATTCGCGAAGGCTTAAGTGCCAGACAAAAGTGCAGCCGTACCTTTCTTAATAATGTCAAGCTATCTGTCCAAGTTAAGTGTTTAGCTTTTCGGACCAGCTATTGTTTTTAGCACTGCACCAACAACAAATTAAGTGCAGTACTTGCACAAATCTGCAAGCAGTTGAAGCGTGATAGGTTCGCTTCTGATAGAAATAGAGTTACCAGATTGAAAAACGAAAAAAGGGCGGCTTTAATCATTTGTAGGGGGACAATTGTTCCAATTGGGTGACAAAAACTTTAACAAAACAACAAAATGCTCTTATTTTTCGCTTTCTGATTAAAAAAATAAAAATAACGACATTTTTTCAAGCACTTTGTTTAACAAATTCGTTGAGTGGATGTAGTTATTTCTGAAAACTTGTGTAAAAATTCGTATGCGAGTGTTTACAATGGGCCTTACACAAAAAACATTTTTAGTTTCGACTCTAAATTTTGGTAATTTACAGTGGCTTCATTTTCCATACAAATTTCGCAATTGTGAGCTTCCATAAAATTTAAAGTCGACACCAAAATTTGATATTAGTAAGACGCAATATTTTCGGGAATCCTTAACTTAAAGTTAAGAAAATAGGTAGGCAAAGTGGGAATCGTTTTTTTTTGAAAATAGGTAGGCAAAGTGGGAATCGTTTTTTTTTTTTGCTTATTAATATGTGTGAAAAAGGTGGACTCTTCTGTATTTATAATTCTGAGGGCTCAACTCATTCCCGACATGTAAGAGGGGAACTGTTCTTTCTAAAGGGGTACGCAGGATTACCCAAAAAAGTATTGTCGCGAGAAAAGAAACGTCATTCGCAGAAGAAATCTTAACTTACTATATAAATTGTGTCAAATTCTAGTTGCAAAGTACCGAAATACGATCGTATTCTAAAACGTGAACCATTATATCGACTTTTCTTTGAAGTAATAACAAACGGCTTAGGTCAAAATCTTTAATCTTCTTTTCCTGTTGGTATTTATTATTTCCCCTTTTTGTAAGAATAGAAGCTATCGAGCTGAAATGAGGATCATGTACCGAGAAAAATGTAAAGAACAAGATTAAATGTAAAATCGAAACCGGATGAATTTAAAGATATGTTAAATGTTTCGTCAAAATCACAAGAACTCAAAATATTTCGTTTTCACTGTTTGCAAAAGGAAAGGAATAATAATTCAAACAATCATTTGCAACGTACAAAGATCTTACGTTTTAAAGGCTATCAACTGGTTACACAGCAATTACAAGCACATTAACTGACATCTGCTAGGCGGCTAATTTGTACACATTTGTTCTATTAATACGGAGGTGATTATTTAATTCAACATTTTTCAGGACTCAACCCATGGATAACTAGTTTTCAGGCTTCCGCAACATTCAATTGAGACAGCATTATAAAACCTGCAAAGCACTCTGTTAACCCAATTTTTATACGGCAGACAGACAAAATAAAGTGCGCGTTACTAACAACAAAAATAATTACCGGAGAATACAGTAACACAAGCAGAAAAACATAACACAGGTAATCTGTAGCCAATTTTATGCATGAACACAAAAATTGGTTCATTTCGAGTGACATTGAACTGCGTCAACTACATGTGTGTGAGGCTTTGCGACACTGCTCTGTCACATATGAAATGTCATATTCTGTTTTTGGTAGGTAAAATAATTTATTTATCAGTAAACTTATTTGGATTTTCCGCACTGAAATGAATAACTGTCTGCAAATAAAACCGTTAAACACATTCGACCTACCTTCTTGGATAAGCGTAGAATTCAATACTCATCACATAACCTTTAACTTTGAGTTTGTTTATAAATTCAATAAAAATAGATTGTCACTGAGGATACAAGGGCAATTTAAAATTATTAACACTTGGCCTTAGCACAGGCTTGACGTTTAAATCAGCTTTTCACTATAGGTAACCACTCCGATGTTTAGAATATTAGAAAGACTTGCAAGGGTCGGCGCGGCCGCCGTTAGAATCAGTAGTTTAAGGCTGGTTTAGTTTTTAACTGTTTACCGCGGAAATTCAGTTCTAACTGACAATCGTTGATACAGAGGTGAACTCAAAGAATAATCGCACCTGATCATTGACAATGAGGGTTGGTCAAAAAAGAAGCATACAAAATGAATGAATGGCAGCATTAGTGTGCAGATGAGTAGCACATTTTAAATAAGCATTGGAGAGTCAGTATAGCCTTCTGATTGTCACGATATGAAGACCTTAATGGAAAAATTAAAACGGGAATAACGTTTAATTCATAGAAGAAATGTATAATTTTACTTGAATCGAATAGGTTTGGCATGGGCATGGTTAACGGTGTTGTGGGAAAACCTCAATCAATGGTTTCAGGTCGAACAAATGAAACTTTTAGTTCTTACTCATTGCTCCATTTTTTACAATAATCCGACAAACACGTCAAAGTGTAAGTGTCGTGTCAATTCAGGCTCACGGATGCCACTTAAAAATAAAACAGCGATTAATTTTAATTTGGTCTTTAAGTTCTATCGCGTCCATGTTGCTAAAGCAGTTTTTGCTTAAAGTCCGATCTATTGTCCGAGCTTTATAAGCATACCGTACATTAAACATTTTTGTCATTTAATTGTCTTTAATAGTAGGTAAGTCACTGGTTAATATTTTTGACTATATACGCGGAGCAAGACCAAGGTTGAATTACAGTGAAGTAAAACTGTGTCAGTTCATGAAACTCATAGAGCAGTCCTGTTTTTCTACAGAGAGTTTTAGGGTTTAGAGCTAATGAATGACATATATACTGCAGGTTTGTGCATCAAAACGCTTTTTTAAACTCACTTCAAAACCACATTTACTTTAACTCAATTTAATATAAAATATTAACACAATTATTTTTCGCGGGAGCTTGCTCCCCAGCACAAGTCTAACAAGTTCTGAGTACCTTTTTTACTCGAACATCTCTCGGAACGATAAAAGGAAAACGCGCGCGACGAAAAACAAAAAAATTATACTTGACGAAGCAGGGCGACAACTATAAAAAAAAATCTGATTCACAGTCGTCGAATGAACGCGACCTGGCATTAATTAAAATTCACTTAATTAAATCTGACTACCTGTGAATGGATTTTATCCACTAAAATACTAGAGTTAAATCAGAAGGCTTAAAATGTTCAACCTACGCTTGAAAAACCATTGATGTTTCGCTGCATTCTTGCCTGAGATTACTGTCATTGGTGGAGTGATGGTCGGACTTATTAAAATAAGAAATTGAGTCGGTGACACTGGAGAGTCTAGAAAAACGTCCGCAGACCAAGAACCATTCAAAATAACTTCAACCGTTCAGATAGGTAGTTTCTTATTCATTCTACACGAAATACATTGATCACGTTAGGACGTATGTATTTTTGACAAAGAATACACACTCTCTCAAATGCTTCTTAAATAGCAACAATTTTCGTTTCTCCAGAGTGTTAGAGCGATTAGAGTGAATACAACTGTATGAAGCACATTTTTGTTGAACTGAAATTGAATACCCAATTGAATTGAATTCCCTTCTGGCGTTTGGAAAAAACTGCACAAAACTACATTTGAATTAAATTCTTCGCCCAACACAGGTACATGGTGCTGCCAGATGTGTACTTGTATTGTGTGTTCGTTCATACTTCCGTTCTATAGTGTTTTGGTCTTCACAGTTGACAGGTTATTGCCGCCAAATGAAGTCACACAAATAATATTTCGAATGCGTATGACGTTTGGGTTTGGTGCGGCGAGCGGAACACCTACTGCTGCCATTCAAATTTGGCTACCTAGATGGACAGTCGTACTTCTTCAATTCCTATTCCGATTCAGATTCCGAGTTCCATTACCCACTGTTGGGCATATATTGTGGTATTGCGTGACAGGTCGATTCCAAGAGCAACCCTCGCATTGATTCACCAACTGTCTTTCGTATTTTATCGATTTTTTGTTTGCTTTTTCATTTCCACTCTTATGCTACCCTTTTTCGGATTGCCCAGTGCGAATACAGGTGTTTGGTATTCGCAGTGAGCTTGCGCGAATGGCCCGTTTAGGCGAAAGTCGTTAGCCGGAGAATGTTGCATTGTCCTTAATTGTATTGCGGTGAAGAATCGACGCGTAATTACGGAAGTCTATCATGGATTTGTTATATAATTGAATGTGACATGGGAGAGTGGCTTAATGTTATTTTTCATATATATTTTTTTTTAACTTACCTTACGACCGTTTTGGTTCCCTCAGTTAGCAGATAGATGCCACCGATTACTCCGATAACAGCTGTTACACCGAGGACAACGTTATTTTGTTTGAATGCGGAGGTCAGTTCGGCGATATTGTTCATTGTTTCACTAATATCACGGAACTTGGTTAATTTTATATGATTATTTGTCAAAACGATTTTTGTTGATTAGTTCTGTTTGTTACTGAAAATATCGGAGGGTTAACATTTTGCTTTTTGTCGACCGTCAGTTTGGGGAATTATTTGTTATGATTAAATATGAAAGTACACCATATATTCATACATGAAACATTTTCAACACTAAGGTTTGTGGTTTTGATTTTTAAAACAAGCGTTTACCGAGATAGCATTTTTAAAATATGTATAAAGAGGTTTAATGAACCTGTTCTATAACAGGTACCTAAGGTTCTCATGTCATAAGTCAAACACTTTCTGCGAAAGAGGTTATACACATTTTGATTTAACTGTCTTAGATTTTCACTAATTGGAGCACAACTAATGGTCCAATATAGTAAAAGGCAACTGCTCTTGAATGAAGTTTCATTTCTAGTCCAAGAAATTTTAAAAGAGGCTTCAGGCATGAGGATTTCATGGAAACTTAATTCACAAAGTCAACATAAGTACTTTAACTTTCTAGTAGAGCTCACTTACTGTCAAAAATGTCCTCAATGGCAACAAAGAAAAAACTCCCATTTAGAATCACAATTGTTTACACCAGGTCCGTTCCTTGAATTTTAAATTTTACGAATTTTTACTCAATCATCGAGGGAGCATCCACTGAGAATCTTACGAATTTTTACTCAACAAATTTCTTGGTGGAAGAATGGAAAAAGCTTTACCTAAAACGGCTTTATGGTATTTTCAAATTTCTCTATACAAGATTCAAATATTTGGTATTATTCCGAATATATTTTTTATTCATTAAAAAAATTATCACAAGGAAATATCCTATTTTAATTCAACATAAATTAAGTCAGCTCATCCAAAAAATATTAAGAAAAATTAAACCTTTAAAGGTTTATACATATTAAAGTTATAAAATAAATTTTAAAGTTATGTAGTTGAACACATAAAAATAAACGAAAAACAAAAAGTTGTATGTTCCACAGTTATTTCATTATTTAACATTAAAAAATGTAATAAACATAAAAATAAACGAAAAACAAAAAGTTGTATGTTCCACAGTTATTTCATTATTTAACATTAAAAAATGTAATAAACAAGGCTCCGTCAAATAGAGTTTCACCGCCACGTTGACATTTGTAAAGTGATATACTGCAATACAGATCCCCTGTCATATAGAGCGCGTTTTTAACGTCGCGTCGAATTCACCGGGGCGTTAAAACGCGACAGGCTGGAAAAGATTTTGAAATTGTGATATGGAAAAATTCATTGAATGTGTGTGTGAAATTACCCATGGGAGACAATTTCAAAAGAATTGCATGATGACAAGCATATTTTTTTGACATTTTGCAAACAACTATGACAGCTACAATTCTGTTTGAACGTCGCGTTCAAATAGTCGCACCGCGGAGTTGAAAAGGCGTTCTGTTTGATGGCGCCTAAAGTCTGTTGTTACAATTTTGGAAAAACATGAAATGAGTTATAAATATGAATTTATAAAAAGTAGTACGCAGTGGGTCCAAAGTAGTAATGTACTCAGTTAGCAAAAATGTACTAAAAAAATACAATCGTGGCATGAGAGGGAACGCTGCCTCTGCCATTTTGACAGTCTTTTACTTTTCCATTCTTGCTACAAAAGTAAAGGAACAAACCTATTATGTGGATACTTGATTATTTCACTGTCTCAATGGAATCGAGGGAAAGGTAAGAACTTTTTAAGATAGCAACATTTAAAATATTTTAAGATACAGAACCGCTAAGCTGTCCTCGCCAATAACTTTTAAAATGGCAACTCCTTTCCAGTTACAATCAATTTAACAACTGACAGTTGATTATAATTGCTCATTTAAGTTTGCAATTTTGCCACGAGGAAATAGTTTGGATTACTAGTAAAAATTACGCTTTCAAATAGGGTTTTTTTTTCGAAAAGTCATTCTTAAAGTTATCTTTCCAATAAAGTCAACACGATTTTCATTTTCATTGTATGGACAACAAAAAAATATAGGTACACATTTAACAAGCCTATCTCCAATCAGTTTAAAAAACAATAGTCATATTATGATTGTGGATGATTGCAATTAAAAGCGAATTCCACAGCTAAATTTATGACAAATTGACAATTGCTTATCAAATAACGCTTCCCCAAACTCATTGATAGAACCAGTTTGAGTACATTTTTGTCTGTTGCTCGTACAATGTCAACAAATTCGTATCGCAGAGTGCAGTTTCTTCGTGTTATTCAATATTGGTAATCATGTAAAAGGAGTAAATAAATGTAATCAGCTCATGTTTGGTGTGTACGTGCGATTACGTAAGTGTCTGCAGTCCTACTTATTTGTAAACAGTAGTGCGTACCACAATCGCAAAAGCGATAAGTGAACGCGGCAAAAATTATTGACAATACAATTTGTGACACTGATTGTCAAATATTGTAAGATAGAGTACGATTGTAGATAGAGAGTCCTAAATATTTGAAGAGAGAAATGCTAATTCATTTCGCTTACACAAAAATGTACATGATTTGGTTTTTCAGGGTCAAATTCAAGTGGTAAAATAATGGGATTGTAAAGATTGAGGAAAGATATTGTAGAAACTTTTCAAGTACATCTGTATTTTTACGGTAAATAAACTTTGTCAGATTTGTAACAAAAGGTTGGCTAATTGTGGACTACTAGGGTAGTCTTAAGGCTTTTGATACCGCACTAAAAACCCAACTTAGTGATGGGCCGTACCCTCTAGTTGAGCTGACAGGTGGTTCCAGATAAACAAACACTTTTGTGAAAGATCCCAAGGCTCTTACTGAGCGAACAAATCGGATAACACATACGAGTTTGAAACTGATAAATGACCATCCCTCTTTTTCTTGAGGGATATAAATTCCCGTCCAATCATCTACGAAAAGTTGCCACTTGAAATGGTGGTAGAGAACGGAAGTTACATGCGCGATATACTTCAAGACAAATGTATTCATCGTTTTCGGAGTGTTTCGGAGTTTGGTTTTAAGTGACCTCCTAGCCTCTAGCACCTTTAAGTGGCTCATGGGACGAAAAATAACTATTTATTCATACTGACACATTCGAAGTGCCAGATCGACGTGCCTTGCATCAATTTGACAAGTCAGAAATTTATGAAAAAAATAATAGTCCCCAGCAAATGATGATGATGAGATGATGATGACGACAGCATCAGGTGGCGATGCCAATTAAGGCTGCTGTACTACATTATACTAAGCGAATGCGAGGCTTCTTATAGTCACAACTGCACATCTAACAAACTCCTGTACGTTCACATTTTTGGAAACAGAAAAACGTTGTCCAGGAAAAGTTTATGAGGGCTAGTGACCCCGATTGAAGCCATTAAAAAAGCCTGGTCTTCGATTTCGCTTAGGGATATTAAAAAAAATATTATAAGTCCTTGCCAAACCGTATGAGTATGAAGTTTATTGTGAACAAAGGAGGGAGTTCAAAATACTGAATTATCCTTAAATATTCATATAGCATAGCTACTTATATTAACAAGAAACAACAATTTTTTTTTCTAATTTTAATTTCTGTACCTATTCAGTTGAGCTATAATAAATCGCCTTTTTTTACTTATGTTCTTGTAAAAAGTAAATAGTAAAACATGTTCGTATGTTAGACGCCACAAACTTAAAAAAAAAATATGTATGTATATAACGGGTGATTTTTTAAGAGGCTTAGAACTTTTTTAAAAAAAAAAACACAAAAAATTCAAAAAAATGAATGAAATATTTATTTGAATCGATAGTTTGAACCTTGCAATTTAATGTTTAAAGATAATTTCATGCAAATGTTGACCGCGGCTGCGTCTCAGGTAGCCCATCCGCTGAGTCCAATTTTGGCATACTCTTTCACACATATCGGCCGGTATCTCACGAATGAATGCATGGATGTTGGCTTCCAGTGCGTCAATCGAAGCGGGCTTGTCCCTATACACATTAGCCTTGACATACCCCCACAAAAAATAATCTAATGGTGTCAAATCGCACGATCTAGGCGGCCAATTGACCGGCCCGAAACGTGAAATTAACTGTTCACCAAACTCGCCTCGCAATTGCGCCATTGTTTCGCATGCTGTGTGGCATGTGGCACCGTCTTGTTGAAACCACATATCATGCAGTCAAGAACTTCCATTTCGGGCAAAAAAAAGTTTGTTATCATCGCTCGGTAGCGTTCACCATTGACAGTTACGCTGCGATTCGCATCATCTTTGAAGAAATATGGCCCAATAATGCCGCCGGCCCATAAACCGCACCAAACAGTGGCTTTTTCGGGATGCATTGGTAGCTGTTGCAATGCTTCTGGCTGATCTTCACTCCAAATGCGGCAATTTTGCTTATTTACGTACCCATTCAACCAAAAATGAGCCTCATCGCTGAACACAATTTTTCGATAAAAAAGCGGATCCTCGGCCAGCTTTCCAAGAGCCCATTCACCAAAAATTCGGCGTTGTGGTAGGTCGGCTGGCTTTAGTTCTTGCACCAGCTGTATCTTAAAAGGCTTTACGCCCAAATCCTTCCGCAAAATTTTCCACGTAGTGCTGTAACAAAGGCCTAACTGCTGGGAACGGCGCCGAATCGACATTTCGCGGTCTTCTGTCACACTAGCTGATACGGCCGCAATATTTTCTTCACTACGCACAGTACTTAAACGTGTTGGTGGTTTAATGTCCAACAAAGTAAATTTGGTGCGAAATTTGGTCACAATCTTCCGAATAGACTGCTCAGAAGGTCGAGAATGCCGATCATAAAATGGAAGCAGCGCGCGATGAACATTTCGAACCGAGCACGAATTTTGATAGTAAAATTCAATAATTTGCAAGCGTTGTTCATTTGTAAGACGATCCATGGTTAAATTGCAAACCAAACTGAAGCTGTTTGACAGTGACACAAGGTACTAAACACACGTCAGCTGTCAAAACCAGTGTTGCCAAAACCAAACCAGCTAAAAAATCACCCGTTATTTCATTAAAATCAGTAAGTTGGTTGAAGAGATATTGCTTTTTAGAAATGTTGAACCTATTCAGTTGAGCGGGAGTGTACACAACCTTCCTCACATCAACTCCAACCACCAAACAATGACCCCAATGGGGGTTGCAGGGGGAATAATTTAGTAATTTGTACAGTTTCAATAAGTGTAATAAGTAAATAATTAATTAATAGAATAGTAATAATATTTGTCGGATAGTCACATAATTTATTTAAATTTAATGAATTTTCTGCAATATAAGAATCAATATTGGTAGTAGAAATTATTTTATTATTTAGGTATAGAAATAAATTTTTAAATTATTTTGTCTACAAAAAAAATAATTAATAGTAAAATTAGTCTAATAACAATTTGGCACCATGCCGCTTTGGGGAGGCAACATAGGGCCAAGTAGTAACATTTGGCCTCAACACGCTTTCCCAAAGAATCCTAAGGCCAAGGAAGGATTTTCAGATTTTGCTCTCAGATTTAAGATTTTTCGTGCCCAATGCACGGATTTGTGGTGGTGCGTGTTTTAGGAGTCAGCTGTTAATTAAATTGTAATTTATGCTTATAAAAATCCACTCAATTTATGTGGATATCCATTGCAGCGGCCAAATGTAAATTGTCCTCTATTTTTCACAAACTTCTCTTGTAAAAACGTATTTTATAGCACACTTTAAAGTTTGACAAATGGCAAATGTTTTGGTGTTAGTTTAAGTAGGTGTGAATCTCGCTCAGATATCGAGATTCGCAAAGTTGCTCTGACCCTCAAAAAAGTGTTTTTTATTTTGCGGCCAATGGCACATGAAATCTGACAGCCAGCTGATTTCGAGAGCAGAAAAACTGCTCTGAATCTGACGAAAAGCGCTTTTTCTGTCCCAATGGAAAACGACATGAGTCTTGTTCTACTAAATTCATTGGATTGGGTGATGGTGATCAGTTTTTACGTGATGCTCGTACAAATTCACATAAAAGCATAACATTTTTTATGTAGACCATGGGCGATACTATTAATCATACACTAAGTCCAGGCGAACTCAAAATTTAGCATATAAAATACCAATTGTGACCTACAAACTATTTCGTGTGAAGGTTAAAAATGATTATTAGTACGGACCCTGTGTTATTTCAGCGAGGTACATGCATTTAAGATAAACATATATCCATTTTAGAAAATGACCCTCATTTATGGCCAGTTCTATTTTACAACCTGAAAGCTGAATCCAAGATCATTCGAGTGGCACAGTAAACAAGATTACGGTAGTTAAATACCTGCACCTGCATCTGCCTTAAATACATCTTAACATCTTCCCCATCAACCCATGCGTCTAATCTACATTCAAATTATTTCGTAGCTCGGAACAATAATATCACAATCACAACATAAAGACTCTGCCTCTGAGTCACTATCTAGCAGCGATAAGAAATCGACTATATCCGTGTAACTCTCTGCATTTCTTTCGTCAGTCAGTGACTTCATCTCAATCATGTTGTCAGCCACCGCAGAGGCATACAGCGATCAGAAATTGGTGTTTGTGCTCGCGGCTCTGATGTTCTTCGCGATACCGATACGATACCCCGATCCCGAAACGCGAACCCAAAAAGAATTTAAAAACTTCATCACAATCTACAACCGGACGTACAGTGGCAACGAAAGCGAGTACCAAAAGCGCTACCAAATATTCAAAGTAAGTTCGAACTTGCCATCAGAATTCGAAGACGAAAAATAATTTTATTCTCTCACCGGAAGGACACCTTTGAAATGTTGGAGGACTACAGGCAGGACAGTCAGCCTGTATTCGGCATTAATCGATACTCGGACATGTCCAGCAGTGAATTTCGTCGGATGTACTTTCCAGCAGGAAGCCCCCAACGCACGAAAAGACAGATCTCCGAATCACCATACAGAAAGGACTCCATCAGCACAGGTCTGACCCCGTTGCCACAACGTGTCGATTGGCGTGAACATGGCACCGTAACCCCCATTCGGAACCAACGTGGTTTCAGCTACGCACATGCCGTCATTGGATGCATAGAATCTATACGTGCGGTCAAACACGGTTCCACTGCACACGAACTGAGCGTTCAACAGATGATTGACTGTTCCGGGTATTCCGAAACGCGAGGCAAAAATGGGGACACATGTCATCTGTTGCAGTGGCTGGCGAAGGGAAATATCACCATCCTCCCGGAGCGGTACTACCCGATATCTGATGGAGTTGAGGCATGCCGCACGACCACCACATTGCAGAGCCTTCCAAATGCGGTCGTCGCCACTGCCCGAGTCACGGACTATGCATCTTTCACGTGAGTTCGACCCGTCGATAGATGTATATCAAAATCGATGGTAATCTTCTGCTTGCAGCTTTGTAGGTCGTGAACCTGAGATGTTGGCATATCTCGCCTTCAAGGGCCCACTGATTGCGGCCGTCAACGGCCTACCGTGGCAATACTACGTGGGCGGTGTGATAAAAAGCAATTGCAACGGACCACCGAATCATGCTGTGCAAATTGTCGGCTACGATTTGGATGGACGCCTTGAGGAGCCACACTTTATCGTGAGGAATTCATGGGGAATTAGTTTCGGACATCGTGGTTATGCTAAAATCGCCATCGGCGGAAACGTGTGCGGCATCGCTGAGGAGGTATCCGCTGTTGCAGTTGTTGATTAATCGAAATTGTTTAGATTGTAAGGCTCATTAAATTCCAATTAGATTTGGTGGTGGCCGGGCCAAAAAATGAGAGGGCATTTCTGTTAGCAGTTGTGACCACTTTTGTTCGTATTTAGTTTGGGTGAGGAGATAATCAATCATGTGGGGTTAAGTCAGGTTAATTAGACGTAAATGAAGACAGGTTTGCACCCGCAGTCGGTTGACGGGTGGGTGGGTTTACAGAGGCGGCAGATAAGGAGGATATTAAGACGGGGTTTTTGCATAGTATTTTAAGTTTTGTCAAAGCTAGGAACACTGATTTCTGGTGATAACAAATTTTTATCAAGGAATTCTGAATTCCACCAGGAAGCTAAGATCATTCATAGGTGCTGAACTTTAAAATGCAATAAAATAAAGCAAACAGGTAATAAATAGTAATGACCATTGACCTGACTTTAATTACTCGTTCTTTTGTTTCATTAAGTATGACTTTGGAGATAAAGGCGCTGCCTTTTGATTAAGTGCCATAAATAAGTCCCGCCATTGTGAATGAGCTCATTTTGCCTGTCAGATGTTGAATTGACTGTCGCAGGAGAAAGTGTTGCCAATCCGGCAAACAAACCTCAAAACAAACACAATAATAATCATTTTTAACCTTCACACTAAATATTTTCCGGGTCACAATATGCAAATTTGTATGGAAAATTGTGAGTTCGAAATTCATTTTAGCCTGGACACTTGAAATGATTTTTTGTATCGCGGAATAAATACATTTGTAATCAAGGGACGTGTAGCAAGAAAATAAACGAAACGGATGACCCTATATAGCGTTCAGACTTCAGAATATCGCCACAAGTGCTTCTTACTTAAGCTTTCCGTGCGCAGATACGTCACACCATAAGAAATAAACAAGTCACAATATCCTGTAAATTTCTGTGTAGATAAGCAGTCAATTTTGAAAGCAGTGCAAAGAAAGAGATGTTGGGTATGTAATCAGCTGCAATGCATTTGGCTTTAAATTACTTCAATCTTTAATTGTTATCATATCTTTCGGTTTGGAATTCATATTAAATTCTGTACTAGCCAGTAAATTGAACCTCATCGAACTGATCCGCTTACAGTCTGACAGCCTAATTAAAACTTGTTAAGGCTAACCAATCGTTACAAGAACGATAGAGGCTCTTGTCCACCGCCATCAGCTTAGTCCAGTCTGAAAATGTGGCGTTGAACGCGTCAAAAGCTTTTCGATGTGGAGATAAGGCAGTGTAAATGGCGCTGGATTGGTAAAAGAAAAACGCGGCCACTGCAGCTATACCTTTTACAAGGTTGATGAATAAAGTTACAATCTAACTATATCTATGGAGGTGCGCACTCCGGGGTGAATGTTTCAGTAATCTGATCATATGTCAATCTACCATTCACTCATCAAGTCGTATAATCCGAATTCCTCTGTTTGTTCAAAGTATATTTGGGTTCTAGATGAAAGAGAACTCAAAAGCTGCAATGAATGTTTCAGGCCAAAAGTCTTTTTTTTTTGTGATATACGGAGAAAACAACGAAAATCCATCTGGCAGCACTTGTCCACTGACTTCTTAATATTGCCGTATTCTCTTTCAACAATAGCGGTATACAGTAATCAGTGACTCAAATCGACTTTTCTCAATAGTACTTAAAACTGAAAATAAATATTATTGAAACGTACAAAATTGTAATAATGCCAGAACATAAATTTAGCATTTAAACAAAAAAAAACTCCTCGTGCAAATAATAAATAATCCATATATTTATAACGAGATGATTTGCACTAAACCCGCTGGATAAAGATGCATTTAAAAACAGTTAAAAACGATTTTAGCCCGTTTCAAACTTGCGTAATATAAAATTTCATGTAAAATTATATTTTTTTTTGTCAACTGAAATTGATTTGAGTTGTTGTGTGCTGAGTTTTACTTCTCTTGTATTAATTATGAATGTAGACTCAAATAGCCTGTTTTTTTAGCCGGGAATATTTCCGAAAATTCACGACATCGTAATCATTGATTCAATGGACGACGTAAGGTTAGGTAAGCGGGTTGGCGTGGAGTACTCCGTGCCACACTCAGGTTAATATTGACCCATTACGGCCGACGTTGATAAACCATCTCCTGTTCCATCAGCTTTTCATTAAATTCATTTTCTGGCGACGAAATTAAGTTCTAACCCGAGTTAAAATACTTAAACTGGTCTTCGCAGTGCGGTTTTCATTCAACCGGATAAACGCCGATATGTTTAAAAAAATGAGCTTATGTTCGGGTTTAATGACTGAATATTATGCACTTGGGATTCATTTGTTGAGTGAATAACATGGCCGTAAGTGAAATAACTTCATATAGGGTAAAGTCGGGTCATATGGCACCATGGGAGATAATATGGCACCCTCACAGTATTTCGTACTTTACGATTTTATTTTAAACCAAAGACATAAAAATATAATTTAGTTTTAGGTAAGTTCCTGAATTGTGCAGTTGGAACCTGATTTGCTGGTGAAAATTTCCAGTTACAAACGAACAAAATAAAAGTGAGTAAATTCGAACAAACTTGTTTTTTTGTGTAGAAGTGTGGATCGAAAAGTATTCAGTTCCCGGTGTTCATTCGTTACAAATAGATTAAAAGCATAGCTAGTTACCATTAACAGTTATACTGCGCGCACGCATTTGGTCATGTTTACAGTGAAAAAAAATACAACACCATTCGGGAGATATGGCACTTCTAAATTTTCTATATGGGGTACCGGTGCCATTTCTCCCGCTATTAGTTTTATATTGATCACACACTTTTCTGAAATCTTAAAACAGATGAATGGATTAAATGTCTAATGTGTCATTTTTGGTCGCACGACTCGTGTACATCTTTTTAAATACATCTAACAGGTTTGGGAAGAAAACCATATCACCCACCTATGGGTGCTAAATCACCCTCCAGTTTTTTAATGAACTTTTTTTTTGAACTTTTACGTTTTTAAAAATTTTGTATGTTTCCAACTATGAATTATATTTATGGTCCTATTTTTTGTTTTTTAATTAATAAAACAGTTAAAATATTTATATTTTCAATTAAAATATGCTTTATTTTTTAAGTTGTAACAAAAACTAAAAATGGGGGCCATGTCTCCCGACTTTCGATTAATTTCAAAAATTAAAAATAGTAAAAATAGCACTCAAAATTGAGAACTGGTACTTGCGTACTCGTGAATGTCAAAAACTACAAAAGTAAGCATTTTTTCAACACTGCCAGGAATAGTAAAATAAATACTAAGAACAATTTAGGGAATTATCAATTTATTTGTGAACGTTTTTTAAAAATAACTGCTAAATGGGCATCATAATGGATTGATAGGCCGAGAGGAGAACCCAAACCCAAGCAATAACCAACCACTTCCACCAATTTATATAGAAGATGTTGGCTTAGCTTAAGAATGCTTGATAACAGAAATGTAGGTAATTCTGATGGTTAATTTTTTTGCAGAAATTGATCACCCTAGTTCCCGAAGATTGGATTGAGTGCCTATAGAGCCGTACTCCTATCTTATATCGCGCATTAAATTCAACTGCGTGAATGTCGGATTTCGGCCCACCAGATCGACCATAGAACGATATATTTTCACATTGAGGCAGCCTATAGAAAAGACCAACGAATTTGACTTATCATACGTTGCTATCGACTTCAAAGCCGTCTATAATAGCATTCTCCTTTCAAGAACTCTATATGATCATGGCCGGGATTTCCGTAAAACTTATCGAGTCGACACAGGTGACGCTGGACCCATCCGATTCTCTTCCGAACTATTTTATATTGGAGCAGGTCTGAGACAAGACATAAGACTGCTTTAATTCCGGTCGGGGCTTAGAAAGTACACCAGAAGGCAGTCTCTTTAACAGATCCGTTCAGCTGCTGCCATTAAAACGATGCCGATTATTCCGGCCCCTTTGAGTGAGCTTTATTAGGGTCCTTAACGCTGATGAAAGAACAGCCGCAATTAGTTTTTCTTGTAGTAAATGAGACAAAGACTATAGATTTATATGCTGCTATAAACAAAGAAACATCTCTCTACCGTCTACGAAAAAGGGTCAGAGACGATTGCAGCAGCTTCGAGTTTGTTAAGAAAGGCAACTTCCTTAGAGCAAACATGAACAACACAAGAACAACAACACCTTAAGTAGAAATTGAGCGAATAATCACTTACAGAAAACTATCGCTTAAGCAAATCGGATCACTCCAAGACTCTTATCCAGCCAGTACTTATTTATAGAGCTTATAATTGGGCTTTTGAACGGGCTTTATTTCAGACGGATTTTTGGATTGCATTGGCTTGCATCGCATCGAGTACGAATGGATAATAATGGCCAAGGGAATTTTCGAAGTAACAGCTTCCAAGTTCGGAACAACAAGAAAGACCGAACATTGGATTCGAAGACCATGCCTTCGAGGATGCCAGCGCTATTAGCATGGATAGTTAGAAAGAGAGTTAGAAATAGAGAGAATACAAGGCAGAGACTCTTAACGTGTCGGGTTGTCAAGTTAAAACAGTTTTTTAGGGCAATATAAATTGTTGGTTTGAATAATCACAAAGAGTTTATGAACCTATGCTTTAAGTACGATCAAAAGCATATACCCTCCTATTGTCTGTTTTTGATGAAACGCATTCTATCGGTCCAATTCGTGCCATGGGATTCTAATACATAAACAATAATAAAATGCGACAGTAAAAAAAATAAAAAATCTCGGCGCCAAGGATCACCTCCGATTGTCCATATTACATTGTCGATGACCTGCCAAGTCAATGTTTTATATAGTACGACTCGAAATTTCGTTCGTACTGTTCAATATAAATGGCGTCTACATATTTAAGGCAATAATCACTGGTCCTTGTCAATGGTAACGTTCCCCATTGACTTGAATGTGAAATTCGGCTTAGTTTTAAAAAAAAGGACGATTTACGTCAAGCCATTTTGTGGGTGTTTTTGAGTCTTATAGTCAGTCCTTTTCCTAGTATCTCATTCCAAAACCCCATTAAATTTAGTATCAAGTTACTCAATAAGCTGTCGAAACTTATATAAAAATGCAACAAGAAGAAGTCGCCAATGAGTACTTCAAATAAGGGTAACTAATTCGAAAAGTAAGGCACGTACTTTCTTAGATGATGACAGACCAGATTCAGATTCAAGCAAAACATTTCCTAACACGGCCAAAGCCGAGCGGAAACAGCTTTGCAAACTAAAGGTAAATGTCAAATGTCAAATGTCAAAAGAACAAAACCGTTTAAAAGTTACTCAAATTTGAAAATTTAATCAGTCTACAAGCTTGCATTCTAAAACGATTCTTTTGGCCAGGTTTTTCAAAAGCGTTGCAACTTCGCCATCCTTATCGTTTGCTAGTTGAATAGCTAAGACGAGGCTGTCATGCTTACAGCTTCTGCAAAATCTCGTGTCATTGTGTAGAAGTTTTTCAAAATTGACGGCGTTTGTCTTCAGCCGATAATTTAGGGATAGATGGGTAAGTTTACTTAAGCAAGACCAATGTAAATATGTATCTAGCGACGAATAGATACATGTTCACGAAACAAAAACAAATTTTGTCAGGTTTTGCGCGTTCAAGGAGGAAGGTTTCAAACCCAGGTTCTCAAAAACACTACATCGACTCAAAAATATCCAATTTCGTATAAATTTCTGACGTTTCAACCACAAAATGCGTTGTACACATACCCTAACCTGTTCTCAGTTAGCTACCAACTAATATAAAGCGAACACGCCATTTTATCAGACATTTTGCGTTTACTTAATTTTTAGCACTTTCTATAGAATGCCTTGAATGTCCAAAAAGCATGTACAATTTTTAAGCAAACTCTTTTTCAGCTCCCTGCGTCATACAGCTTATTCAAATGTTTGTTTACTTTGTTTTTTGTACGGGTGATATTCACAAACGATTTAATCCCACAGGTATGCAGATAGATGTGCTCCACAGATGTCTACTCAAAAAGCACTTTTTCACTTGAGACTTTTCAAAGATCACATGTCACTCAACCAGCATGCAAGCAACGAGCTGCATAAATTACACAATATTTTTTCATGTAGACAGTGAGAGTTTGCTTAAACACTTAATCCCACACATTCACGGCTAAATTCGCTATCAATTCACTATTATTGACGAACCGCCAAAAAAGCCGAGAAACCAAAGAAAATAACCCGATAAACCGACGCCGAGGTGTTAGCACATTGACTGGATTCAGTCAGTCTTTTCGGAGCAAAAACTTCACCGAAAACTCTTCATACAGGCTCAACCTCTACAAGATAAGATTGAGGAGAGATATGATTAAATTTGGAAAAAAAAAACGAGCGAAACAGAACATAACAAATATTCGCACCTTATCGCGAAAAGTAAGATACATTTTGTTGTGGTATGCGACTCGTGACAGGTTAATGAGAGACCTGTGAGCTTTTGTAGTATCTCCAGTATCTTGGTATCTCAAAGCCCACTTAAGGTTATTTGAGGTATTAGCCCCCCCCACTTTTTCTAGTCTATTCATTGCTAAATTACACACACTGACCGTAGATACGGTTTAAAAAATAATTACACGCTGGGTTCCTTGGTAGAAAATTGTTATTATGCTTTTGCTTAAGGTTTTCGTAAATAAATGGTTAGACTTTGTGTAGAATTGTGTGAGTTATTTTAATTATCTTCCAGTGTTTTTTTCCTTTAATTTCGGAACGAATTTTCTGTGCGCTTCGATTGGAAAACTTAAGGAATACTATACAAAGTCAGAGGGGAAACATGGTCAACATGTGCTGCGGCGCATTTCTCGTATTCATTTCCAATGCAGAATGTATTCTCGTAAGCGAGTCAACTGGCGTATGGCATTATAAAGGGAATCATGCTGTCGGGGGTTGTTTGGGATTATGCAAAAGTCTTAAATTGTGAAATCAATATCATTTCCTTTGGTTTTCTTTGTCGAAAGACGTCACTTCTATTGAACTGGCCGTTGAATGGACTGAGTGGGAAAGATAAAATGTGCTGTGTTAACCGGGAGCGGATTACGGGCTTCTCTGGGCCTAGATATGATTTTACTAGCTGTCAAAATGTTCTGTGGTCGCATTTTTACTCAGACTGCTCAATTTATTACACACTCAAAGCGGTCGCCTCACAGTCTTAACATAAAGAAAGATCCGCAGATTCAGAGCTCTATGTGTTTGAGCTTACAAAGAAAAAATGATTTGTCTAAAATGATTGAGCTAAAATAAAGAAAAACGCCTATAAAATAACGTGAACAGACAAATGAAAATACATTTTAAGATGCGTCGTTCCAATGGTCGGAAAAAAGTCCACCGAAATGTTTGATGCCAAAAAATGAGTGATGGGCTGTCAGGTGACTATTTCTATACTATAAATACTTAAAAGAATTATGCGAACCTTCCCGGCTAACACTAGAGCCACAAGAAGCCTGTGTAACTAAAGGGTAGACCATCTACTGGTTCCCTTTTAAATTGACAATCCTAAATACGGTACCATTCGAAGCAGCCGATTTTTCTTAACGCTTGAACAAGAATTCGAAATATTGCAAACTCATCTGCAAAGTGGTCTTGTGTTGTTGAAATTTCAATGAATATATTATTTCGATGCAACTGTGTCTGTTTTAAGCAAGTTTTTGAAATAACTTGGCAATTTGACAACACAAATAAAATATTCGTTCTTCCTCTTCCGTGCTTTCTGTGACGGTTGTTTGCAGTTTTTGAAACGACGGCATTCGGCTCTTAAATCGAAGCGATTGCCAGTTTTTTGGTTAAGAAATTTATAATTTGAAATCTAATGAACTCGGGTTATGTAGCCTGGTCTCCACGAAGCCGACATTTGACGGCTTTATACCTTTTTGGTGGATCACCATCCAAGCCCGATGTTTTTATTACAATTCAGCAGCGAGTCTGGCACTTAAGTACTGTATTGGACAAGCAGTGCGTTACACAGAGCATTGTTGATAGCGTACTGTCCAGTCGACTTTCCGAATCTAAATCACCAGAGGCCACACCTTAAGGAGAAATATCAGACTTAATTCAACCATCCTTAAGCAGATTAGAGGACGCCCGCTTGATATCAAGGCACTGATACAGTAACACGCCATTGACTCCGAGTTTGGGACAGTAATCGAAGTACATCGTTTTGTTTTGGAGTAACTGCTCGACATTGATTATTTGAAGTTTTTTTTATGGTGCCCCTTAAAGTCTCAATTCGAGTCACCTTAGAATCTCAGGAATCTCAACCGCGATTTTGTTCTTCCGGTCAGTAGTCAAATCTGATGATGTAGGTAAGAGTTGAACAAAATACGACCGATAACTTAGCTTTGACATCTAGCCCCGGTAACCGGTTACCAATCTGCCTCAGAATAGACCCGGCCTGACATATCCAATGGGAGAACTCATTACTGCTCTTAAATTTCCCATTCGATTCCATGGGGTTTCACTAACAAACTAAGTGCGTTAGAGAGGCGTTCTCAAAGGACAATCATATACAAAATTTTCACGTTCACCTTCCTGTTTGGCTTCAAAATAGACGGCTGAAAATATACCCAGTTGGCTCTAAGGTTCAGTTTGGGATGGCGCGAGCAAGAGTCTCATTCAGGTCTCCCAATACGAAAAATTCTTCGCCAAGTCTTCGCTGTATTATTCAGAAAGGAAGAGTCGAAAAAACGGAAGACAGCTTCAGCTTTTTCTGGAAAAAATCGAATGCCTCTCAGGAGAGCAGTGGCCATTCACTACGCCTGCAGTTCAGTAAAAAGTTTACTACGTGTAACTCGGTATTCTTTAAGTCACATGTGCAAACAGGCGCTCGCCACATGTCTGAACCGGATATGTTGTGCACTTCTACTACCATTGGAAGAATTAAACCGCACAAACAGAGTATGCTTTTGTTGGAAATGCCACCGAAGGGCTCTCTTCAAAAGTGGTATGTGGTGTGCATCGTGCTGTGCATGATACTCGTAGCACACACTCATCTGACGTGTATAGGATATGTGAAGTTTCGCATGTGATTCGGTTCAACGTGCCTTTAAAACAGTTAGGTGCATGAATTCAAGCAAGTTCAACAAACTCTAACATTTTCCTGTGTTCCCATTTAGGAGAAAACACATTTTCCTATACTGTATGCGACTATACGGAAAGCACGACTGTGACCCAGCAATCACAGTTTCATCGATTTGTGTGAACATCAACTCTTCCAACACCGAGCCCTTTTGGCTCAAATTGAACGGATTGATGGAATTGAGCTTTAGAAAGATTTGAGGGTATGGTTATTTTTCGCAGATGTGACTTGAATGGACCATTTAAATCGTGCTATTTGACCTAGACTTTTTCTTATGGGATTTCCTGAAGAAAGATATATATTCCAATTAGTCGTAATCAACGCCATCGCTAAAATTCTGCAGGACCTATTCGGCAGAGTCGTTCAAATTAGAACACTCTGATCTGATCTGAAGAAGCAACTGCGGACATTAAAACGATGTTATATTCCATACAAAATGGAATGCATAAGCTTCTCAAATAACCACAGAATTTCCTTAACGCCTTGCAGGCATTATCACCCAACTTCAACATACCCATCCTTGCTGAAAAACCCTATCCTTAATAGGGATACTTAGGCAGATAGGTTGCCTTTCACAACCTAAGATTTTATTAAGCAGAAGATCAATGTATACGCAGCCAATGTGTCGGATTCTTCAATTTTTATATCTCTCTAGTGTCATTTGTATCAATGGTAGAGACCTCAAACCTAGAGCATGCCAAAAAGCCATTTGCTGAAAAATTGTCGTCTAATACATTCTTCCGGAAGGGTTTAGTTTAGTATGTTAGCCAAAAAATGCGCGTAGCTATGCCAAAGCATCAACTTAAAAGTATTTCTTATATAAGAAACTAATTTATAAATAATAAATGCCCTGCCAACTCTTTGACTATTCCTATTCCGTCGAAAGATGTCTTCATTACGTTCTCTCAACTCTAAAAGGCCCAACTTTTCTCCTTTCTAACAGTGAAGCATCAACAAATGCCTGCTGTCAAATCGCACTTCTATATCTCGCAAGGCACCCAAGAACAACATAGGTACGAGAACCTATGCAGCACAGACACGCTTTTTAAAAAATGGTGAAATGTTCAATCGGAAGTCGCAATATATTGTAAAAGTCATAGACGATAGATTTTTATATGAACTGCTTGTAGCCAACTTCGCGTTGGTTTCAACATTAGCGCTAGCGCTCTTGGTTCAAAGCGAAATAAATTGAAAACAAGTTATAAGAAGCAGAAATTAGGTAGCTTTTATGGGGTTCATTATTTGTATGAGGAATTTAAAAATAACTTTTTTAAAATACCCCGACGTCAAAAAAACCTTATAATACATTTTGTCTTATAAGTTGAACAAGGAAGTAAGTTTATTCAATAGCTCCTCAGTCTTATATTTGTAAAATTCGGAGGGAATTCCATTCTTCCATTCGATCCTGATGCAGCCTTTCCATCGTTGGCGCCTCTAGTAGGTACATCTCTTCTAGAGTTATGCATCTATCCAAAATATCATTTGAAAATTTGTAAAACTGTCCAGAAAATTTTGTTATGTATGCAAAAGTGATAATGCATAACATTTCCAAGAAAAGAACAAATGTGAAACAACTGAAAAAACTCATTCGCCATCAATAACCGACACAATTTTTTTACCTACAATTTTTTATTAAACTTTTGTTGGTTCCATCTGTTATTTACAACTTGAACTACCATATTTTCAAAGCGACATCTATTGTAAAACATTCCGTTACCGTTAACATTTCACTATACCAGTCCATATAATAATATGTCAATGTTAAAAGTTTCGTGCGATCCAGTCGTGCATGAAATTTCAAAGGGTACGTAGCCTCAACAGTTTATTCTGATCATAAACTGCAAATATTTACCACCTCATAAATGAACTGTCAGATTTTGTGTGGAGAATAGTTTACGCAGGCCTCATAATTTTCCGCGATCAATTAGGCTCGGAAATCGCGTGCGGAAAGTTACATAAATTTACAAATGTCAAATTGTGACAAGCGTTTTCCGCGTTGTGTGAATTGCTTTTCAATATTTTAGAGTTGCATCAATGGCGGTAAGAATTGAATTAAAAAAATATTTGCTTTATCGTTATTCGCAGCTATTTACGAAATGACATTTCCGAGGTGTGTTCACTTAAAGCACCACAGAAATGTATAAATTTACGAGCTGCATACAATTATGAGATTAATGTAACCTATTACAGCCGGTCAACGGAGAAACACTTTGCGCAGGAGAGTTGGAGGAAAAAAAAACAGATTTAAGTCATTTACCAATGAAAAAATAACTCATGAGGTTTCGGTACTTATCGCCAGCTACTCAGCTCTAACCCAATGACAGACACAGAGCACATAAGGGGACTCACTTTCCTCGCAAATATTCTTTAAATGATTTACTGGCTATAAGACAGCAGGCAATCATACAAGACGAAGATACGAACTGGTGTGCGAAAGTTGTTCAAGCCAAAACTGTGTGTCCCAATTGGCTCGTATCGTATGATCGTTCTGTTCTTTTAGTTAATGCCCATGCTAAGTGGAACGATGTACAATACCAGAATTATGGGGGAAATACGTCTCGGCAAGCAATGTTATTCTAGGTTAGCAAAAGTGCGGCCATCGGAGAAAATAATTAAGGTGCGTGAAATTTTTTGAAATCTGTTAAATTAAGTTATAATTTACGACCAAAAAACTGCGTGGCAGAACTTTAAACCCTATTCACACCGCACCGAAAACCGTGCTTAAGTCGAAAACTAGTCGACGATTCACACCGAACACCAACTAGTTTCCGTTTGACGTTTCAATCAGTTGTGCGACGGTATTGTCGTGAATCTTCAGTGTAAACTATTTTGATTACATATATATCGATCGCATTAATTAGCAAATTAAATCAATTCAGACCATTTAGAAATAATATTGGCGCATCAATTAAGTGTGGAAAGTGATTTTAAGTTGTGAGTTTAAGTTGCTGATCTGCTGAGTTAGCTGAATATTGCAAAAGGTGTGTTTGTTTCAACAACCAAAGTATTGGATTCGTGATGTTTTCGTGGAAAACGACTTTCAACGATTCGTTTTGAAAACTGAAATATGTATGGAAAAACTTCTGTTTACGAGTGTATTCGCGAAATCCCGGTTTCCGGTTGGGTGTGAATAGGGTATTCGATAGAAAGAACGCACCAAAAATGTCTTTTAGTAAACTCTAGAGTCTAGAGAAATACATTACTGTTGAAAACATTCTGAAGGAGCAATGTATGTCCGACAGTGTTTCGCGAAGGCCGTCCTTTCACCGATGGGCTATCGTTTTCTTTCAAACGTGTAAAAAGCTGGTAGGATAAAAAAGCCGATTAATAATGGTCACAGTTATGCCTTGCTCAAATATTCTTAGAAAGCGCACAATTTCCATTACTTTAAATTCCCAGCATTTACCAAATATATTTTGTAAACATAATTTTTCAATTCCACGATGCTTTGCTGCTATTTTTTTCAGTTTATTAGAAACTTTTCAGTAAATTTTTAACGTAAGTATGCTGCAGCCATATATAAAATCTCTTTTGTATTCCTACAAGTTTTTTAGCTGTCACTTGGGTTTTCTCCTTCTTATTTGACACTGATGTTGTCAGGAACTCGAACTATCCTATTGCGTACGCCTTAAATGTGACAGTTGCGGAGCTGGTGCTACACAAAGGTCAATAAAAATGTTAGTCTATTATAGAAAAAAATCCACTGTGCACTAATTAAATTAAGAGTCAAAACTAAAAGTGTGTATTGGTAAGTTCCAATGTCTTAATAATTATTTTTCAAGTTTTCATTCTTCTAGTATCGGGTAAGAATCACAAGGCAACATAGGTCCATTGATTGGCTGCCATTTTCAACGGAATGTCCTCCACCCAATTGAGTCACCATCTCAATGACTAAGCACTAAGCCGAAGCTGATTCCCCATCAAAGATAACACGGCATCATTACTGTCACCGTCGAGACGCATCCCGATCCCATTCAAGTGAGTAATTTATAGTAAACAAAAAAGAAACCTTAATACACTTACCTTAATCGCTCCCGCAGCAGTCGCCAAACTTCTTTGTCCCGTTCCAGTATAAATAGAATCCTTTTAAACTCTAGCAGTTTCTTTTTCAGATCTCCCTCCGTCACCTCCACACATATACCACTGTCTACGCTACAGTCCAGCTGTACGCTGTTGCCACTCGCGTCAAGATCCGATGTCATTTTTGCACTTAATTAAATTAGCAACAAATAAACGTAAAACTAAAACACGACTTCACTCGACACTCATTAACATTGAAAATTAAATTCAGCACAACTTCTTGGGACATTTACACGTGGAATCAAATTAAGACGTCAAATTCATTTGAATGAAACTTTTTCAAACAATTTTTATTTGTATCTTCCTTCTTTAGTTGCTCAAGAGCAGTCGTAGTCGCTTCAGTTTTATCTTTTTTATTTCTAAGATAAAATCGTTGTTTCGTTATCAATCAGCTGCAGCACACCACTACCAGTCTAGGGTCGTCTCTCTGCCTTGAGGTTCGGTTCAGTGTCGCCTGTAAGATACACATAGTAAACAAAAATTCATGTAATTATTTACTTGTGATTAAAGTGAATTTGTATGGTATAGGTACACGGTAGCAGCAGCACAATGGCTGAGGAAGCCGCGAGTATCTTTCTCACACACTCGAGCACAATGACACAGGAGGAGCTGAACAATCGCTGAACTTGAGAGCGCAAAAAACGACGCGTAGCTATTCCCATCCCAGAGCAGCCCAGCACAAAAACAACGATAAACAAACCGTAAATACCGAGTGGAAAAAAGTATCTAAAACAATCAAATGTGTACTTAGAGACGATTATAGCGCAACTGCAATCTTCGAAACTAGCTGGATGTAAATTTACCCGCACCGAAATTCAATAAACACTGGGTGAGGATGGGAGAAGGGGGGCGGAAGCTGGAAACGATGATGCACATAGTGCTCAATGTTCACCCACAGAGATGGGAGAGGCATTGCCGCCTGGTAGGCAAAAACTAATTTATTCATGAAGATTGAATATATATACTTTCCTAATTATTCCGCAGGTGTGTAGGTATCTTTTCTTTTGATTGTTCTCATTATCTGATATTGGGCGGAAAAGCATTTATGTCAATAAGGCGGCGCGCGGCGTGGTGAAGTTTTGTCACCCTTCCTTGGGCCGGTCTTTTTCAAGACTGAGTAATGGGGCGACGGTTAGGCGCGGTGTACGAAGCGTCGGCACTTAACAGTGGGATTGATTGTGTTTTCAATCATTGTCGATTCGAATGTAATGACTTTGTAAAGTGAATGAGCTTCTTATGCAAGCTCGTTGCGGTCTGTCGTCGGACTGATAAAATTACACGATACAACTTGGAGTTAGTCACCTGGAATGAGTGGTTTCTGTACCGAATGTGGGTTGGTGTCATGATTTCGAACTAAAATTCTGCATACAATAGCCGTTTTTATTTTTTAGTTCAGAGCAGAACCTGAACTGTTATAAAAAACGTTCGTGTATCTTTTTTAGCTCAGACACATTAGAGCTCAAATTTGTGTTTCTTTTTTCGTTCAGAGCATGATCAGAGCGCGCTCTATGAGCTCAGAATAAATTGACTGAGCAGCCTGAGAAAAAAGCTGATTACACATGTACAAGCGAACTTCCAGTCATATTTGACAGAAAAAAACGAGGAAAAACAAAAAAATATCAGAACGCTCTGAGCCCGATCGGTTCAGAGCGCGCTAATAATGCTCGAGCTCAGTTCAGTGCTCAGCTCTGAACTTAAAAAGAAAAACGCCCAATATTTTCTACTTTAAAACGCCGGTTTTGAAAATTCCCTGATTGTAAAATTTGTTAAATTCTAATAAAAAGCAATACTTTCTGTACCACTTGCGGTTGGTCTTCGCTCCTCTTTTGCTTGTGGAAGTCACGAGCCGGCCTGTAACTTCTGTGTATCGCACGGTTCATCAAACCAATGACTTCTGTAAGTCATGTGAAACCCAGTGGACTAGTTGTGGCGTCTCCGATGGGTTCGTGGTATCGATTCAATTAAGAACTTCTCAATAAGTTGAGGGCTTTGCAGTCGATGTGGGATCTGGTGGCTTAATACCAGCGTTGCCAGACGGTCAAAATATTCTCCCAACCAACTTTCTGTCATAATTTTTTGAATATGCTTTACAACTTAAAAGTAGGAATTTCAAATTTAAAGCGCGAACATGTTTGGTCCTTGGAATGCCAAAGTCACGAAATAAATACACTCTATGAAAATGTCAACGCATGTTGCTTTTTGAAACCATTCTGTAGGAATTTACACAGCCCCAACGCAACTTTCATGAAATTGTTCTTAGTAAAATTTACTGATGAGGTGGTGCTTGCATTCGGCAAAATATTTAAGGAACTATTACAAAAAACCGTAACTTTTTCCTAGTGAAACTGGCATTAGCTTGTTTGTAAGCGAAAATAGTCCAAAGATATTAGAAATTTCAGACGCAAATATAGCTTAGAGAACCGATTGAATATTTTACCGCATTTCGAAGTAACACGAACATTTATTTTCATCCTTTATTTCAAATTTGAGTCATTAGGTAATGGACAGAAAAGTTTAGTTCGCGAAATGCTGATGCATGTTTTAAGATTATCAAAATTGAATACACATTATAATGAACTACGAATAAAATAGAACTAAAAGGAAAACCCCAGTTTTCCCCCTAAACAATTTCTCCCCCAGATTTTCCCCCGTCAACCAAAAACAAAACCCTAAATCTGGGGAAAAACCCCCAAACTGGCAACGCTGCTTAGTACCATTGATCTATAAAGCATTAGTATTATTTCTTCTCCTCTCTTCCGAGGAGATGATCAGTTCGGTTGCGTATTACTTTTAGCGATAACTAAGACAGTCTTTATTGCTCTACTTGTGAAATTGTTTTAAAGAAGCAGATATAACTTACAATCCACATTATTGACCACCAATGGGCGTTTCAGAAAAACTATGTTCGATTATCTAATGTTATACTACTTGAATTTCTCCTGCGAGAACAATAATCATTAAAAAAAAAAAAAAACAAAACAATATATCCACAAGCCGGTAAATTTTCCCAACAAATTTTGCTAATTTTGGGCAAATCATTTGCAAATCAACTGCGACACTGGTTTTTCTGAAACGCTCCAAGCACCATCCGGTCTCGTATAGCCTTGAGTGTAATTTACTCTTCCTTTCAAATTAAGAAAAAATATATTTCCCAAACTTTTCCCAATTGACAAGCATTAAGGTCGAGCTCAATGCCATCTCCCTAATTTACCAACAACAATATAATTGTTATTGTCCAGTAATTGCATTCCACTGTGTGGGATCTTTTTAGTCGGCTACTTAAGAAATTAGTTACACAATTTGGCATCCAGTAAAATCCGCTATCAAAACGCCCGACAGTCGCGCTCGCAAAGAGAATAAAAAAAAAAACATCAATGGATTCTTCAAATTTCACTCTTTGACGTGGTTCCCATCAAAAGATACCAAACTCGACGGTAACGATTTTTATGCGCACCGGGTAAATGGAATTGGACTCGTATTTTACTTTTTAGAATAAAATTATTATTTTTTATTGACACACACACAAATCAGAGATGAAATCAACAATCACGGCGATAAAAAGAAAAAAAAAAAAAACCTTTTCGCCATGGGGCTTTTCAATTTCAGCTCGTGGTGACCGCGAAAAGGCTGACCAAGCGGCGTGCGGCGGCGGGTGGAATAAGAAAAGATACAAAAATGAATAAATGAACTGTTAATGATCTTGAGATGGAAAGTATGGGAATGCGCTGTTTTTTGTTTGTTGCTTTTGCCTTTCTTCAGTTTGTACAAATTGATATGACATGATGTTGCAAAAATTGGAATTTGGGATAAGCAGAAATGTTTTTTTTCAAATTACTCCGGTTCAATAATAATCAAACGCAGCTGTAACTGTTGCCCTCGATAATTGAAGTTCCGTTGATTGAAAATTTGAAAAGCTGTCCAGGAAGCCGGTGTGGGTGTGGTTGAATTTTTTAAATGGGGAATAGGCCAATGTGATAGTGATTTTTGATTGTAGGAGACTTGCCTTGGGAAGCTTACTCTCAGCATTCCTTAAACCTAAGGAACCAAGGGACCATCGGAACTCGAATAAATCCATGGGCGTTGACTGATTCAGGAAGGTCTTCCACAGCAATGCTGTCATCTAATGATGGACCCTGACTAGGTTAATATTTGTGAATATTAAAATGTTCATGACAAAATACTGGACATGTGGATGGGATATCGAGTGATCGCGATTATTAAGCGTTAATGGCTGCGTGCCCTTTCTGTTTTATTAGAAAAATGTTTATGATCAATTTGTCGATTATGAATAATATGTTTGACATATTGCTAGAATAAACACTATGAAAAAGCAAATAGTAAAGACGTGTCCTATTTTGAACTCTACAATAGCAATTGAATTTTATTTTTCACCCGAATGAAGCGTTTGGCGAAAAAATTTTAGGTCCAACAAGATTGTTTGAAGTCGATACGGCTCCCTTATTTCGGGAAGCGTCCAGCCTTCTTGGACTATATAATATGTTGCGGTGTCTTTTTGTAAATTATCTGTAGTGACAATCGCATTTTTGGGCCCTTGAAATTGCAAGTTCAGCTCTGTGATACGCCAATCTGGATCTTTTTTATACGTTGCAATGAAAATATGGGGAGTTACACAACAAATTTAGTTAAACCGCTTTATGTGGCAACTAATTCGTCCAAATTTGGACCTTTAAATTAGATTAAAGGGAATCAATGACTCAACATTCCATGGGCAATATTCAATACGGGACATGACACCTTTTATACAGCTAAAATATTTCAACGAAAGCTGCAAATCCGCCACTCTTTAGGGTAGGAAACTCTACACATAACCCTAAAACTTTATATCTAAGCCTCGGAAGCTTTTGATCCTTTTTTGACAGAAGTTCTGTTGGCAGTATTATTTAGAGCTCTAGCCACAGTATTGCCTCTGCATGAATCAATAATTGTCCGAGAGCTTTAACAGAAAAAATGCAATCGCCAATACAGCTTAGTGCTTAGTATGTCCGTTTTGGCCTTACATAGGTTCGCTAGAAAATAGTAGCGCGGTATTAGTAAGATTTTTTAGTATGAAAGTTACCCTTCAAATATATCTCAAGGGCTCAAGATTAATAAAACTAGGTGCGAAATTCGATTTTTCAATCTCGGGGTATCTAAAGGTTCTGTGTTGGGACCCAATTTTTGTTTTCGGTATATATCAATTCACTGTTTTACCAGAGATAACACAGGCAGTTGCAAATAGTTGAGTCAAAAAGTGTTTCGTAAGCGATAAATTTGACGAGTTTTAATACTTGGGACTTTTTTCTTACTTCTGGAATGAGCTCTGCCGCACAAAGTCCTTCAGAAAGATTTTTTTTCTGACAAATGTTTGCTTAAATAAATTGATCGCTACTATTCTTAGAATTGGCATTTTTAGTTTCAAACTTCCATCCATCCATTTTTTTTGCATGATACGCAAATTCGTCCAGTTCCTTACTGTTTTAAAGTACATTGAAGAGGTTGTTTTTTTTTAGATCGGGAAATATTATTTGCAGACTTATTTAGATATATTATTTAAGTAAGAACTTTTTGAACTTTGTAAATGTACGTGCTTTTCGTGATTTTTATTTATTTCAGACGCAGTAATTGAGAACATTACGATTTTCTGGAAATTCTGTTATTGATTTTTAAATTTTTATTATGCCAGCCAAGAGTTTATATTTTCTCACATTTTGTTGTAACTGAGGTAGGCGCAGTGGCTTAGTGGTAAGCAGTGTTGTAAGGACTTCCCATTTTTCCCATTTCACAGTACTTAAATTTCCCCATAAATCCCTCGATAGTTTTTTGCCAAAAATTCGAATTTTTAAAGGAAAAATTGTATTACACGGAAAACAAATTATATAAAATAAACCTTTAGTATTAAAATCGCAGATTGTTAACATTACTTTGACTATTTTTTGGGGTACTAGAAAATTTTACTAGAAGACAATTTACATGAGCAATAATTTATTCATAGATTGAATGTTGTTTGTTAGATTCCTGATATTCCCACGATTTCGTGCTGTTTCCTTTTATCCCACGGAAAGCTTTTTAGACATCAAAAATCCCACGATATAACAACACTGGTGGTAAGTGTGTTGGACTTCTTAAAGTGTTTTTCTTTTTTAGTTCAGAGCTGAGCACTGAACTGAGCTCGAGCATTATTAGCGCGCTCTGAACCGAGCGTGCTCAGAACGTTCTGACGTTCTTTTGTTTTTCCTGTTTTTGTTTTTTTCTGTTAAATGTGACTGGAAGTGTGCTTGCATATGTGCAATCTGCTTTTTCCTCAGGCTGCTCATAGAGCGCGCTCTGATCTGATGTGTGTGAGCTAAAAAAGAAACACGAACTTTTTGTATAACAGTTCAGGTTCTGCTTTGAACTAAAAAAGGAAAACGCCTTAAGAGAGGGGTCCCAGGTTCGATCCCCGAAAAGAGACAAATTACATCTTAAGATTTTTTCCGGGGAATCTCGGACAAACATGATAGAGCTTTTCAATTAGTCGTTTGGACTCCGCATATCAAATTGTAGATCCCTTCCATTTATAACAAAATTGAAAAACTACAAAAAAAAAAAAAACCTATGGTTGAGAGAAGCTAGGCCTTGGCTCCTTACGGACCTGTTTTTTTCGCCAACTATTTAGTAATTTATATTTACTTACTTTTAAGGTTTTCAATATTTTAAGTTTTTTTTTTAATTTTACTCAAAAATATGCGTTACTTTTGTTTTTTACCAGCTGGACCCGGCATAAAACCATTTTGACCGCAATATCAACTGACAGATGTTGACGACGCCAACTATAGTAAAGTGCGAATAAATGCAATTTTCAAAAATTTTCTTTCTGTGTAAACCTGAAATACATCAATACGAACAAAGCAAAAAAAAAGAAACATGAAAGCTCGCCGAGCGGTTATGGAGTTATGAGGTCATTGAGTTTAAGCCCGAAGGAATTATATACCTATATAGATTTTTTTTCGATAACGTAAATTTTTATTGTTATCGGGTCAGCTTACCCATAATTAAAATTATTTTTACCAAAGCCCATTGGGAGTAAATAAATCAAAAATGTTATTTAAGTTATTTTATGATTTCTATGGTCAAACCTAATTTAAACAATATATCTTGTTGCACTCTGCAACAGAGACATTTTGTGAACCTCCGGGTGGAGAATAAAAATGGTTTTCTTTTGGGATGGTTACAAAACCTGTGGTTTATTGAGTTCATTATTAAATGGTTCATTATTTAAGATACACGCATACTAACATTGCTATGAATTACTTTGATTGGATTTACTGTACAATTTAGAATATATCCTTTAAGGGTTGAAGCAAACCCGTGGAATTTTATTTTTATTTTTATTAGTGTGAGCAGACCAAATGTTTTCTTGAGTCAGGCTAAGAAGTTATACCAGAGAGTATTTAGAATCGTGTACATTGGTCAGTTCAAAATAATAGTTTTATTTGATTACAGCATGATGAAGTCACACTGCTAGGTTGACGATGCTCCCGGAACTTTGGCGCTGATGGAAAGCAAGGTTGTTTTTTTTGGGTTTGTTTGGGGGTTCGCGGGAAGGAAAAATCATCGAAAGACTTTGCAGAGCAAGTACGCGAGGGATGCTTCTGCAATAGTGAGGGACTCGAACAACCTCTAAAAAACCTCCCGGGAGGGACTGACTGTCGTCATCCCGAATGGGATTGCACCTAGTCGTTCGACTAATCGGCAATTTATTTTTAAATTATTTTAAAAATTCAGAATTATAATCCGCCGGTTGTTGGATTTCGAAACTTTTTTGTTTGAAGATATTACTTAATCTCTTGGCCTTGGCTAACTCTTATAGATCAAGGGGTCTAACCCGCCTCAACCTTCTGATTACATTGTCAGTGTTTAATAGTTCTGTAAGTTCTACGTTAACATGGTTGAGAAGCCTACTTCTGGGCCTTCGGGCCACTTTTCTAACTTCATCTTCAACCATTTCAATATTTAGATCTCTATGTAGATCAGCGTTGCGTATGAACCAAGGTGCATTAACAACGTTCCTTAGTACTTTATTTTGGAAGACTTGAATTTTTTGTAAATTTGTTTGGCATGTGCATGCCCACAATTGGAGCCCGTAGGTCCATATTGCTTTCAAGACTTGCTTGTATAGCAGTAATTTACTGTAGTTGGACAGGGATGAGTATCTCCCAATACTGTATCGCATGTTCAACTCATCTCTTTTTTTCTTTACATGCGCTTTCCAACGCAGTTTAGCGTCTAGGGTCATGCCCAGATATTTAGCTGTATTTGAGTATTCCACTACATTGTTATTAATGTATACTGGAATGTGTGGTACGTTTTTATACGTAAAATTAATATGGACTGACTTTAGGTCATTCAATCTAATCTGCCACTTTTAAGTCCATTCTGAAATACCGTTTATTGCCATTTGGAGTTTTTTTTTGTTGCTATTTCGACGGTTGCTCCAACAGCAAGCACAGCAGTGTCATCTGCAAAAGTTGCTATAGTAGTTTCTTTACTTTCAGGTAAATCACTAGTAAACAGAAGGTATAGCACTGGACCTAGCACACTACCTTGTGGTACACCAGCTTTAATTGCTCTTAGTGTTGAGTACTCTGTCTCTTGTTTAATTCTGAAGAATCGATCTGTTATATAAGACTCCAGAATTGTCGAATACTGCTTCGGCAGTTGCCTTCGTAATTTATGGATCGATCAGTCCCTTATGCCCACTTTTCTCATTTGACCGACTGCGTTTGTTTTATTGTTTAAAGGGGTGGATTTATTTTTAAAACCACCATAAACGTGCGTTCGGACAGTGGAAGGAGTTTAACATGAAGCCCATTGCTTAGTAGCACCACAAACTATAACCACAGACACTAAGCAATTATGTTTGCATTTGTGGCTGCTCTCGAGTAGAATGGGCAAGCTATAAGTACTCCCTGTCACTAGCCATGTGTTTATGAGTCCGTTTCGTTTACATAACTACTTGTGACATAAACTACTTGTTGCACTTTGTTTTTGTTTGAACGTAGCTTAATGGAGTAAATAACAAACATGGTTATTTAATTGCACTTATAATAGTAATTCATTCATTCATTAAACAGCTCATGATTCACCGATGTATGCCGGAAACATGATGTTCCCAATTCCGGTGGTTATGTTATCGCCTTTAGCTCTTGCATGCACTGTTACCAAATAAATTGCATTACAATTTCGACCGACAATGAAAACCGCAGGATCCAATTTTATTTCGCCTGTTTGCAAATGAAATATTTCCACAATATTTTTCGAAACCTTAATTTTTATCTAACAGGATAAATGACCATACAATTATAGATTCTCGAGCAAGAGAGATGTAAGCCTAATGCAATCATACTTAATGGGTTTCGTCATTAATCTATGTGCGGCATAGTATTGCTGCAATCATCGCAGTGTTTAGAGAGAGAGATGAGTTTGTTTTGTTACTAAGTCTGTTCTAACCAATATCAATTGTTAATGTTGAGGGTATTATTGTTGTACCTGGTGAACTACCGGACAAGGTCGAAGTTGTTCGACAGAGTAATGGTTGATAGTAATATCTAGTACCTATACAATAATGTGCGATGATTTAACATTCATTGTATTAGAGGTCTCCGGATGCTGATTGAATTGTAATAATTTATGCAAGTGAAATGAAAGTTGATTGTACTGCATAAATGCGCTTCAGGGACAATGCACCTATAAGGCAGTAGATACATATTGGAGGTTTCTTTTCTGTTTTATCAAATGATGAATATCGTCACGGAAGCTGGCGAAAGTTGGTGGAAGTAGGGAGATAAGCACGCACTTGCCATTCTTGTATTGCTCTGGTGGCTCAAACTTACCTGTATCGAACGCAGTTTGAAATGCTATGACATATTTGAAAGAAGCTAAGACAAGTAGGTATGCACGTGCACTAAAATCTGGCACATGAATCGCTAAGACTTCTTAATAGCGTAATTTAATTCGGTCGACCCAAAAAGTTGCACTTATTTCCATTCAGTGTGCAGCTCGAGATAATACAAAATTTGTATCTTTGTCCTCGTTCGCTATCACTACAGAATTAAAAACCATCATTTAAAGCCACAGTATTGTTCTTCGAAGATAAGGGCCGCAGTTTTATCTTAGGGCCAAAGACATTGATTAAAAGGAAGGATAGAAGTACGGTGTCGATTTCCGATCTGCGAACCTTGGAAGTTGTAGGTTTTTGCTTCACTCACAATGCTATTCTGGTTGTGTAATAAAATAAAAACAAAACTAGGTTCAAGATATTTAATATGCCAACTTCTTTATCACAAGATATTTATTCGGTGAAAAGAACTGTATTGGTGGATTTGCAATATTAATCGCTCATAGTCAGCCTGATTTTTTAAACAGAGATTCTGATACCCCAGCTCTTACCAAAAACAAATTGCAAACGTCCCTTTAGAGCTCTATAGATGATGACATAGTCCGATTTATGTTGTTCGTACATAGTTTAATAAGTCCATGCTTCTCATAATGGAAGGTTTAGTTAGGTTTTATAAAGGAAAATTTAGCATCGCCCGTTCACAGAGAATTTCATCCATTTGAATGGAACTCCAACAACAAACAGAGTGAATTGGTCATACGTTCCGGACCGGAGTCGATCACCACTTCAACATATAAATGGCAGCAAACCTATGGAGTGAGCGCTGATTCTTAGTCCGGGAGGACCCAAGGTCAACGGGCCTTGCCAATAAACATTTTAGTAATGACTTTAAATTTTAGTAATTTAAAATAGCTGTATTTTGAATCCTTTCTTTGCGATTTTGAGCTTCCGTAAATTTGAAGTCGAGCCTAAAATTTGTTGTTAGTATACGGCGAAATGACTGAGATCTCCCAAATAAATATGTTCGTCGCCAAGTATGTGCTGTAACATCTAGCCTACATATAAGTAATTAAAAGGAGACGACACAAAAAGCCACCCTGACAAAGGTCGATGTCCACTGAACGAAGTTTTTGATTTGACTCTATTTCACCGAACAAAAGAGGTTTGTGTAAAAAAAACAAGAGAAAATTCCGTAGCACCCTGGAGATATGGCCGAATGCCTTCTCGGAATCTTCCGAGCATGTGTAGTATTCTTTGAAGACTTCTTAAGTACTATTTTGAGATTAAATAGCTGCTTGGTCTTGATTGTCCTTCTGCTCGACTTGCTCAACTGTGACTTTATCAGAGCTCTGCAAAGTTCTACCAACAGATTTGTGGCTTAAGTGTAATTAGAGCATTGCTACTTTTGATAGGCATTTCATCTTAAGATTGGGCTCCGCGAAATTAGATCCCAGGAAATAAGGCCGCAAAAGTAAAAATTTAACTATGGCCCAGAATTTGACTAAATTTTCATAATGAAAAAATGAAACTATGCCCCATTTTAAAATGGAAACTAGGCTCCAAAGAAATTAATGGTTTTGAACGTTCGATTTCTATTCAGTTTTTCTTTTACCCGCTTGTGTAAAATATAATCCTTGCTTTAAAAATCGCGCAATTTGTTCCTCTGTGCTGTCACTCGCTGATGGTTTTCAATGCGAGGCTTACTGTTTCAATAAATTGGTCGATTTATTCAGCCGCACACATTAATTTAAAATGTAAGCCCCACGTTGAATTGAAAACCAACAGCGCTGAAAAAGTCAATTTTTTCAACTAAACTGTAACTGAATTTCGTCATCCATGTATGCTATTTTAAAAAAAAAATTAAATTTGTTTCCAAAAATAAATTGGGGGTCTTTATTGAAATTGAAAAAGTGAAATTGCACTCCAAATTGTTGTTGTTTGTGTGCGCATTTTTGGGGCTTGTTTCATTTTTACTTTAGGGTCATATTTTCTGTCGCTTCATTTCGCGGAGCCCTAAAATTTAACCCCATTTCGCCCTATTTTGGATTATGTACCTCTGAGAAGTGCTCGCTCCATCTGCGTCTTTTCATCGGAAAGAAGTGGACCGTCCTTGGACTTACGACTTGTTCCATGATATTTGACCTTGTTCTTCTCAAAGACGACGTGTATAGTTTGCTAGAATACCAGCCTTGCAAATTCCTGCTGTATCTTCTCGGTCTTCAACCTCTTCCAGCGTATATGCGTGTCCCGTGGATGGAATAAACTGGCACCTTATCAAGGGAAGATTCTATCATCCAAGTGGGCTGTATGAGTGCATAGTCCAAGCTTTGGTGCAAAAATCTACACTACAACTTGAGTTGACCTTTCTAGCCTAAAATTTAAGGGATTAAAAGGCCTTCCGGACTGGAGCTTGGGAGTATCGCCACACCTGGCTAAACAAAAGCTGAAGATCTACTATACACTTACATGAAGAACTTCCACGCCTATGCAAAGCCCACAGTTTTTAAGTCGCCTCGCTTTGTTCGGGCGACACCGACTATATCTAGTCGATTTTGGAAACACCCCCAAAAATGTTCATACCAGTGAAGACTTTTCCCGCCCTTTGTCGATGCTTCGATAAACCGTGAAGCAATTAAACCAACAGACAACCCTACGATCATACCCGCTTTTTAACAGACTTCACATAATATCCGAGGCTAGCTTAGTTCGTCTTGTCATCTTGGGTGTTAATGAGCTTGACATCTAATCCTTCCCCACCTACCTGCTTAAAGGGGAACTCCTCTCAAACACTTGACGCCGCAACTACAATCACCTGTCAAATTTGCAAAACGCAATTGATGTTTATATAACACTGAAACACGACCCTTTTCTTAACTCTCTTATTTCGCATTTCCATGCCTCGAAGCCACTAAAACTTAATAGTTTTTGAAAGTATAACAAATCATTCATGCCATCATAACCGTCATAGTAAAGTCGACTAATTTATGTTCATCTCAAAAATACTAGTCTTTGCTGGTTTAATTTGCAGGTAACATTAGGCAAAATATTGATTTCACTTTCCAAACCGATTACTTTGGCACACTGAAAGAGCGCAAAATGAAATTCTTAAACAAAACACGATCAGGCTTCATAGTATTGTTGAATCACCGCAGTTTTATTACTGTTTAAATGTTTAGTTCAGTTCGATGGAACGGATTTAGATTTTTGTACAAAGGTACCCGACACCTCTTCCGATTTGTATACAAATTCCATAGATGAAATCTGAATAAAAGTTTCGCTGATTATTTTTGGTTAAAATGATGAAGAGATACAAGACGAACCCAGAGGTCAACGACACCGACAGACGCAAGTGTACCTCAGGTTTAATCATCGCTTCCTCTGTGGTTGTTGTGCGTGTTTTTGTTGTGTTCTTCTTATGGGCGGTACCTATATAGGTAGCACCTAAGGCGCCCAAAGTGATTCCGATTTAATGGGAGGCTGGGTTTCTCCGAGACTAATTTGTGTAAACTTCCTATGGAAAAAATGTCCCTTACACAGATCAGATTCGTAAATCAAGTTCACACGTGTTCTGTATCCCCAGCGGACTTAATGATATTTTTGTATGCTAATTTGTATGTGAATGTAAGAAGTGTCAGATATGGATTTCCCAAGAAAATCCAAATCAGCGATAATGGGCTCCATCCATTATGACACCAAAGATGCACCACTGAATAACAAGATACCTTGTAGTCCCGAGCTTCGGCGGTATTGCGTCATGCTAGCCGCTGGGTCATGCTTCATATTTTTTGTATGAACGGACGCTGTTTAATTAATCTAAGTCTGACATTTATTAAAATTTATTCGTGTGCTTAATTTATGTTGGTTTTCTTAAACAGAAAGTTGTCGGGTTACAACATCAAAATGGAACTGCAGCTGATGCAAGGCGTTGCGCTTGGCTAGTAGCTTGTTTGAAATGCAATAGGTATAATTTTATTTAAATTTAATTTGTTTATATTCAACTCGATATTAGGTCTAAGGCAAGGTCAAAATCTGCAGGGTTTTGTATGCAAATTAGTCCAAAGAAATCATTGCTGCTCTGTCTTTTAATTTGTTTGTTGCCCAAATACGGTTAGTCAATATGTTCAGTGATCTAGTTACTCACAAATTAATGCTCATCCAAATTTTGTAGTAAACAATTTCCACTCCGACATTATTAATTTATCTAAACTGTCTTCTTTCACTTCATAAGGTGGCGATTTGTCAAAAACATTTATTGGAAAAGCTTTACTACAATGCGGGTGGAGCGGTGGTAGGTTGCGTCCTCTTCCCTAAGGCAGTAGCAGTTCCCATGTATACAAAATATATATACATAAGAAAAATGCCAACGAAAGCTTACCAATATTTACTTTGACTTTGTGAAAAATATTCAGAGAATTAAAATCGAGCAGATTATCACCCAGAACTCGTCTCAGCTTGTGTTGAAACCAACCATTGACCTTTTGACTTTTGCAAAATTTTAAATGGAGTATACCTGGAAGCGCAAGCTCAAAATACTGCTTGCAATGTGCACAATATTGCCGCGTGTAAAATTTAAGGAAAATGTTCATGACTGGGTCGCACGTAACACGAAACTTCTCCTCATTTATAAAAGTGTTTTCAATATAAAAAAGCTGTGTTTCAGTAGGTATTAAATTTTAAATATATTGTTTTATTCTTAAGATATTGTATTCTGACATTACGATGATAGAGGAACTCAAAAAAGTGGGTCTGGATTCTCGATCCGTCTGTCTGTCTGTATCCCAAGGTCAAAAGGTCAAAAGGTTGAAAGATATAAAGGTCAAAAGGTCAAAAGGTCAAAAGGTCAAAGGGTCAAAAGGTCAAAAGGTCAAAAGGTCAAAAGGTCAAAAGGTAAAGGGGTCAAAAGGTCAAAAGGTCAAAAGGTCAAAAGGTCAAAAGGTCAAAAGGTCAAAAGGTCAAAAGGTCAAAAGGTCAAAAGGTCAAAAGGTCAAAAGGTCAAAAGGTCAAAGGGTCAAAAGGTCAAAAGGTCAAAAGGTCAAAGGCTCAAAAGGTCAAAAGGACAAAAGGTCAAAAGGTCAAAAGGTCAAAAGGTCAAAAGGTCAAAGGGTCAAAAGGTCAAAAGGTCAAAAGGTCAAAAGGTCAAAAGGTCAAAAGGTCAAAAGGTCAAAAGGTCAAAAGGTCAAAGGGTCAAAAGGTCAAAAGGTCAAAAGGTCAAAAGGTCAAAAGGTCAAAAGGTCAAAAGGTCAAAAGGTCAAAAGGTCAAAAGGTCAAAGGGTCAAAAGGTCAAAAGGTCAAAAGGTCAAAAGGTCAAAGGGTCAAAAGGTCAAAAGGTCAAAAGGTCAAAGGGTCAAAAGGTCAAAAGGTCAAAAGGTCAAAAGGTCAAAAGGTCAAAAGGTCAAAGGGTCAAAAGGTCAAAAGGTCAAAAGGTCAAAAGGTCAAAAGGTCAAAAGGTCAAAAGGTCAAAAGGTCAAAGGGTCAAAAGGTCAAAAGGTCAAAAGGTCAAAAGGTCAAAGGGTCAAAAGGTCAAAAGGTCAAAGGGTCAAAAGGTCAAAAGGTCAAAAGGTCAAAAGGTCAAAAGGTCAAAAGGTCAAAGGGTCAAAAGGTCAAAAGGTCAAAAGGTCAAAGGGTCAAAAGGTCAAAAGGTCAAAGGGTCAAAAGGTCAAAAGGTCAAAAGGTCAAAAGGACAAAAGGTCAAAAGGTCAAAAGGTCAAAAGGTCAAAGGGTCAAAAGGTCAAAAGGTCAAAAGGTCAAAAGGTCAAAAGGTCAAAAGGTCAAAAGGTCAAAAGGTCAAAGGGTCAAAAGGTCAAAAGGTCAAAAGGTCAAAAGGTCAAAGGGTCAAAAGGTCAAAAGGTCAAAGGGTCAAAAGGTCAAAAGGTCAAAAGGTCAAAAGGTCAAAAGGTCAAAAGGTCAAAGGGTCAAAAGGTCAAAAGGTCAAAAGGTCAAAAGGTCAAAAGGTCAAAAGGTCAAAAGGTCAAAAGGTCAAAAGGTCAAAGGGTCAAAAGGTCAAAAGGTCAAAGGGTCAAAAGGTCAAAAGGTCAAAAGGTCAAAAGGTCAAAGGGTCAAAAGGTCAAAAGGTCAAAAGGTCAAAGGGTCAAAAGGTCAAAAGGTCAAAGGGTCAAAAGGTCAAAAGGTCAAAAGGTCAAAAGGTCAAAAGGTCAAAAGGTCAAAAGGTCAAAAGGTCAAAAGGTCAAAAGGTCAAAGGGTCAAAAGGTCAAAAGGTCAAAGGGTCAAAAGGTCAAAAGGTCAAAAGGTCAAAAGGTCAAAAGGTCAAAAGGTCAAAAGGTCAAAAGGTCAAAAGGTCAAAGGGTCAAAAGGTCAAAAGGTCAAAGGGTCAAAAGGTCAAAAGGTCAAAAGGTCAAAAGGTCAAAGGGTCAAAAGGTCAAAAGGTCAAAGGGTCAAAAGGTCAAAAGGTCAAAAGGTCAAAAGGTCAAAAGGTCAAAAGGTCAAAAGGTCAAAAGGTCAAAAGGTCAAAAGGTCAAAAGGTCAAAGGGTCAAAAGGTCAAAAGGTCAAAAGGTCAAAAGGTCAAAAGGTCAAAAGGTCAAAAGGTCAAAAGGTCAAAGGGTCAAAAGGTCAAAAGGTCAAAAGGTCAAAGGGTCAAAAGGTCAAAAGGTCAAAGGGTCAAAAGGTCAAAAGGTCAAAAGGTCAAAAGGTCAAAAGGTCAAAAGGTCAAAAGGTCAAAGGGTCAAAAGGTCAAAGGGTCAAAAGGTCAAAAGGTCAAAATGTCAAAGGGTCAAAAGGTCAAAAGGTCAAAAGGTCAAAAGGTCAAAAGGTCAAAGGGTCAAAAGGTCAAAAGGTCAAAAGGTCAAAAGGTCAAAAGGTCAAAAGGTCAAAGGGTCAAAAGGTCAAAAGGTCAAAAGGTCAAAGGGTCAAAAGGTCAAAAGGTCAAAAGGTCAAAAGGTCAAAAGGTCAAAAGGTCAAAAGGTCAAAAGGTCAAAAGGTCAAAAGGTCAAAAGGTCAAAAGGTCAAAAGGTCAAAAGGTCAAAAGGTCAAAAGGTCAAAGGGTCAAAAGGTCAAAAGGTCAAAAGGTCAAAAGGTCAAAAGGTCAAAGGGTCAAAAGGTCAAAAGGTCAAAAGGTCAAAAGGTCAAAGGGTCAAAAGGTCAAAAGGTCAAAAGGTCAAAAGGTCGAAAGGTCAAAAGGTCAAAAGGTCAAAAGGTCAAAAGGTCAAAAGGTCAAAAGGTCAAAAGGTCAAAGGGTCAAAGGGTCAAAAGGTCAAAAGGTCAAAAGGTCAAAAGGTCAAAAGGTCAAAAGGTCAAAAGGTCAAAAGGTCAAAAGGTCAAAGGGTCAAAAGGTCAAAAGGTCAAAAGGTCAAAGGGTCAAAAGGTCAAAAGGTCAAAAGGTCAAAAGGTCAAAGGGTCAAAAGGTCAAAAGGTCAAAAGGTCAAAAGGTCAAAAGGTCAAAAGGTCAAAAGGTCAAAAGGTCAAAAGGTCAAAAGGTCAAAAGGTCAAAAGGTCAAAAGGTCAAAGGGTCAAAAGGTCAAAAGGTCAAAAGGTCAAAGGGTCAATAGGTCAAAAGGTCAAAAGGTCAAAAGGTCAAAAGGTCAAAGGGTCAAAAGGTCAAAAGGTCAAAAGGTCAAAAGGTCAAAAGGTCAAAAGGTCAAAGGGTCAAAAGGTCAAAAGGTCAAAGGGTCAAAAGGTCAAAAGGTCAAAAGGTCAAAAGGTCAAAAGGTCAAAAGGTCAAAAGGTCAAAAGGTCAAAGGGTCAAAAGGTCAAAAGGTCAAAAGGTCAAAAGGTCAAAAGGTCAAAGGGTCAAAAGGTCAAAAGGTCAAAAGGTCAAAAGGTCAAAAGGTCAAAAGGTCAAAAGGTCAAAAGGTCAAAAGGTCAAAAGGTCAAAAGGTCAAAAGGTCAAAAGGTCAAAAGGTCAAAAGGTCAAAAGGTCAAAAGGTCAAAAGGTCAAAAGGTCAAAAGGTCAAAAGGTCGAAAGGTCGAAAGGTCAAAAGGTCAAAAGGTCAAAAGGTCAAAAGGTCAAAAGGTCAAAAGGTCAAAAGGTCAAAAGGTCAAAAGGTCAAAAGGTCAAAAGGTCAAAAGGTCAAAAGGTCAAAAGGTCAAAAGGTCAAAAGGTCAAAGGGTCAAAAGGTCAAAAGGTCAAAAGGTCAAAAGGTCAAAAGGTCAAAAGGTCAAAAGGTCAAAAGGTCAAAAGGTCAAAGGGTCAAAAGGTCAAAAGGTCAAAAGGTCAAAAGGTCAAAAGGTCAAAAGGTCAAAAGGTCAAAAGGTCAAAAGGTCAAAAGGTCAAAGGGTCAAAAGGTCAAAAGGTCAAAACGTCAAAAGGTCAAAAGGTCAAAAGGTCAAAGGGTCAAAAGGTCAAAAGGTCAAAAGGTCAAAAGGTCAAAAGGTCAAAGGGTCAAAAGGTCAAAAGGTCAAAAGGTCGAAAGGTCGAAAGGTCAAAAGGTCATAGGGTCAAAGACTCGTCTTTAAATCTGTGGCAACAAGGAAAAACAACATAAGTCATTTTTAGCCATTTTTCAGGAGCGCAGTGTTAAGGATAAAGGTTTGCCTGCAGATGTGGGAAGACGACGTTTTTTCCTGACCCATAACACAGCAACCGTAAGAGATATTTCAATGAAACAAATGTGACATATAGAGCAGGATACAGTGCATCTGATAGTAACATTAAATCAATTTTGACATAAGTCGACTTATGCTGTTTTTCCTTGTTGCCACAGAAATTTGCGGAAGCAAACAATTGCGAAATTTGTATGCAAAATGTAGCCACGGTGAACTACTAAAATTTAGAGTTGAAGCTAAAAATGTTTACCTGACGTCTACGGATGAGGCAAAAATTTGGATCCATATAAAATACTAATATATTTGGCAAACAAAAGAACAGAGCAACAAAGGCATTTATTGTTAACAAAAAAACGAACTTCTTTTTTGAGAGTTGTGCAATATATCCTGGGTCAATATTTTAAAAGTCTAGAACTTCGTACGCATCTGACAGTGGCGACAGTCACGCATTTATTCGTTTTGAAGCGTGCAGGTAGTACCTACACAAACTTGCATACTTAAATCGGTCACATTTAAAACACCTTTTAATTTCTTATATTGTCTTCATTACCGGCCGTCGAAGTATGTTCATGGGGGGTTTTCGTGAGGGTTTCTTGGAAGACGTGTTCTTCCAAAGATTTTATGCCCTTTTTCGGAACGTTTTCCCAAATGTTGTTGGGTAATTTAAAGGGGTTTCCTCTTATCTTTCTGTGCGTATTTTGGAGACAACATAACCCAAAGAGTTGGAATTCAGATTGTTGGAAACTTGAATAATGGTTGTGCTTAATAGTAAAATATATTTGCAATTATATTAGTAAAGCATTTTCAAAACGATCATTGGTGTGGTGAATGTTAATAGTGCAAGCAAAAGGTATGTCTGATCATCGTCACTAGTCTCACATGTCGAAACTTCTCAAGACAAATTCAAAAAAACACAAGCAACACACGTGTTTTGGGCTCCTACAAGGTAACCTTGCACTGTACTTTAGGATTGCGACTTTTTGCAATAATGTAGTCAAATTACGTTCATTTTCACAACAACTCGTTTATCTTCAATGATCAACTGGTTACGAAATTGACTGAAAACCATCTGCACACGTGTATGCAGAGCAGGATATATTTACATATTAACTGTGAATTACCGAATTACTGTTTATTTCATTCAACATCTGCGTTTTTTCCGATCTGACTTATAAATTACCCAGCACACGTTTGAAGGTATTTTTCCAAACGTGCCATTTAATCGAACTGGAAGCATTCACGAATAAGATTTGACATTCAGATACAGTTACACGTTGCGATTCAAGAAAATACTCACGTATATCGATCAAAGCTGGGGTTTCGTCTGAATACCACACAGGTGAACAATCTCCTTTTATTTTATTACTGCGCAAGTAAAATAAAACACTCAACACATACGTGTTATTAGTTTCAAGCCAACTACCTGGCAAGGGGCATTTTTTTAAGCACGAATTGCCAAATTGCTTTTGTCGCATGGAAATCAACAATAAGAAGACCTTGAATGATTCTTATTTTCGCAGCAAAACAGCGGTTTTCTAAATGAAATCAAATCAAATTCAATTAAGATTAATGAAGAGAAGGGGAAGACGGTGTGATTCAGTGGTAGTGTTGGGCTCGTAAAAACGTACAGCTGCTGTTGCAATGTTACTACTTACGAGCAATTGTGAGAAGTAAATAAAAACGTTTGTTTAATTTTTAGGTCAACTCTAATTAGTGACACCACGTAATTAGCAGATAAAATTATGCAAATTCTGTTTATTTTTTGGATTCGTCATTGGCGTCTCAAACTCGACGAGTGGTTCGATTTTAAAATCAACATAAAACGTTCAATGCTGCCTGCCAAGCAGTATAGTGAGCCATTGAAGTAAATGGGAGCAGCGAATGTTAATGAAGACGAGTCGGGCAGTTATCTATGGTTCAAAAGAATTCCAATTGGTATGCAAATGATGTGATATAGAAATAGAAATGGAAATCCTCTTCCTGTCAGTCCGAAGGTGAAGTCTATCCATTCCTACACATAGAAACTTGTTATACTAAAGGTGGTAAAGCTGAAAGACACACGACACTTTTAGTTTCATACCCCGAATATATTTCCAAGACTTTGTTTTTTCATACGTCATAATGCCATCATAACAATGAACGCTCATTAACGCATGAGTGGCAATTTGTAGGCAGATCAATGTTGACAAAGGCACAAAAGAGAGAGAGAGAGAGGCGTGGGATTAGTTATTTAAAGGCATTTTGGAAATCTTGCCTGTGGATACTGTTATTTAGAAAATGGCGGCGACTGCATCACTTCGCTTGAACCGCGATTGTACATGCCGAGGACGCAGAATATGAACTTGTTAAGAAATAGTAGTTTTTGGAGTCCCAATATGCCTATTTGTGTTTTTTTTTTTTGCTGAATGGTATCACCGAACTCCAAATGAAGATGGATCATTTCTGTAACATATTGGGGAGATGTAGCAATGTATCATACTAATTAATGATAATGAATGGAAGAATGGAATCAGGGATCTTCTCAAAAGCGCTGGGTCTGCTTTCTAAGTCTAGGAACGATAACCTCATAGTAAAAAGCTGCTCTAAATTATCTGCAGTAATCTGTGAAAGAGCATGATAAAAAAATACAAGATTCGGTTTATAGTGAATATCTATCTGAGCGTAGCAACGAAGAGTAAAGTAGGTTTGAGTGCCGTGCAATCATTTCGGATGTGTTTTCTGTTAACCTGTTATTTTGGTGTATACTTGTCTAAAATTTAGATTCTTTTCCGGCACTCTCCTAGTACCTGCTAAAGCAGGAATCTTAACCATGGATGGTACTTGTAGAAAATGGTACCTTCTTTAAGAAGAAATGGGACTTCTGAGTGATGCATTTTGCATACTTTGTCAAAAAAACATTGACTAGCCGGAACATATTTACTGCCATAGCTCAGCACTTGCCAGTGAGGAGCAAGGTCATACACGGAACTAGATAATCTTTAAACAGATATAGGAAGAGTAGAACTGGTTGAGCGACTCTGAAAAAAATGAGAGGAGCTTTGAAAAGCAGGGAAGAGAAACCCAGCAGGGTGGTTGCATTTTCTTGTCATTTATCGGGTCGCCCAAAATGAATATTAACACCATAGTGCAATACACGGAAATTCTTGTAGCCTGTACCCAAAAAAAAAAAAAAAAAAATTACTCAATATGACCTTAGGCCAACTTTTCTTTTCTTTAGGGTACCTACAATTTCATTCCAAATCGAATAGCTCAGAGGCTTCGTCAAGACAGTAAGTCTCTCTGATATTTGTCAACCGTTCACGAGAGGGAACTGAGTTTAAGGTGACAACAATCGGATTAAATAGTCTGTCGCTTTAGGAAGGCAACAACATAAATCAGTTATCAATCAGGTCGCTATTCAAGCTTTCTCTTCTGCGATGGCTTTCATAATTGTAGGGGAAGAAATCTAAAAGGTGAAACGACCCTTAATGTATCCCTGTAGCTACGTGAACAGCAGGCGCTGAGGACAGGAATGTAAGCCTTAAGAGGCGCGCACTTACAACCAAAGATCGGGTGTTGCTCGTCTGTTCAGAATCGTGAAAAATTACTGAGGATTTTCGGATTATATAAATGTAAATTAAGAGTGCTCTAGTCAATTAGATACTAAACTCTAAACTCCGCTGTCTCCCTATATAGAAACATGCATCGATTGGCAAACATGTTGTCACTGAGGATGAAAAACCCCCAGATTTGGCTATTTATTCCAAAAAAAACACCCCACTTTTTGTTCAACTTAAGAATATCAATTGCACTTGCATTTTTACTGTTCCAAAGTCACGTTCAACACTGTTCAGTGTTATTACTAAAGAGTTTCCAATCATATTCTGATTTTGTACTAATATGGGGCTAAATAAACAAATTTGAAAACCCCCACCAAGCGTAATAGAAATTTATTGTTCGGGAATATTTTTTTAAATTCACTTTTGCTCGAGTTGAAACTTGGGTTTATCTTTTATGTTATTAACCTGTTTTTGGAACAACCCCCAAGGTAGCTGCATGAATTCTGCTGTCAAAAATATAACCTATTCATATAAAGAAAATTAAAAAAAACTGAAATGTGAATGGACTTACTGGCGTCTAAGGTGGTTACAGAACAAGTAAATTTATCTAAACAATCATACTCAATATTTATTCGTTCTACATTTATTGTAAGAAATTCATTTACAAATTGTTTATTATTGAAAACGTGCCACCCGGCGGCCATTAAAATTAAAATAGCGCGCGAGAGTGGGCTTTCATACAAATTGGGTATGTGCACGGAAGCTGACGGTCTAGTTTGGAAAGTCTTTGTCAAAAATATTATGAGCTAATGTCTTAGCCGCTTTCGGTTAAAAAGAAGCTTTTCCAACCTCGGTTTACAATTTACAAATAAAATGGCTTTTTCATACCTAATTCTAATTGGTAAATAATTAGACAGTTGTCACGAGTGTAAAACCATCTACAGATATCCAACAAGCTTACAGCTAACGCATTCGTGACTACAATGACATAATCATAATTAAAACAAAGACCTCTCAAGTCAACAGTGATTACAGCAGCAGAAGCATTTAACGAGTTTAACTTCTAACTTGAAGACAGTACAACATAAAAACAACACAGCCAGTTTTAAAAACTGGCAAATACATGTGTAAAATTCGCAATTATAACCAGATTACAAATTTTAATTCACTTGGTATGTTCAATTTCAGAGGCTGTATAAGTTGATTTAGTTTCAACTTTAAGTAGATATTTGATTCTGGGGTATTAACAAAGCGTTATGCTTTTATTCATTAGCAAATCGCATAAGAACGTCTGACAAAATCTAGTGCAGAACTTTTTTGGTATTTGAAAACCTAATGACAAGTTGGGAAATTTTTATAAAGGGTGTCCGAAAATTTTAATTTTGGGCGAAGTCCTACCAAAGAAAAACAGAGTGTCAGCTGACAGTTAAGGTGGCTTATTAAAAATGAAGCGCCAATCGTTGGAACAGCACGTTTTCATTGCTCAGATATACTTTAGACAAAATTATGATTTGGTCAGCTAGGTTTCGCATTTGGCTCACACTTCGACGATGTCGATAAGTCTCATTGGCAACATTTTCGAAATTCGATGCCGCGTTGAAATACAGCCCGACAGATTATTCGAGTCAGTTGGTATTGTACTTCTCCGTTTTTGTGATCAGAATTGTCCAGTCATTATTTTTCGATTTAGCGAATTTGGATTATTTTCTTTGGAGTTTTTGGAGTTCAAGATTTAAGCAAACTTTCAAAGTCTGAAAATGTAACTACAAGTAGGTAGCCCCTCTCCGATTTCGATACTCAAACAAATCGAAAGTGCTGCACGGAAAGACTTTAGTAAAATGCACATCTTTCATAGCTGAGGCCATAAGATCCACCTCGAACTACCTTAAATTGAGTAAAAGCAAAAGGAAAACTAACGTTCTCGCTTTTTAGCTACTTAAACACGTAAACGTTTCAAATTTACCACCTCTTGTGAGATTTTGTATGAAAAATAATTCCTGCTGGCCTAATAATTTTCTGCGATGATTTAGGATCGGAAACCAACCGAAACTTTGAGAAACTTTTTGATTTTGGAAGGGATTGAAGGGCAAATGTTGAACGATATACCCAGTGAATAAATTATCTCGCACCCAAAAACGCATTATCCTTTGTTTCAATATGAGTAACTCATTTACTGTCTGTTTTTTCAATACCTTAACAAGTATTTTCTTTTCATTTACTCTTAGCATTTTGATAATTTTTTACCTGCTGCATACATTTTTATAACAGTTTTTATTCTTATGATCCCTAAGTAGGGGTCTTTCGAAAACTGCCTAAATTAAATGAAAATTATTTGTTATCCCTTTTATTTAATTTTGCAGCTAGATTGGGCACTCCAACACAATACACACTGCGACAGCAGTAATGAAGCAGAAAAATAAACGCCAGTTATCTTTAGGAAAATCTTTCGATTTCCTATAAGAAGTTTCGAATAAAAGTATTTAAGAGCTAATAACCTTCCACAAGTTGGATCTGTACACCGAAAAACTGCAACAACCAGCTGAAATGAGCTGTGGAAACAAAACGGGACTTAGTGTAGTGCTACTAAGGTTTTTGACCAACACACCTACCTAGCTACCAATAACCGCACTCAGAAGGCTTTTCAATTAAGTCTCACATAGAAATGTAGCATCCTTCCATTTGTCGCAAACACAAAAAAAATCTCACGCTAACTATTTCGAGAAGCTGGACCTTGGGTTCTTCATGGACCTATTCCGCCAAATAGGTTTTCCCTTTTTTTATCTAAGAGATTGTTAGAATCTATACCTGGACTTAAACATAGCAAGTGCGGAACTGTCCTGATCTACTGAATAGCGCTAATATATTTTTTGCGTTGTAGCCGGACAAGTGCACGTTTGACTCTAGATGCAGAACGGTTCATAAGAATTGAATCAAATAAAATGGGTTCTCCGGAAACAAGGTATTTAATGCAAAATGTGCAGTTGAAATAAAGTTAGAAAATATTTGTGTACACATTTTTGTAAAACTGTTAGAATTTTGTTTGGAAAACATTCCAGAAATTTGAAAAACTGTTCACTTGTTAAACTTGTGATATTTGAAGAGCTTAGGACTTGAGGTTGAAATTAAATGTACAGAAAAGGCAAATAGGAAAAGTTTTAATGTATTATTTGCGTATAAAACTTGGTAAAATTAGCAGAGTTTTTTTTGGAACACATTCCTGAAATTTCGAAAACCATGCCAACCCCATGCAGGAAAAACACAGGAGAGCCAAATGAAAATTAAACTTAATTTTATCATTTTAAAAAAAATTTCGAATTTTGGAAAACTCCTTTCGAGTGATTTGAAAAAAAAAAAAACTTTTTGCTGTATCAATATTTTCACTTTTTGTACTGTATATTTTGTGAATCGCAATTTTTGTATGTAGCAGGCTAAAATGTTCTTTTAACAATATTTTTTCTTAAACTAATTGGTTTTGTTCAACAACATTTCTAGTTATCAGAAATAATATCATAAGCAAAACGTTCCATCTTTATGGTTACCTTTATATAAGTGCGTTGAATAAGACTTCAGTGGCACTTTAAAAATTAAAACAAAAAGTCAAAATTAAATTAGAAATCTATCAGAAGACACCACACCAAAAAGAATGACTAAAACAACTGAGACAAATGAGTTTTCTGACGTATTTTTTTTTAACATTTAACATGCCATATTGTTTTTGGAGGTTTTTCCCATTTCTCCCTCTACCTACTTGCTCGAAAATAAATAAACTAATAAATTATCCAAATCATTGTGTGACTAATGTGTGGCTCTGAAGTCTTCGAAGAAATTTCGTACACTTTCGGAAAAGGATCCAATTTTTTTTTTGCAAATCATTTCGTCTCATTGTTTTTAATCAGAAATTGGAACTACAAACTTAACAATTAACCGCTCACTCATTGCATTCATCTGAGATCTGACGTCTGGTCCTCACACTATTTGCTTTGTTAATTTGCAAATGGCAATCCGTGCCGTGAACCAACTGTAGCCTGATTTCGGCAGTCACTCTTTCACCGTAGCTTTGTTCAAAATTAAATCTACATCTCTCGTGTAACCGCGTTACATTTTTAGGTCGATATTACACTTTTGTGTGGCGATAACATGTCAAAGAACAAGAATACTGATACTGACAATGGACAGGGCAATTATACAAAAGAGGTTGACAACTATTTACAATCTCTCCACTGGCATCTTTACCCATATTCAGCCCGCACTGGCCCTCTCAAATTTAAACACTTAATATTGCAATAATTTATGACATCACACCGTTGTTTAACAGCACTGTCACGATAACAATTGAGAGCCAGACCAAACCAGTTGCCATTAACAGAGAAAGAGCAATAAACTTTGAGCGCCGCTTACAGAAGAAGCTACATACAAGCCAGCCAAGTGATTACAAAGAGACATTTGCACACTCAGTGGTATTGTTATCCTCCTTTTCCAGCTAAAGGTCTAAAAATACTTTCAATGTATAAAAATACACCTTCGTCATGAAGAGGCGAAACATCAAACGGTGCAGTCATCAAACCGTAAATTGAATTAAAGACCAATTGATTGCGCTGCAGGTAGATAGGCTAATCGCTTTCCTACCGCCCCCCATTCGTGTAATGCGTTGCGGTTGCTTACATGTTATATCACTATCGCAGTATGTCATCGGCACAGTGACACATATAACCCATTTGTTTACATGACTATTTTGACAGAACATCGTGAACTAACCTGTGCAAGTTGGGACTCCGTTTGGCATTCAAACTCCAAATGTGTGTATTTCCTCGCCACCCTATTTTACACAACCATATGCACATTCACTCACAAATTATTAACAAACAATACGATGACAAATTAACGGCCGCACGGTGTTTACCTGAACTTGCTCTCTTTTCGCAACCGAAACTATTTTTCTTTTATTTTAAAACCCACGTACAAACACTCTACAACTGCACTTCGATTGCATGGGAATTTCTTAAAGATTGCATTTCGTGTCTTTTATCCAACAACACAAAACACATTCCGGTGAGATATCCGGAAGAAAGTTGCGAATGCCCCACGACGACGGTGGACCACACGAAATCTTGACTTTTCGAGTCGTACGGAATTCGCGGCCGCGTTCGACAAACGTGTGAAGCTTTGGAGAGTCTACGGAAGACTATACGCGCGACCGGACATCAACTGTGCTGACCACTACAGTAGTTTGGGCCCAGCTGATGCGCGATGGTGTGTACCAAACCGAACGCTGTGGAAACGGGGGTGGGGAAGACCGGTTGGAGTGTGTGGTTTTTTGTTTTTTGACGGTTCGACTGATTTGACAGTGGAGACACCGACTGCAGGTAGATAAGTTACATAGACAGTGACCGAGCGCACAAAGTCAAGAACCAAGATGAGCTGTGCTAAGGTTGCTGCTTGGGAATTCGAAATTGTTTTGGCTGAGAAGTAAGGGACCCCTCAAATGGAGAAAATTCCACATTTGTTGTGGCTAACTGTTGTTGTTGTTGGTAGGTTTTGGTGGCGTTCGAAGTTTTGCACACGCTTTGACTTTGCTGTCTGGCTTGTGCGGTACACCGTACACCGTTCACATGTGTGTGCAGTCTTTGATGTTCGGGGGATTTGCTAATTGATTTGACGCTTAGGCAGCGGAATCGGGCAGAATTTCCTTCATTCGCCTGGGACACAGATGAGAGTTTCACGAAAATGATGACGATTGTGGAAAAGTGTGGTGAACCGCGGAAGGGAATTTGCCCGCTTGCTTGCTGAGTGTGTGCGTGTAGTGTTTTTGTTTATATGGTTAGGAGGGCATATCAGGTGGAAAATTTAGCTGGAATTATTTTTGTTGTACTAAGCGGTTTTCTGTGTAGGTACGAGTTTATGTGCCACAATGACAGTGAGAACCGCTGATTGCGGGTGGCTCGAGGCTTTCATTTGGATAATGACTTGTTCAACTAATTCGCCAGAGTGGATTTGGTGATATGTGAGTTGTTGTTTTTTTTTCTGGCAATGAACAAATTAAAAATGCAAATGGTATCGGGATATCGGATGATGATCTGATGATTGTTTGCGTCTGCAAGGAGATTGAAGCAAGAAGATTGTCATTAAATTTCGGAGCAGTTTCGGTGCAAATTGAAGCAAGTGAAATTCTCAAGTGAGGAAAAGAGTCTATTGACATGTAAAGGATGCTATTTGAAGAAATTGGGAATTGAGGTTGAAATTAAATATAGGTACAGGTTCTTTATTGAAAGATAATTTTATAGCCGTTTGCCGGGGCCTCTCGCGAGTTTCTCCAATTTTCGCCATCTTTTTCTAGAATTTATGGTCAGATTTGAGGTTCATTATTGGAGGCCAGAGCACAGGCTCATTTGAGGAGATGATCTCATCCTGCAGAGGCATTTAAAAAAAAATCATGGTTTTGTGCCGGCCCTCATTGATGGCGACATTCAGATTGTAACCGGAAGTAACGCAGTTCAACTTCATCAGTATAGGTAGATTATCAGTTTGGGATTTCACTCGCTCCAAATGCAACAGAAGTGATTCCCATCGCTGAACAATGAGATGGTGTCAACTGCCAGACGAACTTTCCGTTTTCTCTTACTGTTTGTCTGAGTGTTCCCATATTGGAACAAAAACTACCGCACTCTACCACTAATTTAAACATTCCTTCATAGGGATTTGTTTTGACATCTTTTCAATCTGATCGCAGATCCATAGTAGATACGCTTGCCGTGTTTGGAACATTATCAATACCTTGTTTGAGTTCTACTTCTGACTACGTCATATGTTTTCCATTTGAACAGCTCGTACTTGGAGTTCTGGATTTTATTTCTTCAATGGCAGTATAATGGATCATCTGCAACACCACACCCGTGACGTTAGAACTTGGATAAAGCGGACGTTTAAATCCCATACTTATCTTACTGCTCACTGTTAGACGTCCCGTTAAAGTTCATATGACGATTGCATTTGCAAAAGATTGGATAGTTTTTCCGTTTTTGAATTTTCGCTACTTAGAATAGTAAGAATCAAAATCTGAGGTGAAAAATGCGGACAAGCCAGCTAGTAGCATGATCGGCCTCTTGCTTTTTAACACGACGTAGGTGACACTTTTGCGGTTAATTATCTTGGGAATGATTGTGGACTATGGCTCAGTGGTGGGGGACCAAAGAACTGTTCTAAAACGCGCGAACTAATGCCAAGACTAGTCGACTGGACAAAATTGAATGCACTGAAGGCCAAACAGATTATAGTCTAACCCGCCAACAACTGCAATATTTCGGCTGCACCCAACAAATAAAATTCTAAAAAATCTTAAGCAACCATCTAAAATTCGGGTAAAATCTACCGAAAAGCGATTTACTTAATTTTACTTAGAACTGGCTGTACTAGCCCGGGTTTGTCCGTGCTTTATTTTTTGGACTAAATACCGCATTAAAAATCTTAATTTACAACTTAAGTTCCGAGAAAAAACTTTTAAAATGTTTTTTTTTTTTTTTGTACGGGAGGTTCTCTAAAGCTGTCAATAATATAATGTGAACAAATTTAAATAGTTACAGAAATCGTGTATTAGGAGAGATTAGTGAGCACTAACTAATAGCACTCTAACTTCAAAGACGGTGCCTAACTTTTTAGTCCTTTATAAAACCTACCTACAACTAGTACCAACCTTAAAGCGGGCGCGACGCAATTTTTGTCAAACAGACCCAAGAATTTACAGTTTAAGAAACTAAACACAGTTTGGGGAATTCACTTTAAATAAATTTCAATGAAATGACAGCAAGAAAGAAAAAAAAAAAAAAAAAAAAAAAATCAAAAACGCAGGAATAGAATGAAAATTTTTTTTATTGAATCTGTAGCGAGTAAAACTCTTCATCATCAAAATCCTTAAAAGGATTTTCGAGATGTCCAAGAATATTAATATCGTGGGAACATTTCTCTAAAAACCTTGGAAAAAAAATTCAAAATTTCAATTCTGCATAGAAATGACAGATGGGAGAGGATTGAGAGTCTTTACTAAGGGATAAAATGTATTTTTGGTGGTTTTCAATTTAATACCAGGTTATAACGAAAAAGTGGGGGTTATGTCGACTAAATTTAGAAAAATACTGATACGGACATTGTCACGTACTAAAATAATTTTAAAATTGACCTTTTTGCTACTATAATTTTGCGCCATTGTTGCTTGGGAAGTGACAGTCTCCATTTGTATATAGTCCGCATATTTTTATCAAAGTGCTTTGTTTATCAAACTTCCAAATTCTAAAACATAAGCTCCGTGTCGGGAAATAGGTTAGGTACACCTCCACTAAAACGAACCAGTTCGTAGGAAATTCCAGATACGTTCAAGACATTATTGTGTCTAAGTCGAATCAAGCGTTTATTAAATTATTTACTATAAATCTTTATGTTTGATCTAGTTAAAAACACCATCGTGATTCGTGAACACAATAATTGCAAGAAATCATCGATAACTAGCAAAAAAAAAGAAAAAGCTGTAGAACAAACAAGAGTTGAATCAGAAACTCGAAGCTATACCGGTCGTATCTTCTACAGGTAGGTGAAACCTACAAATAGATTTAAACTCACACAACACCCATGCCGAGGTCTTGAGATTCAGTTTGTTCGTAGGCAATTTTGTGCACGTGTGCCTATTAAAATCGTAAACAGCCTATCAAAAAATCGAAGCTTCATAATTGCTGCCCAAAATCAGTTACGATTTAAGATCATATAACAATGCCGCTTGTGGCCACATAACCACTGAGCGATGAACGAATTTCAGTTAGCGACACAGCGAAGTCGCTCTGCAATAAGTTTTGTTTTAATTTTTTTGTTCATCGCTCAACCACGAAATAGAAGATGAAGAAAATAGACGTGGAAAGTTTTATCTTTCAATAGTCGCAGAATTGAATAATTCAAAACGTTACTTAGCAAAAAAATTTTAATTTAAGTCGAATCTGCCCAACCTGAGAAACATAAATTACTGGCGCCGATTCAGAGCAATTAAGGGATTCAGTATTTTCACCAACAATAACGACAGCACTTTTATCCGTTGTGGCGGTATTAAATTGACATCATGACTTCCAGTTGAACGTTTATCCGCTTTGAAGATGATTTTGTTGTCGTCATAATACACGGAAGTGTTGTGTTCGTAAAGAAGTTCTTGCGATACTCCAATGATCTGACGTTTCAGAGCACGGTTAATCGCACAACGCTGATCAATTTTGGTATTGCCAACGAAATAAATTTACTAGAGAAACATTCGCTGGCGACAAAAATGATCCGGTTCGTGGGTGAATTTGCCCTTGAATCTGTAAAGTCGATGGCAAGTTCAAAATGTGTGAGCAACACTGAAAGTACACCGTTTCAGTGAATCAAAATTATTCACTCGGAAATACACTGAAAACAGTTAAAACGTTGAGTGTTTCCGATAAATTCACCACTTAAATTTGCACTTCAATCATCGGCAAAATCACAGAACTACGCGGACGACTAAACAATATTAAGATACCAAACTGAAAGGCGAAACTCCGATAACTGGAATAATAAAATATAAACAAATAATCAATGTTTCTCAAAATTACTGTGAAAATTCAATTTCAAATTAGTACGAAAAGTTTTCCAAATCATTAAAATCAGGCAGAACTTTTGACAACTAAAATCTCACTGTATATAAATAAGGACCAAATTATAAAAACAGAAAATATTCCCCCATGTAAAATCAATTTTTAAGAATTCTAAAATTTCCCTTTAAAATTATCCAATTTTCTCGCCGTATGTGGTCTCGTGAACACAAAAAAGAAAGCGAACTGTGTAATTGTCAAAAACTGCGGACTAATGTTTTTATTCTGTTATATTCTGTTACAACTACAAGTTAATCAGACACAGTGGTTGAAAACGAAATGAAGTCGATATGGTGGTCAGTTTTCGAACATCCCTATGAATTAAACTATACTTCTGTTGTTATCACTTTTATTCAAATCCTTCCTACTGCGTCCCGTGGGAGGAACCCGCGTATGCAAACACTATAAATAACACGATAGATCCCGTCATTGCCATCATGCATGCATCAAACATCATCTGGGAACACTACACCAACTTGTGCTCACTGATATTCAGACGTTGGACCAATCCACTCAGCTGCAAAAAACAGACAGGTTCAAAAAACAGTTTTCTCTAACTTCGTTGCTACATACCATCTCCTGCAGCTTTGCATTTTGACTTATTATCGGTATGTTCAAAAAAGACCGAGTTTTCAGGAGTTCTTGCTTGATTTTCATATACAGAAATGATATGTAAAACAAATTGATCTTCATGCATTCAAAGTAGAGTAGAACATAGGCGCGATTATAATTCTTAAGGACGATCAGATCGTCATGTCGCGCCATATACTAAAAATACAAAGCCAAATGCACAGCGATCGCAAACCCATCCAGGCTATTCTCAATCAAATTATTTAAGTTGTATAGTATTTTAAGTATCCCCTGGATTTAAGAGAAATTCTGTGAGTTCCACTTCTCCAGATATAAAGCTCCAGTTCCGTCTGTCCAAGTCCGAGCTTTAGCAGCTCATTTTTCAGCAACGCGTTCAACTGGGAATAAAACGTTTTTATATAGAAAAGAAACGAGCTCGTTGCTATAGTGTTCGTAATAAATGCTAGGACAATTGGAACTCCTAGCACTTGGATCATAAGGCAACCGACTACTACTACCAAGCTACTAGAGTCCATTAGCACATAGAAAATTTATTCAATCAGCGTAAGCGAATAGAGAGCATTGGTTGTGAGTATTGAAATCAAAACGTAAGAACGGGCAACTCGAGCTCGGGTGAGCTTCAGCGACTTTCTTCTATGTCTGATGAAGGAATTCAGAAATAGCACCGTCTGGTCCTTTGTCTCTTTAAAGTCGATCAACGTGAACATATGAATGCACATAAGATGAGGATCTAGCAGTAATTTCCAGCAGGAGAGCTCCTCAAGATACCCTGATTATCACTTTAGTTAGAAGCTCGCGCTGAAAGGTTTTACGCTCAGCGACGTAAACAAAATTGACGCACCGAAAAGGCATTGTTACTTTATAGAACCAACATATAGCTGATAGATTTTCGTCTGCGGCAATCGCATCCGCCGACGAGATTTGATACAAACATGTGATGTGTAAAATATATTTGTTTGTTCGTACACTCTGGAAAGTGGCAGCTGCTATTTGTGTCATTCGTATTAAGTAGTGGTAGTCCATCGGGTTAATGTGCTCCCCTATTACTATTTGTTCGTAGCCTTTCAATTAATCAGGGAGGAAGCCCTTTCCTATACCAAAAGTGTTGTGGTTAGCACAATTACAAAATTAGAAAATAAGGTAATGACGAGCAGCGCTGTGTGACCAATTCAGTATTTGAAACCATGCTGAGTTCAGCAACATAGCATGTTTTTTTTGTATAAAAAGTGCTGAGAATCATGCTAAATACATTTGAAAATAAAATCCTGCTAAAAAATCCAAAAAAAATACCAAAAAATGTTTTAATGTGAATTTGTCTGAAATGTGAATCAGCAAAACTTTACATTGTCGTCTCTATAATGTGAACTTCCGAAATTTTCAACGTCTAAAATGTGAATTTTCTCGTAAAAGTTTTCATATTTCTCTTGTTTCTCTTGCTCGTTTTGCATATTTACATTATTTAATTTTTGTTTGTCTTCTGAGTTAATAAATATTGAAACTGTGCTTTCAAAAATCTTTTTATGTTGTTTTTAATGGATACGAAAATCTTTTCAATCTATTTTGTAAGTACTCACTGAAAAAAAGTTTCAGTAATGTGAATCCCTCTAACACCGCGTCTCCACGAGACATAATTTCAGTCAAGACTTCAGTCATGACAACAATGTGTCTCGTGTAGGCCGCTATTTTGTGGACATGACAGAAATCCAGACTTTTTTCCCAGCCGTCTCTGCAGATAGATCTGACTGAAATTTGACATTTTAAGTCTATACCAGCGTTTTCATCATTTTCTTTTGGCAATTCTCAGGAATACATGTGCGCGGATTCAACTATGGCTGGTTTTGGACTTTCGCAAAATTTAATAAATATGAATATTTATAAAGATATTAACTAAATTATAAAATATATTAATTGCCTTGTTAAATGATTTTTTTTCACTAAAATAACATTAAATAAAAATCCCCGTGCTTGCTGAATTCGTTGAATGGCTGTGTTCACTGTCAAATGTGAATTGTGATGGCTTGTTGAAACTAAGGTTCGTCTGCTTTGATTTTATTTTATTATTTTATTAATTTATCTGACCTTACCAAAATTTGCTAGTCGATATGACAGACTGATACCTGGGTCTTCTTAGAAGACTCCTGCTTCAGCTTCCTTTCCTGTCTGCGATTGATGTACGTATTTTTTAGTAACAGTCAATTCTGTCTTCTTGGTATACAAACGTCAATGTTAAGCCTCAAAGCCATGGTTTGGTTACTCACAATCAGAGAACGGTATAAGTCCGTCATGATTAAGGATGTTAACGCGAATGACCAAAAAAAAAAAAAACTTCGGAATGACACTCTGATCGAAAGAAGCTTCCTAAGGCCTCAGCGAAAAACAGAAATGGTCACACATGCCGGCCTATATAGAGCTTGTATGACGAAGCACGCCGAGAAGATTACCTATTTAAACTGTACGATAAACGCCATAGCAATATGACCTGTACCTGTGACAGGCTCATCACCTCATAAGGCTGAGTAAACTAAGCAGCAGCCCAATGTGAAGGCAAACCTAAGACCGTCAATACTCAAGTCGTCAACCCGCATAATACTACCGCAAACTCCAAGAACGCCAACAGTTAACATTATTATAGAACACAGCGCCAAGTCTGACTTTGCTTTGAAGCGTATGAACCCAAAATATGGTGGGGTCTAGAACCTACAAGTATAAGCTGGACCGTGCGGTATTTCATCAGACATTCTGCAAAGAATAAGCGAGACAACTATCCAACGGCTTAAGGTGACATGCAAAGGCTGCCTTAAGTTGGGATGCATTGCAGTCGGTTATTGTTATCAACTAAGCTTTAAAAGACAAGCGGACTTGAGAGAAAGGAACGGAAAGGAGGTAACTCTTAGACATAAGGTGCTGATGGTTGTTCGCACTGAATCCTACCTCAGGAATCTGAATAATGAACACCAACGAATCCACTGTAAACCCCCACAACAACTAGGCCTTGTACCTTTATTGGGCCTACAACCCAAAAGAATTCCTGTACTCAATTAAATTATCCAGGAAGCGCCCAAATTGCTTTGCGTTACTCGAACCGTGCTATAATCGAATCCGCCAAGATTACCGCACTGAAATACTGTTTAAATTGCTCTACTAGAGTATTAAAATCCTAGGAAATAGATATTAATCTTACAGGTACCGCAACGGAGTCTTCCAGCATTATTTTCCGGAATTAGAACATCCAACGACTGCCGCTGCACTCTTCGTCCAATGAGTCAGCATTTCCTCTCCGTCACCTATATCTGGGTGCATTGATCTTCACTTCGCGTATAACATCCAAAAAATACAAAGCGATCACGTCGTCGGTCGGTAGCTGATTCACTGGCAATAAAAACACGTTTGCTATGTGGCCTTCGGTAATCACTCAATCACAGCGCTTAGCTGCATTTCACTTTGAATGCAACAATGCAAGCATGGTATCAATACATAGGACTGGTAGTACATCGAACGCATTGATTTTGCTTGGCCCTAATAACAGCCAACTACAGCATGTGCAACGCAGCGCACTAACTGTTAAATGACTTTACTTCAATTTTTTAATGACTCCATTTGGAAATGGGCTACTGATAACATACACTACCTAGTTGTCGTCGTCGAACACACCTTGATCATGGCGACCGGCGCGCGGCCCCAGCGTCGATAGTTGGAACCGAAGTTACTGGTGGTGTCATTGCGCTGGAGCTGGGTGAAGATGGTTGCGGTAAAGATAATTTGCCATCAATTGTAGGTAGGTATTGTTGCTTCATTTTGTTGTGGTAGGTATGCAATGTCATTGACATAGATAGTTTCACTTCGGGCAGTGATACAGTTTGGTGGCAGGTGGCAGTTGTACGAAAGAGTGTGCCAAATGGAAGGAAGTTTTGAAATTTCAAAATGTTTACCTCAAGCGTATTGACATGATATGCGTGAAATACAGCATGGAATTTATTCGCTCAGTCCATAGTGTGAGGGAATCGAATAAGTGGACGCTGCTCGTCATTCTGTCTTATTAATTTCATAGTCCAAATACCTCTTTAGCAGACACGTTTCCAAAAAGCCTTTCGAACAGAGATATCCATTCGTCTTAAATTTCAAATGTCCATTCTCAGTTGAACAAACGCGGTTTCAGTAGTTGTGATGGTTTTTGAAACAGGAAATTTTCGGTGCAAGATTTATTTTCCTACTTTCAGACGTAAAATTATTCAGCATAGTTTGTGGCAAAGATTTGGGACGTTTAAGAATCTGTTTTAGTAAGTCTGACAGATGGCTGATGTGCTGTGTCTCAGTTTTGATTGACCTTAATCGGTCACATGAACTGTTTTTTGAGTTGACGTTTATGGAGGGATAGCGAACTTCGTGACTGAGTAGTTATACTAATTTGGCAGTTAGTTTATGTGGCTCATATAGAAAAGTTACGTTATACCGGACAATCTAATTTTTCCCTTTTAGAGTACCTATATCTAGTCCAAACAAATCTGCTCGACTTAAGATAACTAGATTTTTGGAAAGTACTCATCATTAAACTAACTTCTGCTTCTGTGATTTTTAACCACACATTTCGAAATAGAATTCTCTTATGCGTTGGCTCAATTTTTATCACTGTAAATGATGTGGGCGCACTCGAAATTCTAGATAAAGTAAGATTCGTAAGTCGACTAGATTGCTTCTGAACGCAAAAAACTTAACTTGAAAACAAACGCCAGGAACTTTCAATCGATATGTCAACTGAGTCAAGTAGTTCTTATGTTGATTTGTCGGTGACCACTTCTTGTACGCAATAAATAAAGAAGTATTAACAAGTAGTAAATGGTTGTCAGACCTAGTATAGGCTAGTGTTCTGAACGCGCCCTGTGAATATGCGAAAATTGGCCTCAACGTAGAATAAAACAGTTTTAATTTTCAGAGTTGATAAAAAAACACGAATGCCAAATTTTGAACTGATCTTTCATGAATGAGAAATATGGCGCGTCAGTAAGTAAACGATGTTCTACTACTTTTTCTGAAATGCAGTGTCAAAATGATGGAAATGTTAAAATACAAAAATAATATGTGGATAATGTGTGGATATTATTTTTCCTTAATTTCCTTTAATTGCGGGCGCCGTCCCTCTGTGGACCGGACTACTGAGCAAGGGGTCTCAGATGCGATTTCCGAAGAACACAAATTACATCTTTAGGTTTTTTCCCCTGAGCCACCTCTCGTGAACGTCTGACAAACATCCGAGAGTACAACTGTCATGAAGGCGTTTCCCACAGTCTTATACCGAACTGAACGAAATAAAACGAACGGTTTTGAAAAGATAGGCCTAGAGTAGGTACATTTAAATGACAAAATATTTTGCAATGCTGCAGAAAATTTCAATTTCACGCTCGAGTACTATTTGCCGATGTTTGTTTTTTGATGTGTTTTTTTTCCGACGGAAGATTCGCCGGTGAATCCTTGTAGAATGATTAGGCGAATGTTAAATAATAAAAAATACTTTGTGGCGGTTTATTTCATGTTACTGCAAATATCTATTGAATCTTCGAGGCAATAAAAAGGTTCGTGATACAAAAATGTCATGGAAATAAATCTGTCACTCGTCATTTTTTGCATTTGCTTTTATTAAACTTTTGGTATATACAATTTGACTTAAGACAAAGTAACAAATGGTGGTGAATAATAAATATTTAAATACGTTGGCTCAACAGTAGGGGCCCAACGGTATACAATAATGTTTGTTTTCTTAAATCTATTTTATATAAACTGTGGCTGTCTTCTCGGATTCATACTCGTAGTATGCATCGTTGTCTGGTTTGACCTCAGGGTGTTTAAGTCCGGGTTTTAATGAATCTTTCACTCGTCAGACTCTTGGAATACGGATAAACTGTAGCCTTGAGCGTCATTCTTGTTCGTTTATTCGTTATTCCTCATTGCGGCGCGAGAAAGTGATCCAAAGTATGAAGTCCAGAAGTAGAGTAGGGACTTTATTTTAAAAGATCTAAAGAACATTGTAGAATAATTTATAAATCTTTATTGTAAGAAAATTCCCATATATATTGATCTCCAGATTTCCTATGTACCCACTCATAGACTATCTGTCTTTTTGAATTAATCTTGCTCGTATAGGAAGCGCCGTACTTCGCTCTTATACAATGAAAAGTCGTCTCTACAATTTAGGTAATATAAATCTTTCTATTTCGTACTAAAGGACATCAAATGCGCGCAGCAATTCGTATTACGATTGTATTAATACCTACTATTAGTATTTTGGAAAAAAAACAAGAGTTTTGATTATATTAAACTTACCTGCATATTTGGAGAGAAGTTAAAGTGGTTTTCATACCCAAAGCAGGTAAATGCTCTCATGTAAGTCCGAAAGATCTTAAACCGATAAGTCTTTCATCATTTCTCCTAAAAACTTTAGAACGACTGATTGAAATCCATTTACGCCAAAGCATTGACAAAAAACTCCTGTCAACGGCGCAACATGCCTACTCTAAGGGAAAATCAGTAGAAACGGCTCTACACACGCTAACGCGCTCTATTGGGGACTCCCTCCGTCATAAGGAGTATACAATGGTTGCATTCCTAGACATAGAAGGCGCTTTCAACAACGTCGACTCATCTGCGATTGCTGGTGCACTTGCAGCTCTGAACGTGGATGCATCACTTGGCGAGCTGATTAATTTGATGCTCAATAGCCGAATTATCAACTCAAGCCTGGGTGAGATATCTACCAGAAGATCTGTCAGTAGAGGAACCCCACAAGGTGGCGTCCTATCTCCCCTTTTCTGGAATTTGGTGGTGAATGAACTGCTGATATGCCTGGAAGCGGGAGGTCACAATGTGATTGCCTATGCGGACAACGTTGCTATTGCTGTGTCAGGAAAGTACCTTGATACTTTAAAAGAACTCCTACAACACGCTCTCAATGGGCTAATAACTTGGGCGAACAAATGTGGGCTGGGGGTAAACCCTCACAAAACTGAACTTGTCCTCTTTTCTAGGAAATACAAGATTCCACACATTGACCCTCCACATATAAATGGCACTAGATTGACATTCTCAAATGAAGCTAAATGCTTGGGACTCATTTTTGATAGAAAGTTAACCTGGAAGCCTAACATCCAAGAAAGAGTTAAAGTTAAAAAAGCCACTGTGGCACTTTTCTCTTGCAAAAAAGCCATAGGGAACAAATGGGGCTTACAACCTCGTATCACTCACTGGCTATACGTCTCTGTCATAAGACCGATACTCACGTATGGCGTGGTTGTTTGGTGGACTGCTTTGGACAAAGTGATCAATCGTGATAAGCTAAGCAAAGTCCAAAGAACAGCTTGCTTGTGCATCGGCGGGGCTCTTCGCACTAACCCCTCTGCTGCACTTGACATCCTGTTTCATCTGGCACCCATTGACATCCTGGCCATGCTGCTATCCTGAACGATCTTCAGAACCTTACACCACACCAGAACTTAAGTTCGATAAAAACTTCCAGGTCTCCAATCCCACCACATTATTCTGGGAGGAGGACGCATTCCTGGGTGATAAATCGATCCACTTCTTCACGGATGGTTCGAAAACTGAGGATGGTGTTGGTGGTGGTTTCTTCTCCGACAGACTAAATCTTAGTCTCTCCTTCCGTCTTCCTGATCACTGTAGCGTTTTTAAGGCGGAAATTATGGCGATAAAAGAAGTCTTATCTTGGCTGAAAGAAAACGTGATATCTGCTAAGGATATCCGTATATTCTCGGATAGCCAAGCTGCTATCAAGTGCCTGGAATCAGTCTCTACAAATTCTATAACAGCCCAAGAGTGTCGTTCGTCTCTCATAGAGATGGCGGAGCAGTTCAATATTCACCTCTGTTGGGTGCCGGGGCATAGGGACATCCCAGGTAACTGCAAGGCTGATGAACTCGCCAAACACGGAACCACACTACCTATACTTCCAGTTAAGGATTCGCTACTTGTAAGCTCATAATAAAGCAGGATGCTATCAATAGAGCAAATCTTAGATGGACAACCGGCTCGACATGTCTAGCGACAAAACGGATTTGGCCAAAGCTGGATCTAAAACGTTCTAGATACTTGATATCCTTGGATAGGAAGCATATAAGTGCTACAATAGGTGCCATCATAGGACACTGTCTCGTAGGCAGGCATGCAACAAGGCTTGGCGTATTCGCAAACGATTTTTGCAGAAGCTGTCTTGACGAGGAGGAAGAAGAAACTATTCTCCATCTCCTCTGTACTTGTCCGGCCCTCTCACAAAGACGAAAACTCTATTTGGGAGCGTTCTACTATAATGATCTGAACGACCTAAAAAACACAGACATTCGGAATCTCCTACGCTTCATCAGAAGCTCCAATTGGTTCAACGAGTAGGAAGAATTGCATTTTAGATTCATGTGTTATCACAAGGGACCTTACAATGGTCTAAGTGTGTCGGCTAGCCGACAGCAACTTCAACCTAACCTAACCTACCTGCATATTTAAAACTATTTTAAAGCATTTTGTTTTTATAAACAGGCTTCTACTGTTGACAATAAAGATATGTTGCATGATATTAGGGGCTAAACTTTTCCATTAAGAGGTTTTAATCTCCACTTTTATTATACTGTAGCACTCTTTTATGAGCGAATAGTTAGTTAAGTTATGTGCAGTGTACACCACGGCAAAACTGCTAAACAATAAACCTGCACTCTGCAGCTACTGTAGCTCGCAAGATCTATCAAACGTTGGATGTACACTAATTCAGTGATGGGGAACACTACGCAGCAAAGCGGCTTGGATCTCCGTCTGCAGTCTCTGCTCATTTATATGGTTTGGGCTTCAAGTTCAGGCGCTAAAAATGAAAAAATAAGAACATATCGCAGTAGAACATATAAGTAGGCCATCCACAAGCCGCAATAGTACCTACTGATGAAACCAGTGATAAAAACCTCCATTTTCTCCATTGTACTGAAAACTGAAAAGAAATAGTACTGAAACGTACTAAACAGTACATAATTTTGTTGATTGCCTAAACACAAATATATTTTGGTCGTCGTGAAGCACCTTGTCGGACCGCAATACAGAAATTGGTGGAAAAATTCGAGCTGTTGGGACAAGTAAGTGATGTGAAGAATGAAAACCGTGCACGTCGCTCAAGAACCACTGAGAATTGGGCATTCCACAAACGTCATTACACCGTATTTTATGATCGGAGTTGGATGGTATTGATCTGGGCAACGTTTACTTTCAACAAGACGGCGCTACGTGCCACACAAGCAGCGAGAGCAATAATCTTTTACGGGAAAAGTTTCCGGACCCTGTCATCTCTCGAAGAGGAGATCACAATTGGCCACCGAGATCTTGAGATTTAACACCTTGCGACTTCTTCCTTTGGGGCCACGTGAAAGATAAGGTCTATGCCAACAGCCCAGCGTCGATTCAAGACCTCAAAGATAAAATTCGTGAGTCTATCGAGGACATAGGGCAGCCACTTTGCGATTTGGTTATGGAAAATTTCATGAAAAGGATATGGTCCTGTATGCGTGCTCGTGGTGGCCATTTGGCTGATGTTGTTTTCCATTATTAACGGCATACCTTCCTCTTTATTATGAACTAAACATCCGATCATTTATCTCAAAAAATGACATTTTTCTTTGAATACCAAAATAACACCTCTTACTGGAAAACCCTTTATATTATTTTGATTTGAAAACCCCTGATTAGTAAACTCATTTAAACAATTGAAAAAAACATATCATATTTTATTGAACCTGACGGCCATATTATTCACTCCCAGTGTAAATTAGTTCTAAGCTAATTTTGCACCTGACCATTTAATCCGCATTTCTTAAACCCGACGATTTAAATCTATATTTATAATATTCACTTTAAAACACGTATTAGACGCACTAAATAAAGATGCATTAAAACTTGGATTTAACACAGTTAAAAACGATTTAAGCCCATTTTAAACCTACATAATGCCAAATTTCATAATTTCGTAATATTAATACTTGTTTTTTGTCATTTGGAAATTGATTTGATTTGCTGTGAGCCGAGCTTCATTTTTATTGTATTAAATATGAATTTAGCCACCAAAATTGCATCCTTTTGAGACGAAAATATTTCCGAAAGTCCACGAAATCGTAATCATTGACGCAATGCAATCATGATTCACCGTCGGCTGTTCTATCAGCTCTAAAATTCGTATTCTGACGAGGAAGACATTGAAAACGAGATCCATTTCTTGAGCTTCTTGCTATCTACTTTTTATATTCCATCTCAATTTTAGTTATTTCCTGCCTCCTGCTAACGAAGAACTGTCAATGTTATGAAATTGAGTTTTGAACCGAGTTAAAGTACTTAAACTGGTCTCCGGAGTGCAGTTTAAATTCAATCAAATTAAACAAGTTTAAAAACTGAGTTAATGTTCGGGTTTAATGACTCAATATTATTTACTTGGGCTTAGTTTTTGGTGAAATGACATCATATCTATGTTCGATTTATTTAAAAATTAGGAATGTAACAAATAGCTAGTACGCAAAATGGAGAAGTGGTACCAACTTGCGTATTCTGGAAAGTCAAATAGTAAGTTTTTTTTCAACAGTGGATGAAACAGTGATGCTATCTGGGGTTTATATTTTGCAGTGAGAAAAAGTGTCACACGAGTTTTAAATTCGCACTTGATCCCAACTTAATTTTCCATTCACCAGTTAAACACCTCTTTTTTCATCAACTCACATGAAGCTCCACAAAGGTGTGAATACTTGATTATTTGTATTGTACTCTTAGCGACAAATGAAATTCTGATTTTGAATATACATTATTTGTGAAGCTACTTCTGTATTTAATTTTTTTTTAGTGGATGGACAACGCAACGCTTGAAATTGTAACTGCGACAGCAGTTTTTAGTTTTGTAAAAATAAATTTTGCCATTTTTAAACTGCTTGGTATTTAATCAACCAATTTCACTGCGAATGGTTACGTTAAATAGTTCGGATTAAGTTATTACGCACACACTTCGGTGAGCTGAAAATCAGTTGCAATTATTGCGGAATTACCTTGTGCTGATTAAATATTTTAATGTCGCTTTCAAAATAGGGTGGAAGAGTGTGTGTGTTCATAAATTGGAAAAGGTAGCTGCTTACGGGATCCCAAGTCCTTTAGTTTGCATGCTCAATTTTTCAAAGCGCATCATGTTAAAGAAGCCTTAATTCTCTGTCATCATCCAAAGTGCCGATGAACATGATTTCGGTCTTAATAGACAGCGATCCTTCTCCATCGGCACTCTGAAAAGTTTTCCCGGGATGCTAAGAGTAAATTCTACCTAGTATCTATCGTTTTATAGATATTTTACCGGATATTGTATTACTTCTTTATCATTGGTCTTAGCGACCCACTATCAACCAACCATTTCGTTGACAAAGGCTTCAGGAATTCACACAAAACGGACAAGATCTTGTATGTAGTACCATTTAGCTATTCTGGGGACTGATACTTGTACTGTGGGTTCTGGAAAAAAATAGGTGTAAGCACCCCACCAAGTCGCCGAACGTTGCGTTAAATGTCCTCTGATGCAGTTTTACATTGTGTTTAGAAATTGCAATTCTCACTTCAATTTGGTTAGGTAGATGGATATCTTATGTCGGTTTGCATTGAGATTTTCAGATCTTTCTTTCTTTGCGTTTGTGGTGGTACATTTTTTACAAGTCAGCGGTTCTTAAATTGTAATTTGTGTTTATAGAAATCCATTCAATTTATGTTGATATCCATTGCAGCGGACTTTTGTTTATTTTTCTCTATTCTTCACAGACTTGTCGTCTTAAACGTTAATTAATAACACACTGTAAGTAGGTGTAAATCTCGCTCAGAAATCGAGATTCGCAAAATTGCTCCGAATCTGAAAAAAGTGCTTTTTCCGTCCCGATGGAAAAACGACATTGATGTTCCGTCATCCAAATTAAAAGGTTTGTTCTGCCTGGCAACGGAAATTCGGTCCCCTGGTACTATAAGCAGTATGCAAAAGCTATCCCTATCCTCAATACTCAAATCCCACTGTGACTCTGCTGCAAAGTTTTCTTATTCATATCCTCTACAGGCTCTCAGGCAACAAACTATCCCTTAAAGCAACATTTTTTAAGGGCGTTCCAAGTCTTTTTTTTTCAAATCTGTCGTTCAGTTAAAATCTTGTAAGACTCAGATTGACATCAACCACGGATATATGCGAATTATAAATCTGCGTATATAGTGCGAATGCTTAAAGAAGTGGAGATCACTTAGATTCTTCAGAGAGAAATTATGCCCTTAGAGGGAAAGTGTTTAGTTTGCTTTGCAAAGCAATGCGGCCTTGGCGTTAATCCCTAAAAAACAGAGCTTGTCCTTTTTACAAACAACATAATAATACCATAATTCGAGCCACCAACTCTTGAGGGAATACCTCTAAAGTTGACAGATAGGGCGAAATACCAAGGTATGATCCTCGATTGGAAACTTAATTGGAAGCCGAACGTCAATGAAGAAAGCGGCTAATGTTTTCAACGTATGTAACCGCATCTTTGGCAGGAGGTGGGGACTAAACCCCAAAATAATCTTGTGGATGTACACGGCAATCTTGTGGCCAATACTCACATATGGCAGCGTAGACTCGTGGCAAGCCGCGGGCAAGGCGACGAATGGCAAGGTGACCCAACTTAAAGCAATGACAAATATACAAAGACAAGCATGTATAGGAACAACTAGCGCAATGAGAATCACACCCACAGCTGGTTTGGAGGCAATTCTCAATCTGACTCCTCTGGACCTATACATGGAGGAATCTGCCACCAAAAGTACCTTAAGTATTAGCCAAACTAATACCTCGACACATGCAATTTTGGCCACGCACAAATTCCAGGGAAAAACGTTGGGGACGTTGTCACTTCTGACTACATGTCTCCCCATCCGAACTTTGATAGGCCATTTTCCTGCCCTTTTCCGAGTAGAGAGGAATGGAGCACTGATGAGCCCACGAAGCGGAAATCGGTCCATAAAAGAAGGACTGTGTAACCGGTACCGGTATAGTCTGTCAGGTATTGAATATACACTGCTCCATCAGGCTTCCTGATAGTAGTAGTGCCTTCCAAGCAGAGGTTCTGGCAATCGCGGAAGCGGCCCGAATAGTGTCATTGTTGGCAGTACCACGTAATGATATTACCATTTTCATTGATAGCCAGGCGGGGTATGTCTCGATCGTAAATCGACAACCCCTTGAGCATTTCTCGGAATTCTATGACAACACATACTTGCGAACATTCAAAGCTGCGACATAAAAAAACAAGCAAAAAACACACGTGTAGCCAATTAAAAACCAACGCAGTTTTTCTTTCTCCTTCATTTATTGTTATCACGTGTGACAAAATGATGAATGATGATGAAGAAAGCACATTCTTCCCTTATTCGAGACTTAACCTTTCCATTGTGCAATGCCTTCAGGAAAATCGGTATGGAAATACGCCGTAAACGGTACGACAAAAGTGTATGACATATATATGACATTTATACATCAAATAGAGACTTTATCCTTGCGACTATAATCGGCAACGTGGCTCTTATCCCTCATTTCTTCTTTGGGCTGGGGGAATATCTATCAATCATTTACATTTTGCAGGTAAGGCTTACCACTTTAATGATCTTCTCTAAATCTTCTGCAGACTTCACTGTTACACATTTGTTTACGTCTCATTTGGGATCCAAATTTGAGGAGAATGGGGCTGGGAAACAACAAATGATATCACCTTCCAAATCCCTTCACTGTACCCCATAAATTATTTCAATTACATATTTTCATCCCCCAACGTTGTCGCATCTTCATGTATCCCCCTTCCATTAATCGTTCACAATTCAAATACGAGTGAAGTTCACCGCAATTCGATACCCAAAGTACTTGAAGACGACACGCGTGAAGATAATGACAAAATTTCTCGTCCCCTCCTATCTCAGTGCAAAAGGTATGCGTACTTACATGGCATCTGACATTCCATCGTCGAAATGAGACGTAATATGAATAGACGACATTATTATTGAATGGGAGAAGTGCAAGCGAAAACTCCACAACCAACCCCTTCCTCCAGTCGAAGGAGTTTGGTCTATCCCTCCATATGTGAATGGCGAAACTTAAAGAACATTGAACCTGTCCGGACAGCCATACAATAAGTCTACCCCTCAAGAAAGTGTCTTTCGCCCGTTTGCATCTGGCAGTTCCGCGCAATTGGCATCCTTATGTCTGAGAAATACCCAACTACCATCACCGTGGACCCGTGACACTGTGGTTATGGTTGGAATGGAGAAACACTACGTTTGTTTGTATCTGCGCAGATGGCATTCTCTCAAAATGGTACCACTAACCCCTAACCACCCCCAACACACAATAGGGTGCCTGATGCTACGATTCGACGCTGCTGCGGGATAAAAGTCATCTCCAACGTAATCAGGTCTCCAGTCTGTGTTAAAATTCGATTGCTTTCGCAGTCTAATCGGAGAGCAGCAGCGTTTACTTTACTTCGTTTTTCCAGGGCGCTTCCGGGTTGAATTTAATTTGTAACTTCCAGTCCCGGTATTATAGGGAGCACTCATTTCGACGACTGCTATTCACACAAAAATCACAGTGCTAAGTGCTGCTTGCAAGCAAATTTGCCCGCGATTATCCAATTAGTGGTGAATATGAGATTTTTTTTTATTTCGAGACTTCCACACACCCCACTTCTCAACCCCTGTGTTGAGGTTTGAGGAGCGAAAATCCCCCCGAATAAATGGGACGTGATTCACGTTGTCAACTCGAAAGCCGGTCCATCACTGGTGCTGGTGCTCGGGCAGCGACTAATTCTCGGCGATCAGTACGTTTGCAACCGTTACCGTGATTCAATCGTGTTCCAGATACGTTGTGCAAAACAATACTGTTCTGTTCGCCGTCAAGTTATGCTCAGGTTTGACATCTACAATCTACATTGGGGTGTCGTATAAGAAGAATATTTCGTGAATGTCTCGTGCAAAGAACACGAGCTTTCCATTCATTCAGATTCAGACGACATCATCGGCTGCAGCTGCTGTTGTTTGAAGTTTCGCTCGTCGGAAGGAACAGGATATACCGCGAGCTGTATCTTTTCAGACTCAGTATATCTGTATAGTGTCCCGTGGGATTGTCGTACGTACTTTGTGTCTGTGAACTGCTTCTTGGGTCAGTGACTTTTGTGCTAATTTATTGGCGGAAATTCTTATTACAACAAGCGAAAAATAAGAAGAAATACCAACACGCCTGAGTCGTCCGTTTGCGAGTATCTTTTGCATTGAAGAACGTTCCCAAATATCTGTTCCAGTGAAATATTTATTATTTTCTAAAACAAAGTTACATCTGCCTTGTGCTATCTGTAGAGTGGTCTCACAGTGAACGAGAAGACGTGTTGAATTTTAATTTCATTCTCCGTGTGAGTCCTTGAACAGTGCTGAGTGTCGATGCTTTCACAGTTTCTTTCTCAAATATCGAGCATGGAATGACAACAACCAAAGGTATGTATACAAATATTCATATAGTCCTAGGAATCGCTGAAAGGGGGAAAGAAAAGTTTCCAAGACGTGTGGGGTTTGAACTTGACATTCGTTTGCGGTGGTGGTGAAAAGGGGCAGGGTAACGTTTTCTTTTGCTGCGATGGATTGCGCGCTATTGGATTCTGTTTTTATTGCATTTCCTTATAAAGTGGGGAAAAGTAGGAAAATGGTGCTGGTAGATTGCTTATGGCGGTACAATTAATGGGAATGTTCGGGTGTAAGGGGTGTAAAAAATTCGTTCTAGGTGATCTCCACATTATGGTTCCATATGGATTAAATTCAAATCCATATTCCTAGGAGTTTTGAATATTTAAACCGTTTGCAGTTTTTTGTTTTTATATTTAAGTTTTATTGTTCAAACTTGCACAGATTTTCTACATTTATCAATATTGAAGACAGATAAAGCAAGAAATCGGCCTAAAACCAATTGTTTCCAAGCCGGAGCAGTTAAACTGAAACCGCGGTTGTTTGACAGGTAGGGCGATGGCGTGCAAGTTCAGCTCCTGCCAGTAGTAAATATATATCCTTTGGTTTTTCTTTCAAATGAAAAGTTATACTCCCTTGGCTAACATTTTTCCATATGTATCCAAAAACTTGCAACAATCCTGGTGCTTCTTCGCGCGTAAAAAATATATGTGTTTGCGTACAGGGGCCTAATTACCGTATCCGCGAGCGAGCCAGACGTCACTGAATTTTCTAGATTTAACAAGCAAAACATAATAAATTCAGTCACGTATTATACTCGATCACGGATGCGGTAATTCAACACCAGTTTTCATAAGCGCAGTATTCCAAAAAAAGATTATAAAGGGTTTTCCAATAAGAGGTGCTATTTTGGTATTCAAAGAAATTTTGGTATTTTGAGAAAAATGATCGGATGTTTTGTTCATAATAAAGAGGAAGGTATGCCGTTAATAATGGAAAACAACATCAGCCAAATGGCCACCACGAGCACGCATACAGGACTATATCCTTTTCATGAAATTTTCCATAACCAAATTGCAAAGTGGCTGCCCTATGTCATCGATAGCCTCACGAATTTTATCTTTGAGGTCTTGAATCGACGCTGGGCTGTTGGCGAAGA